>JARFIW010001352.1:0-749116 GCA_036346225.1 Platerodrilus igneus | reverse complement strand
GGTATATCTTCGAACGGCTGTAACAACCCGATTTTCAATCGCTTTGTTGAGCATAATCTCATACAAGCGAATGCTGCTATATTTTAAAAAGCTTTCGTTTTACATCTACGGTACCTGGGATCGCATAATATTTACAATACAATGTATTGAGAGGGTTAGTTTCTGGTATTTAAACATATGGTGCGGCCGCAGGGCCGGACGGATTCATTGGGGGGTTTGTAGGAATGTGGGCGGATGTAGAGAAGCGGCAAGGATTCCAGGTTTTTTTTTTGATGTGTGTCTTTGGGTGAAGACGTGTTTGAGTGTTGCTTAGAACACGTAAGTACTTATTTTGTTTGAAAGGACATTTATTTTTAATAATGCAAGTAACCCTTTGCTATAAATTTCCTTCTGATACTACATCGATTTATGTAGACCATTATTGAATTGTAACGAGTTAACCTGAGTATTAATTCTGGGTACCGGTGTACATACATTATCGGGCCTGTCAAATAATTGTTACTTCTTTATGAACAACGTTGCCCGCGAAGTTATTTTGTTGTTTTGTGTTATGAATATTTACAAATGGTTGGTTACAAAGACTTTTCATTGTTGTTTTCTTCGTAAAAGTAAGAAATGGTTTAACACAAGATGTGCAGCATTAATATATTTTATAAATAACGTTTCGCTTTTATACTATACTTACAAATACTTTTTTGTAATATATTGCATCTGTGCACAATATTAATTTTATTTGTATAATTTTTAAAATAGACTCTTGTACTTTTTTGTATTAAACGCTGATGCAGACATTTGATAAGGTGTGGTATTGCGTCTATTTAGAATTTTTAGTTCTGTTTTATCAATTAGCATAGTTGCTTGTAAAACAAGTAATCTGTAAACAATTAAAAATAGGGTATGCAATCTTATTAGTGCTTTTGTTAAATTAATTAAAGGTATTAAGTTAATCATAGTTAGGCTAAGGTTAGGTATATGTGACGACGTACACGTCCCAAGATAACAATTAGGTTAGATAGAGTTACGTTATTTTATGTCGGAATAGTGGGCCCTGTAGGCCTTATTGCATTTCGAGTTCCAGACTGTTTAGTTATTTGTTTATACATGCTTTTCCTGACAGTCGATGGTATAATAAAATGTTATTGCTTTTTCTAAACTACGAGTTTATTTCATGATTACTTTTATTAGGTATCAGTGCCTTTCCGCTGATTGGCGTCCATGTTTATTATGAATTGCGAATATATGTATTGATGATTTTTATCCATATCGCATCTTTGGTAAGTACAAGCAAGGTTTTAGTTAAGAGTTTGAACCACGACCTACGCCGCTGAGTTTAGTCTGCCTGGCCTTAATTAACCGTCTTGACTGGTCTTTACAGACCCTCGACGGACGGTTGATTAGGTAATTATTACACTAGCGCCTAACGCTTGGGGCTCGAATTTTGTATCGTTTTTACGTTGCTCAATTTTTCAAACATAATTGTACTAACGCAGACACTTTTGAATTGTTGTGCTGAAGCATTTGCTTTTACTTGCCAAGTTGAATGTACATTATAATTTTTTTGTGGAGTTAACATATGCGTGTATTTTGAATTTATTGAACTGATATTATTATTGAAAATGTTTATAGTAGAGTCTTTAAAAGCTGACGAGCTGAGTCACAAATTATTAATTCGAAATTCAGATCCTTCTGATAAAACTGTTGATGTTAAAAGAAAATTATTACGTTCCAAACTTGCATTAGAAAAATGGATGTTTCAATTTTTCTAACTACGAAAAAATTCAAATTAATCAAAAAGACGAATTAAATTGTTTAGAACAAAACATTAATGAATTGGAATCCTTGCTTCATTCTTATAAAATTACTTCTAAGAAAAATAAATATTTACGGTTGCATACCAGACTTTCACACGTCTATCGAAGGTTAACATACACAACCTTCAATGAAGAATATTCTTCATTTCATTCACAAATATTTTCTCGTTGTATTAAGTCTATTGAAATGTTAGAGCAAGTCCATGAAGAACAAGAATTTAATTCTAACTTTACGTTTTTTTTCTTTAGGTGTTAATCGCGACTCTACTCATGTTCCTACCGGAAAAGACCTACCTTCTACGTCCAACATTGTCACCCACACTGAGCCTTCAGTTGGTATTTCAACTAAGGACCTTAGTACCTTAATTGACTCGCTTAATAGAACTCGTTCAGCGGTTCCGATTTATAAATGGGGTCTCCAGTTTACGGGTGATCCGAAAAATATTTCTGTTTTATCTTTCATTCAACGTTGCAATGAGCTTCAGGTTGCTCGGAAGGTTTCTTCTGAAGATTTATTCGAAGGAGCCATTGACCTATTTTCTGATTCGGCTCTGGCTTGGTTTAGAGCCACCCGTTCCTCTGTTCATTCCTGGGATGAATTAATTTACAAACTTAAACAAGACTTTCTCCCCGAGGACTACAATGAAAATTTATTGGCCGACATAAAGGCGCGAAAACAAAAATTGAAGAGTCCCCTATTGTTTATATTTCTACCATGGTAAATTTATTTGCTCAATTGGATGAAGCTATTGCAAACTCCGAACAACTGAAAATTATTAAAAGAAATTTGCAATCTTTTTATGCCACTCAATTGGCTTTGATTGAGGTTACGGACATTTCGCACCTAATCTCTTTATGTAAAACCTTGGAAGGTATTAAATTACGACATGCACCTGTCGAGGAGCTTCCACTTCCAACAGATTGCCATTCAGTCCAAATCCTAGGGTCCTTGTTTCACCTACAACAAAAAATATAGTAGCAAGAACTGATATTTTTAATTTCTCAAAAACGAATACTGCCAAGTCTACTACAATTTGTTTCAACTGCAAAAAATTAGGCCATTCATTTCATACCTGTGCCGAAAAGCGCGCTTTATTTTGTTATTTGTGCGGACAACACGATGTTACTTCATTGGATTGTCCAAAATGCTCCCAGAAGTCAAAAAACTAGTTTCGAAGAGTCATTTCGTTAGCCGATGTACCTCTTCACCAAAATTTGCGCTGGCTGACAAAAAGATTTGGCCCGATTGGCTTCAAAAAGTCAAAAAATTTTTACAAACTACTAAAATTTCTTCTAATTTCTATAATTCTGAAAGAGATTCCAGACTTCATATCGCTGTTAAAATTTTTAACGATAATTTAGTTGCTCTATTGGATTCTGGCGCAACGACCACGATATTAGGGAAATCGGGAATATTTTTAATTGACAAATACGATTTAAAATTAAATCGTAACGATGACTTTTCGTCACTCTCTACGGCTGATGGTACTTCACAGTCTATTCTTGGTAAGATTACTTTGCCACTTTGTGTTAATGGTCTCACTCATGAATTATCAATTTTGGTTTCTGATACAATTGAGAATGCCCTTACCCTTGGTGTAGATTTTTGCCAATTATTTGAAATTAAAGTAGATTTTTCTACAAAAGAATTTTTTGCTTGTTCTTCTGAAATTGATACTTTTCATATGATTAAATGTGCTGATGAATTGGATGAAGGTCAAAAATCCGAATTGAATCGTATTATTTCCTTATTTAACTTACTTGATCGTCCAGAATTGGGTCGAACTGATAAAGTCGCTCATACTATTATTACTGGCGATGTTATTCCAATTAAACAACGTTATTATCCTTTATCACCAGCCATGCTAGCACATGCAAATAAAGAGATTGATGAGATGCTGGCTCAAGGCATTATTAACCCGAGTTCTAGTCCTTGGAATTCGCCGATGCTGTTGGTTAAGAAGAAGTCGGGAGAATTTCGTGTTTGCTTTGATGCAAAAAAATTGAATTCTGTAACAAAAAAAGATGCGTATCCTCTTCCATTTTTAAATGACATACTTGATAGGTTTCGCAATGCCAGGTACTTAACCTCTATTGATTTAAAGAAAGCTTTTTGGCAAATACCTTTAGACACGGCGAGTAGAGAAAAGACTGCCTTTACAGTTCCTCGCCGAGGTTTATTCGAGTATAATGTTATGGCTATGGGTTTAACCAACGCGCCTAGTACGCTTCAGCGACTCATGGAGTCTATTTTTGGCCATTCCTTGTCGCAAAATGTTTTCCTATTTCCTCTTACAGTTATTCCTTTTCTTATTGCCTGAGGTTGTAGCAATTCATTTTGTTTTAGAGTTTCGATAATTGGTGTCGGGTGTGGTGTTTAATATTGACTTGGTGACTTTAACGTATTTCAAGTTCAAAATGTGTTTAGTGTGGTTTCCTTACGTTGAGAGGTTAAAGGGTTGAAATTTCTTCCCGCAATTTCAACTTTTGTGGGGGGTGTAACAACCCGATTTTCAATCGCTTTGTTGAGCATAATCTCATACAAGCGAATGCTTCTATATTTTAAAAAGCTTTCGTTTTACATCTACGGTACCTGGGATCGCATAATATTTACAATACAATGTATTGAGAGGGTTAGTTTCTGGTATTTAAACATATGGTGCGGCCGCAGGGCCGGACGGATTCATTGGGGGGTTTGCAGGAATGTGGGCGGATGTAGAGAAGCGGCAAGGATTTCAGGTTTTTTTTTTGATGTGTGTCTTTGGGTGAAGACGTGTTTGAGTGTTGCTTAGAACACGTAAGTACTTATTTTGTTTGAAAGGACATTTATTTTTAATAATGCAAGTAACCCTTTGCTATAAATTTCCTTCTGATACTACATCGGTTTATGTAGACCATTATTGAATTGTAACGAGTTAACCTGAGTATTAATTCTGGGTACCGGTGTACATACATTATCGGGCCTGTCAAATAATTGTTACTTCTTTATGAACAACGTTGCCCGCGAAGTTATTTTGTTGTTTTGTGTTATGAATATTTACAAATGGTTGGTTACAAAGACTTTTCATTGTTGTTTTTCTTCGTAAAAGTAAGAAATGGTTTAACACAAGATGTGCAGCATTAATATATTTTTATAAATAACGTTTCGCTTTTATACTATACTTACAAATACTTTTTTGTAATATATTGCATCTGTGCACAATATTAATTTTATTTGTATAATTTTTAAAATAGACTCTTGTACTTTTTTGTATTAAACGCTGATGCAGACATTTGATAAGGTGTGGTATTGCGTCTATTTGGAATTTTTAGTTCTGTTTTATCAATTAGCATAGTTGCTTGTAAAACAAGTAATCTGTAAACAATTAAAAATAGGGTATGCAATCTTATTAGTGCTTTTGTTAAATTAATTAAAGGTATTAAGTTAATCATAGTTAGGCTAAGGTTAGGTATATGTGACGACGTGCACGTCTCAAGATAACAATATTTTATGTCGGAATAGTGGGCCCTGTAGGCCTTATTGCATTTCGAGTTCCAGACTGTTTAGTTATTTGTTTATACATGCTTTTCCTGACAGTCGATGGTATAATAAAATGTTATTGCTTTTTCTAAACTACGAGTTTATTTCATGATTACTTTTATTAGGTATCAGTGCCTTTCCGCTGATTGGCGCCCATGTTTATTATGAATTGCGAATATATGTATTGATGATTTTTATCCATATCGCATCTTTGGTAAGTACAAGCAAAGTTTTAGTTAAGAGTTTGAACCACGACCTACGCCGCTGAGTTTAGTCTGCCTGGCCTTAATTAACCGTCTTGACTGGTCTTTACAGACCCTCGACGGACGGTTGATTAGGTAATTATTACACGGCAAGAGGTGAGAAAATTTCTACTCACGGAAGAGACTGCAGTAACGTTGGGAATTGGAGACAAACTCATTAATCATTGGGTGTTGGTAGCTGAAATTACAGAAAATGTGATCTTTGGAATGGATCTCATGAGAGAATATGGGTTTCATGTGAACATGAAAGAAAATGTGCTTCGGATAGATGATGATGAGATTCCATTTCAAAGACGAGTAACCAGACGATGCAAGTTCGAATGATTTGTGACATAGAGATACCCGAGAAGGTGGAAAAGATCGTAATGCGACGCCCGGATGGTACGTTCCGGTAAGGACAACTATGCATGATGGAATCAACGGAATCAAGAATGGGTCAGGAGAGATTACTGATTGGAAGAACACTGATAAAGTTTCGAAATATGATACCAGTAAGGGTGCTAAACATTAATCCGCATACGGTGACCCTTAAGAAAGACATGATTGTGGGAAGTTGCATTCCAGTATGCCATATTAAACATTGTGTGGACGACACAAAAGATAAACCAACCAACGGTTGTTCACAGAAATTGCTGGATATGTTGATACCTTCGTGTCAAGGATTAAACGGCGACCAACTGGGTAAGGTAAAAGAACTGGTCGGACGATATAGAGGTGTGTTTACACTGGATGATAGTGAGAAAAGAAGGACGAATATTGTGCAACACAAGATCAATACTGGAGATGCGCAACCGATAAAACAGCATCCCAGGCGGCTTTTTTTGGCAAAACGTAAGGAAGCCGAGTAAATTATCACCGACATGGAAAAACAGGAAGTGATTGAACTCTCGAATAGTCATTTAAAATACCCTTATAATTGTCAAGTACACATATTTTTTCTAATACGTTAAATAACCATCAAAGTTCACTCACACATCACAAATAATTCCAACAGTTTATTAATTAACAGCAAATTCAAATGAGTTACCTGGAAATGCCTCAAGTCTTCATCTTCTTGGGATGATGCTCTAGAACACCTTGGCTTCGTGACTATGCGCTCTGATCCTCCATAACCCCTTGGCTTCGTGATTATGCGCTCTGATCTTTCAGATAGATAATAACCTTAGTATACGCCGAGCTCGTTGCTACCAATTATTATACCATCACCGCATACAAATTGTCGTACATTATACTTTTTTTTATTGATTACATTAGCTTGTTATAGTATTAGTTGGACCTCGGTTAATTTAATTCACTCGACACTACACTCGTTAATAACTACAAGGTCTTAACTTACCATGTTATGAGTGCTAATACTATTTTTACTGAATTATACAACTTTTAATACTCACAAGCCTCTACTATAACCTCGGTTAATTGGTATATATACGTAGTTTAAAGCGATGAAAATACAAAGAGGCGATGAGAATACAAAGAGAGATCAGAATACAAAAAGAGGACGCTATTAATTCTCTTATAGTATTTATACAATTCAAAATGCCTCTCTCGGTCACACTTTACGCGAAATACTTCATTAAAAATAATATTTCTGCAAATTTTAATCTAACTGACTTAAAGCTCCCAGAAATTTACCTCGTGGACACACAATTTAATCCAAAAAATCGCATTCACCTGTCGCGTGTTCGTCCGTTGTAAGATTTCAACCAATGATACAGTCCTGTGTCGTCATAAAACTCCACCTGTCATATTTTATCCGTCTTATGCATATAAGATGTCGCGATCCAAACCCCACTTGAGTTATACAAAATTGATATAGCTGACCGCGTCGCCTGACTCCACGTGGATACGAACGTGTGTTTTGAAACCAATGCTTTTATATCCGTCTTTATCTGTAGCATATTATTGATCGTGCATCTCTTCCTCTCTTTAAGAAACTTTGTTATTTTGTTTATTCGAAGTAACTGACGGTTGGAAATATTTTCTTTGAAGTCCACTTTATTATGCATATAAATTCGACGAAGATAACCTTTTCAAACATGCAGGTGTTCTTAATTATCGACCGTTTAAAATAACAATTCTCGGAGCGTATTTTCACGGTATTCGATACAACTGACGTCCTCGCTTATTACAACAAACCTTTTGCCTGGGGATTATCGATTTTTTCTACCCCGGTGCGTTTTCTAATGCTATTTCACGTTGAATTAAAATATATTAAATTAATTATGCGTTTCTATTTGTTTTAAAACTGGTTTTCATTATGAACCTATTACTTTTCAATAATTAATTATAAATATACGTCAATATTTGTTCGTTTAAATTAAATCAATAAAATAAATTTTGCGCGTAAATAAATTGTTCGTTTCTCTATACAGGGTGTTTGAAATTGCATTGCTTACCCCAAATTTAACCCTTTGAATCCATAACAATATATATATATATATATATATATATATATATATATAATAGAGAAGAATAATCCACATTTGGAATGCAAATGAATGCTTAATATATATTAATAGTTATTAAGATGAAATGAATATAATTACATGTTTGTATTATTCCGAACGTTGCAAAAATGGGATGATCAAGTTATTAGTACATGAATTATGTATATAACTAGATTCAATTTCCTTAAATGCAAGACGTAATTGAAAATCGTTAGCAAGAGCCAAGCTTCAGTAGTATTAAGTATAACATCATCTAAACAATTAGGCTAGATAGCTCAATTGGTTAGAGCACTGATCCGGAAAATCAGAGGTTGCAGGTTCAAGTCCTGCTGTAGCCGTTCTTTTAGTGGTTTTCAATTACTAGTTCGATTTGAAATGGTAATTCAACTTTAAATACAAAGTTGGGTTTTTATTTCATCTTAATAACTATTAATATATATATATATATATATATATATATATATATATATACATATTATTAAATTAAATTTAGAAAAGATGTTTAAACCTTTGTATTTTTATTTCTGCGATATTGCACTAACCTTGATTTAAAAAAAATGAATTTCATGAAAAATAAGAAATGATTTCTAGTAAAATCTGCATAGATTGCGGGGTTGGAATCGCCACAGAAATTGTTGCGTGGAGGGGGTGATTGGAATATAAATATTTGTTGTGACTCCTGCAATTAAAGATAACCAGCTAATATTCAAGAAAATACCTTTATTTTTAACTTGACATTAACAGGTTAAGCATGTCCAACCAAAGCTAAAACAATCAATTAAGGTACCCGTACCAGCCTTACACAAATATTTTCGCTGTTTTATCAACCGGCTCATTAAACTTATGATAATGGAAACAATTGTGCGGATTTGCAATGCCGATATTGTTACCATAAAATTCGGTCGGTCGCATTACTTGAAGGGCATGTTCAACATCTGCATAAAAACATCTCCCAAATGGGAAAAAAGAAAATTGTGCATTGTAGGGATTGCAAAAGGTTGCTACTTTGATGCTGCAATTTTGAACATTTATCAATATGCAAAAAGAACTCTATTTATTGTTAACAATAAAAACAGAAATCTTTGAATTAGCATTTATCTATGAAGTCTATGTTCCAGTTGGATAAAAAAAATTGTCTTGAAACAGAAAGAGATGCTTACAAAATAAATTGCACGTTTCATCAGTTGGGTATTCGTCTAAAGAGTTTTGAAGTACTTGCAATGCCATACACTGCTATGTCTTATGTATTTAAAGATAGACTACCTTGAATATATAGATATAATATATGGTGAAAATGTCATATTTGCATAGGTACAATAGAATTCACACACTTGTATAGATCGATACAATTCTTGAGTGCACGCATTTGTAGCATGACTTCAAAATGGTCCATACAATGTGCTACTTTGGCTACAAATTTAGGAAGCGCCCTTTTCCAGTTACCATCTATCTTAAACTTTTCCACACTAATTACCTTGGCAAATTGACAGGTGCCTCTTCTCGCTGATAATTTTGATTCAAGTTATTTGAATTATTTTTGGCCTTTAACGTACAGTGTATCTACTCCTCTTAAATGTTCCAATAATATGGAGTCCAAATGTGTATAACCAATAAACCCAAAGTTATAGCTAAATCCATATTAATTATATTTCATCCAACGTAGATATATTTTATCACTCTTATTTAATGTATGAAAATTCTTTGGCGATTTCAAAATATAGTCAGATGTTTGACCAGCACTAGCAGAAGCAATTTTTCTTTCAAAAAAATCTCCCGACAATTTGTAACATGTTCATTTTCAAGAACCCCTATATCTAAATACTTTTAATTCAGAATTATTTTTAGTTTCATAGATATTTCGTTTTGATAAAATATTTAATGCTATATAATTATAAAGTACCCGGTATATTTTTGTTTCTCGTAAACAAAGTTTTGCTTTCGTAAAATTTTCAATTTACGATAAATTTTGTTCAAGTTCAAATAAGGCTACACCAGAAATCGTGCAGTTTTCGATACAAGGTCACGCCTGATGTTTGTTTCGCTATGCGACATGCATCTACAATGTTCTAAAACTAGTCAGTCGCTTCTTATCTATCGGAGAACGAGGATATCTTTTCTGACTCCTAGGGCAGGCGATTGAAGAATCGCATTGAGTTTGCGACCTCCTAAATTGTAGTTGTAGAAAAACCTGGGATGATATTAATCAATGGTTCATATATTATTATTTAAATATCCTGTCTAATCCTTTCGTTTTCTTGAAGCGCAGTTACACAAAGTTGTATGAAGTTATGTTTAAATCGTTTGTATTCGCATTGTTAGCGATGCAGCTATTAATGTAGTAAATTATTGAAATTGAAAGATACATTTAAAATAAGTTTCAACTATAATTGATCGTTTACCGTATGAAGATTTTTGCTATGGCACTTATGTGGTAGCGTAACCTGATGGTGATTTAGATGAAAGATCCCTACCCCATATTTTGCAAACTGGTCGTCAATGTCACTGGTTAGCATTGGTTTAAAAACTTGTTCCACCCCTATCGTTAGAATACGAGATTTACACTAACACACCCTAATGGGTTTCGGCTGTTATATGGTGTGTCCCTACTTCAAGTGTTATCACATCCCTTGACGTAGGACAACAGATGGTGAGTGTTAGCAGTTAAACTTTTTCCTGATGCCCAATTCCAGTGATTTTACATTTAAAAGTAATTTGATTATAAATATTTTATTAAAATAAAAGACTTTCTAGATCGGGATTCAAACTTACTAGAACTTGCTGTGTTAAAAAAAAATCCAAATAGAAATTAATTAAACGGTTACCTTGACTAACTATTGCGTACGTAAATTTTATGTACCATATTAGTATAAAATCCTGCACTGATGTAAATCAAAGATATCAGATGTTCTCTCAACGATATTGAAGAGTAATGTAAATAAAATTTATAAAATGCCCAAAATTAATTAGGGGCGATTCTGAAATTTAAAGGTCAGCTTATAAGATTTAATTGAAATAGCACCAAGTCTGAACTTAGTAACTGTCAACTAAAAATTGTTATGATAATATTTCAGTTATAATAAATGTAAATATTCTTGTATTAACACTTATTATTGGTGTCTTAAATAACATGAGATATTCATGATTGAGGAATTATCAGTCATAAACTTTTATCTAAAAGATATTAAATCTAGTAAAAAAAGGTCATTCTAATTTTAACCGTATTTGCAGAACAAGATGGTGACTAAAATTTAGGTCCAGCACAGCTGAGGAAAGAGGTATATTTTTCATATTTTTGAAGTGTTATCTAGGGACGTAAATAGCGACCCCTTGTAATTTAAATTTTTAACCTTTTCTTACAGGTACAAGATTGAAGGATTGTGCTCAGATGCGCTTGTACACTAAATGGTTTCTACTTTTTCCTATTAGTGATTTCTCGTTAGAAATAAAAATTAGCAAAGTAGTGGCGTTTTGATATTATCCTTTAATACATACTCCCTTCGATAGTATTTTCAAATAACCGCGGAAGTTAGAGTTCCAAGTTAGTCGGGAAGATTTCAAAGGTCGTCATTTTGAACAGATTATTTTACAGCTTTTTCGTGGCCTCTGTGAATGTAGAGGTGAGTTGTATTTTCTTTGGCAACCACCCCGGGTTCAGTGTTTCGACTTGTAATTTTTAGTCTATCTTAATTTAAAATTATTATAATTACAGTCAAACAACTTATGGTAACGTTACACGCTATAGATTATCTTCATGTTTGTTAGTCAGCTGCAGCACTCTACATACTAAAAATGTAAACGCAACATTGCGATTCTTATATGATAAATTTCACCCGGAATCAAATATATTTGTATGCAAAAGTTATTTTCTATTTTTTAAGAATAAAGGTTTCACTGATTCAAATAAAACTTTTTAAGTAAATCAAATTTATTATCAATAGTCTATAGCACTACATTAATGTAATTTTAAATCTACATTTGCAACTGTGATATTATCGGTACACACACATGCTTCCTATAGAACCTATTCCACTCTTCAGGATCTTGGGCGCAATCCTCCCACACCTTACAGGGAAATGAATATACATTACTTTCACTAACGACAGCATTTGTGGGCAAGGTGCTTCTGTCAACGTTGTCCTTATTCTTCTTTTTCGTGCAGTTTCTGAATCTAATCCCTATGATAGCTACCTGTTTCGGATACTGGTACTGCAGTTGCGCTTAATAAATCAATTTCATATACATCCTCGGAAAATCTCCAATTATCTTCTAATGTAAGAAACGCATGCTTTGCATTTATACCAGATTGCAGTATCTTTGTTAACTGTATCACTTCGTGCGGTTGCAGTAATTTAAATGTTCTTTCAGGAGGTAGAATTACAACTACCATAGTTTTATATAATAAGTAAACGTTCGGTAGAAAGTAAAGCTCTTGACTATGCAAACTACTTTTTTATAAAACCCAGAGATGCCACCTCCACTAAATACATTTACCAATGGTAGTCAGGAATTATATTATGTAGCACGATTTTATACATAATGCACGTATTTCTTTAAATACCTCCCTTTTTACTCGAATCAAAAAAGTACTAATAATTCCATAAGTAGCAAATGACACATGTAATTTATTTCTTCAATATTTTGATATTTCGACACTCCCTGAATGATCATGTTAATTGATACTTCCTCTAAATGCAGGAAAGTTTTATTCTACTGCAAATAACTTTATTTTTTATAAATTACAATTATTCAACAAAAATTACAAGTTTTAAAACGCCCTTTTTTATTTTTTCATTTAATAAATAAACAGATACTTCAAAGTAATCTATTTTTAAATCGATGAGTCAGAAATAATGTTTCAATTTATTACGCATAAGTTAACTATTTGACCTGGATATCGGAAGAGCGTGTTTGAGAACGGTGTCACTTTACTACTAACAGACTGGACAGTTTGATATCGGCGTTACTTTACTACTTTCCAGGAAATCTAACAGATATTATTTCATACTTTTTTCTAGGAAATCTATTTTCAAATTGAGGTTAATTAGACAATATTGCAAATGTAGGAACCAGATTAACGCTCCGTGGTAATTACCATATCACCGTCGCTATACAGCGCTGCAGCGTTTTAATTACAATCTTCCTGAATAAACAGGTAAACTGATTTTTTTTAATGCAGGAATAAGTTCTATTTTTTACCAAAATTTATATATCAAGCCCACCTTGAATCATTTTATTCTCCTGCAATTTGCAATTAAGTTAATTTTTTATACATTGCAATAATTTAATATACCTGGATGTTAATTTTAGAAAACATGTTATCAAAATTCTTTTTACCACCAACTCGGAACAAAACTATAGAATAATTCCTGGCCCACAAATGCTATTTGAATTCGCTGATGTTATACCCGAAATTTGAACTAGGAAATGCATGAAGTTTATTGTTTATAAATTAGTTCCTCGCAAGGATGAATGTCAATTTTCTGGTGCAGATTAATCTAATTGCTTCCTTTGAAAAATATTTGATTTTATTACAAGAGGACTACATATGGTTGATAGAGGCTGGTATTTTTTCAAATTACCAGAGTGTATAATTAAGCTACTGGGCAAAATTGAGAGAGAATTTTGTATTCAATTTCAGAGATTTCAACGTTTTTGCGACCATTTTATTTTTCAAAGGGAAAATTCTATACCAAAATTTAATATCTGTTTCTCGCTTCACTTAAGTCGATTCGTGGAACGTATTATTTGAATACATTGTATCGAGTCTTTTGAAAACTGTGTGATCCATGAGATGCTTTTGTTCTACATACACCAGCAAAGAATGTCGACTCAGTTTTTAGGGAGAGTTCTCAATTCGCTTAACTTGGTTAACTTTTTAAGTACTGCAACTTCCCGCACATTAAATTTCACCAATCGTATCAAGCATAGATGTAGGTTCATTGATGTTTTGCTCGAAATTTGAACTAGGCAAAATACATAAACTATTTTTATACATTACAATATTAATTTTCTGCTGCAGGAATAATTGCACTTCTACATGTTTTTGAATCAAGGTTAAATTTATTTTACAATTATTCAGAATACAATGAACAACAAGACCGTTCACCTAGTAACACTTATCGGTCATTGTAACAAATATCGGAATCTCTTCGTGGGTGAGTGAGTACATTCATAATCCTTAGTGCAGGCGTTGAAGTTAAAGAAGAATAAATTTTTAGCCGTCTTCAGTGTTACGTAAGGCGCTCGGGGATTTTTAAAGATTTCGGTTTTTTAGAGTGCAAGAGTGTATAGTTTGCATCTTTTAGTTATTTTTTTGAGAGCGGAAAAAAAGCTAAATTGTGTGCTGCCACGAAAAGTGCAGTACTCCGTATTGTTCTTTTTGTTCTGTAGAATTTTGATTAAAACGGTTTGAATGTTTTTAAGTAGGGACGATCGTTTACTGCTGCATTTTATTCAGTAGACAACCTCTCCCAGGAGAAATAACAAACCCTCAATCACCATTCGTAAGGGTTTTTGATGGACACCTCTAAAAAGGTAGGTTTCAAACTATACTTTTTTCTACTGCATCTATATTTATCGCAGATTTAAAACTGAGTTTAGACCGCTCTTCTTGATAATTTGTAGACATTTTTTAAGTTTTGCTGAACCATTCTATTAAACATCAATCCGGTAATACAAGTAAAACTCTTTTTATAATGCATCCAAAATTCAGCTTTAGAAGGCGCCACAAAAAATTGAAGTCATTCTTTACCACATACATCAAAAATCAGCTATAACGATGCGCTTAAGATTAGTATTTAATGAAAAAAATTTATTTACGAAATATTGAATAAATGAACATTCTAAAATCGTATATCAGACTATCAAATCTATTAAGAGCGTTTCTTTTGCTACTTTCCTAATGATTCAATTAAATTTATGCTCCGTTTTACCAAAGACAATCTTGATATTCCTTTAAAGGAATAACGCTATTTTTTATTATATAGCAAAATAAATTTATCTTATTTTTATTAAATATTGAAATACTACAATAATGCAATCGAATGGGCAAATAATTCAATACCCCCGTATTGGTGAAATAGTTTTATTCAAAATATGTATGTATACTAAACGCTCCATTCCGAATGGACCTGCACCTTAAAGAAGTTTTAAATTACTAGAACGGATGGAATGGCTTCCGCGTTCCAGTGATCTAAAGAGCTAAACTTCAGGTTCAACTAACTTAGTAGGGGCTTTAGTGAGGAACCAGACTAAAACAGGTCCCCTGAAAAGGCTGCGGCTCTTTTGGTACTTAGATTGGCAAAGACCATAGGAGTAGTGGGGTAAGGCCGGTCCTAATTCAAAACGTGTTCAAACGTACTTTCCATATGTAAAATACACGTGCATCGTTTTGAATTAGGATCGGCCTTATATACTTTCAATGTAAAATAGTTGTGAAAACATTTCAATGTAAAATAGTTGTGAAAACATGAATTCTTATATACTTTCAAATGTAAATTACTTGTGGGCACGTTTTGAATTAGGATCGGCTTTATATTACATTCAATGAAACATACTTCAAAACACACGTATGTTGAAAAATGTAAGCGCAGAGGAAAATGTGTGTAGCTGTTTTGAATTCGGTTTTATAGCGAGAAGTTACACGTGCACCGTTTTGAATTAGGATCGGCCTTATATACTTTTAATGTAAAATACTTGTGAGCATGTTTTGAAGTCAGGCCGGCTTTATATTACTTTCAATGGAACATACATACTTCAAAACACACGTATGTTGAAAAATGTAAGTGCAGAGAAAATGTGTGTAGATGTTTTAAATTTGGTTTTCTAGCGAGAAGTTATAACGTATGCCAGATGCAAAATATCGCATTCAAGTCAATTGTGTTTAATTAAAGCGGATTCTGATTTATGTTTTTTATTTATGTTTAAAGGCTGCAAATAACATGGGCCGGTTTCAATTCAAAATGTGTTCACTCTTGTGATAGGTTGAAAAGTGGGTTGGCAAAGTACGCAGATGGTGGTAATCTGCTATATAAGGAGATTGCTCCTAATATTAATTTAATTAGTCGAAGTTTACTGCATATATTTACATACAAACATGTATATAATTGATATTCAGGGATTTAAATACAAGAAAAACGAGTTTGTGTGCAAAGAAATTGCGGTTTTGGACTTGTTGGAAGGTGTTGTTTGGCATCAAATTTTAAACTGCCAATGCAGTCTAGTTGTTTGAGCCAAGATCATACAAAACATAACGACTGGCTGACAAGGAATATTCATAATCTTTCTTGGGATGAATCTTTAACGGCTGGAATGGTGTTATCATATATAGCGCTTTATTTGAAGCAAATTATCCGACCCGGTGAAGAAGTATTTGTGAAGGGTCTAAAAAAGAAGAAATTGATTGGCCTATCTAATGCAAAACGTTGTAACTGATATGCTTGCACTAGGTTGTCCTAAGCTATCGGAGTTAAAAATCAACAACCGTTTAAAATATAACATCCATTGTTGTAGACACAGCAATAATTATCTGTAATGTGCAAAACAAAATACCTTGTTATTAAAAGAATGGCTTGATAATAATAAAAAACAATAGAAAGATTTTGTCTGTATTATTTATTTTAATATAATTTTACAATGTTAGCCGAAGCAAATTATCCGACCCGGTGAAGAAGTATGTGTGAAGGGTTTAGAAAAGAAGAAATGGATGGAAACCTATCTATTGCAAAATGTTATAGGCACGGCAATAATAGTCTGCAATGTGCAAAACAAAATACTTTGTTATTAAAAGAATGGTTTGATAATAATAAAAAACAGTAGAAAAGATTATGTCTGTATTATTATTGTAGTCAGTAAGAAATCTTTAGTGCTGATGTCTGTAGAAAAAACAGACAGCACGAATGGGACTCTCAACCCTGAAAGCAATTATAATTGATCAACGCAATAGCTCTTTACTGATTTTACAACATTTAACAAATTGTACAGATATCTCGAAAAATTTGCCAAAGACAGACAGACAGATAGACAGATAGACAGACTGACTGCACCAATTTTCTCATTCTCGCTTTTAAAGAATAACAAGTCGTAGTTATTAAATCGTGCACTCAGTTTATCTGCAAGAAATATATAAACGAGAAAATTTATGAAATGCTCCAACTTCAAAAAAACTAGAAATAAATCTATTGAAATATATGCTAACGTTGCAATTGGTGGATCTGCTCACGGAGTAAACAATTTTTTCCAGCACTTCATTTGGATTGACTATAAACTACTCAATAATTTTAACCTAACCACTATCATTATTCTTTCCTGACAAGAGCAATTTTAAAAAAAGTTTTCATTTTTGATTTGTACTATAGAACACAACTACAACTTGACAATAAAGATTGAGAGATTATCACACACATATCTTGAGTATATATAAAGATATTAAACAACAAAAACAGCAGAAAATTTAACCCATGTCAGACAGCTTTTTTTCTTGTCAACGATAGTCTAGTCTAATGCTTCTTCAGCATTTGCATTTCTATAGTTACGTACTGAAGGCAACTCTGCAATTTTAGATCACATGCATTTCTAATTTCAATTGCAAAAAATATGAAAGCATCTATTTGAAATGTATTTCTAACTTTAATCGCAAAAAAATGAGAGCATCTATTCGAAATATGCACTCAGATTAAAAGTCAAAAATTGTTTTACACCGTTTTGTACACTGAGATTACGTAGTTATTAAATCGGGAGTAATGTGAAATGAAACACACAATGTATTTTTCTTTATTGTAATTTATAAAATACATATATATATATATATATATATATATATATATATTACATATATATATATATATATATTGCTGTGATACCACCAAAATCCGGGAACTCCGGTTTTCGAATCGAGCCCCACAGATTGTGCGTCAAGAATGCTGTGAAACGTAAATAAAAGCTATTAACTTAACTGGTCCGTTGACTTTCTGCTGTTACTCGCCTCTTTACTCTTTTCCGCCTCGCACCTAGTTAAACCTTCATTCTCATTCATAAAAAAAAACAAACACATTCCTACCACAAACATCAACGTTAACTCTATTTACATCAATATTCACAATACATTAAAATTTCAAAATTAAAATTCAGCATAAATATCAGTTTCAGAAAATTTCAAGATTAAATTTTGTTATCATTTTAATGTGCATCCAGAATTAAAGTCCTTGTAGGATGCCTACTAATTAATATAACAATATATACAGACCTGAGTCTGAGTACAAAGGGAGCATCTACCACCCCTTTACGTTAATTAACCAGGTTCGTCTAATTGAGCTCAAAGACATACCGAAATTTTCATCATAATCCAGAACATAAATACTAAATACTCCTTTCTACTTAAACAAGAAAATTTCACCTTACAATTAAAATTTTGTGGTTTGTACAAGTTCACTACTGTCCATTTTAAATAAACAAATTATAAAGCTATTCAACACACACCAACACATTAAAGTTCGAACAAAATAGTATAATTTACCTGAAGGTTACTGCACTCGTAGCTTCAATGTACATCGTCCCTTTGTTAATCACACCATTCCAACTGGGTTATGTTTACGGCTTCTAATTCTCCACGCTTTTAAAATTTTCTCCACCACCATTCATCTAAAGTTGTTTCAGGGCTTTTCCGGAACTCATCTGTGTATATCTGAACCTTGTTTTGTGGATCCAGTCATGTTTACGAACCATTTAATTATTAACACCCCCGAAAAATAGCAAAGAAATTCATACTTCTTTCACAAATATACGCCAAAACTGCCTACTTTTGTGTATTCATTTGTCGTTGCAAATTTGCTTAATTGGTACAGTGATACTAAACTTTATTACCTTGTATCTTCTTTTCTAAGTGCACTAAATTACATTCATTGTAGCACGTAAAGAACAAACTGTTTTAAATCACCAAAATATACGAGAAACTGTTTAAATTATTCTATCAAAATCGGAAAACTAAAAAGCACTGTTTAACGCATTAAATCAATTCGAAAATCTAAGAGAGCGAAACTCATATTAACCCAGGTATATATAAAGGTTAGCCCGTCTGTCGGTTTTGTCCTCAAAACGGTCAGTTTCTAGAATTTCGTATACACTGTTCCCATCTCGCCCGCCTGTGCGTCGGTTCTTATTAAATTTGCACTCGCACCAGTTAAGTCTCAGAAATTTCGACACGGCTCGCAACGTCTGGAAATAACTAATTAATTTTATACAGAAATGTTATTTTTCCTTCTCAAGTTTGCTTTTTATTTTCAACCAATCGCAACCCTCGTGACGTTGCTCAAATCCCGCCTTTAATTATTAGTGTTTTTGCTTGACGCATTTTCTCTTTCCTTTTCTAACCTGTTCTTATTGGTGCAAATTGATATTCTTTATTATCGATTATTTCAGTCCACGTGTGTTCTTATCTGGGTTAAATAACCCCGTATCTAGCCTTCCCGTGAATATCAAACGACGGTTTCTCCAAGATTCTCTGTAACCATTCGTTATCTGCAAAATTTACGCAGAACGAGCTTTTTAAATAAACCCTGTTTTGTATTTCGTGCTAAAGCATCCGACCGTTTCCAATATCCGTAGAATCGACATGTTTAACTAAACAAATTAAACTGAAATTGCCTTTTAAAAATACGCAGGTGTGTTCAAACGTAACATTTTAAATAACCCTTCTACGATTTGACTATTATTGGGTTTTCACAAACTTTTAGCTTATTATATTATTAATAATGGTTCCATTAACTCCAACTAAAATAATACCCTTTAATTTTTTAGTGACTCCTAATCAAATATTAATTATTATCTGTACGTTTTGTTTAATACCGGTTACTTAAATTGAGTTAATTAATATAAATTTTTCACGTAATTTCCATTTGTTCATTTACTCGGAATAATTATATTACACGTGGAGCATTTTAATACTGCTTCTCTTTATATAAAGCGTCTTGTAAATAATTTAAATCTCTTATTTTTAATGAAACGAATGAATTTTTATTCTCCACGGTTTTTTAATAAAGCGTACCTTTTCCCAAAGCTTCTACACGGTGATTAAAATTATTTGATGTGATTATTTAATTTTCTACCCTGGTCTAAATATGAGTAATATATATATATATATATATATATAATGTTATGTACTCTAGAATAAACATACTATAATTCACTTAAGTTCCCAAATATGAAGAACAGTTCTAACTCACTCCAACTCTGAACGGTAAAAAATATTGCATTATCAGTTCTATGAGGGCTGTCTTCTTCATCTTTGACGCGCGGTCGTTTCTGGTTGTTCTTCTTCTTCGTGTTCACTAAAAAAGATTCAAATGAATATTAGATCAAGTAAATGCATTAAGAAAATTAAATCTATATATTAAGCTAACGAATACATACTCTGTATTGGTGTCATCAGGTCGTACGTTACAATTGGTGGATCTGCTCACGGCGTCAACGATTTTTTCTCCAGTACTTAATTTGGATTGACTATAAACTACTCAATAATTTTTAACCCAATCACTATCATTATTCTTTCCTGACAAGGACAATTTAAAAAAAAAGTTTTCATTTTTGATTTGTTCTATAGAACACACAACTACAACTTGGCAATAAAGATTAAACGATTATCACACACACATATCTTAAGTATATATAAGGATATTAAACAACAAGAACAGCAGAAAATTTAACCCATGTAAGCAAGAATTTAATGCTAAGGTATTGTCTAGATAGCAATTGTAGAAATATGAAATTTACAGAAAATTTAATAAAGCCAGTCATGTATAATTTTTTTAATGCTAACATCCACAGAAAAATAAAAAGCGAGAAATTTAATGCTAACATCAGCAGAATAATAAATAAATCCACTTAGTCAGCATTAATGGAAGGCCGGTCTGGCTTCGAAACGGTGCACGCGTATATACCATATTTTAAAATTAAGGTTGTCAATTGCAAAACAAAAAAATTAAATTTTACCTAGAAATCATTTGAAATATTTACTTTTTTTCAGTACAACCGAAAGAACTTGACTTTTATACATTTTTTAATAGATATCATAGACTTTTTTTCTATGCTGTTGGTAAAATCTACGTGAAGTATTTATATTAAATAATAAACTGACCTGTTAGAAAAAAAATTAAAAATTTGCATCGTTTTCTGAAAAAATTCAGCTCTGTAATCTATTCTAATGAATAAAACAGTATGTAAGCGAATATAATTATACCTCCGCAGAAATAATAAATTTGATTCATTGTCTGAAAAAGAAATTGCAATGAAGGCACATAATAAAAAACCTAAATTAGATTAATTTCGTTTTAGATTACTGCTTGCAAAATGTTTTTTTAATACCGGGTTTTTAAAAAACCATGAGTGCGTGTAAATTATTATATTTTTCTTTAGATTAATTTTGTTTAAAATAATGCAATGCAAATGGCCCTTAACTAGTAATATATATAGAATAAGTTTTAGATTACCGCTGACATAATTTATATGCATATATAGGTAATTGTGTGTTTACACGATTCATGCCGCATAAGAAATTCTTTAATACTGGGTTTTTAAAAAAACCATGAGTGCGTGTAAATTATTAAACAACATTGACGGTTTAAGGTCAAACATGATGTGTTTACTATTAAACAAAACAAAATTGTTCTTAATCCAAGTGATGATAAAAAAGATTCTTAGTACTTCAACCACTGATACTAACTATTTGCCTATTTTTGTAGTATTGATTACAAAAATTACATACGATAGCGAGTACTGTGTTAAAATTGTTTTCGTTGCAGAAGTAACTGATGTATTGATATACCCGTCAATATTACTGTATTATTCGATTAAGGCATGAGTTAATTTTTTACTACGTTTCTTTTTTATTCGCTTAGGGCAACTCAGAAAAAGTTTGAATTGGCAACATTATTTTTGTAATAAAATAAACCTTGATACAAAATCACATTCAGTTTTACTGAAAAGTAAATATTTCACATTGATATTTTCCCTAAATTTTTAGTTAAACAAAAAAAACGCATGAGTTTGATTTTTTCTGGGATACTCAAATCTTTAGGGATTTTTTAATTGAAGCAACATTTTGGGAAAATTGTATTATTATTAAAATTTACTGAGATTAAATCCATCTCTTCCAATCAATTAAAGATTGCACGACGTAATTGTATTATGATAAAACTGCAGAATGTTTTCAGAGTTGCCTTCAGTATGTAAATATTGGAAATGCTTGCATAGCGAATTGCTTTGTCATAGTCACGTACTGAAGGCAACTCTGCAATTTTTTAGATCGCATGCATTTCATACATTCAGATTAAAAGTCAAAAATTGTTTCTACATCCGTTCTGTAAACAAGAATTAAACGATTCAATCTTGAAAATCGTGTTGAATAAAAACGTAAATAAAAGCGATTTTTTTAACAATTGCATTCAAAGCAATTCGCTATGCAATTATTTTGATTTGTATGCTAATTTTTTTACAGTTGTTTTGCTTACGCAAGCAGGCATATTTTTTCCGTAAACTCAGCTGAATGAAAAATGATGTGAAATTGTTGTTATTGGAAATTAAAATTCAGTATTAATTTTTCTGCTGATGAACGTGCTTTGTTTAGGCAAGATTTCGAATTTGCTTTATTTTTCTGAAAAATTGCAAATGTCTCAGAAATAATGAATTAGATTCATTGTCTGAAAAAGAAATTGCAATGAAGGCACATAATAAAAAACCTAAATTAGATTAATTTCGTTTTAGATTACTGCTTGCAAAATGTTTTGTTAATACTGGGTTTTTAAAAAAACCATGGGTGCGTGTAAATTATTATATTTTTCTTTAGATTAATTTCGTTTAAAATAATGCAATGCAAATGGCCCTTAACTAGTAATATATATAGAATAAGTTTTATTTTTCTGAAAAATTGCAAATGTCTAATTTTATAGCTATTTTGCTTACATCAGAACATATTTATGTATAAATAGCCAATAAATCTTTACAGATATTAATTATAAAGTAATTTAGCTAGTGACTGAAGTTAGTAGTGATATTTTAAAGTTAACAGAGCAGAACGGATGTATAAACAATTTTTGACTTTTAATCTGAATGCATGAAATGCATGCGATCTAAAAAATTGCAGAGTTGCCTTCAGTACGTAACTATGGCAAAGCAAGCATTTCCATATTTACATACTGTCTTTTTAATGCAATTGGAACTGTAGCGTAATACTGAATCAAAAATGTGAATAGCTATAAAGTCCGAAACGGGAACAAACGTTGAACATCCTCTTTAAGCAGATCATGATTGTTTATATTTACCATCGAATGTATCACTTCACTGTTAACTTTAAAAATATCATTACTAACTTCGGTCACTATATCAAAATACATTAAATATTTAGAATTAATATTCTGTCTTTTAATGCAATTGGGATTGTAGCGTAATACTGAATTAAAATGTAAATAGTTATAAAGTCCGAAACGGGAACAAACGTTGAACACCCTCTTTAAGCAGATCATGATTGTTTATATTTACCTTCGAGTGTAACACTTTACTGTTAACGTTAAAAATATCACTACTAACTTCGGTCACTATATCAAAATACATTAAATATTTAGAATTAATATTCTGTCTTTTAATGCAATTTGAATTCGCAATCAAAAAAAAAATATATCCTACATCAGAATTATTGGTAATATTAAGTACTTTCAAATGTAATAGTTCTGGACTGTGCCATCTAAAAAAAATTAAAATTCTACATATGGAAGATATTCAGACATTGCAGTCCCAAAGTAACGTCTAAACGTAATATTTCTGGACTGGTGTCATCTAAAAAAATTCTAATTCTCCATATGGAAGATATTCAGACATTGCAGCCCCATATAAATTATTAACATCAAAATACATTAAATATTTAGAATTAATATTCTGTCTTTTAATGCAATTGGAATTGTATCGTAATACTGAATCAAAATGTGAATAGCTATAAAGTCCGAAACGGGAACAAACGTTGAACACACTCTTTAAGCAGATCATAATTGTTTATATTTACCTTCGAATGTAACACTTCACTGTTAACTTTAAAATCAGTCGTTAGCTAAATTACTTTATAATTAATATCTGTAAAGATTTATTGGCTATTTATACATAAATATGTTCTGGTGTAAGCAAAATAGCTATAAAATTAGACATTTGCAATTTTTCAGAAAAATAAAGCAAATTCGATATCTTGCCTGAACAAAGCACGTTCATCAGCAGAAAAATTAATACTAAATTTTAATTTCCAATAACAACAATCCTCACATCATTTTTCATTCAGGTGAGTTTACGGAAAAGATATGCTTGCTCGCGTAAGCAAAACAACTGTAAAAAAATTAGCATACAATCAAAATAATTGCATAGCAAATTGCTTTGAATGCAATTGTTAAAAAATCGCCTTTATTTACGTTTTTATTCAACACGATTTTCAATTATTGAATCGTTAGTTCTTGTTTACAGAACGGATGTAGAAACAATTTTTGACTTTTAATCTGAATGCATGAAATGCATGCGATCTAAAAAATTGCAGATTTGCCTTCAGTACGTGACTATGACAAAGCAATTTGCTATGCAAGCATTTCCAATATTTACATACTGAAGGCAACTCTGAAAACATTCTGCAGTTTTATCATAATACAATTACGTCGTGCAATCTTTAATTGATTGAAAGAGATGGATTTAATCTCAGTAAATTTTAATAATGATACAATTTTCCCAAAATGTTGCTTCAATTAAAAAATTCCTAAAGATTTGAGTATCCCAGAAAAAATCTACATCAAACTCATGCGGTTTTTTGTTTAACTAAAAATTTAGGGAAATTATCAATGTGAAATATTTACTTTTCAGTAAAACTGAATGTGATTTTATATCAAGGTTTATTTTATTATAAAAAAATGTTGCCAATTCAAACTTTTTCTGCGTTGCTCTAAGCGAATAAAAAAGAAACGTAGTAAAAAATTAACTCATGCCTTAATCGACTAATACAGTAATATTGACAGGAATATCAATACATCAGTTACTTCTGCAACGAAAACAATTTTAACACAGTACTCGCTGTCGTATGTAATTTTTGTAATCAATACTACAAAAATAGGCAAATAGTTAGTATCAGTGGTTGAGGTACTAAGAATTCTTTTATCATCACTTGGATTAAGAACAATTTTGTTTTGTTTAATAGTAAACACATCATGTTTGACATTAAACCGTCAATGTTGTTTAATAATTTACACGCACTCATGGTTTTTTTAAAACCCCAGTATTAAAGAATTTCTTATGCGGCATGAATCGTGTAAACACACAATTACCTATATATGCATATAAATTATGTCAGCGGTAATCTAAAACTTATTCTATATATATTACTAGTTAAGGGCCATTTGCATTGCATTATTTTAAATGAAATTAATCTAAAGAAAAATATAATAATTTACACGCACTCATGGTTTTTTAAAAACCCAGTATTAAAAAAACATTTTGCAAGCAGTAATCTAAAACGAAATTAATCTAATTTAGGTTTTCAAAGAACTTCGTTCGTTTATGAAATCTATTTGTCTGTGTGTCTGTCTGTCTGTGTGTCCGAGGACTTTTTAATGGTCGGACATCAATGTGTGATACATCAATCGATTCAGCTCGGTGTACAGAGCTTAAGTTTTGATGTCAGTTAAAATCGGGCCACGGGGACGCCGAGCCCCCTGGAAAATCCACAGGGATAATTAAAATTTTAAATAAGTTTAAAATCAATATGCGACACATATTTGAACAATTTATGGCATTTCATGCCAATTATTCCAATATTAACATATTGCGTCAATGATAAATACAATATATTAATTCAATAGAAATATATTACGTAAATGATAAATACAATATATTAATTGCGACAATGCCTTGCATTTTCAACTTGTTTATTATGTGCCTTCATTGCAATTTCTTTTTCAGACAATAAATCTAATTCATTATTTCTGCTGAGGTATAATTATATTCGCTTACATACTGTTTTATTCATTAGAATAGATTACAGAGCTGAATTTTTTCAGAAAACGATGCAAAGTTTTAATTTTTTTTTCTAACAGGTCAGTTTATTATTTAATATAAATACTTCACGTAGATTTTACCAACAGCATAGAAAAAAAGTCTATGATATCTATTAAAAAATGTATAAAAGTCAAGTTCTTTCGGTTGTACTGAAAAAAAGTAAATATTTCAAATGATTTCTAGGTAAAATTTAATTTTTTTGTTTTGCAATTGACAACTTTAATTTTAAAATATGGTATATACGCGTGCACCGTTTCGAAGCCAGACCGGCCTTCCATTAATGCTGACTAAGTGGATTTATTTATTATTCTGCTGATGTTAGCATTAAATTTCTCGCTTTTTATTTTTCTGTGGATGTCAGCATTAAAAAAATTATACATGACTGGCTTTATTAAATTTTCTGTAAATTTCATATTTCTACAATTGCTATCTAGACAATACCTTAGCATTAAATTCTTGCTTACATGGGTTGAATTTTCTGCTGTTCTATTTGTTTAATATCCTTATATACTCAAGATATGTGTGTGTGATAATCGTTCAATCTTTATTGCCAAGTTGTAGTTGTGTGTTCTATAGAACAAATCAAAAATGAAAACTTTTTTTTTTAAATTGTCCTTGTCAGGAAAGAATAATGATAGTGATTGGGTTAAAAATTATTGAGTAGTTTATAGTCAATCCAAATTAAGTACTGGAGAAAAAAATCGTTGACGCCGTGAGCAGATCCACCAAATGCAACGTACGACCTGATGACACCAAAACAGAGTATGTATTCGTTAGCTTAATATATAGATTTAATTTTCTTAATGCATTTACTTGATCTAATATTCATTTGAATCTTTTTTAGTGAACACGAAGAAGAAGAACAACCAGAAACGACCGCGCGTCAAAGATGAAGAAGACAGCCCTCATAGAGCTGATAATGCAATATTTTTTACCGTTCAGAGTTGGAGTGAGTTAGATCTGTTCTTTATATTTGGGAACTTAAGTGAATTACAGTATGTTTATTCTAGAGTACATAACATTATATATATATATATATATATATATACATATATGTATTTTATAAATTACAATAAAGAAAAATACATTGTGTGTTTCATTTCACATTACTCCCGATTTAATAACTACGTAATCTCAGTTTACAGAACGGTGTAAAACAATTTTTGACTTTTAATCTGAGTGCATATTTCGAACAGATGCTCTCATTTATTTTGCGATTAAAGTTAGAAATGCATTTCAAATAGATGCTTTCATATTTTTTGCAATTGAAATTAGAAATGCATGTGATCTAAAATTTCAGAGTTGCCTTCAGTACGTAACTATGGAAATGCAAATGCTGAAGAAGCATTAGACTAGACTATCGTTGACAAGAAAAAAAGCCGTCTGATATGGGTTGAATTTTCTGCTGCTCTTGTTGTTTAATATCTTTATATATACGCAAGATATGTGTGTGATAATCGCTCAATCTTTATTGTCAAGTTGTAGTTGTGTTCTATAGTACAAATCAAAAATGAAAACTTTTTTTAAAATTCCCCTTGTCAGGAAAGAATAATGATAGTGGTTAGGTTAAAATTATTGAGTAGTTTATAATCAATCCAAATGAAGTGCTGGAAAAAATTGTTTACTCCGTGAGCAGATCCACCAATTGCAACGTTAGCATATATTTCAATAGATTTATTTCTAGTTTTTTTGAAGTTGGAGCATTTCATAAATTTCCTCGTTTATATATTTCTTGCAGATAAACTGAGTGCGCGATTTAATAACTACGACTTGTTATTCTTTAAAAGCGAGAATGAGAAAATTGGTGCAGTCAGTCTGTCTATCTGTCTGTCTGTCTTTGGCAAATTTTTCGAGATATCTGTATAATTTGTTAAATGTTGTAAAACCAGTAAAGAGCTATTGCGTTGATCAATTATAATTACTTTCAGGGTTGAGAGTCCCATTCGTGCTGTCTGAGTTTAATTGTTTTTTCTACAGACATCAGCATTAAAGATTTCTTACTGACTACAATAATAATACATACATAATCTTTTCTATTGTTTTTTATTATTATCAAACCATTCTTTTAATAACAAAGTATTTTGTTTTGCACATTGCAGACTATTATTGCCGTGCCTATAACGTTTTGCAATAGATAGGTTTCCATCCATTTCTTCTTTTCTAAACCCTTCACACATACTTCTTCACCGGGTCGGATAATTTGCTTCGGCTAACATTGTAAAATTATATTAAAATAAATAATACAGACAAAATCTTTCTATTGTTTTTTATTATTATCAAGCCATTCTTTTAATAACAAGGTATTTTGTTTTGCACATTACAGATAATTATTGCTGTGTCTACAACAATGGATGTTATATTTTAAACGGTTGTTGATTTTAACTCCGATAGCTTAGGACAACCTAGTGCAAGCATATCAGTTACAACGTTTTGCATTAGATAGGCCAATCAATTTCTTCTTTTTTAGACCCTTCACAAATACTTCTTCACCGGGTCGGATAATTTGCTTCAAATAAAGCGCTATATATGATAACACCATTCCAGCCGTTAAAGATTCATCCCAAGAAAGATTATGAATATTCCTTGTCAGCCAGTCGTTATGTTTTGTATGATCTTGGTTCAAACAACTAGACTGCATTGGCAGTTTAAAAATGTGATGCCAAACAACACCTTCCAACAAGTCCAAAACCGCAATTTCTTTGCACACAAACTCGTTTTTCTTGTATTTAAATCCCTGAATATCAATTATATACATGTTTGTATGTAAATATATGCAGTAAACTTTGACTAATTAAATTAATATTAGGAGCAATCTCCTTATATAGCAGATTACCACCATCTGCGTACTTTGCCAACCCACTTTTCAACCTATCACAAGAGTGAACACATTTTGAATTGAAACCGGCCCATGTGTATTTGCAGCCTCTAGACATAAATAAAAAACATAAATCAGAATCCACTTTAATTAAACACAATTGACTTGAATGCGATATTTTGCATCTGGCATACGTTATAACTTCTCGCTAGAAAACCAAATTCAAAACATCTACACACATTTTCTCTGCACTTACATTTTTCAACATACGTGTGTTTTGAAGTATGTATGTTCCATTGAAAGTAATATAAAGCCGGTCTGACTTCAAAACATGCTCACAAGTATTTTACATTAAAAGTATATAAGGCCGATCCTAATTCAAAACGGTGCACGTGTAACTTCTCGCTATAAAACCGAATTCAAAACAGCTAAACACATTTTCCTCTGCGCTTACATTTTTCAACATACGTGTGTTTTGAAGTATGTTTCATTGAAAGTAATATAAAGCCGATCCTAATTCAAAACGTGCCCACAAGTAATTTACATTTGAAAGTATATAAGAATTCATGTTTTCACAACTATTTTACATTGAAATGTTTTCACAACTATTTTACATTGAAAGTATATAAGGCCGATCCTAATTCAAAACTATGCACGTGTATTTTACATATGGAAAGTACGTTTGAACACGTTTTGAATTAGCACCGGCCTTACCCCACTACTCATAGGGGTCGGTATGGCATTCTAAGACACACTACCGCGATGTGGAAGCACAGAGTGTAATTAAATTGTATTTAAAATGATGGCATCCTCTGAGTAAAAGATTCCGGAGGTAAAATAGTCCCCCATTCGGATCTCCAGGAGGGGACTAATTCGGAGGTTGTGATCGGAAAATTTAGAAAAAGAATCAGAAACATTCTGCGAGTCGGAATATGGAATGTCAGAAATATGGAGCAAGTAGATACGCTAGAGAACTTAAAAATTAAAATGGATAGGTTAGCACTAGACATAGTAGGGATCAGCAAAGTTCGGTGCAAGAGGCGGGGGATTTTTGGAGTGGAGACTTTTGGGTAATTCATACAGGATTAGAGGAAGGAAATTCTGGTGTGAGGAAAGTTATGCAAAAAAAGATAGGACGCTGTGTAGGAAACTACTTACAAAAAAACGATAGAGTACTAATGGTTAGATTAGAATCTAAATCGGTAAACACAGTAATAACACAGGTATAGATGCCCACCTCTAGCTACAGTGACGAAGAAGTAGAAGCGATCTACAAAGATATTGAAGACATACTAAAAAGAATACGTAAAAGGACATGAAAATTTAGTAATTAGGGATGATTTTAATGCAGTGGTAGGTGCGGGTAAGGAAGGAGCAGTACTAGGGTTATTTGGTTTAGGCACAAGAAACGACAGGAGAAATAGGTTGGTAAAATTTTGCGATGATAACAATTTAACCATCACAAACACATTATTTCAACATCACGATAGAAGACGATGCACGTGGAAGATGCCAGGGGATATAAGAAAATATCAAATAAATTACATTTTTATTAGACAACGGGACAGGAATCGAGTAAAAGACTGTAGAAGCTATCCAGAAGCAAATATAGACATAGACCACAATATCGTAGTTCGCAAATGCAGGAAAGCTAAAGAACAATGGATTGATGAAAAGTGCAAAGAGGTACAAACTAAGATAGAAATAGGAAAGACAGGCAAAGCATACAAACTAATTAGAATGAATTTTAGGGATATAAAACCGTATAGCAAAAATATAAGGGACGAGAGACGAAACATCACTATAGAAAATGTAGAGAAAGTGATTAGATGGCAGGAATATATAGGAAATTTATATACAGGAAAGGAACTCACAGCATTAGAACAGGAATCAGACATTGAAAATGATGACTTGGAATGTCCTATACTGCGAGATAAGTTTGAGTTAGCATTAAAGGGTTGGAAAATTGGTAAGGCGCTGGGTACCGAGAAGTTGCAAGCAAAACTTTAAAAGCCGCTGGACAAGCAGTAACAGAAGGTCTCTTCCAACTTGTAAGCTATATGTATGAGACAGGCGAGATACCCAAAGATTTCAAATGTAACATCATAGTAACTATACCAAAAAAAAGCGCCGCTCATAGATGTGAAAATTTTCTAATAGGTCTGACAGCACGCGTGTCAAAAATATTAGCTAGAATTGTACAAAGCTGTGAGGGTAATAATGCAAAAAACGATAGAAAACGGGAAAAGCATGTATATAGGGTTTATAGATCTGGAAAAAGCATTCAACAATATAAAATGGAAAAAGGTGTTAAAAATACTCAAAAAGATTGAAATGAGTTTTAGAGATAGACGGAGAGAGCAAACAGCGGTAATAGAATTAGAGCAGAAACGTAGAGAAGTAGTTATTAGGAAAGGTGTGAGACAGGGATGTGCCTTATCCCCATTAATTTTTAACTTGTACATAGAAGAGGCAATGAATACTGTCAAATGCAGGAAGACATTTGGAATTACTATGCAGGAACAAAAGATTAATATGCTTAAATTTGCAGATGATATAGCGGTATTAGCATCTAGCAAAGAAGAGTTAGAAGCTGCTCTTAATGAAATGGAAACAGTTCTAACAGAGAGATACGGTACGAAAATTAACAAAAATAAAACTGAAGTTCTAGTATGCAAAGGAAAGGAAAATAAACCAAAAATAACAATACAAATATGTAACGAAAACTTACAAGGGGTTAAGGATTTCTGCTACCTAGGAGCCAAATAACCCAAGAAAGTGAAAGTGCAAAGGATATAATACAAAGATTAGCACAAGGCCGTGCTACATTTAACAAGAAAAAGCAACTACTGTGTTCAAAGACAACAAACATAGAAACGTATTGCTTAAAACATATGTGTGGAACACAGCACTATACGGCTGTGAAGCCTGGACAGTGGGAGAAACGGACTTGAAAAAGATAGAAGCCTTTGAAGTGTGGTGCTGCAAACGTATGATGAAGATATGATGAACAAAGTTAAGAACAAAGAAGTACTAGAAATGGTAGAGAAAAAAAAATAAAGAAGTAATGTTTTAAATGTAACTTACATAAAAAATGGAAATTATTAAATTTAATTATATCCAATGAAGATGAGAAATGCTTCGATATAAAAAGCTACTAAAAATTTTATTGAACAACTCCGAGGATGTAAATTAGTTTGTAAATAAAGATTTAAATAATATGCAAAATTTTGTAAACTGGGATTTGAACGCCAATTTAAAATAAAGCCAGGAATCCGAAGATATTTAATTGGAAAAGCCCTTCGTAGATTTTTGCAAGTATAATTCTTTGTAAACATTGTTTGTAACCGATACTTGTATTTTGTCATTTAGTTTCAGATAAAGTCCAAATTATTTTATTTTTGTAAGATCTTTACCAGAAAAGTTTGTGATCAGTGTTCCAAACACTCTGACCTTTTAATAGATCATTTGTCAAGGATTGTTTTGGCCAAACCAAACTTTACAAGCGCGAGAATCATAACCAGGTAAACTATCCATAAGAGAAGAAATTTAGTTCTGTAGAATTAAAATAAGGTATGGAACATTTTTATAAGTAAATAAGTATTACTTAGAAATTACCATCCACTTGGTATCAACATCCCACCTGTTTCTTGATGCAGTAAAAAAATTATAAATTATTTAAATAAAACTAAAGAATTTAAAGATCTATAACTCTTTACTGTAGCATCATTTAATACTACATCTAGCAGATGATGAGAACATAGAATCTGACAATGTAAAACCATTTCTCACATTTCATATTGTTATATCTACACACGCTCGCCTCATTTTCAGATTTTTGTATTCGTGTTCTTTACAATTTGCTTTTCATGCTCAAGTATTAATATCAAAGATGTTCTATGTCTGGATGTTGTTTACTAATTTATCAAAATAAAATTTTTATTAACAATTGTAATTAATAGTTCGTTTCGAACATTCGTTTTTTTTAATTTTGTTTAACAATACTAGAAACGATAGGTTACGGGCATGTACTACACACACACACACACACACACACATGCACGCACGCGCGCGCGCGCACAAACGCACGCACGCAAGTAAGCACGTACGCTCGTACGCATGCACGCACTCACGCATACACACACGCACGTACACACGCACAAACACACAGCTAAGATAGTCAACCAAAAAGAAAAGCTCAAAGTTGATAACCGAAACAAAGATAAGTCTTCTACCATTTTAAATTCTACGACAGTTAATTAATTATCCTTGTTTCTAATTTCAGCATGTATGTGGTAAATTGTTTGTCATTATTGAACGCTCCATAAATCAACTAGTATCGAATTTGCTATTTTCCTGCCTTGTTGATCAACGTAGCAAAGGTCGATGAACACTTTTGATCAAGAATACTCTAACTCGACTTTGAAAAGATGTTACAGTAGTAAGTAGCTATCAGTAGCAGGGGTAAGTTCTTTTGAGTCGTTTCTCTTGTCGTTGTTTTAGAAAACTGCACATGATAACATTTATTTGAAAATGAACTACTAAATTCTGCGTTGTTTGGTAAACTTTTTTAGGATTACACAGTCAACACATTACACTTAACAGATTACTTTTTTTTATATTACAAGGATCACACTAATTTCAAGCAAATTCTATAAATCTGTTAATATCCTATCTTTGGCCATTTAAAAAAATCTATTGATAATCATATCTTCGGCCATAAGACCTATTTCTACACAGTGAAGAGTTAGCTGTTACAATTCATGAAAAAGACTATTGTGATAAGGAAAACAGTAAAAAAGAAGACGAACTTTCGAAGGAGATGATACTGAATTTCACAAAATTACTTCATGAAAACTTATGATCTGATTCACGATCTTAATTTGTCTGAACTGCAGCCAGAGTTACTGTCTTCAAGATTAAAAGGATTGAATCTTCTTGAAAGTGGCACTAAAATCTGTCCCTTCCAGATTGATCTGCAAAAATTTCAAGATCAATTCTCCTTACAATATAACTTGGTTTATTGTAATGACGTCAATTCGTAATGAGGTTTACTAAAAGAGCATGGCAATTCTAATGTATGGCGAATAAATAAAGAATACATGTAAAAGTATAAAAATATTAATAACAATGGTACAGTATGAAAAGTATAATTGGTGCATTATGTGAAAATCTCAACGTAATAGTTGTTACATTAGGAATACGACTTTTTATACCAGGTTTGTGACAGTAGAGACAGAAAAAACACTATATTACAAAACACCAACCCAGGAGAGATGCACCCATACCTAGGCAGAAAGATGTTGCTAGTCAATCTCTTGTTGATTCAAAAATGCTTTTCGCCGTTATCGTACATAAAACTTGGTTTGATTCAAAACTTCGTAAAAGCAATGGATTGCATTGACCGAAGATTCTTATACCATGAGAAAAAACAAATTTCCCAAAATGACTGAAGCTGAAGCAAAAAGCAAAAAAGAACTATCTTTTGTGCTACAGATACGTCAGTTAATGGATGATTCTGCCCTTGGGAGGAGCTTAACTGATCCTGAATAGGTAGCATATATGTTGTTTCAAAATATTGTGAAACCAAGCACAATTAGCGAGTGATCGCTTTGAGAAAACGGTATCTGTATACTTTTTGCACTTTGATTTTAAAGGAGTAGATGGTTTATGACAGTTCTGCCGCCTCATTTGCTCCCGAAACCCTCATTTGCTTTCTCATTTGCTCCCTCATTTGCTGCCAAATCCATCATTTTCCTCCTCATTTTCCTCCAGCATCCTCATTTACATGTAAATTCCCATAACGAGCAAATGAGGAGGAGCACCTCTCTTCTTCCTTATTTGCTCCCTCAATTTAATTCCCATAAGGAGCAAATGAGGAAGAGCAACTCTCTCCTTCCTCATTTGCTCCCTCATTTGCTCCCTCAATGTAAATTCTCATAGGGAGGGAAATGTGGAGATGAACCCGATAAGGAGCAAATGTGGAGATGAACCCCATAAGGAGCAAATGTGGAGATGAACTCATTTGCTCCCTCATTTACATATAAATTCTCATTAGAAGGAAATGCGGAGATGAATCCCCATAAGGTGGAAATGTAGAGATGAATCTCCGTTTTAATCGGCTAGCCATTCCATCTTTCGAGATAACCCTATTTTGCATTTTCATCTTAGCATCCTCATTTGCTACCACATCTGGACCAAATAGTTTTCTTCGACTATATGTAAATTCCATAGGGTGGAAATGTGGAGATAAATCTTAGCATCCACATTTCCACACACAATCCACATTTGCTCTCACATCTGAGGACAGTAATAAATAATATTACCATCTTAAATTTTGCACAATGCATATTTCGAGATAACCCTATCTTGTTTGGTATCAATTAATATTAGAATTTTCTCAGCTACCCGAATCTCTAGGAATTTTTGAGATAGCATCATTCCCAAGAGATCCACCCCAATTTTAAGATTTTTTACCGGTAGAGATTTCTGACCGTCCTTATAAATTTTTTAGCCATGCAATACATCTTGTTAGTCTAGATTTTTATGTAGAATCCGAATATGTAAACAGATTTAAAATAGGACCACCCCTTTCGGACTACCCCCTGCAAAGTTATACCCCTTTAAAGACTCTGAACTTCTAAATTTTGCTCTTTGCTCCCAAATCCGAACCAAATAGTTTTCTTCGTCTAACCAATGCATCTTTCGAGATAAACCTATCTTGTTTGGTATCAATTAATATTCGATTTTTCTCAGCTACCCGAATCTTTAAAAATTTTTCAGATAGCATCACCCCCAAGGGAGCTACCCCAATTTTAAGATTTTTGCCGATAGCGATTTTCTGACCGTCCTTATAAATTTTTTAACCATGTGACACATCTTGTTAGTCTAGAATTTTATGCAGAATTCGAATCTGCAAACAGATTAAAAATCGGTTCACCCCCTGCAAAGTTATACTTTAAAGTCTCAAACCTCTTTAAATTGTTTTGCTCATCTATGACATATGCTTTAAACAACCATTATTCAAGAAAATCTAAACCGCAAGGATTTTAGAAATGAGTTCTTTATAAGCCATAAGTGTTTAATATTTAAAACCATATTTTCAAACAGTAATGTGCTGTTTTCAGAATATCGCAAAAACCCATGACTTGTAAAATTTTTCTGGTTTAACATTTTCCTAAATAAGTACGTCACAAATTATGCTCAATGCTAAATAGTTAAAAAATACATTCGTTTTACAAACTAATTGCTTTACAATTATGTGACGTAAAGTGAAAGTAGCTTTTCTTTTTTATTAATTAGCGGCTATATGATTTGAGAAATGCAATACATATGCTCAATGCCATCCATTAGAATCATCGCATCAATGCTGGAGGGTTTATTAATCATACAATGAGCGCTCTAGTATGGTCGTCCTTATAAATTTTTTAACCATGTGGCACATCTTGATAGTCTAAAATTTTACGCAGAATTCGAATCTGCAAACAAATTTACAATAGGATCGGCCCTTACAAAGTTACATTTTTAAAGTCCTAAACCTCTAAATTTTGCTCTTTGCTCTATAACATAACAAATAGATTTCTTCGACTAGCCAATGCATCTTTCGAGATAAACCTATCTTGTTTGGTATCAATTAATATTAGATTTTTCTCAGCTACCCGAATCTCTATGAATTTTTGAGATTGCATCATCCCCAGAGAGCTACCCTAATTTTAAGATTTTTTGCCGATAGCGATTTTATGGTTGTACTTATAAATTTTTTAACCATGCAATACATCTATTGAAGACCGCCATATAAATCAAAACTCCTCTATTATCTCCAAATAATTTACATGGAAGGTGGGCGAAGAACTTAAAAATTACGGAATCTTAAAACTAATATATACAATAGATTTACAGCATACCTCTTCCTCGGTTCGGATACTCCATTGTCGACACTGGTGTTCTTTGTGCGATAGCTAGTCATACGGTTGTTAAACACTATGCTAACCATTTCTACACTATCTTCGCTAGTAGCGGTTTTTCCAGGTATAGGAAACATTGCAAGAGTTGCATTTAAAAACGTTTGCAGGTACCATTTTAGTACAAAATAAAATCCGCACTATAGGACTTTGGTTAAACTTGTAAGCGAACTAACTTATAAACTAAAAGGTATACTCTTGCGTACCTGCTTTATGTACCCTATAGAATGCAAACCGAAGGTTTCCGAAGACGGCCGAACGATATTAAGGATTCAGCGGGAAACTAAATGACCTCATCTTTTGCTAATCCTTGCTGCTCGTCCAGTACATTTAGCGCCAATGCATGCACCTGGTTCGCATCGTCGATGGTGGGAATGCAGTTAGTAGAAACACCGGAAAACGTCTTCCATGTTATACGGATCGGCAATCGCATCGCGCACATACTAAAAATCCAAAAGGGTTATAGCACACGTACACAAATTGGTTGCAAGTCGTACGGTAGAAGATGCAGTGCTACTATAAACAATAACTTACTCAAACATTTTAAACCTTTACTAAGGGGATACCAAACTTGTTGCCTACAGAATACTTACTAAAATAAAGCAAATTTAATTTAAATAACTTCTACGTAATATGTTAGAAAATGGTAGGTTTGGATATTTTCTTTGGAAACAATCGAAGATTGCCGAAGACAATCGAAGAGTGCACAAACGCGGTCACTAAACCAATCAGCATTAATACCGAGTATTCTATGCTTTCGTAGGTTTTTCATTTCCTAGAACCAAATCTTCCGCATAGCGGTTGGTAGCACGTAATGATTTCTAGAACCGGCAAGTACTCGATATCGCCCAAATACAGAATTAGATGCTCGATGTCCGTCAACCCCCGATTCCCTCGTAAAAGGTAGAAAAAACTCGGTCAATCATCCATCTAACTTAAACTTCGGCCCGCTACCGTTTTGATAATTTCCAAATATTTTTTAAACGACAATGGGCTTCCACACTAACACCTAACGTATCTTTAATATTATTTGTTAAACAAAAACTACAGGTATCGCCAGGTCCGTATGCGGACGTAAGCAGATGTTTGTGGATATGTACGAGAATATGTAGCCATATACATTAATCAGTCTAAGCTATTTTATTTAGTCCAAGAAAACTATTATTTTTCTAAACCACAATTACTAATCGTCTTTATAGGTTTAACATTTCCACTATTTCCCAATGACTGGTGCTACGTACATAGAAACTTTAATTTCTTATTGGAAAAAATTCTTATTCTCCCACGCACTGCCGCGTAGTTGCATGACCACCCCTTTTGGGGATATATTCTCGTTATAGGTTGTAGGACCTTCGGTTTTACATAACTACACTTCGTGAGACCCCTTTAATCTTTTTAATCGTATCTTTCTAGCCTACAATACAGTAGGACCCTACTATCAACAAATTCTAATACTGCACCCCCATTAAATTCGTCTTTAAATTTCCTTACAACTTTTTTGTCGACAAGTGTTATATTGTATTTATTATACGCGGGGTAGTCACTCTTTTAAGATAAATATATTTTGCTAGGTATCAACTAATATTAAATTTTTTTAGGGACCCCAAATCTGTAAATAGATTTTAAATAGGACCACCCCATACAAAGTTATGATAGGTTAGGTCAGCGCCGCGGCGCTGACCTAACCTATCAATTTTGTCTTTTATCTAACCTAGGTCCACACTTGGTTTTTAATTAAAAAACAATTAGTGCTAATGGGATTTTAATGGGAAAACGCATTAAAAAGTAATTAGTGCTAATGGGTTTTTTAATGAGAAAACTCATTAAAAAGCAATTAGTGCTAATGGGATTTTAATGGGGAAACGCGTTAAAAACCAATTAGTGCTAATGGGTTTTTAATGTGAAAACTCATTAAAAAGCAATTAGTGCTAATGGGTTCGGATGACAAAACTGTTCCGAAAGAAGAGAATGTAAGCGATATGACGGTGTCCGACATATTCGGCTATCTTCGGTAATATTCGCCCCCACTATGTAGGGTACATAAGGGCAATTTTCGTATTCAATTACGAAAGATCGAAATGTCGTTGTGCTACCTGCGTACGAGTGCATCAAGCTATGGTAATATTTGTTATGTCGAATGCGAGCAGATGCTGACTGGTGGACTACACACACCAATTACAGAACCATTTAGTGGCAATATAATGTTGGTTAAAATTTGCAACCTTTCTGACGCCGAGCAAACATCTGCAAACAAAAGGATGTTTATCCTAAAAAAGAAATTTGTGGTGCATTTAACAGCTATCTACGAAGAAAGTTTGACCGGTTTGTTTCCGCTAGGCATGGTGTTAAAGCTAAGCGTCCGTTTTCGCTGGAAAGCACTAACAAGATGGGTGTGGGTGTAAAAGAAATTATCGGAAAAGAAGACCTCGAATGCATTAATAAAAAATTCCAAAATCCTATATGTGTTCCATACAAAGTGGAACTAGCAGATGTTAAGTTGGAAACTTTATTGTAGGAACTACCAGATATATTAGACGAACTCGAAAAAGATTATTACTATCTTTTTGACATGGATGTAACCCAATATTTTGCTGTCATATTTAGCAAGATGGGGATGTGTAATTATTTAACTACAAACCATAACTTTTGCTATAAGGGCGAATACGAAGAAAAGTGCAACATTATAGTTGACAACGATAAAACTGTGAGAATTGATTGTTTAACATGGTTAACAACCAATGCAAGAATTAAGATATACAACAAATTTGTGTGTCGGATAACAAGTGCTGGTGTTAATAAACAACTTGGCAATCATATATTAGATTTTTTACGTTGTCTAGATGTACGTTTAAGGGGAACATTTGCGTCTACTTTGGCCAAAGAACATGATATTACGCGATTGGAAGCGACAATATACAACTGTATAATTGGAAGCTATGTCAATGCGGAACGGGTGTATAATCCCTTAAAAGACTGTTTAACCTTATTGGAAGATGGTATGTTATACTTCCTAAAGGTGTCAATGTACTCGGTACCACTTGCCAAAATGTGGAGTAAGCTATCGGACAAGCTACAAAATAGCTGCTGTTTAGTGTATAATAACCTACTACAGAACGTGTATTGGGGGAATGGCAATACAAAGAAATTGACGGGCTTGCAAATTAAGTTGTCCGAAAAACCAAAAGAAAGGGAAACATTGATAAAGTATGTGCTTTCGGCTTTTAGTTTTAACTATTTACCTGTAAATTATTTGGAGATAGTAGAGGAGGAAGACAGCCCAGATAAAATAAAAATCTTACACAAGTGCTACATTAAAGCAGGTAGTACATATTTTACACAATCTGCAACACCATATTCTACAATTCCAAAAGAAATAGTCATTTCGGAATTGTGGTTGATAAATACACCTAACATTTGCCCAGAGGTTGTACGACAACGCGCAAATATTGGTAGTAAACTCTATCCGTTTACGCTAAAAGAAATTGCCCCATTATGCATGCCATACGCTGTAAGTGGAAGTAAAAGACAACTGGAATTAGAGGAAATGGATGCAAAAAGGCGAAAATTGGACTACATGGAAAACACTGCGACAATACGCGAACTATACAAAGATGTGTTAGACAAAGAACATCTTATTAGAGAAAATGAGGAAGAATTAAAAGATTATTTTATGTGCCGATGGACTGACTTAGATACATCCGGGTTGTACAAGCTGTATGCATTTGCGGTTAGTAAGAAAGACTCTTTTAGTTATGTAGGCGTTCTTGCGGAAAAAGTTGGTACTAAATCCGTATACTTTTTAAAAAGTTATTCTAAAAACGTATTTATCAAAATGGCAGATAACAAAGACAAACTAAGGAATGCGGGTTTCGTAACCTTGGCGTACACCACACGTAAAGGGGTTCCGCTAAACATTGTATATTTGCCTTAGTAAAGAACCTTTCGGATCATTTAAAACCGAGGGTCTTACAACCTATAACAACCATATATTCCCAAAAGTGGTGGACATGCAACTACGCAACCGTGTGTGAGAGAATAAGGATTTCCTCCAATACCGACAAGAAGAAGTCGATCAAGCTAACAAGATACGTATGCAGGATATAGTGGGAAAGCTGCGATTAAAAGATTGTCACAAGTTGCAAGAATTACACGAAGGAATGCATCTGGTTGTCGGTGGAATCAAAGACTTTAAATATAGAGGCAAACTTCGGTACATTTTACAATTCGAAAACCTAGACGGTCTCTATGTATCAAACTATTAGCTAGAAAAGGAGATAGAGGACTTGGGTGTCGATTTAAATTTTGAGCTGCGTATAAAATTAGATAAAACTAAAACCACTTCAAACAAACATAAAGAAAGGACTGTCTTCTGTGTATAACTTTGTATTAAAATTAAGTTTAAATGACTCCATGCTTGGTATTAAATATTTTTAAATTTTGTTATGTATAATGTCAGAATAAACATTTTAGAATAGTATTACATTGTTCTTTATTTATAAAAGGGGGTGCGCATGGGCAGGGGTGTACACGCGCAGGGGTGTGCATGGGCAGGGATGCGCGCGCAGGGGTGCGCATGGGCAAGGGGTGTGCATGGGCTTGGGTGTGTTTAGCCGTACACGAGGGAAGCGGATGTTAGCAGTCACCAAGCATCTAATTCTTTATTTGGTAACGAGTACTTGCCGGTGTATGTATCCGGAGTAAAAAACACGATTTGTACACGCAGATTATTAATAAAATTAGTTTATCGAGCGTAGATGACAAGCGTAACGTCATTCCTGGAAGCATATCAATCTACGCAGGGAGACATAAAATATACGATAGTTTGTTTATATTTGTATAGATTTTGTAAATCAATTGTGCATATTAGTTTTAAGATTCAATAATTTTTAAGTTCTTCGCCCATCTTCCAAATCCTTCCTGCTTCTATCCTGGTTGACAGAGTATACGTGTTATCTCCACGTGGTGTTCGCGGAACACACAGCGGTTTTAGAATTCTCGGGAGATGGTTGGCTAAGGCATATGTCTTGCGTAGCAAAAAAGATTCTAAAGATGGGGTTAAATAAAGATGAGCAAAAATTAGTGATTTGGGTCTTTAAGAGACATAACTTTGTATGGGGTTCGTCCTATTTAAAATCTATTTACAGATTTGGGGTCACTAGAAAAATTTAATATTAGTTGATACCTAGCAAAATATATTTATCTTAAAAAAGTTACTACCCCGCGTATAATAAATACAATATAACACTTGTCAACAAAAAAGTTGTAGGGAAAATTAAAGACGAATTTAATGGGGGTGCAGTATTAGAATTTGTTGGTAGTAGGGCTAAGTCCTACTGTATTGTAGTCTAGAAAGATACGATTAAAAAGATTAAAGGGGTCTCACGAAGTGTAGTTATGTAAAACCGAAGGTCCTGCAACCTATAACGAGCATATATCCCCAAAAGGGGTGGGCATGCAACTACGCAGCAGTGCGTGGGTGAATAAGAATTCTCTCTAATAAAAATTAAAGTTTCTATGTACGTAGCACCAGTCATTGGGAAATGGTAGAAATGTTAAACCTATAAAGACGATTAGTAATTGTGGTTTAGAAAAATAATAGTTTTCTTGGACTAAATAAAATAGCTTACACTGACTAATGTATATGGCTACATATTCTCGTACACATCCACAAACATCTGCTTACGTCTGCATACGGGCATGGCGATACCTGTAGTTTTTGTTTAACAAATAATAGGAAAGATACGTTAGGTGTTAGTGTGGAAGCCCATTGTCGTTTAAAAAATGTTTGGAAATTATCAAAACGGTAGCGGGCCGAAGTTTAAGTTAGATGGATGATTGACCGAGTTTTTTCTACCTTTTACGAGGGAATCGGGGGTTGACGGACATCGAGCATCTAATTCTGTATTTGGGCGATATCAAGTACTTGCCGGTTCTAGAAATCATTACGTGCTACCAACCGCTATGCGGAAGATTTGGTTCTAGGAAATGAGAAACCTACGAAAGCATAGAATACTCGGTATTAATGCTGATTGGTTTAGTGAACCGCGTTTGTGCACTCTTCGATTGTCTTCGGCAATCTTCGATTGTTTCCAAAGAAAATATCCAAACCTTCCATTTTTTAAAATATTACGTAGAAGTTATTTAAATTAAATTGCTTTATTAGTAAGTATTCTGTAGTCAACAAGTTTGGTATCCCCTTAGTAAAGGTTTAAAATGTTTTATTAAGTTATTGTTTATAGTAGCACTGCATCTTCTACCGCACGACTTGCAACCAATTTGTGTACGTGTGCTATAACCCTTTTGGATTTTTAATATGTGCGCGATGCGATTGCCGATCCGTATAACATGGAAGACGTTTTCCGGTGTTTCTACTAACTGCATTCGCACCACCGACGATGCGAACCAGGTGTATGCATTGGGGCTAAATGTACTGGACGAGCAGCAAGGATTAGAAAAAGATGAGGTCATTTAGTTCCCCGCTGAATCCTTAATATCGTTCGGCCGTCTTCGGAAACCTTCGGTTTGCATTCTATAGGTACATAAAGCAGGTACGCAAGAGTATACCTTTTAGTTTATAAGTAAGTTCGCTTACAAGTTTGACCAAAGTCCTATAGTGCGGATTTTGTTTTGTACTAAAATGGTACCTGCAAACGTTTTTAAATGCAACTCTTGCAATGTTTCCTATACCTGGAAAAACCGCTACTAGCGAAGATAGTGTAGAAATGGTTAGCATAGCGTTTAACAACCGTATGACTAGCTATCGCATAAAGAACACCAGTGTCGACAATGGAGTGTCCGAACCTAGTAAGAGGTATGCTGTAAATCTATTGTATATATTAGTTTTAAGATTCCGTAATTTTTAAGTTCTTCGCCCACCTTCCATGTAAATTATTTGGAGATAATAGAGGACGAAGTTGGTTTTGATTTATATGGCGGTCTTCAATAGATGTATTGCATGGTTAAAACATTTATAAGGACAACCATAAAATCGCTATCGGCAAAAAATCTTAAAATTAGGGTAACTTTCTGGGGATGATGCAATCTCAAAAATTCATAGAGATTCGGGTAGCTGAAAAAAATCTAATATTAATTGATGCCAAGCAAGATAGGGTTATCTCGAAATATGCATTGGCTAGTCGAAGAAAACTATTGTGCAAAATTTAAGATGGTAATGTTATTTATTACTGTCGCCAGATGTGGGAGCAAATGTGGATTGTGTGTGGAAATGTGGATGCTAAGATTCATTTCCACATTTCCATCTTATGGGATTTACATATAGTCGAAGAAAACTGTTTGGTCCAGATGAGGGGGCAAATGAGGATGCTAAGATGAAAATGCAAGATAGGGTTATCTCGAAAGATGGAATGGCTAGCCGATTAAAACGGAGATTCATCTCCACATTTCCACCTTATGGGGATTCATCTCCGCATTTCCTTCTAATGAAAATTTATATGTAAATGAGGGAGCAAATGAGGGAGGAAATGAGTGCATCTCCACATTTGCTCCTTATGGGGTTCATCTCCACATTTGCTCCTTATCGGATTCATCTCCACATTTCCCTCCCTATGAGAATTTACATTGAGGGAGCAAATGAGGGAGCAAATGAGGAAGTAGAAAGTTGCTCCTCCTCATTTGCTCCTTATGGGAATTTACATTGATGGAGCAAATGAGGGAGCAAATGAGGAAGGAGAGAGGTGCTCCTCTTTATTTGCTCCTTATGGGAATTTACATGTAAATGAGGATGCTGGAGGAAAATGAGGAGGAAAATGAGGGATTTTGGAGCAAATGAGGGAGCAAATGAGAGAGCAAATGAGGGTTTTGGGAGCAAATATTTTTAGACCAATATTGTTTTATTTATATGGTGAGCATGAGATACAACTGTATAAGTTATATTGGTTAGTTACGACTTTCAAATTTAGTATTGATTAGAAGGAAAACAGTTTAAGTAACCCGCTAAAATAAAGTAGGAATCTTGGCAAGTGTTATCCAAGAGGGCTAGAATTAGCCTCTCCTCTAGAGAACAAGCTACCCCAGGGGAAATAAAGACCAATTGTTGCAGGACATTGAAACGGAAAATCTACAAGCCGAATGCAACAGAAAACCAAAAAACATTAGGTGGGTGCTAGAATAATATTATGCTATTTCTAGATAGCGCTTCCAAAAAACAATAACAGTTTTTAATCGTGCTTCAGTATCCTATCCTAAACATTTGAAATCGGCTAAAAAATACTATAATGTCGGTACACTTTATAGAATTGTTACAAAAAAATTCTTCTTTGAAGATCGGTGTTATTTAAACAGGATTTTTTTTCTTATTTTAATGCATGCGTTCTGTGGTATAATATTAAACGAATAAAAATTTGTGCTTAGCTTTTACGTGGCAAAGGCTTTTAAGTCATATGTTAAAACAAAATTTCAATAAATAGCCATTCTATATATTTGAAGTGAAATAAAATATTAAGTTTTATTTTCTCACATTGATGCTTTTCAGGGCGTGATGTTCTGATACAATTAAAGCAAATAAATACGTAGTAGCTTTCATTGGAAAAGTTTATAGGATTAGCAATTCTGCCCCGTGCAAGTTATTGATTTTATTCTTTGTATTCTGTTTGTTAGAATCCCCGGACTCACACTCACTGCGCAAGTCGGAACGATGACACCAAATCCGAACAAACACCCCTACGACTACTTTCAGCATGGGCGTGGAGAATTTGCAATTCACCGAAGCGATCAATAAAGTTTGAAACTAATATTCCTAGTTTTGGGTTTATCAAAAATAATTATGTTTTAAATTTCTATAGGACTATGTTTAAACTAGTTTTCAGCTAGAAGATTTGAGAATTACATTTTTGGTAGATGCTTTTAAATTAGAAGGGTTGATACGCACAATAAATATAGGGTGGAGTTGTGAAAATTTACAGTTTTTTTAATTTTTGTATGATCTCCGTTTTGCTTGTTGTTTATAAGTCTAGTGAAACCAAAATTTGATAACCGTTTATTACTTTTTGGATTCTTATGTAGAAAGCATAAAAGCGGTTGAGAGCTGCTTATGTTAGGTGCCAATTAATTCCAACATGATATAGTTTCTTTTCACATTTACTGAAATGATAACAAAAGTAAATGATAATTTGTTTCATCTTTCTAAAAGGTGTGAAAATAGAATTGGTTTATTCTGCGTATTAGCAATTATGTTTAGCATTCGTTTTTGTTTGTGTAATACATATTTAATCGATTAATCGCCTACAGATGTACGTTGTTGCGCATGCAGCATTTGAGCCTTATAAGAGTGGGCTTTATTTTTTGTGGAAAAAAGATACCGCGGTAAAATATCCTACATTCTGGTTTTGAATATAAGCCACACTAAAACTTTGTAATATTTATATATTTGACAAATACTTTTCTTACAAAATTTTACTCGGTTTAACTAACATCTTACTTTTCTTAAAAGGTTTTCAGTATTCAAATACTTCTGGCTTGACAATCTATATTTGAATAAAATGTGATTATCAACAATTGCATTAATAATTTAATATTTGCAGTAAACTGTAGTTTAGAACATGTTCGAATTTAGAAAATGTAATATCGACTTAAAATATTAGGTTGCCGCATTTAACCTTTTAGTGTGTAACATTAATGTCAAATATTTGTAATACAGCATTAATTACTAACTTTTCATCCATCGTATTTGAAATCAACACACCATTGATACTGGAATATGTTCTCCATTTTGTAGTAGACACATATTCACTCGACGGTACATATTTGCAGGTACTCGCCTCGCTACATCGACTGTGATTTCCTTTACAACAGCGGTTATATTTATCTTTAAATCCTCAAGCTCAGAGATGGAATCAATTGTGAAACCGATTTTTAGTAATTTTTGAAATTCAATCAATTGTTTTATGCTCACAGTGTCTACTTGAGGTGTTTCTTTCTTGAAAAATCTAGAAATTTTAGAAGTATATTCTGAGTCTTTATCATTTTGTGCTGTTTGCCTTTACGATACTCTGCACTCGATAGTCATTTTCTTCTATTTGGCGTCTATTAAAAAATTAGTTTGGTGTAAATAATAGATAAGAGCGAAAAGTATTACTCGAAAGTGACAGCTAACGTGTGACGCAGAGTGGAACGCAAGTTAAGGTTCGGGCCTTGGGAGCTGCGTTTTTAAAAAACTCTTCCAAACTTCTTAACAAATTTATTTTATTAAACAGATATTAATGTGGAATTTTACAAACTTGATTTAGATTTACTCTAAGTTAAAGAAAGAATTAATTGTACTATTTTGAGAAGCTTAAGCAACTGCAATGTTAAAGCTAAATACTTTGACTGACTGCTGGGTCTTGGGGCTTCCGGGCTATTTATAATGCCCCTACCCCTCACATGGCTGTGGGAGCGTCAGCTTATTCTTAATTCTATTCATTGTTGCAATGTAATAATCTTACTTTCTAGGTAATTGTGGTATCTTGACCGTCTGTGACCTGCGACCTGCAGTGTCACTATCGTCTGGATACAAAATATTGCATCCGTTCTCATGAACTGTTAATAAATTTTATTAATTGTCCTTGTATTACATTGTTGCACTTCACTTAGTAATTTCTTAATAATTTCTAATAATTTCCTATTACATTTTATTTTATAATACATACTTGTACATAATTAAAGGATATGTAACTAGCGTTAATCGCTTGAGAGTAATAATATCACTTTTTGTTCAAAATATATAAAATGTTTTTCACGATCGCTTAATACAATAGAATTTTTTTTAATAATTGATTTTATTAATTCAATAAACAATTAGTTAATTTAAAAAGTCAAAAATTTGACAATTATCAAATTTGAAAGAAGGTTTATATTTACAGGTTACTATGGCGACGCGCGTTTTCTAGTTTTTATCGCTCACGGAGCATAAAATGTTCTCGATAAAGTCAACCTTTCGTTGTCAGTATCAAGCAAAAATTTTTTCTTTATTTAGCGATTGTAGAAAGAAATTGATTTTATATACCTTTTTTGATATCTGTTTATGTTTTTAGTACAAAAAATAATAATGAAATAGTAGGTATACGTTTGATAGGCTCAAAATATCGGGTTTTCAATTTTTAATTTTGTTAAGATTAAACTTCTAACATCTTAGCATTTCATTCCGAATTGGTACGTGGATTGATTATTTTCCATTCTAAGGTTTATTAAGTCGCGCACTAGACATTTTAGTTTCCTTTTATCCCCAAAATATGCTATTAATATCCGTTTAAAGTCTTCCCATTGTTCTAGTCATCTCGGCTGGCTATTAGTGTTAGTGCCCGTCCAGTCAGTTTACTTATTATCAGGCGTAAGATTCTTTAATTGTCTCCTGGTTTGTAGAATCTTTTCAAAGATATTTCACATGCTGCTATGAAATTCACAAGAACGGCTTGATCTGCATTAAATATGGGGATTGTCTCAAGATGAATTTTCATATCCGAACTCATTATTGTTGAGAGTTGTTCTAATAATTACTAGTTACTTTTGATTTCAATTAATTTCAAATTTTGTAAAAATTGGGGTTTATTTCGCGGTCAATCTTGTTAATCTTTGGTTGGGTTTATTAATTTTCAGTTTAGATTGCGTCGGGTTATTTGTTATTTTTAGCTTGAGTCGTTTTAGGTTATTTAAAGAATTGTCTTTGTATTTAGTTGTACGGTGTTGTATTCTGGATTGAGGAATTTATGTTCGGTAATCTCTTTGTTAATTGTTGTTGCCCTGAATTCATTTATTTTTACTTCGCGAATGTTAATTTTATTGTAAGTTTTGCTTTCTGAAAGGTTTCGATGTGAATAAATAATTTCTCGCGGTAGTTATTTTACTTTGTTTGTGCTAGTTAAGACTTCTTATATTTTAATTCATTTTTATGAATACACTTTAAATAATCTTATTGTATATGTATTTAAAGACTTCTTCGTATATTCCTGTGTTTGAATGATTCCGTTTTATCTGGTTTTATAAAAATTAGGCCGTTTAAATGTTGTGTTTCAAGATAATATGGATCCTTTCTTTGCATTTACGAATATCGAGTTTATAGTTCAATTACTTCAACGTAGCGATAAGAAAATATTGGTCTAGCATGACCGTCTTTCAACTTTACTATAATAGTTGGATTTAATGAAATGTTCTGCGATGAAACTGTATGTTTTAAATTTTAAGGAAATGTTCTGCAAAGTAGATAGCAATTTTATGGTTTGAATCTAACGTCTGATAATTAATAATAATGGTTTTTTTGAAATTGCTAGTATGAATTTACAAGTAACTATGTGGACAACTACATGATGATAATTATTTTGGTAACGATCTACATATAGTAGTACATCAAAGTTTTGCATATTTGTGATAACCGTTGTAATGGATTTTGGTTTGTTCCGTTGGTGCGTTTAGGAAATGCGCTTTAAGCCCATATAGTCAGGTACAGGAATCACGCAGCCGGTTATTAGCAGTACAACACGTAGAAGGCTGAACCAGAAAATAACCTTATGATTACCTATTACTATTATTTTGTTTAACAAACTAGAAAGGACTTTGATAAATTTTTATTGCCAATATAAATGCTGTGTAATAGCAGTTATTATTATTAATGGAATTAAGCAAATCCATAGAGTTCTGATTAAAGTTTCATTTATGCATAATTTTAACTACAGCTTTTGAACATTGAATTATTAGACAATTTAGACATTTATGTATATTTGTAAACCGAATAGCAGATCTGGTATTTTTGTTATAGATTTGAGTTAATTTTTGTAGTAAAAGAAACGCTTAAAGTTTTTGATATTTCTTTCGAATTCATCGTCCTACCTCAGGGTAAATGAAATTATATTATCTTTTTAAACGTAAATTTTATACATGCAATTTTTATAAAGAAACAACTTTTAATTAAAGAATCAATATTTAATTCTCTTAATTAATTGTTTTATTTTGAACAAGTGAGTTCAGAAATAGTGTAACCAGGTCAATGGACAAAAGGCATAAATACTTCGAGGTAATGATAGTGGTAACTCCGATTTAACAAAGAAGCTTTAATTGCTCTTTTAGAATATGAAGCCTAATATTTGTGTTCATAAAGTTGTGTGCATAATTAATCTTTTCAGTTTTATTATGAGGTAGCAAGAGTATACCTTTGTGTCCTCATCTTGTTAATTTAATTCAATTTTCTTTACAGCTCCTGCGTAAGCAGTTAATACGATATTCATCTCTAAGCACTTCCAAGTCCCCCTTAGGGAAACCCTGTGTTTAAAATTTAATGACTTGGTGGCGCTCTCACTAAACCCCCGGTTTGCTAAGAACCAAGCTCTAGTACGCAAATAATGTTTTGTAAAAAGAACCACGACCAATCCTCATAAGCTCTACCCGAGGAATAGACCCCTAGCATAGTCGGAAGATATTTGCGCTCCATCATTTTATGGAAATTTTTCCTTAAAGCTCACTGGTTTCAATTGAGTATATTAAAGAACCCACGGGTTTCTTTAATTATTCTATTAAACCTATCAATAAGTTTAATTATAGTAGAATGTATATGCTTTTTTTACTTTGTGATGGTTTAATGATTTAAGTTAATAATAGATTGCAGAGTGCGCTTCTAAAATGCGATAAAGGATGCGTTTGAATAATTCCTTTCTATAATTAATTTCGTTTAATACACTAGCTTTTAGTATTAAATAAATTGTAAATTAATTACGTTCTATTTTTGGTTATTTTTGGAATCGTTTTCGTTTTGTGCGCCCGTTATTTTGTATTGGTTTGTTTAATAATTGTCTTTACTATTCAGTTCTAAAATTCTCTCGTTTCAAAACAAATTCTCTTTGTGTTAAAATAAGTCTCTTTTAAAAACCAAGTCTCTTTTAAACATAAATAAATTTGAAAATAATTCCTTGCAATAGTCAAGTCAATTATTTTCGTAAGAATGGCATAAATTGCAATAATAAAATAGTTAAAAATCCTTACATACATGAAATAATAAAAAATTTTCTAATACTAGCAATATCAAATATAGTTTGTCAAAATCAATCGGTTTTTTAAGGAAATGAACTTACATTAGTTTCTTCGTTAGTTTCATGTACTCGGTCGATGCTTGTACGTTGTTCACGTTGGTTTGGTTTGTTGGATTTGATCGATTCTTGTATCTCGTCCAACTTCTGTTTGGGTTCTGCCAAATTTGCAAATTAAAATTCTTGGCCACCCGTTTTCGATTTTTGGATTCGTAGTGCCCTTTTAACATCCGTACCGCTGCGCCAGTTAAGATTCGGGCCTTGGAAGCTACGTTTTTAAAAAACACTTTCACACTTCTTAACAAATTTATTTGATTAAACAGATATTAATGTGGAATTTAACAAACTTGATTTAAATTTACTCTAAATCGAAAAAAGAATTAATTGTACTATTTTGAGTAGCCTAAGCAACTGCAATGTTAAAGTTAAATACTTTGACTGACTGCTGGGTCTTGGGGCTCCCGGGCTATTTATAATGTCCCTACCCCCTCACATGGCTGTGGGAACTTGCAGAGCTCATGTCTGCTTGTTCTTAATTCTATTCATTGTTACAATGTTATAATCTTACTTTCTAGGTAATTGCGGTATCTTGTCTGTCTGTAACCTGCCACCTGCAGTATCACTATCGTCTGGATACAAAGTATTGCATCCGTTCTCATAAACTGTTAATAAACTTTATTAATTGTCCTTGTATAACATTGTTGCACTTCACCTAGTAATTTCTTAATAATTTCTAATAATTTCCTATTAGATTCTATTTTATAATACATACATAATTGGGGGATATGTAACTCGCGTTAATCGCTTGAGAGCAATAATGTCATTTTTTGTTCGAAATATATAAAAAGTTTTTCCACGATTGCTTAATACAATAGAATTTTTTTTAATCATCGACTTTATTAATTCAATGAACAATTAGATAAGTTTAATAGTCAAAAATTTGACAATTATCAAATTTAAAAGGTTTATATTTACAGGTTACTATGGCGACGCGCGTTTTCTATTTTTTATCGCTCACGGAGCATAAAATCTCCTCAATAAAGTCAACCTTTCGTTGTCAATATCAAGCAAAAAAATCTTCTTTATTTAGCGATTGTAGACAAAAAATTGATTTTATAAACCTTTTGCGAAATCTATCTATGTTCATCTTATAAAAAAATTCATGAAATAGTAGGTATACGTTGAATAGGCCCCTGTTGGAAACTGAACAAATGTTACACAGTTTGTTCGGTCTTTTTTATTATTTTATTAAGTTTAATTTGAAGACGACTCGCTCCTGTATCCTATTAATGTAGACATTGGAAATATGCATCCTGAATACCTCACCCCTTTTATCACGAAGGTTACGCGTGATCAGTTTTGAACCGGTAGAAACTTGTTTTGACCTGCCTGCACCCCTAAATAGAGTGTAAGAACGACAGTCGTAGTTAATCGTTAAAAAAGTGAAGACGTTATTAAAGCAGCATACAATTCGGTATGTTTTCGAAGCTCGTTTATAGTTCGTTATGTAAAACATTAATATTCGTGTAGTGTTTGGAATGAAGGGTGTAATTACACAAGTGCTATTTATGGCCATAATAGTGCGAACTTTGTAAGTGATAATAAACTGGTCGTTTAATGGATATTTCGTCTCGGCTTGCAGAGGAAGCATTAACACATTGATAAAAATACAGTCCACAAAGTCGTTGGTTATCAATCGTTGGACCAGCAAACTTCGTCCTTCGACAGTATCTCCAGGTATGTACATTGCTATATTCTAGCTACAACCTCATAGGTACGTACATTTGGTCGCTTCGTCGCCGTATATCGTTAACGGTGTAGTTAATGAACTTTGTACCCTTAGGGTATGGTGCAGCTGTCGTTGGTGTCGGTTTTATTCGTAATCACGTGATCGGTGCGTGAATAATTCGTCGTTTGGTGCAGGTTGTAAACACTTGTGTTTGTTTACTTCAATAAAATCTCGTTATTCCTTACCTACAAACTTAGAGTCGCCTTCAAATATTAATATAATTGAAATTTCGTCGTTTTTATAACATAGATAATTTATATTTGTTATTTAATATTCCAAATGAGTAATAAATTGGAAACGATTATTTTAGAAGCTAAAACAGCGTGGAGTAGATTAAATAGTATTCTTGATAATATGAAAGAAATTGGTAAAGCGGAAAATAATTGTTGTGTGATAGACGTTTGGCTGGATTCTGCGAAAGAAGTCGAATCAGATTTTAAACTTTTGTGTCAGACGGTCGTGTTGGAAGAGTCGGTGGAATTAGAGGAGTATCGTGCTCTGAGGATAGAGATAGGTAATCTAGTTACGGAAATTAAAATTTTCGCTGCTAAATTTAAAGTGGAATTCGTGAAAGATGTTAAACCGGTTATTGGTATGTCAGCTACAGGACCGCATGATGTTGTTCCCGTTAGTGGTAACCTCCCCCTCCCTTTGTTAAAAATAATTTGCTTTTCCGGTAAGATTGTCGATTGGGAAAGTTTTCGATCAGTTTTTGAAAAATTGGTTCATGAGAATGATAGATTGTTGCCAATTCAGAAGTTCATGTATTTGTTAGATAACATTGATTCGAGTACACAGGCTTTGATTAAACATATTCCAATTGGGAATGATTCGTATCAAAAGGCGTATGACATTTTAGTAAATCGTTTTCAATCCAAAAGGTTATTAGCATCCACCTATTGGAACTCGCTAGAGAGATGTTCGAAAATTAGTACGGTAAATTCGCATAAACAATTAAGAAGTTTGATTAATTGCATCGATGAAAATTTGTTTGCATTGGAAAAATTAGAAATCGACTTGTGGGATTTCGCACTTTTTAATTTGTTATCCAAAAAATTAGACAGTGAAACTCTAAAAAGGTTTGAGTTGGAGAATGTTTTAGATGTTCCTACATTTAAGGATTTAAGGGCATTCGTAGAAAGGCAATGTAAGGTGTTGGAAGTTAGTGAGATTGTTTCATTAGATACTTCTTCGAAAACTCGGGAAAGCATAAAATTCGGGGCTTCAGATAATAGAAAATTCGCTAGCGCATCGTCGGCGCCTAGAAATTCGTTTGTCGCTACTTCTACTGATAGAAAGTGCATTTTGTGTCAAGCTTCGCATCCGTTGTATAAATGCAAGCAATTGTTGGATAAATCCCCTCAAGAACGCTATGAGGTGGTAAAAAGGCACAAGTTGTGTATTCGTTGTTTAGGTGATGCACATTCGGTAAAAGATTGTCGTTGCCAGTGGAATTGTAGAGAATGTGCCAAAAATCATAATACCTTATTACATTTTGGAAATCGTCGGGCACCAGTTTCTCCGCAGAGAACCACATCAATTAATAGTTCGTCATCTTCAACTGAAGAAAGTTCGGTGGTTAACCAACAGGTTATTCAACAACAAACCACTACTAATTCGTTAAAATATCAACGTCGTTAGACCATACCACCACGTTGTTAGCTACAGCGGTGGTTTCGGTACAAGATTATTCGGGTCAATTACATTCTGTTCGAACTTTAATCGATAATGGAAGTATGGAAAGCTTTATTACAGAAAAATGTCGGCAGAAGTTAGGGTTAAGGAAAGCTAAAACTGAAGTCACGGTTCAGGGATTAGGTTTGAAGTCATCTTCAGTGTCTGGCAAGGCATTGTGTTTTGTTAGTCCACTTGGTTTATCGTCACCTCTATATAAGACTGAATGTTTTATCTTGCTTACGATTTGTGATCGATTGCCGTCTACTAAACTACCAATAAATAATTGGCCACATATTCAAGATTTACAGTTGGCTGATGCAAAATTTGATGTTCCGCAGCCAATCGAAATGCTTTTGGGAGCAGACGTATTTGCTCAAATAATATTAAATGAATCACGTTGGGGCAATGCATTTGAACCCGTTGCCATTCATACTACTTTGGGGTGGGTACTAACAGGTAAAGTGGTATCTCCTACTCGTTCGCTTACTTCATTCTGTGCAGTGGTAGAACCACTTGATGTGGACATTCGTAAATTTTGGGAATTGGAGAATATTCCTTCTACAGTGCATCGTTCGCCTGAAGAAGAGAAAAGTGAACAAGATTTTTGTGAAAATTATTCGAGGGATGAAACTGGAAGATTTGTGGTTTCATTGCCATTTAAAAATTCGGAACCTTTGTTTTGTAATTCTAGAGAAATTGCAGTTCGTAGATTTTTGAGTTTGGAACGTCGTTTATTAAAGGATTTGGATTTGTATTCGAGCTACAAAGAATTTATGAGAGACTATCTTGACAGTGGTCATATGACTAAGGTTAAGGTCCCTTCAGTAGATTCTCTAAAATGTAGTAATTTGTATTATATACCGCATCATGCAGTACATAAAGTGGACAGTACTACCACTAAATTGAGAGTAGTATTCGACGCCTCGTGCAAGGATGCTGCAGGTAATTCTTTGAATGATAATTTGTTAGTTGGTCCTGCTTTGCAAAAGGATATAATTGTATTATTGTTGAATTTTCGTGTACATCGTGTAGTCATATCTGCAGATATAAAGCAGATGTATAGACAAATTCTCGTGAAAGAAAGTCAGCGTAACTATCAACGCATTGTTTGGAGAGATACGCCCTCGGAATCTATTTGTGACTTTCAGTTAAATACTGTCACATTATGGGTTGGCATCATCGCCATTTTTAGCATTACGTACCATCCAAGAACTAGCAAAGCTACAAGCATCTAATTTCCCTCTTGCTGCAAAGGCCATGGTCGACGATACTTATGTAGATGACGTAGTAACAGGTTGTGATTCGATTGCAACAGCAAAACAACTTGTCATTGAATTGAATGCCCTTTGTAAATCTGGAGGATTCGAACTGCGCAAGTGGTGCAGTAATTAGGTAGAAGTTCTCGCAAGCTTCTCAAATTTAGGTCAAATGGAAACATTGTCATTTCAAGATAATGTAAACAGTTCTTTAAAAATTTTAGGTCTTCAGTGGCGACCTTCGTCAGATGTTTTGCATACACTATTCATGTGCAACAAAGACAATGCACTAAACGTAATATTTTGTCGGAAATAGCTAGAATTTTCGATCCGCTTGGTCTTTAGCGCCAGTGGTGTTCTTCGCTAAACGGTTTATCCAAGAATTATGGTTATTGGGGTTAGATTGGGATCAAGAACCTCATAATAAGTTCGTTCAAAAATGGAGAAAGTTTATATCAGATTTACAGGAAGTTTCGAATATATAAATTCCTCGTAGATTCGTTGGAGATAACTTACAAAAAATAGAGTTACATGGTTTTTGTGATGCCTCTGAGGCAGGATATGCTGCAGTAATTTATTTTCGTTGTGTGGATATGGATCATAACATTGTCGTTTCTTTGGTATGCGCTAAGTCAAAGGTAGCACCACTCAGCAAGATAACATTGCCAAGATTGGAACTCTGTGCTGCAGTATTACTATCGGAATTAATTCATTTTGTCATGGTGACATTTAAAGATATTTTGGAGTTCGCAGATATTTTTGCTTGGTCGGATTCAAAGGTGGTATTAGCGTGGATTCAATCAACGCCGAACAAATGGAAAACCTTTGTTGCAAATCGGATAGCTCGTATCCAGTCATACGTAGCTCCTTCAAATTGGTATCATGTGGAATCGAAGTACAATCCCGCAGATTGTGCTTCTCGTGGTTTATTCGCTTCGGAACTGGTCAACCATCCCTTATGGTGGGCGGGTCCTCCTTGGTTATTGGTTGCAAAAAAGGAATTGGCCTTCCAGTAAGGTATTAGAAATAGAGGATACGTTGCCTACGGAAGAGAGAGTTACGAAAACATTTTTGGTAATTTCTCAGGAAAATTTCTTTGATTGTTTGTTGTACAAATTCTCAACATTACAGAAACTATTAAGAGTACTTTCGTTTTGTAGACGTTTCGCATGTAACTTGAGAGTTGCTCGTTCAGAACGATTGGTGGGAAACATTTTAAGTCAGCAATTGCAATCGTCATTGCATATTCTGGTGAAAAATGTACAGTCGGAAGTGTTTCAAAAGGAACTGGACAATTGTATTCATAAAAAACCTATATCAAAGCAGTTTCGCCTTTTGAGCCCATTTATTGATGATCAGGGTTTGCTTAGGGTGGGCGGCAGATTGAAAAATTCGCAGTTAGGATTTGAGGCAAAATATCCGTTACTTTTACCAAAGTCGCATAAATTGACGGAACTTATTATTATGGATTGTCATGTCAAATATTTACATTCGGGTATTCGCACTACATTATTTTTGCTCGTTCAAAATTTTTGGATTATTTCAGCAAAGGGAGCAGTAAAAGCTTGCTTGAAAACTTGTGTTCGTTGTTTTAGGACTAATCCTCCCTTCTTATCGCCTTCGATGGGAAATTTACCCTCTCCCCGAGTCACTCCAGGAAAGGCTTTTCTCAATTCCGGAGTTGATTATGGTGGACCTTTTAATATTACATTCAATAGAACTAGATGCCCACGAATTACTAAAGCTTATATTTGTTTGTTTGTGTGTTTAAGCACAAAAGCCATTCATTTAGAATTGGCATCGAGTTTATCTTCGGAAGCATTTATCGCAGCTTTACGGCGATTCATCGCTCGACGAGGTCGTTGTTTAAAAATATATTCGGATTGTGGAACTAACTTTGTGGGTGCCTCTAGAGCCTTGAAAGAAATGATGAAAATTTCAGTGGAGTCGGAAAGTATCGAATTCGTTTTTAATCCGCCTGGTTCTCCTCACTTCGGAGGTCTCTGGGAATCTAGGATTAAATCCGTGAAAGGTCATTTATATCGTGTAGTAGGTGATCAGATTTTAACGTATGAGGAAATGTGCACAGTATTGGCGCAGATTGAAGCGGTGCTGAACTCACGCCCATTATGTGCGTTGAGTACAGACCCTAATGACTTTTCGTATTTAACACCAGGTCATTTTTTAACTCTCGGTCCAGTCTCGGCTCTACCGGATCCAGACTTATTGAATACCAAAGTGTCTCGGTTAGATCGGTGGCAACTGCTACAACAAATACACCAAACCTTTTGGAAAAGATGGAGTGTAGAGTATTTGCACACTCTACAACAGAAAAATAAATGGTTCATTAATCAATCGAATCAGGTAAATATCGGTTCGTTAGTGCTTCTTAGGGAAATGAACACTCCTCCGTTAAAATGGCGTTTAGGACGCATCGTTGAAGTGCATCCGGGTAATGATGGAGTTATTCAGGTTGCTACTGTAAAAACTAGTCAAGGGTTAATCAAACGACCACTGGTTAAGTTATGCTTACTGCCTGTACAGTAATATAGTTTTTTTTGTGTTGTTGTATATACTCACGTATAAACCTATTGTATTATCGTTCTATCTTTAGCTTAAAAATAAGTTAGTTTCTAATTATTTTTGGTGAGCGGTATGTTCGGTCTTTTTTATTATTTTATTAAGTTTAATTTGAAGACGACTCGCTCCTGTATCCTATTAATGTAGACATTGGAAATATGCATCCTGAATACCTCACCCCTTTTATCACGAAGGTTACGCGTGATCAGTTTTGAACCGGTAGAAACTTATTTTGACCTGCCTGCACCCCTAAATAGAGTGTAAGAACGACAGTCGTAGTTAATCGTTAAAAAAGTGAAGACGTTATTAAAGCAGCATACAATTCGGTATGTTTTCGAAGCTCGTTTATGGTTCGTTATGTAAAACATTAATATTCGTGTAGTGTTTGGAATGAAGGGTGTAATTACACAAGTGCTATTTATGGCCATAATAGTGCGAACTTTGTAAGTGATAATAAACTGGTCGTTTAATGGATATTTCGTCTCGGCTTGCAGAGGAAGCATTAACACATTGATAAAAATACAGTCCACAAAGTCGTTGGTTATCAATCGTTGGACCAGCAAACTTCGTCCTTCGACAGTATCTTCAGGTATGTACATTGCTATATTCTAGCTACAACCTCATAGGTACGTACACAGTTAATGATTTCAAAATGTGTTACCGAGGTACTTCTAGTTATAAAAGTCTATTCAGGCACAACTAAAATACATTATTAAAGGAAATCGAAATAAAAGAGGAAACGCAACAGAGCAGGTACTTAAAATGACAATGTTGTGAGAAACTTGTAGATAGTATTATCTTGTCATATTATTTATAAATATGAGGATTTTAAAAAAACTTTTCAAGCAAAAATACTTTGCAAGGTATTTTTAAAAGTAGACAATATAAGTCATCGTTTAATGTTTATTCAGCTCCAGCTCTACCCTCCTTTTGTTTCCTGTGTCAACAGGAAGATAAACACCAAACACCTTATTCTGAAACATTCAAATAACAATAAATGTGACGAACAGCAGACAATCAGCCAAAGGGTCGACGAATTTCATACTTAGAGAATATATTGCATGATTTACCAAGTGAACGCGGTCAACACTATAGGATAATATGTGATGGGTGTAGGTACCTGTAACCCATCGCAAGAAAAATAACATCTTCATATATATATATATATATATATATATATATATATTTCCATTGTAAATCACTACCTTACACAAAATCTATATTGAGCATTGAGCTGTTGGTTAAAGATATTTTATAAAATAAACATATATATATATATATATATATTAGAAATCTGTTTCGACAAAATAGTGTAGCTCATTAAAGGATGACACCCGTGTTTATTGAACACCCTGAACACGGGGTTGGAGCGGCTTGTTAATCCATTACGAATCCATCACAAAACATAGTCATCGTTTCATTGTAAATATAACACATTGCACGGTTTTGTTGAAATCATGAATAGAGTTTACTCTTTAAGCAAGTCTTTTCCATTTTACATTGTCGAATGCTTTTTCCAGATCTACAAACCCTATATACGCGCTTTCCCCGTTTTCAATTGTTTTCTCCATTATCACCCTGAGAGCTAAAATAGCCCCCCGTGCTCCTGTGTTTCGCCTAAACCCATATAGAACTTTTCCTGGTATTTCTTCGGCTCGTTTTTCCATTAGTCTTTGTACAATTCTAGTTAATATTTTTGACACGTGTGCTGTCAGATCTAATGTTCAAAACTTTTCACATATATCGGCGCTTTTCTTTTTTGGTATAGTTACTATGATGTCACGTTTGAAATCTATGGGAATCTCGCCTGCCCCATACATATGTCGGAAAAGACGTTCTGTTACTGCTTGTCCAGCGGCTTTTAGAGTTTCGGCTTGCATCTTATCTGTATCCGATACCTTATTATTTTTCAGACCCTTCAATGCTAATGCAAACTCATCTCGCAGTATAAAATATTCCAAGTCGTCATTTTCAATGTCCGATTCCTGTTCTAATGCTGTTAGTTCCTCTCCTGCATATAAATTCCTTATATAATCCTGCTATCTAACTACTTTCTCTACATTTTCTACAATGACGTTCGCTCGCGTCCCTTATATTTTTGCTATACGGTTTTATATCCCTAAAATTCATTCTAATTAGTTTGTATGCTTCGTCTACCTTTCCTATTTCCATCTTAGTTTGTATCTTTTTGCACTTTTTATCAATCCACTGTTCTTTATCTTTCCTGCGTTTGCGAATAATTTCTCAATCTATGGCTTTGTATCTCTGTTTTCCCGTTTTGTTTGATCTATTTTTGTATTTTCATCTTTCTTCTATTAAATTCAGGATATTTTTTGTTATCCATGGTTTCTTTTTTTTTTGTGTATACCCCAGAATATCTCTGACCGCCCAATTTTTCGTGGATATCTTTATCTTTTAGTTTCTCAAAGTTAAAATGCCTTTTTCCATTCCTTCTTTCAAATTTTTATATTCAAGAGCGAGTTTCATAATTACGATGTTGTGGTCAGTGTCTATATCTGCCTCTGGATAGCTTCTACAGTTTTTTTACTTGATTCCTAAACCGTTGTCCAAAAAGAATGTAATCTATTTGATATCATCCTATATCCCCTAGCATCCACCACGGGTATCGTCTTCTAGCATGATTTTGATTCTAATCTAACCATTAGTACTTTATCGTTTTTTTGTAAGTAGTTTCCCACACAGCGTCCTATCTTTTTTTGCATAACTCTCCCCACACCAGAATTTCCTTCCTCTAATCCTGTATGAATTACCCTTAAGTCTCCACTCCAAAAATCCCCCGCCTGTAGCACCGAACTTCGCTGATTCCTACTATGTCTAGTGCTAACCTATACATTTTAATTTTTAAGTTCTCTAGAGTATCTACTTGCTCCATATTTCTGACATTCCACATTCAGACTCGCAAAATGTTCCCGATTCTTTTTCTAAATTTTTCGATCACATCCTCCGAATTAGTCCCCTTCTGGAGATCCGATTGGAGGACTATTTTACCTCCGAAATATTTTACTCAGAAGATGCCATCATTTTAAATACAATTTAAATATATCGCTTTTACCTCTTTGTCACTGTAGTTAGAGGCGGGCATGTATACTTGTATTATTACTGTATTTACCGGTTTAGATTCTAATCTAACCACAACTACTCCTTCGTTCTTTTGTACGTAGTTTTCTACACAGTGCCTTATCTTTTTTCGCACAACTATCCCCACACCAGAATTTCTTTCCTCTGCTCCTGTATGAATTACCCTAAAGTCTCCATGCCAAAAATCCCTTGCCTCTGGCCACCGAACTTCGCTGATCCCTACTATGTCTAGTGCTAATCTATCCATTTCAATTTTTTAAGTTCTCTAGCTTACCTACTTGCTTCATAATTCAGATATTCCACGCTCCAACTCGCGGAATGTTCCCGATTCTTTTTCCAAATTTTCCGATCACATGCTCCAAAGTAGTCCCCTCCCAAAGATCCGAATGGGGAACTATTTTAGCTCCAGAATCTTTGACCTTAGAGGATGCCATTGTTTTAAATACAATTTAAGTACGCTTTGTACTTGTGAGGCAATGTGGTGGTTTCCTGTTGCCTTCCACATCGCAGTAGTGTGACTTAGAATGCCATACCGACCCCTATGGTCTCTGCCAATCTAAGTACCGAAAGAACCGCTGCCCCCTTTCAGGGACCTGTCTTAGTCTGGTTCCTCACTAAAGACCCTACTAATTTGGTTGAACCTGTAGTTTGGCTTTTTAAATCACTGTAACTCGGAAGCCACTCCACCTGTTCTAGTAATTTAGAACTTCTTCAAAGTGCAGCTCCATTAAGAATGGATGAAGCTTATACTGACATCAAATATTCATTAACAGACAATCCTTTAAACAATACTTGCTACGTCCATATACATCTTTCTTTAGCACACATTATTCAAAAAATAATACTTACATACAAGCGTTAAATCTACAAATACAGTTCAATATCGTCTGCACGTCTTAAGTCTAAAAAAATATTTTATAGCAACCTTAAATCTCTCTTTCGCAAACCTTCCTTATGTAAATCACGCTATGTACATTTTTTTCGAAATGAGCATGGATAATATTAATAATACTTCTTACCTTGCTGGCAAACGTAGTTAATCAAATATATTTAATAATCCCTTTATAATTGTCAAATTTAATCGGAATTATCTTACAAAAAAATCAATCTACATACCAAATTCTTATGTAATCTTATTTATTTAAGTACATAAAACAAAAAACACGAATGTCTTTTACTGTTAATTATGGTGATTTTCCTATTTCTCTTCGTGTGTCTTAAGATTGTCCTGTCTCTGTCCAAAACGTACAGTTAAACTTCATACTTTCTTCCCAAAATCTGTATCAATGTTATTCAGTAACCATTACAATTAATCCACTATTAGCCATGCATTTGAAAATCCATATCATATTCTTCTATTTATATTAAAATTTATTTTTTAGGAATTTATTACCATCATGGGTTAAACTAACTCTGTTATTTATTTCAAACCTTAGTTATTGGCACTCAAAGTACAATCAACTTTTACGTCGATTGGTAAAATACATTTTTACAAACAGATATTTTTAAAAGTGTAGTAACACACTAGTGCAAACTGAACTTTATACAATTCAATTAACAGTTCACAATTGACAGTTTATATTTGGCGATTGACCCCATTATGATTCTTGAACCGGTTTATACATATGAATGCCCTAAGTCATTTAAATCTAGAACAATCCGTCTGGTGTTGTCCATGCGGCTAACGCAGTTTCCAAAAAATTGAGGTTCTACGACTTATTTAGATTTATATTCAAATACCATAATCAAAGTTAGTTATACGTATTATTTTCAATACGCAAAATAATGCAAAATACCATCAAAGTTCACTCTCACACATCACAATCATTTTCATAGTTTATAAAAAACAGCAAATTCTAATGCGTTATCTGGAATTTCTTGAAGATCCCTACTCCGTTGACGATGAAATTAAGTTTCTGCACCTTTGGTCTCGTGGTTCTGCTCTGCTTGCCGCCTCCAGCAATTTATAGGTGAACAACATCTAAGTTGTGCTGCATGCTATTCGTTCAAGATCCATCCAAATCCAAGTATATTACACTTTTTTATTATTGCATAATTTAATTTACGTTACTTTACTTTACTTTACTTTACGAGCTTGTTAAAATATCTGTTGCACCCAGTTAAAATTAAACTCGACACTTTCCGCGTTTCAAACTATGAGGCCAACACTGTACTATTTAATTTAAAAATTTTAATACTTACAAGCTCGTTAGTAGATTCTTGTACGTTGTAAGCAATGCAAATTAAAGAAGTCAAAGAGCGAAGTCAAAAGAGAGAAGTTAAAGAGAAAGCTATCAATTTCGCTAGCTTATTTATATTATAAGCCATGCCCCTCTCGGCCACACTTTACCCGAAATCCTAATTGCAAACTAACTCTTTCTTCAAATTTTGGTATAACTGTTTTCAAAATCTTTGAAATTTAGCTCGTTAATACGATATTTTCCGAAAAACCCGCATTGAATTTTCCCGTGTTCGTCTGTTGTACAACTAACTATTTAGACCAATGATATATTTCAGTGACGTCTTGAAACCCCGCTTGTATTAACTCTATTCCTCTCTTATGCATATTAGATGTTTCCTTCTACCCTCGCTTGAGTGGTAGAAAATCGATTGTACTGTATGCGTGCTATCTAACCCACGTGGACTGAATACGTGCGTTTCGAAGTGAAATGCTATTATGCCTGTCTCATTCCGAAGCATATCATTGATTGTCCATCCCTCCTGCGCTTTAAGAAACCTTTTGGTTGGCATTTATGCGAAACATCCGGCCGTTTGAACGATATACCTCGAATCTTGTCTTTTATCTACACAAATAAGGAGAAGCTGACCATTCAAAACATGCACCTGTGCCTAATTAACGTACGTTTTAAAATAATATTTCTAGGAGTTTGCGTTTCAAGGTATTTCATATATTCCACGTGTTTGTTTGTTAGTAAATTTTTGAACCAACTATTACAAAGACAGGTCGTTATCAAGCACAAGCAAATTTGTAATTGAATTTGAAAGATAACAAACAAGTATTCTAATACTATTGGTATTATGCCTTTTGTACATTAGAGCGAATTAGTTTCCAACTCTATAAAGTAATCGAAGCTATTATACTGATATAATTTCTAAACAATCTCTGTACTATGGCAAAAGTAAATAAAACCGCCATCAGGTGATAAAACACCAACACTGTTAAGCGTGGAAGTACAGAATTGAATGGAAACAACATAGTAGATTATATAGATTACTATAGAAGTACGTCTGGCCTTTGAGATTTGCGGAATGTTACAGCAAAATTTATTTGCAAACGTAACAAACCTTCTCGTGGCGACACCCAGGTTCATGCCCCAAAGGCAATTCAAATAATAAAAGACAAGTTATTTGCAGTCCGCAATAAGAAATTGTGTAGAACAATATATAAAATAGGATGTATCTGTAAACAAACTTTTATGAAAATAATAAAAGCTTATTGACGAATACAAATCGGGCTGGTAGTTATATAGCCATTAACAAAACATTAGCTTTATTACTTCACAGAGGAGGAAACATCCACTGACCGACGGTTTCGGCTTTGTTAAGCCTTATCAGAGCGAATTAGTTTCCAACCCTATGAAGTATATTCTTTCAATTTATTGAACCAACTATTACAAAACAGGTCGTTATCAAGCACAAGCAAATTTGTAATTGAATTTGAAAGATAACAAACAAGTATTCTAATACTATTGGTATTATGCCCCCACTTACCCCCACTTACAAAAAAAAACACAAAATACAATTAATTATTCATTGATATTAATAATACCCAACAGATTCAATAAACTATGATGTTTTTCAGCTGTTAATCCTTTCGTAAGTAAATCAGCAGGCATCATATCAGAGGGTACATGCTTTAGCAAAATCAATTTGTTCGTAACTGCCTCGCGAACAAAGTGATGCCTCATATTAATATGTTTGGAGCGCTTATGATACGAATGGTTATTTGACAACTTTATGGCGCTTCTATTATCACTAAAAAGCTTAATACAATTATTTGAATTGCCTTTGGGGCATGAAGCTGGGTGTCGCCACGAGAAGGTTTGTTACGTTTTCAAATAAATTTTGCTGTAACATTCCGCAAATCTCAAAGGCCTGACGTACTTCTATAGCCATCTACTGAATTTCCTATGTAGTTTCGATTTAATTCTGTACTTCCACGCTTAGTAGTGTTGGTGTTTTACTACCTGATGGCGGTTTTATTTACTTTTGCCATAGTACAGAGATTGTTTCGACATTATATCAGTATAATAGCTTCGATTACTTCATAGGGTTGGAAACTAATTCGCTCTAATGAGGCTTAACAAGGCGAAACCGTCGGTCAGTGGATGTTTCTTCCCCTGTGGAGTAATAAAGCTAATGTTTTGTTAATGGCTATATAACTACTAGCCTGATTTGTATTCGTCAATAAGCTTTTATTATTTTCATAAGAGTTTGTTTACAGATACAATTTATTTTATATATGGTTCTACACAATTTCCTATTGCGGACATATATATATATATATATATATATATATATATATAGATATTTTATTTTATAATTTGCAAGGTCGTTACACCACATAATTATATATATATATATATATATATATACATATATATATATATATACAGGGTGTCCCAAATTGAGTAGGATAGCATGGGTATCTTTCTTATTATTAATGATAGAGATCTGCTTAAATGGGCAAAGTTGTGTCATTTGGATAGCTTATTTAAATTCCGCATAGATACATTCTAAATTCCAAACGGTTTAGAAATTTTTTAAAAAAAACTGAAAACTGCCAATTTCTTCGAAGTCGAATATTTTTGTTATAATAAAAGATACGAAAAAATGTTTCTTATAAAAGTTACTTAGTTCAATTGTGTGCACTTAAAAGTGATATTAAAATTAAATTCAAGATGGCGGTTATCGAGATATTAGCATCAACTTTCATATTTTAAATGGACGCCATATTGGATTATTAGATGGTTAGATAGCATATTTTTTTCACTTTTCAACGATAGTAGGGTAGCTAAGCCGGTTTGGCAACAGAGATCCACAGCAAGATATGTATACGCCGGTTCGAGAACAATATGAACAGCTAAGCCGCTTTGGGAAACAAAACGTGCAGCAAGATATGTATACGCCGCTTTGAGAACAAAATTGTCTTTGTGTGTAAATTTGTTGCGTCGGGGGTCGTTAGGTCTTTGGGTGTGCGTTCGGCGGGGTCGTTAGATTTTGTCGTGGGGTGGTGCGCGTGCGCTGGGGTGGAGATATTTTCTTAAGAAATTTTTTAGCAGTGTTCCCGACGTTAAATATTAAATATTAAATTTTAAAAAAATGTTGTTTGTGTAGAAAATGGAGTTCACGTGTTGGTTCGTATTTTTCTGGGGTAGGTTAAGCTAAAAATTAAAACGCCGCGGTGAAGAATTTTTTAATATTAGGCAAACGCGTGCAAGTGGTAAAGAGTGTTTTAGCTCTCCTCATAAGCTGCGTTTTGTACGAAGTAGAAAATAAAATTGAGAAAGTATACGAAATGTTATATGATGGAGGTCAAATTTTTAAACGTCTGCAGGTAAAATCTTGTAAAAAGAAGTCGTTCACTTCTCGCAATTTCAATGTCACGATAAAATACTAAGAATTTGCATGCAGTCGAATATAACCTCGTGTTTTTTATTTGGTAATATATATGTAAATCACGTCGACATTCGACTTTTAATATAATGTATTTAATTAACATAAGGTGTGTTGCAAAAACATTTCAAGACAGGTATGTCGTATAATTACCTTTTGGTTACATCATCCCAAATAATTTATACAAGTACACTGAACTTGCTTTTATCAAGGATTTCTTGCTTATGGATTAACTTTTACAACTCAAGGTGTAGCATCAAGGTTTTAACGTCACTCTCAAACTATAGAACGTAATAATAATAGCTTTCCTTAGCACCAATATCATTTAAAAAATATGTGTTTCTTTAATATTTATTTATTCATTAAATATTTTGCTCCAAAAATTCGTTTAGTAAACTAAGTAAATCTTCATTTTCTTCTTCTGGAAGTAGCAAATAAAATTAAAACAAGATCCGAAATGTTATATGATGGAGGTCAAATTTTTAAACGTTTGCAGGTAAAATCTTGTAAAAAAGAAGTCGTTCACTTCTCGCAATTTCAATGTCACGATAAAATAACAAGAATTCGCAGTCGAATATAACCTCGTGTTTTTTTATTGAAATTATAGCTCTCGGTAATATATATGCAAATCATTCAACTTTTAATATAATGGATTTAATTAACATAAGGTGTGTTTGCAAAACATGTTAAGACTATTTCCTTCTTGGTATGCAAATTATACCACCTTTCATAACGATTTATTTGACTCTCAAATAAAAAAATTAATTTGATCTTATATCAAGAGGTGTTCTTGCTTACATTTTAGCAATTTGAATATATTTAAATATTTAAATGTAATTATACATTTAATTTATGTGGTAATAAAAATTCTTTTACTTTTAGCGGTTTGGTAATTGTATGTAGATGACGTATTAGACATTGTATATATATAACTCGTTTAATTGCACAAACGTGATAAAAAATTTATAGGTTATGCAAAAACGTGCATGTAGTGAAGAATTTAGCGGTGATCTTTAGAGCTTCGTCATTGTTTTTATTCTCGTTGCTTTAGTTAATTAAAGAGAGATTTTTAGGTTAAGCAAAAATAGGAAATGTGGTGGATGACATAATCACTTTCAAAATGATGAATGGTGGGGAAGGAGCTTCTAAACGTGCCCTAAACGGGGCTCTGCCCCATTATTTTGTATTAAATATCAAAAGAATAGGAGAAATTATTCGACTCGTATTTTATAATGGTTTTAATTTAAAATATTGGTGTGTGTGCAAAAAACATGTTAAGACAGGTCACTCGTTATTTTATTCATGATTGCACCACCAAAATAATTTATATAACCACACTGAACTCGTACCCGGATCTAAAATTTAACCTTTAAATGTATGCAAATAATGTCGTTATTTAAAACGTGGTGAAGAATTTGGATGGAGATGTACTCATTCTCAAATGCGGAATGGTACTCCATAAGGCGTTCTGAACGGAGGTTTTGCACGCATTAGGTGATTGAATACTTCGGAGATTTTTAGGTTAAGCAAAAACGTGCACGTGCTGAAGAATCCCCCGAGATTTTTAAAAAATATTTTGTATTAAATATATAATTTTAAAAGAAACACAAAATTTGAATGTTTTATTTATATTAGTTTCACTTACCAGCTTATTTTAATTACATGCTAATGAGTTCATATATTTTCATACAGTTTGATTGATTCACTGCCGAAACAAAACATTTTTACACAGCTGACAATACTGGGTGTCGTTTTTCAATACAATATTAGTAACTATTTACAATACAGCTGAATACTGAAATGTAAAGTAACTTTCACACATTTACCTACGTGTACTTAAATTTAATTGAATTCTAAAAATATATGCATATCTATGGCAGGCAACCCAGCATACACCAATTATATCTTCTTAGTGTAAAATTTTATTGTTAGGTGAATAACCAGCAATTTATTATGTAATATTTATTGCTACAAGCATAGTAATAATAATTTGCAATGTGCAAAATACCTCTTTTGTTGTTAAAAGACCGATTTAATTAAACACTATAAAAGATTGTGAATTAATTATTCTAGTTAAATTTTACAGTGCTAGAGACACTAATTATTATTAGTACTAGATATAGGTATAACAAAATTTGTATTCCAGATGATAGTATGTTCAAAGGATATTATTATTTAAAAAGACTCTGTAAACATGATTAGTGAAATTATTAAAGTTAAGGAATGTAAAGCAAAAAGTTGTTCATAAAAGCAAATATGTTTTCTAAAAGATATGCATAACTTACGGATCTAAACATTTCAACATCTCGCAAACTGAGATAAATATTACTTATTTCTTTGCAAAAAACGTTCATATAACGCCCTTTAACAACCGCGTTCAGTAAAGTTAATGACCTCGGCGATTGTGCTATTTATAGTATAATTATGACAACATATGCCCATATGTAAATTATATGGTTCTGGTTTATAACTAAAAACAACTATTTTGCATTATATTTTGATGATCCTGGCAGAATAAATTACAAGTATAGCTACATTGTCAATACATTTTTATTTTCAAACTCGTTTTAATTATTGTAGAATTTAGTGCTTATAAATAACCTACTTTAATTCAATAAGTTATTCTCGTTATATTTCAAATCATTTTAATAGAATTACGCAATGTTAAGTCGTTATTAAAAATTAATTTAAACAGAGTTTTTATTGTTATCGCCGTCTGTTGAAGAATCGTAGCAGAATCTGAACTATATCGCTTTTACAAAGCATGTATTCAAGATCACATTTAGTTAGTTTCAAAAACTTTTATCATTGTATACGACTTGTTTTAACTTGCAGTAGGTATCAATGACCGAATCAACATTACCACCCGAACATGGTTGACAACTTTAAATTTTATTTTCCTATTACTTTCAAGGTATTAAACATTGGTATATATATATATATATATATATATATATATATATATATAGATTTAGCGACATCAGGCAACCTTTTTCTTAATCTTCGTTGGGAATTAAAACACTCATAGTTTTTAAAATCATCTTTCTTTACGTTTCGATCCATGACCTAGGATCGTTGTAAAATTGTCAAAACCACAACAATCATACAGGGAGTATTTATCAGGCAACATATTTCTCGCATGGCTATGACAGCTTTTGTGCTGTATGTAGAGTAATGATTAACGTTATGCTCTTTTGATTAATTTGCAATTTACCGGGCATGAATCCTTCGTTAAAAGTGAAGGATATTCCCATAGATAATTTGAATAACAATCTATCACCACCAACACACCTCTAATTGGATTTTCCTTAAATATATTGCTCAAATTCAACAGAGTCGCCTTGCCAGAGATCATCTCGAGGTTGTTGATTTGTTAATGCTGTTACAAAAACTAGTGGGGGGTTTATCAGACGAATAACTAGGTGATGCTCAGTATCACAACACTTTAGCATTACCTATTTTGATGAATGTGCCATAAAAGCTAGGTACTTGGATAGATCTCGCAGTGAGTGGAACAACAACGATAGTGACGATAGTGGTGCGAAGTTTTCAAGTTAACATGGACAATGTACTGTACGATTTGTTCGAGAGTGAACAACGCATTTTACACCAACATCTGAAACATGCCATAGTATTGAATGATGTAGACAAAATCAAACGTATACTGTTCAAAGTAGGTGTTCATGTTCCTTTAAAGCCTTCAAATGGCTAACGCTGACCAATGATACATCCATTGATGTAATGGACATGCTGTTTAATCAACAGAGTAGGTGCGATCAATTTGTATCAAACTTCATTGATGCTTGCAACGGCAAAACAGAGTTAAAATGTCATCAGGTGCGCGGTGTACTAGACGCAATAGAGAGTAATTATAGTTTGAGCGATGTATATTTCCTTGAAGAATTACTAACCAACCGAGCTGTATTGAGTACGAAGGCATATCCTATCATAAATATAAAATGCAACTATAAATCACTGGTCACAGCGATTGACGATATGATTGTAGATGTTGTATATTTCGCACAACCTATGGTATTAAAAAGTATTGAAGTTAATTTTAAAGTATAAGGTAAATTATAAGTACCAACCTAATGTAGTTGGCCCTCATAGAACAACATATAACTGGCTCCTCAAGAATTTGGCAATGGAGGGCTCAAAACAGCAACCAGGATGGACGTGTGGTCCGGATTCGGGAAAATGGCCATCAAATAGTATAGATGATTATAAAAAAGTGTATATGCTATTAAAATTATTGTTTTAGTTTAATACTATTTTTTGTATGTAAATCATGCCATCTTGGTAATCCTACCTGATGCGCTATAGATAGCACTTATTAGATATAATGGAGGATGCTATTGTACGTGTCGCATACCTTTTACAATAAATATATATACCTCGAGTGTTAGTCAAGTACGGGCAGAAATTGTTAGCTGAGAAGGTAATGTGTTTTACCTGCTTGTTATTTACACATATTCACGGACATCGAAATACTCAAGTTCAACCAAAACAGCGAAAATCAACCTACATCAACGTTTTGCGCTTCGGGCATGAGGAATTATAAACAACTTTCTTGACGTAGAACTAGTGTAGTAATTAGTAGTACATAGATGTAATTTGTGTGCGTGTGTGTGTGTGTGTGTGTCGCTATAATAAATCATATAACAGTAAAAAAAATTTTATTGATGAATGACATATGATGGTAAACAAACACGTAACAGCAAATCTACAAAATATGATTTTGGATATCCAACTATTATGGCTAGAATCTAAATTTAACCATTTCACATATACTTGATTTTAACTCTCTTCAATACTTTTTCCACTAAATATACATCCGGATAGTGTGTTCGTTGAAGTTCTTCTGCATAGAAGCCGCCTAATATTGGTTGTCCTCGACTATCGCGCAATAGGTACGTTAAAGGATTAGTCAAATGCACTTTGTACACCGTAAAAATTTCGTTAGACCAATTTGGTGTGTATCCTTGGTAAATTGACCTCTATGTTTACTAATGCGAACATGATCCCCAACAGAAAATTTTTACTCTTTAAGTTAACTGTTTTGATCGTACTGTACACTGTATTGAAAAGTTTGCGTTCATTGCGTTTTGACACATCTACAGGTCGCATGCCGATTGTTCGATGTTTGGTGTTGTTATATGCAGTCACGAGTGAGGATAGTATATTCAGCCATCGATACGAACCATTCAAACTAAATTGTTTCCACATTTTTGACTTTAAGGTACGATTAACGCGTTCTACTACGCAAGCTTTTTATTGCTGTACACACTATAATGTGTAATCTCATATTTTTCCATTAAAGCCTTAAATGTTGAATTATAAAATTCTTTTCCCAAATCCGTTTGAATGTACCGTGGAATACGATGTTCTTTGTTGAAAATTGATTGAAAAGCGTTTGAAACAGCCTTACCCGTCTTGCGCTTAACCGGTACGGCCCATAAGTATTTAGAAAATACATCGATAACAACTAGAATGTATCTAAATCCTTTATTCATCTTTGCATATGGGATCATTTCCACCAAATCGGCTTGAAACAGCTCGTTTAATCCTTTTGTGATTACATGTCTTCTAGGAAAGTTAATGCGAGCAGGCTTATGTAACTCGTGGACGATTTGCTTCTTTACAGACATATTGCTAATATGTGTGTGTGTGTGTGTATGGTTGACGGCTATATGCGTGCGTTTTAAGTTTCTCTTGCAACTGTTGAATATCTGCTTGAATTCGTGCAATGTCTATTCTAAATTGTGCTTTCACTTGTTGAATAGCAGCGTCTAATGTCTTATATATGCTATTCATAGAATCATCTATCCGTTTGGTTACGATTTGTGCAACATTAGCGTTCACAGTGGCTGGAACAAGGTTACGCATCATCTCTTCAAAATGGTTAAAGTCTGATCTTGTAACATACTCGCTCGAGAATTGTGTTATCATACTGTTTGTTGTCTCCTTCACAAGCGTGTCTATATACTGCTGAATAGTGGAACCACTTCCAAGCGTTGGTTCGCCCTCTTGCTGGTGTAGCGTTGCTAACCGCGATTCTAAGTACGCTTTCGTGACTGCATCATCATCTTCTTGTGGTTAGCGACGCGCGCTAATCTCATGTTGTCAAAATCGTAGTAATCATCATAAGAAATATATGAAGCACAGTCAGACGCATGCCCAAACTTGTCGATAACCATCGTGATAATGAATAACAAGTCGCACAATCTACGCTATTATACGCAATTCGCGTAATTCTTCCATAATCGATGTAATTTCGTTTGTGTGACCGGTGTTACCTGCATCTTGCGAGGCGACCAGAAGCTTGAGCCGTTCGCACAGTTCGTTGGGATCATCAAAGTATACATACTCTAGTGGCTTCTCGTTATAATCCATGAGTAGACCACGACCACTCGGGTTTATAGTTTGCTGTCGTAAGCTATACATTGCATTACTTCTTTTTAATGTCCGCATAATCGTTAATTTCTTTAAGTGAGAATTTACCCAAAGGATTGAGAAGGAACAGTTGCTCGTACAACCCTTTGCTACCGTTGTAGCAAAATCGTTCTACACACCTTTTCACCAATCCCGAAGATAATGTCCGAATCACCAATCATTAATTTTCCTGTCTCCGGATTAAAACGTACTTTATCCCTGCGCAAGTGCTCCGTGTCATTGTTATAAATACCAGTAAAGTTGGAAAACAGATTATCGACATAGTATCTTACCGATGGTAAGAATCGTTGTAAGTAGGTCTGATGTTCTTCGCTGTTTAGGTACCGTTCGTACTCTGTATGGGTCTCTGGAGTGTTGCCGCTACTCTCCGATTCTTCGAAAGTGGACTCCACAGACTGGACTGGGCTATGAGGATTGTGTTCCCATGCCTCCTCTATTGGTGGTGCGGCGATTGGTGTGGAACTGCGCACCTGATCGAGAAATTTAGGGCGTCTTTTAGGAGTAGATTGTACGTCATGTTGTTGTGGTAACCAGTGCTGGCTTTCGATCTTGGACTCCTGTTTAATATCTTTCAGCAGACCGGTCTGAAGTGTTTGTAAACGTTTTGTAATAGGTGCATAGACTTTACTTAATGCAAGCTCCTTTTCAACCACACCTGCTTTTAGCGCTTGTAATTTCCTCTTGACTGCCTTTCGTACTTTTATGAGTTCTCGTTTGGTTTTCACGTCGTCTGCCATCGTCTAGAAACGGGTAGGAAGTGATATGCTATTTATGTGCTTTATAAGTATATATAGGTGTCAAAACCTTTTCGGTAGCGACCGTTCTGCAAATCGCCATCTTTATTGATCACCAGAAACCCATACCGATCTCGCCAGCATAAGCCGCACAATTCTTTAAACCGGTTAAACGACATATCCGTGTTTACATGGTCAGCGTATACGTGTTTTAAATTGAGTTCGTCTTGTTTGAATAGCACTAGGACATTAGCATTGTCTCTAATCAATTGTTTAGGTATTTTGGAATAGGTCTGACATAGGTAAAACAATCAATGGCCTTATGTCGACCTAAAGAAAAATATTCTCGCATTACATTTTGTTTATCGCACGACACGTCATCGAAAATAAATATCGAATTAGGTTTTGCATCCGCTGGAGTAACAATTGCATCCCATTTGTTAAACGCAAAATATCCTATTTCTTTTATTGGTTGTAATAACCTCTCTAGGTACTGATACTTTGGTTGATACAAGGATTTTGAGTAGAGATAAACGTTTTCAAAGCGTACACCATTCGGATGTTTCAAGAGACCGATGACTACATTAGTTTTACCACAATTGGATGGACCTGTAATGATACACCGTATTGTTGATGGTAATAGTAGTCCATGCTTTTGCACGTTAGTGTTGTTGCTGCAGTTGTGGTCCGTAATTGGCAACGCCAATTGTTGCTTTACCAGACGCATTCTATCCATATACTAAAACGTAATTGCAGTATGGTAAGCATTTAAGCGAGTAATTCTACACGCATGACCAGTCTCCTTTAAACCTTTCGACTGACAAGATTAATGAAATCCTATCGTGGCTACGGGTTACTCAATAGTGCTATCAATCGTTTACCGGTAGAATTACATTTACCAGGATATCGCTTCTGTGGACCGGGTACTAAGCTTCAGAAACGCCTCGAGCGTGGTGATATAGGTCGTAATCCCTTAGACGAAGCCTGCAAACTACACGACATCGCCTACGATCTTTCTACAGACTTAACAACCCGACACCAAGCTGATCGACGTCTTGCCGAAACAGCACAAAACGTCGTACTGCACCCGACGCTTCGTTAGGTGAAAAACTTGCTGCGTTTGCTGTTGGTTCTGCAATGAATGCCAAAGTTAAATTTGGTATGGGTTGTCGCAAGAAAACGATAAGGTGTAAAGGAAAACGACGTGGTCAGCGTCTACGTACAGGAAGTGGTATACCATTCAAGCGTTTAATTCGCACCATTTGGGAACGCATTAAAAACGTTCGTCCGACTGACCTTATTAAAACTGCTAAACTTGCAGTGGCACCGATTAAAGATATAACAGATGAAATTCGTGGCATCCCACGTGTAATCCCTGTACCCAAAACTGGTGGTTTCCTACCTTTGATACCTATTTTGCAGCCCTTTCCGCAATTGGAGCGTTGTCGGGTGGAGCAGCTGGGATTGCAAAAGCTGTCAACGATGCTAAACTTGGACAACAACAATTAGATGAAGCGAAACGACATAATATGGCACAAGAGGCAGTGACACTTGGAAAGGGTCTCTATTTGAAACCTTATCGCAGTGGACATGGACTGTACCTAAAGCCTTTTCTTACACACGGGCAAGGTTTGCATAAACAAAGACAACGAAAAAAAAAAAAACTCAACGCATTCGTTAAACCTACCTATGCGAGCGTTGACCAATGTTGACTTGAACAAATACATAAAACGTTTACCAATATCCCACTTTCGTGGAATATTCATGCGCAATTCACTTCCAAACACAATTCGTTGGCGAGAATGTGGTATTCTTAATCATGATACTACACGTGGTGTGGGAACTCATTGGACCGCGTACAAAAAAGATGGTTCAAGGGCAGTCTATTATGATAGCATTGGTAATCTACGACCTCCGAGGGAACTTGTCAAATACTTAACCTCATCAGGACCATGCACTCTCTATTATAATTATGAACAATTTCAACCGCTTAACACTGTTACCTGTGGACACTTCGTATTGAAATTTTACTGCAAAATAGTCCTCCATTAAGTTTCTAACAACGTTATATATTATTTGATTTTAGTGTATTTTTAACTGTTTTGTATAAAAGTGTTTAATTAAAAACCATATATTGCAAGTGTTTCAGGAATTTGCTTTTATTACCCCATCCCAACTACGAATACGACTAGTTGTTAGTTTATCGTCAACCACCGAACATGTACACATTTACTTTAACTGGAACTGAATCTACGCTCACCGCAATCATCAACCCACCAATTGTTCTCGATGATGACCATGAATACGTTATTGGTCTTACAAACTTTGATACATATTTTCAATTCCCAATGTAACGGAAGCGAACAATAAATTTTACATTGATGACATCGTGCTTACTTTACCAGAAGGAACTTATGAAGTGGCAGATATTAATAAGTTTGTACGACGTAATCTGAACGATCCCCGTGAACGCACTTCATCCAAACGTTATCTTATTGATATTCGAGCCAATAATAACAGTTTACATACAGAAATCAAAGCATCAGGTATAGTGGATTTTACACAACCAAATTCACTTGCTTCGTTGCTGGGTTTTGAGAAACGTAAACTACCAGCTCTCACTACTGCTATTTCGGATCATCCGGCACAAGTCTTTCCAATCAATTCAATATGTATTGAATGTAATCTTGTGGTCGGATCGTATCGGAATAGCAAACCTGTACACATTTTGCATCAATTCTTTCCTGCAGTTGCTGCAGGGTACAAGATTATTGAAAACCCCGTAAACGTCACCTATATGTCACTTAATACACGAATCATCGATCGCATCATTGTTAAAATAGTTGATCAAAACGGTAATCTCATCACTTTTCGTCGGGAAACCATCACGATTAGACTTTATCTAAAGCGTCTTTAAACAATGGTTTTGCGCTATGAGCATAAACCACCAAAACCTATTAATAGACGCATTGTCAGCACCTTTACCAGTTACAAGACACCAGTGCACCGATTAACACCGGAAAACGTTAAATTTCTGCAAACATTAGGACTCAAAGTGCTACATAGTTAAAATGGATAGTAATATTTTAAATGTTACGCAACGTGCTATATTTGATACAACCATCGTCAATGCCGACAAACATATGCATACTCCGTACTCCAATACCACGTATGAGAAGAACGATGTTATACGGATTCCAATAGAAAACGAAGATGTCTATACACTACCATGGGACAGCGTAATTTATATTGAGGGTACAATGAATAAGTCAGATGGTGGCGTTTCGCCTACAGCCGATTTTGTCAACAACGGAGTTTTATTTTATTTGATGAAATTCGTTATGAACTTGGTGGAAAGACTATTGACCGCGTTCGTAATCCAGGTATAACTACGACTATTAAAAATTTCCTATCCTACGATTATAGCGAAAGTCGTCGCTTTAGAAACGCCGGTTGGTCCCCATCGATAAGCTTGATCTCGTTGATGCTAATGGTCATTTCAACGTATGCATTCCCTTGCGCATGGTTTTAGGATTTGCGGAGGACTACCGAAAATTCTTTTGAATATCAAACAGGAGCTTATTCTTATTAGAAGTAGTGCTGACGATGCAGCTATATCGAATTCTGATACCAAAGAGTCAATCAAAATTACCATTACACATATATCATGGCGGATTCCACATATAACCGTTGCAGATGCAGAGCGCTTAAAACTACTCAAACATATTCAACGCAATGCCACCATGGACATAAGCTTTCGCAGTTGGGAACTACACGAATATCCAGAATTACATACAACACACACGCATACCTGGGCCGTGAAGACGGCTTCTCAAGTGGAAAACCACGTTTTGTTATTGTCTGCTTTCAAACCGATACATCGCGCAAAAGGGGCGCAGTCAGTTCGACCACTGTAAGTTGACCAATATGAAATTACATCTGGGTTCATCTATGTATCCTTACGATAATCTTAACATTGATTTCGATACAAATCGCTATTCTATACTATATGAGATGTATGCACAGATTCAACAATCGTACTACGGGGTATCAGCGAGCCGATATTAACACCCAATGAATTTCAAACGCACGCTCCACTTGTAGTCATCGATTGTTCCCATCAAAACGAAATAGTGAAAGTGGGAGCGGTTGACGTACGATTAGAATTTCAAATGAAAGAAGCGCTTAAAGCTCACACTACAGCGTACTGCCTCATTCTACACGATCGTTTGGTCCGCTACAATCCTGCAACCAGTGTTGTGAGTGAAGTCTAAAATTAATAGTCCATTAGTTGACGACGTTCAAAGGTTTAAAATTGCACATAATAACTTTGTGTTTAAAGAAATGGCTGTTTTACAACTATCCCTATCGAATGGAGTTGCAATAACATATGTGCTGAAACCATCATATTCTTGGAACTGTCTATCAGCTCGCTTCAAATACCAAAAGGTATGGTTAAGCAGAAACTTTCACGATATATCTTGAGATGATGGCAATTTACAATGAATTTCCACACCTAAATGTTATTAACCTAGAAGACTTAGGGTGTACTCCTCTACATAAATTAAAGTATTACACCAATTCACACAAGTGTTTCTAGCATACCACACGACATTCGTCATTCAATTGCGCAACCACAGATGTAATTGTACTCAAAACTGGTTTGTACATATAACCAATTATTCATTTTAATAAAGAATAATGTTTACATTAAGTAGTGTTTTTATTTGTATATTTTATACCTACATACATACATATTCCTTGAGACTAGTAAAATGTGTTTCAAAAAATGTCTTGAAATAAGTTTAATTGTAAAACTTACTAACGAATCTGTAAGTATCATATTGAAAAATTCCTCTTAACGGATATGTATTTTGCATTTTTATGCAAACTTTATGTTACAATAATACAATTAAAAATTATATTCTACTACCGAGGTATTAAATTTTAAAGTATGTTATAGTTGTGTAAACATAAAAAGCATTGCATAGGTTTTATCATCAAAGTAGTACATTTTATTTAATCCCACCTGCAAAATGATTAATTTCTTAAACCTAAGTTTCATAAAATTTATTCTCCTGAAAATCAACCAACTATAAACCAGAACTATTAAATTTACATAAATTTCGGTGTTATTTTAATTTAAACTATGCTCATAAAAAGTCGTTTATGTATATAGCACCAACATTGTTACTAAATATGAATATCAAATCTTTAAAGAAATTTACAGTCATGATTAATTAATAAGTGGTCTTTTCATTTGTACACATTTTGTATATGTCGTTTTAGTTCCATTGACGACCTATTATTAGTAATCTGTTTATTATTTTATTGACGATATAAATTTTAAGATTGGAAGGGAACGATAAGAAATCTTCCTCTGACATTTATATGCACTCCGCATAGTTGTTTAAGGTAGCAAATATAAATAAGCTGTTTAATGTGTTGTAGAAGAATTTTTACCATTGTATTATCGGTATGTATAAACTTACTTACTTAATGTGTTTTTAACGGAAGTAGAAATTATGAATTTTGGTAATTAGCAATTATGCTAAAATGATTTGAAGTTATGCAGTTTCCATATATAATTTACATATATCGGTATGTTGTTATAAATATCACAACCTCGAGGTCATTAACTACCATGCACTTTACTAAACTATAATTAATAAAATCCCCGTACATTTAACTAAGATACATTTTTCTTAATGTGGAAGTCTTATCTATATTTTATTCAAATAAGAATCTGCTACCGCCACCTACAAAAGATAGGGACAATTAAAGAATGTAAGTTTTTGTAAATAAAACATTAAAATATTGTGTGTTTCTTTTAATATTATATATTTAATACAAAATAATTTTTGAAATTCTCGGGAGATTCTTTAACACGTGCATGTTTTTGCTTAACCTAAAATTTCCGAAGTATTCAATCACCTAATGCGTGCAAAGCCTCCGTTCAGAACGCCTTATGGAGTACCATTCCGCATTTGAGAATGAGTACATCCCCATCCAAATTCTTCACCACGTTTTAAATAACGACATTATTTGCATACATTTAAAGGTTATATAGATCCGGGTACGAGTTTAGTGTGGTTGTATAAATTATTTTGGTGATGCAATCAATCATGAATAAAATAACGAGTGACCTGTCTTAACATGTTTTTACATATACACACACATATTAAATATATATTGAAATTGCTAAATGTAAGCAAGAACACCTCTTGATATAAGATCAAATTAATTTTTTATTTGAGAGTCAAATAAATCGTTATGAAAGGTGGTATAATTTGCATACCAAGAAGAAATAGTCTTAACATGTTTTTGCAAACACACCTTATGTTAATTAAATCCATTATATTAAAAGTTGAATGATTTGCATATATATTACCAGAGAGCTATAATTTCAATAAAAAAACACGAGGTTATATTCGACTGCGAATTCTTGTTATTTTATCTTGGTAATGAAATCGTGAACAACATGTTTTTACAAGATTTTACATGCAGACTTTATAATTAGATCCATTATATCACATTTCGTATATTTTCTAAATGTTATTCGCTACTTCATACAAAATACAGCTTTTGAGGAAAGCTAAAAAATTCTTTACCACTTGCACGTTTTTACTTAACATAACAAAATTCTTCATATAGGTAAAATCACCACTTCGCTATGCTCTCTGCTACCTAGTTTCGGCTACTTTTCCAAGGTCGTTGTAACGTCATAGCCTTTTATAAATAAAGAACAATGTAATACTATTCTAAAATTTTTATTCTGGCATTATACATAACAAAATTTAAAAATATTTAATGCCAAGCATGGAGCCATTTAAACTTAATTTTAATTTAAATTCGATTGTTTAACATGGCTAACAACCAATGTAAGAATTAAGATATACAAAAATTTGTGTGTCAGATAACAAATCCTGGTGTTAATAAACAACTTGGAAATTATATACTAGATTTTTACGTTGTCCAGATGCACGTTTAAGAGCAACATTCGCGTCTACTTTGACCAAAGAACACGGTATTACGCAATTGGAAGCGACAATATAAAACTGTACAATTGGAAGCTATGTCAGTGCGGAACGGGTGTATAATCCCTTAAAAGACTGTTTAACCTTATTGGAAGATAGTAAGTTATACTTCCTAAAGGTGCCAATGTACTCGGTACCGCCAAAATGTGGAGTAAGTTATCGGACAAGCTTCAAAATAGCTGCTGTTTAGTGTATAATAACCTGCTACAGTACATGTATTGGGGAACGGCAATACAAAGAAATTGACGGGCTTGCAAATTAGGTTGTCAGAAAACCAGAGAAAGGGAAAAATTGATAAAGTATGTGCTTTCAGCTTTTAGTTTTAACTATTTACCTGTAAATTATTTGGAGATAGTAGAGTAGGACGACAGCCAAGATAAAATAAAATCTTACACAAGTGCTATATTAAAGCAGGTAACATATTTTACACAATCTGTAACACCATATTCTACAATTCCAAAAGAAATAATCATTTCGGTATCGGGGTTGATAAGTACGCCTAACATTCGCCCAGAGGTTGTACGACAACGCGTAAATATTGGCAGTAAACTCTCTCCGTTGACGCTGCAGGAAATTGCCCTATGCACGCCATACGCTGTAAGTGGAAGAAAAGACAGCTGGAATTAGAGGAAATGCATGCAAAAGGCGAAAGTTGGACTAATTGGAAGACACTGCGATAATACGCGAACAATACAAAGATATGTTAGACAAAGAACATCTTATTAGAGAAAGAGGAAAGGATTAAAAGATTATTTTATGTGCCGATGGACTGACTTGGATACATCCGCGTTCTACAAGCTGTATGTATTTGTGGCTAGTAAGAAAGACTCTTTTTAGAATTTTAGAATAGTATAACATTGCTCTATATTTATAAAAGGCTATGACGTCACAACGACCTTGGAAAAGTAGCCGGAACTAGGTAGCCGAGAGCATAGCGAAGTGGTGATTTTACCTATATGAAAATGAAAATAAAGAACTTTTAAATTTTTAATAAATTTTGGTAGGAAATATTTAACAAATAAGTATATGTTAATGAAACACATATTTTCTAAATGATATTGGTGCTAAGGAAAGCTATTTTATTAAGTTCTATAGTTTGAGAGTGACGTAAAAACCTTGATGCTACACCTTGAGTTGTAAAGTTAATACATAAGCCTTGATATAAGATCAAATCAAATAATTTGAGAGTCAAATAAATCGTGATGAAAGGTGGTATAATTTGCATATATTTTAAATTCATACGGGTATAATTAAAAGATTATATGTTAGATCCGACTGCAAGTTCAGTGTACTTGTATAAATTATTTTGGGATGATGTAACCAAAGGTAATATACGACATACCTGTCTTGAAATGTTTTTGCAACACACCTTATGTTAATTAAATACATTATATTAAAAGTCGAATGTCGACGTGATTTACATATATATTACCAAATAAAAACACGAGGTTATATTCGACTGCATGCAAATTCTTAGTATTTTATCGTGACATTGAAATTGCGAGAAGTGAACGACTTCTTTTTACAAGATTTTACCTGCAAACGTTTAAAATTTGACCTCCATCATATAACATTTCGTATAGTTTCTCAATTTTATTTTCTACTTCGTACAAAACGCAGCTTATGAGGAGAGCTAAAACACTCTTTACCACTTGCACGCGTTTGTCTAATATTAAAAATTCCTCACCGCGGCGTTTTAATTTTTAGCTTAACCTACCCCAGAAAATACGAACCAACACGTGAACTCCATTTTCTACACAAACAACATTTTTTAAAATTTAATATTTAATATTTAACGTCGGGAACGCTGCTAAAAATTTCTTAAGAAAATATCTCCACCCCAGCGCACGCGCACCACCCCACGACAAAAATCTAACGACCCCGCCGAACGCACACCCCAAAGACCTAACGACCCCCCGACGCAACAAATTTACACACAAAGACAATTTTGTTCTCAAAGCGGCATATACATATCTTGCTGCACGTTTTGTTTCCCAAAGCGGCTTAGCTGTTCATATTGTTCTCGAACCGGCGTATACATATCTTGCTGTGGATCTCTGTTGCCAAACCGGCTTAGCTACCCTACTAACGATGTATCACAACATATGTTTAAATGAAAAAATTTACTAAAAATGATAATTTTAATTTTTTATCAAGTAGGCATCATCAGATTTCTCTTAAACAAATGAAATTATAACAAACTGTCATGTTGAATTAGTGTATCTTTTGTACTAATAATTGGCATTTGTGTATTCTCTTTCCCAATTATAAGTTGTGATATACTTATTCTATAGAATATTCAAATGGCAAATTTTTCAACAAGCGAACAATATCATATGTTTTGTACATACATAAAATGTAATAAGAACAGTCGCCTTGCTGTGGAAACATACTTAACAAACTTTTCCGAAAAAAGACAGCCAAACATTAAAATCTTTCAAAGATTGGACACAAATATGCAGCAGTATGGATGTTTAAAAAAACCTACTCGAAACATAAATGGAGACATTGCAGATGAGGTGTTGACACTGGCCTGTGTGGAAGCTAATCCAAACATTTCAACACGGGAAATAGAAACCCAAGTAAACGTATCCAAGTCTCAAGCATCAAGAATTTTAAAAAAGCATAAATATCACCCTTACAGATTTCACATTGCTCAAAACTTACAAACAAACGACTATCTCCGCAGATCAACATTTTGTAGATGGTTTATCAATCAAGTTAGGGAGAATGATGATTTTATCAATCGCGTTTTGTGGACCCATGAGTCTTATTTTTCTAACTGTGGAATATTTAATCGTCATAACGAACACTATTGGGCACAGGAAAACCCACGCATAACAGTTCCACGCCGTAATCAAATTCGATTTGGATGTAATGTTTTTTGTAGTATATTGGGAAACCGTTTACTTGGTCCTATAATATTCGATGGAACCTTAACTTCCCAACGTTATTTGGAAATGCTTCATACATCTTTAGAAGATTGATTAGACGACCTACCTTTGGCACAAAATAATCAAATTTGGTATCAACAAGATGGCGCACCTCCACACAACGCTAGAGATGTTATCACCTACTTAAGTAACCGTTTTGATGGCAGGGTAATCACGTCCCACACACCTGTAAAATGGACGCCTAGATCAGCAGACTTAACACCCCTGGATTTTTATTTATGGGGCACTTTAAAAGATAATGTATATGGAAGTAATTTCCAGTACAATAATGTAGATGAACTACGGGAAGCGGTTATGCAGGCAATAAACGGTCTTAATGGGAATACTTAACGACGTGTAACAAAAAGTGTTCTAAAACGTTGCCGATTGTGTTTAAATAATAACGGTCAACATTTTGAACAATTGCTATGATTTATTAGTTGGTGTTTAATGTTATTCTAATGTTTTTTTTCGTTTAATTTGTTTTACAACTGATTTGTGTTGATGCCTACTTGATAAAAAATTAAAATTATTATTTTCAGTAAATTTTTTCATTTAAACATATGTTGTAATACATTGTTGAAAAGAGAAAAAAATATGCTATCTAACCATCTAAAAATCCAATATGGCGTCTATTTAAAATATGAAAGTTGATGCTAATATCTCGATAACCGCCATCTTGAATTTAATTTTAATATCACTTTTAAGTGCACACAATTGAACTAAGTAACTTTTATAAGAAACATTTTTGCGTATCTTTTATTATAACAAAAATATTCGACTTCGAAGAAATTGGCAGTTTTTAGTTTTTTTTAAATAATTGCTAAACCGTTTGGAATTTCGAATGTATCTATGCGGAATTTAAATAAGCTATCCAAATGACACAACTTTGCTCATTTAAGCAGATCTCTATCATAAATAATAAACAAGATACCCATGCTATCCTACTCAATTTGGGACACCCTGTATATATATATATATATATATATATATATATATATATATATGATCATCAAAACGCCACCCTCCTAGATGAACATTTTTGTAGTAGTACCTGACCAGTATGATGCTAGGAATATGCCAAAGATTATGTTTTTTTTCCTAACAAAAGCGTATTTGAAATTCACAGTGCCATTAGTTAATTTTATTGGAGGTTAGGTTATGATGGCTGCAGAGCCTTATTTATGAAATAGGTAACAGTAATAACGTTTATGAAAAGATATCTATCCATCCCACCGATGAAACAATAGTAAGCAGTATTGCAGTGTTTCCAATGGTTCGGGAACCTTCTATTCTAAAGTTTGAAACTTAACCAAGTTAAATGACTTGTTTTGGTTAAGTTTTTTTTAAAGATAACGTATGAAGTGACAGAGTTAGAAAACTACAAATAAAGTCAACCTATTTTTGTATAAGAAGGAATATTTTAAGGAAATATGCTGAGTCAGACGGTTTGAGGCTTAGTAATTGTGACAACAGATACAGCTTTTCAAAGTACGTGTCCTGTAATGTAGTCTATTATAATTCGAACCCCCAATTTTGTTTTTGTATTATTTTTTCCCATATAAACCAATTCTAGCATCGCTGAAGTTAACCGGTTGTTACATTCCGTCCCTGTAACTAAATAATTTGACTAATACTTTCATGGTTATTTTTAAAGCTTATTGTCCGACCCCCATTCAAGTTAAATGATTACTTGTATAACATCCTGTAGAATTTTATTAAATATTCAGTTATAAAATTGAACGTTTTAAATTTGTTCTATTTGGATAACAGAATTTATTATTTACAAGGTACAAAAGTCTATTATTTATTTTTAGAAATATGTACATTTCTTAAATAAGTTTAAAAACGTAGTTTTATTATCAAGGCATTTGTTTTCTCGACAAGTTACAATGTTATAACGTGTTTACTATAAAGTCGCTTACGAACATAAATTTTGAGCTGTGGAAATTTCCGCCTCTTTATTTGTGTACGACAAATTAATTGATATGTTAAATTTATGTAATTTTATGCGAGAAGTAGACCACCACTCCTACACTAACTCTGTGGCAGCAGATACTCCTTAGCTAGTAGACATATGTTATTTTGGACGCGCTATCACTGGTTGTACAAAGCAGACGTAAAAGTGGAATTATCCATCTTTAGCGAGGACAGTTGGCTTTTTAGACCTCTTATCAGCAGGTAATATATATTAATAATAAATATTTTGAAGGCATAATACTATACTTTCAGCTGGTTGATTATTTACACATAAGAGGTTTACAAACGAAGCTACGATGGAAATAAAAATGACGACTGTGTCAATTTTCAGGGAGTGAGGGTATTGTTGTCTAAGCCATGACCTCCGGCGTACAAATAATGCGTTTTGATACGAGTGCAAGGTATTTATTTTTGTATCGGTTTCTTGTTTTTAAAAAGCCTACTCCGTGTGTTTAAAATGAGAAAGATGCTACTTCTTTGACATGTAATTTTATAGGAAGTTTTAGTGATCATTTTGCGGTGTAAATTCTGTACGTGTACTAAATCCTCAATCTGAAAGCAAACTGACATTTTCAGGACATTCGTTTTAAATGCAGTTAGGAAAATTTGTCATGAATCACATCCTTAGTATCGCACTTTGAAAATGGAGCAGCTAACGAATACTAAAACGTTAAAATCACTTTTACTATCCTGTATGTATTGTTTTGGAATTTGCAGTGTTGGTAGCTGTAGCCTTATGGATAAAGATATACAAAACGTGATCCCCAGTTGTTAGATTTTCGATAAATTTGGGTTAGACTTTTTTGTTTTTTAAGTTTTTTGGTATGGAAAATGGATTCCATTCCGCTCCAGACCGCGGAATGCAGTACGGTGACTGCTGTTATTGGTATTGATAATACAGATTAAGATTAATCTTTACAGCCTATAAAATGTTTTTCTTACATGATTTTTTTTAGAGATACAATACTCGCTGGTATAGTATTATCACCTGATCTTGCTGAAGAAATGCATTTCTGTCGACAGAAGGTTTCCTGTAATTGCCTTAAATATGTATGTAAAACTTTTCTCCTATTAACACTTAAACTATTTTGATTTCAAAGATTTAACTCTAATACTCTAAATACTCATACTCCGTAGTTATAACACTCTGTACATTATTCTAAATGCAAAAATCCGAGGTGCGTGAAGTTAGCCGCAACATTTTTGAATTTTTTAAAAATATTTATGTCATAATTAGGCGCCAATTAGGCGCCATTTTGCGCCGCTAAAACTAATTTGCGCCGTCTTGGCAAACAAGTTATTGATAAAATAAAATTTGTCCGGCCAAGTTCACGAAGCCGCACTTTTTTTCAATTTTCAGAAAATCTTTATTCCATAATTTAGCGCCAATTAAGCGCCATTTTACGCCGTTGAAACAAAATTTTGCGCCCTTCTGTGTATCAAGTTATTCGCAATAAACTATTTTTCTGAACTCCAAAAACGTGAAGTTGGCCGCGACTTTTTTGAATTTTGAAAAAAAATTTGTACCACAATTAAGCGGTAATTAGGCGCCATTTTGCGCCGTTGAAACAAAAATTTGCGCCCTTCTGTGTAAGAAGTAATTTAAAAAAAAATATTTCTCCAAACTAGCCAAAATCGTGAAGTTGGCCGCGACTTTTTTGAATTTTGAAAAAAAATTTGTACCACAATTAAGCGGTAATTAGGCGCCATTTTGCGCCGTTGAAACAAAAATTTGCGCCCTTCTGTGTAAGAAGTAATTTAAAAAAAAATATTTCTCCAAACTAGCCAAAATCGTGAATTGGCCGCGACTTTTTTGAATTTTGAAAAAAATTTTGTACCACAATTAAGCGGTAATTAGGCGCCATTTTGCGTCGTTGAAACAAAATTTTGCGCCCTTCTGTGTAAGAAGTAATTTAAAAAAACTATTTCTCCAAACTAGCCAAAATCGTGAAGTTGGCCGCGACCTTTTTGAATTTTGAAACAAATTTTGCACCACAATTAAGCGGTAATTAGGCGCCATTTTGCGCAGTTAAAACGAAATTTTGCGCCCTTCTGTGTAACAAATTATTCGAAAAAAACCATTTCTCCAAACTAGCCCAAAATCGTGAAGTTGGCCGCGACTTTTTTGAATTTTGAAAAAAATTTTGTACCACAATTAAGCGGTAATTATGCGCCATTTTGCGCTGTTGAAACGAAATTTTGCGCCCTCCTGTGTAACAAGTTATTTGAAAAAAACCATTTCTCCAAATTAGCCCAAAATCGTGAAGTTGGCCGCGACTTTTTTGAATTTTGAAAAAATTTTGTACCACAATTAAGCGGTAATTATGCGCCATTTTGCGCCGTTGAAACGAAATTTTGCGCCCTCCTGTGTAACAAGTTATTTGAAAAAAACTATTTCTCCATACTACCCAAAATCGTGAAGTTGGCCGCGACTTTTTTGAATTTTGAAAAAAATTTTGTACCACAATTAAGCGGTAATTATGCGCCATTTTGCGCCCTCCTGTGTATCAAGTTATTCGCAATAAACTATTTTTCTGAACTACCAAAAACGTGAAGTTGGCCGCGACTTTTTTGAATTTTGAAAAAAATTTTGTACCACAATTAAGCGGTAATTAGGCGCCATTTTGCGCCGTTGAAACAAAATTTTGCGCCCTTCTGTGTAAGAAGTAATTTAAAAAAAAAACTATTTCTCCAAACTAGCCAAAATCGTGAAGTTGGCCGCAACTTTTTTGAATTTTGAAAAAAATTTTGTACCACAATTAGGCGCCATTTTGCGCCGTTGAAACAAAATTTTGCGCCCTCTTGTGTAATTCAAAAATGTTGCGGCCAACTTCACGCAACTATAAATTTTTCCTTTTGTTTACGCTTACTATAAAATTCGCAAAACCAATTGAATAATTAAGATGCAACGTATGTAATATAAGCAAACTTATAGAATATAAACCCAGAAAGTCAGTTTTCATCGATAAAAACACAAATAACATTAGTAACAAAACTTTCTAAAAATAATTTTAAAAATAACAATTCGGTAACTACCGGTCCCACTATATTTGCGAAAACTGCAAGAGCTTTCAACTTTTAAGCAAATAAAGATAGATACATGCGGTTTTCACTGAGGTGCTTCACAATGACACCAAGTTTAATTGAACACATTCAGTTAGCCAAAAAAAATGGTGGTTTATTTGAATTTTTCTTCAAACACCGGCGCAGTTGAGCACAAAATAAGCACAATTTAATGGAATAAGAAAACTGACAAAGTGAAAGAAAGCGGGAGCTAGCGATCCCCCTCCCCCCGATTTGTTTTCATTTTTCGCTATAAGCAAATGAGCACCATTCAAACCAACACCATTAGATTTGAGCACAAAATGAGCACAATTTAATGAACTTAACAAAAATTGAAAATCAAAATAACACGGAGGGCTAGCGGTTAACCTGGCATTTGTTTTTAGTTTTTTCGCTTATAAGCAAATGAACACAATTCAAAGAAACACCGGCACAATTGAGCACAAAACGAACACAAGTAAATGGAATTTAAAAAAATTGAAGAAGTCGAAAGAAACGGGGGGGGGTCAACTTGACCCGCGGATTTGTTTACAATTTTTCGCCAAAAGTAAATGAACACAATTGAAACAAACACCTGCACAATTGAGCACAAGACGAGCACAATTGGTGAGAAAGAAAAAAATTTGAAAACTGAAAGGGGGGGGCAACTTGACCCACCTCTTCAAGATGACGAAACAATCCTAAAGAAACGCTAAACAAACGATTTGTCATGACAACATTTTAAAATCTTGCAAGGACGGGGTTGGTGCCAATAAGACCACATGCAATTTGATTTTTAAAAATTCGCGCATCTATAGGCCTAAACAGTCCTTCAAAATGGCAAACAATCCTAAACAAACAATTTGTAATGACAAAATTTTAAAATCTGGCAAGGACGGGGTTGGTGCGATTTGGTCCCATCCAATTTGATTTTTAAAAATACGCGCAACACTAGGCCTAAACAAGAAAATGGTAATACAAACCTAAACAAACGCTAAACGATCAGCAGCGACCAAATTTTAAAATCTTGCATGCGCGGGGCCAACTTTACCGACGTCCTGGATCAACGATTTCAAGATATACCTACTTAATTTTAAAAATTGGGAATTCTTTACAGGCATCTAATAAGCCTAAAGCTTTGTATTTATGGTAGCCATGGGCCTTCAGATATTCTTTTGTATCTATATTCTATTAATATAAACTACAAATTACAAACATTCACATTTAAAAAAATGGATCTACTAAACTGTATAAGTATTACAATGTAAGCAATCAAATGCGTGATAAACGAATGTCTTTGGTTTCTGATGGCTTGCAGTTTCGTAGCCGTCACCAACTCTCATTCTGGCGCCTAAGTAAGAAAATTAATCTGTATGGAATACTGATTTAGCATTTTTTATTGTACGGTAATATAACGTATAGATACGTATGTACCTTTATACAGCGATACTCTTGAAATGCGTTTTTTTTTACATAGCATTCTAACAATCTGAGATTGGTTAACTATAAACATAATTTTTTTCACTGAATCATCTGGTGTAGGATGTATTATACATTTTTAAATTTACTCTGTGACATAAGTACATTGTAGTGCATGAGACATCTATGTTCTTGCTTCTTTAATTAATTGCATCTGAGCATAGTAATAAAGTATTTTATGGGATTATTTTGATATAATGCTTAAAAACCTTGTTTCGTGTATAAGTTGTATAAGATGTATTGATACCGGTACGCCGATACGTATCGATATATTGCGTATCGGTATTCGATACATAAATATCTGTATCATCCACCCTATAGTTGTAAAATCTCTTTTATCTAATATTTCAAAAAGTTCATTACAATATTTTATTCAGGCATAACCTTAATTTCCGCAATAGCTTGAGCTTAAAATTTGGCGATGATAATCTCCGTCAAAATTTAATATATTTGAATATGCACTCACTGCAACTTGTGTACCAAATTTCAAACTCCTAGCCCACAAGTTTGGTCAAAAAAGTGTTTAAAAACAGAAACCTTTTTCCAGAATTTCTTGAAAATGGCTTAATGAACTTGAAATGTAAATACATTAACAGAAGCAGCATTTCATTTTTAACAAATTATTCCTTTACCATTTCTCCATAAAATAATTAGGGGAGCCAATATTCACCAAAGTTTCATTTTACATGTGATTTCCCTATGTATACAAAACAGATGGTAAGGCTTCGGTTTAGAAAGACACTTTGTTTCGGGGGTCGTATATATATTTCAATTCAGCATGTTCTCCTGAGTCTAACGACATACGACTTTCAGTGCGGAAACGACCCCTTAAAAAGTTATGAATTTTTAAACTTCGCATGTTAAGTATATGGGAATTTTTTTGAAAAAAAGGAAAAAGATTTTTGAATAATTTAAATGATTCTAAGCTTAACCCAAACTAACCTAACCCAACCTAACCTAACGCAACCCAACCTAACCCAACCTAACCTAACCTAACCCAACCTAACCTATCCCAACCAAACCTAACCAAACGTAACCCAACCTAACCTAACCCAACCAAACCTAACCAAACCTAACCTAACCCAACCTAACCCAACCAAACCTAACCTAACTCAACCTAACCCAACCAAACCTAACCCAACCTAACCTAACCTAACCTAACCTAACCTAACCTAACCCAACCTAACCTAACCCAACCCAACCTAAACTAACCTAACCTAACCTAAACAAAAAAATTATATGAAATAAATCAAAAATCAGAAATCAAACTTTTAATATGACATAGCAAAACTAACAAAGAGCAAAATATTCAAATGCACAAATCTCCATATTGGAAGCGAATAGCTTCTAACAAGGCATCGAAGGGATCTCGGTGCTCTTTAGCATTCCAGCGGCGCCACAAATACTCGCAGAGATGATCTGCGAAAGATTCCTCAGGAACTTTACGAGCCTTGAAGAAAGCCTTTGCCGGACGCCAGTGTGCTTCTGCACGCTGCGTATTCACTCCTGTTGTTGGATCTAAAAAACTGTTAGAATGAATTTGTTTAAAATATTATAAAACTTACCCTTAAAATACTTGCTGTGATTTACAGCTTGATGCACAAATCCATATTTAGGCAGTGAATAATAAGCTCTCCACTGGTCAGTCCAAATGATCGAATCTTTTGCAACATGCTCCATAATGATTGCAAGCAATGCTGCAGCATCGCGAACGTTTTTCGGGCAAACTACCATGCGAAAATCTTTCGAATCCTCGCAGGTTATGCCAAGAACCCAATGCCCTTCAACGCAGCGGCCTTTGTTAAACTTGCGCTTTCCAAACTTTGATTCGTCGTTCTGCCTGCTCAGAAGAAAAATGATCGACAACCATTTCACGGGCATAATGAAATCTGCAAAATAATGGTTAAATTAATTGCTGGTAAATAAAATAAAATAATTGCAATAAATACCTTGCAGCAATTGTCTCTTGAGAAAGCTGAGTTCGTTGTTCTGGTGGAATGCTAAAATCCGTGCATTCGCGGGTAACTTTAGCGTACGACTCATTTAATGCAAATCCATATAAAAGCCTAAAATAAAATTAGAAACCTATAATAAATAATAAACAAAAAAGACACAAACTTACTTGATTTCAATATGGAGGGCCAAGCGAGATTCTTCGAACCAGGTTCCCGTAGCAACGCTATACTTGCGGCAATCTCTTCGGCCTTTAGGACAATAAAATCCGCCGACGCCATGTTGAGATTTATCCACAAGCATAGGGCTTTTGTGACGACGGCAATCCTTGTTCTCGGTAAGCAGCCCATGCTCGATTGCAAAAGAATATCTCTGTTCTTTGTAAATCGGTAGCCTGCTATAGTTCCAATTTATAGCGTAATTCTCCATGATCTAAAGAACTTAAATTTGAACTTGTAACAAAGGTCAAGCATAAGTTCTTTCTTACTTGAGCTTATGAAATGAAATACCAACCACTCTCTTCTAAACGTAATCACAAACCGACGTTAAGACAGACGGCGGCCTCCCCAAATTGTATTCATGCGCAGGTAATCTTTTGATCTGCGCATGCGCATAATTTCCGCGCATGCGCAGTTAATTTAAATTAATTTTTAACTAAAAAAATTTCCGCACTAAAAGTCGTATGTCGTTAGACTCAGGGGAACATGCTGAATTGAAATATATATACGACCCCCGAATAAAAGTGTCTTTCTAAAACAAAGTCAAGCCAAACAGATTTACACCCAGTAGGTGCGTAAGTTGGCCGCAACATTTTTGAATTATTCAAAAATATTTGTCATAATTAGGCGCCAATTAGGCGCCATTTTGCGCCGCTAAAACTAAATTTTGCGCCGTCTTGGCAAACAAGTTATTAATAAAATAATATTTTTCCGGCCAAGTTCACGAAGCCGCACTTTTTTCCAATTTTCAGAAAATCTTTATTCCATAATTTAGCGCAAATTGGCGCCATTTTGCGCCGTTGAAACGAAATTTTGCGCCCTCATGTGCAACAAGTTATTCGCAATAAACTATTTTTCTGAACTACCTGAAAGCGTACGTTGGCCGCAACTTTTTTGAATTTTGAAAAAAAATTTGCACCAAATTTAAGCGGTAATAAGGCGCCATTTTGCGTAATTTCTGTGTAAGAAGTTATTTAAAAAAAACTATTTCTCCAAACTAGCCAAAATTGTGAAGTTGGCCGCGACTCCTCTGAATATTGAAAAAAAATTTGTACCACAATTAAGCGGTAATTAGGCGCCATTTCGCGCCGTTGAAACGAAATTTTGCGCCCTCCTGTGTAAGAAGTTATTTAAAAAAAACTATTTCTCCAAACTAGCCAAAATCGTGAAGTTGGCCGCGACTTCTTTGAATTTTGAAAAAATTGTTGTACCACAATTAAGCGGTAATTAAGCGCCATTATGCGCCGTTAAAATGAAATTTTGCGCCCTCGTGTGTAACAAGTTATTTGAAAAAAACTATTTTTCCGATCTGTATATACATTCATATCTTGATTTATACTAATTTCTAGAACTAACGGACACAACTAGTAAGCGAACATAATATAGTTGGCCACCAGCGGTGTCTTCTTATCAGAAATTAGCTGTCGCCCGCCTCTTCATGCATAAAGAATTTATAATTTGCATATCTTATTTTATCATATTTGAAAGTATTACCATGGAATTACACCCCCTGGTTAGGAGTAATTTTAAATAATTTAAATACTTGATTAATAATATATTTTTATGAAGTTTCAAGTTAATAACAGGAAATAAAATTCTCATACCAACTTTAATTTTCTATTCTACACTTAAGGGTTGTTTCTTAAAAAACGCTTATACAAGTATTTTATTATTTAAGACTAAGATCCTAAATGCCAATTTTAATATTTCTAACAGAGATTTTGTGAAAGTCAGCAGCGAATTGTATTTCACTTTTATTTGTTTAAATCTTACCTCTATATTATACGTAAATAAATCCTATGTACTCAGCAAAATGCAAGACGCTACTGGTTATATATAATATAATAATAATAATAATACTTATTGTAAAGAACGGTAATTTCAACATTGAAAACACGCGTCTAAGATAGCCAGACAAAGTTTTCTTCAAATAAATTGTTACACGGGGTGCGCAAAATTTTGTTTCAACGGCGCAAAATGGTGCCTAATTACCGCTTAATTTTGGTACAAAAATGTTTTCAAAACTCACAAAAGTCGCGGTCAACTTCACGATTTTAGGTAGTTTGGAGAAATAGTTTTTTTTAATGACTTCTTACACGAAAGGGCGCAAAATTTTGTTTTAACGGCGCAAAATGGCGCATAATTACCGCTTAATTGTGGTACAAAAAATTTTTCAAAATTCAAAAAAGTCGCGGTCAACTTCACGATTTTGGGTAGTATGGAGAAATAGTTTTTTTCAAATAACTTGTTACACAGGAGGGCGCAAAATTTCGTTTCAACGGCGCAAAATGGCGCATAATTATCGCTTAATTGTGGTACAAAAATTTTTTCAAAATTCAAAAAAGTCGCGACCAACTTCACGATTTCGGGCTAGTTTGGAGAAATGGTTTTTTTCAAATAACTTGTTACACAGGAGGGCGCAAAATTTCGTTTTAACGGCGCAAAAATGGCGAATAAATACCGCTTAATTGTGGTACAAAAATTTTTTCAAAATACGAAAAAGTCACGGCCAACTTCACGATTTTAGGTCGCTTATAAAAATAGTTTATTTCGAATAACTTGTTACACAGGAAGGCGCAAAATTTTGTTTCAACGGCGCAAAATGGCGCTTAATTACCGCGTAAATTTGGTACAAAATTTTTTTCAAAATTCGAAAAAGTCGCGGCCAACTTCACGATTTTAGGTCACTTAGAAAAATAGTTAATTTCGAATAACTTGTTACACAGGAAGGCGCAAAATTTTGTTTCAACCGCGCAAAATGGCGCCTAATTACCGCTTAAATTTGGTACAAAATTTTTTTCAAAATTCGAAAAAGTCGCGGCCAACTTCACGATTTTGGGTAGTATGGAGAAATAGTTTTTTTTAAATAACTTGTTACACAGGAGGGCGCAAAATTTCGTTTCAACGACGCAAAATGGCGCATAATTACCGCTTAATTGTGGTACAAAAATTTTTTCAAAATTCAAAAAAGTCGCGGCCAACTTCACGATTTTGGGCTAGTTTGGAGAAATGGTTTTTTTCAAATAACTTGTTACACAGGAGGGCGCAAAATTTCGTTTTAACGGCGCAAAATGGCGCATAATTACTGCTTAATTGTGGTACAAAAATTTTTTCATAATTCGAAAAAGTCGCGGCCAACTTCACGATTTTAGGTCGCTTATGAAAATAGTTTATTTCGATTAACTTGTTACACAGGAAGGCGCAAAATTTCGTTTCAGCGGCGCAAAATGGCGCATAATTACCGCTTAATTGTGGTACAAATTTTTTTTCAAAATTCAAAAAAGGCGCGGCCAACTTCACGATTTTGGGCTAGTTTGGGGAAATGGTTTCTTTCGAATAACTTGTTACACAGAAGGGCGCAAAATTTCGTTTTAACGGCGCAAAATGGCGCCTAATTATCGTTTAATTGTGGTGCAAAATTTTTTTCAAAATTTGAAAAAGTCGCGGCCAACTTCACGTTTTTGGAGATCAGAAAAATAGTTTATTGCGAATAACTTGATACACAGGAGGGCGCAAAATTTCGTTTTAACGGCGCAAAATGGCGCCTAATTGGCGCTAAATTATGGAATAAAGATTTTCTGAAAATTGAAAAAAAGTGCGGCTTCGTGAACTTGGCCAGAAAAATCTTATTTTATCAATAACTTGTTTGCCAAGACGGCGCAAAATTTAGTTTTAGCGGCGCAAAATGGCGCCTAATTGGCGCCTAATTATGACATAAATATTTTTAAAAAATTCAAAAATGTTGCGGCTAACTTCACGCACCAAAAAATCCGTGAAATAATAATAAGCTTTATTTATATAGAGTAATAATATTGTAAATAGTGCATGGTACGTAGGTAAAAATTCCTGGAAATTCCCCTAATTGAAAAATATTTAATACCATTTGATACGCGTTCTAAATAGGAATAAAATATAACAGGTAAGTTGAAAACCCGTTTTTAAAATGTCCTTCCTTAGAACGGGTTCAGTTAATTTATAACAAGTTTCAAAAATTTCTTTTCTTTAAAAGTATTTAATACAATATTGGCAAACCGAAAGTGTATCTCATTTTTTACATTATTCGAAAACTTAGATTCATTTACCAAACAGCAAAATAACATGAATGGACATTCTAATTAAGGGACCCTAGTATGCGACAAGACGTTTAACAAACTATAATTCAATTGTAAATCGTGCAATGACACCTATTAATCCATCACACGTAAGCATTTTGACATTTCTTCTTTAAATTACACCAGTTAGTAACGTTAGTGAGACGTAATAAACCAAATGACAGCAATTCATAATAAAAGTAATTATTGGGGTTATTTTGCAAACGTAGCATTTGAAAATGCTACAGGTCATCAAAAATCTTTTGAGAATTCATGCAAATAGAAAGAAGTTCATTTGAACGTTCAAAAGTGCTTCAAGTATACTACAGTGGTCTTCTTGCTGGCTTTAAGGGAGTATGATTTTGGTGTAACCAGATAAATATCAATACTTCATTCAGGGGTTAATTTTTTAATACAAAATCAAAGTAAAAAGTTATTAAAATACAAAGTGCACATATTCTCGATTATTATACAAATTTTGGTTACTTTCGTTTTCATTATTCTAACAGATAGGAGCTATTCTTTATTGTCGTGTCGTCAGGCACTCTGTGTCGAATAGACTGAGCTAGCCGAGGTATATATAAAAAGAGGTATAGGATTTAGAGACGCAGAGTAGAACCGAGGACGAACATAGCAATATATATATATATATATATATATATATATATATATATTTAAATTGCCGTGTAACTTCGCTCTGGGTCAGTACTTTCTCAAAAAAAAAACCATTCGAGAATTTATTAATTTACCAAAAAATCGTCATAAATTTCACAAAAAGGAGAATTTCCAAAAAAAATAATTCTTACCCAGATTCCTGCTCCATCACTTTAATTGATTTCTTCAACAGCTCCCTGGCTAGCTCAGTTGGGCCTCCTCTTGGATACCTATATTTACTATCATACTCTTTACCGTTCACGCACACTCTCAATAAAATCACAAAATAATACAACAATCATACAATATTTATTTACCACTATTTACAAATAATAATTCAAAATTATTTACATTTCGGTGCTCAAGTTACACCTCATTAAATTCTATCTTTGTAAAGTCCAGAATTTAAGATGCACACACATGATTGTGAGTCTGGTTTTTGAAGAATCGCCGTGATATTTATTTACATCTATCTTGGATACTCGTAATTTCAATGCAGTATAATTGCTTGGTACAAGATTGCAAGATTTCACCTTGTTTGAATTAAATAAATGGATTAATTATCTGTGAAGATGCATGATCAAGGTCCGATCAGCTATACTTCGTTTCATAAACAGCACGTAATCGATACATAAATCTGGTTGGTATAACAGGTGTTGAACTGGAGTTTCAAAGTGCGTACTCTTTATAATTTTATTCGAAAGATGTCACTTGTCAACTTCGTTTTGTTTACATTCCAATAATGGTATTATAAAATCTAATACGGCAATAAATATTTCATGAAATTTAAGTAAATTTAAAAATTAGAAACAGGGTGTATTTCACATTGATTATGTAATTTGATAATATTGATCAATACATTTAAACATAACCGTAGTTCTAGTTTAATTAATTATAACTTGCTATAACAGCTATCAAGTAAATTGTTATATTGTTCACCTCTTATTATGATTAAAGAGAGACATTATAACACTCTAGTGAGTTTATATTGCAGCCTATTTGTTTATCAACATTCCATACTTCAAATTCTATTAATAAATAACTTGTATAAATCATACAGCTGATTTAATTTTTGACTAAATATGTTTTTGCTTCTTTTGTCATCTGATTAGGAAACGTTGCTCAATTTATTTTCTATATTAATGTACATAAAATCTATACATCCTAATTGTGAGTAGTTAACGGATCCAATTTCTACATAAAATAATAATTGTTGCATTTTATTAGAATCAAACGTTAAGGTTTAGTATTAACGTGAAACTTAAAATCAAGAGAGTTATATTTTCATTTTCTATATATTTAAAAAAAATTAAGTTACTATTACACAAACATTTTTAAATACCTAAATACGTTCCATTTGTACTATAACATATAAATTTGTTAAAGGATATTATACTACATTATACTTTTCAAAGAAACCTAGAACACTTTTATTTAAACAAAAAGATATACAATATTTGAGTATATAAAATACTTTCATAAAGGTTAATGCTACAAGATATAAAGGTACTTACAATATCATGCTATTTTGAAATATATCGGAGGAGCAAACTGCTGCCTCATATGTTATATTTTTAATCTTGTAATTTATTTCAGGTATCTCATCGTTGTAGTCAACTTTTGGGTTCTGCATTCCTTTTTTTCTGAATGTAGTGGCGCTCAATATTTTGTTAATTTCTTTAATATCAATTCCCACCCCTGAACCATTGCTTTCTACCGCTTAGAGTAAAGTCTAGAGCATAGCACCGGTAACATCCAATTCCCCTGAAAAAGGTTGGGTTAAAGACCCTTACAAATACTTTGATATAAATAATAGCAAATGCTAAACATTGAAATACAGTTTTATGTTAATAAAGCATAATGTAACTCTGACCTGCGTTTTTCCTGCTTATTTCTTAAAACTACCTCGGTATGTGGATTGTCAGCATCCCTGGATTGTTTCCAATTTGAATCCCCGGTACAGCTTCTACTTGTCAATTTGATTCTTAGCGTAGTTGCCTCAACTTGTTGACCAGAATGATTAATTAAATTTGCTTGCATTTTTCCCTTCGGATTTATCTTAGATTTTGTTTAGTTTTATTTTAATTATTAGAATTACTTGTAGTTAGTAGAAATAACTTGGAGTTACTTGAAGTTCCTTAAAGTTACTTGCAGTGACTTGGAGCCCTAAATCCTTAAATATTAGAATTATTTTTAATTAATAATTTACCTTACGTTTTTGAAAGTAAACGGCCACTTATGTTGTATTTATTGGCACTTGAATTTTTACTTTAATATCACTAAATTATTTATTTTGACTACGTTCACTTTACGTAATATTCTACTTTTAACTGACGTGGTTAGTGCCTTTGTCACAGAGATACTGGTTGTTTACGAAGTCCGCGTTATTTATAAAGACCCCACCTTTTATTTGTTCTATTGATTTTCCTTGCATGTTTGTTGATTAAGGCGAGTTATGTATCCCCCAATTTATCTATATATTAAATAATAGAATCTAATAATAAATTATTAGAAATTGTTAAAGAAATAATAAGTCAATTGCAACAATGTAATCCAAGGATAAACCAGAGAGGTTATTAACAGTTCATGAAAACGGATGCAATACAATGTATTCCAGACGATAGTGACACTGCAAGTGGCAGGTCACAGACGGTTAAGATACGCAATTACCTAGAAATTAAGATTGTAACAATGTAACAGAGTATAGAATTAAGAATAAAGCAGACATGAGATCTGCAAGTTCTCACCGACTAGTAAGGGGGTAGGGACATTATAAAAAGCCTGAAAGCTTCAAGGCCCGGCAGTTAGTCAAAGTATTCAGTTTTCGCATTGCAGTTTGCTTAGGCGACTCATAATTCATTTAAATCAATTATTTCGACTTAGAATAATTAATACCAGCTTCTCAAAATTCTACATTAATTTTTGTTTAAATAAATAAATTTTTTAAGAAGTTTGAAAGTGTTTTTAAAAACGCAGCTCCCAAGGCCCAAACCTTAACTTGCGCAGTCGTACGGATGTCAAAAGAGCACTACGAATCCAAAAATCGGAAGACTGGTGACCAAGAATTTTAATTCGCAATTATGGCAGAACCCAAACAGAAGTTGGACAAGATACAAGAATCGATCAAATCCAGCAGAAACAAGAATTTGGAGGAGATACAAGAATTGATCGAATCCATACCAAACCGACGTGGACAAAGTACACACATCGACTGAGTTCATGGAACCAACGAAGAAATTAAGTTCATTTCCTTAAACTAAATTGATTTTTACAAACTATAATTGATATTTGGTAGTATAAGAAAATATTTTACTATTATTTTATTATTTTATGTATGTACGAATTTATTATTATTATTTTATTACTGCAATTTTATGCCAATTAATGAAAATTATCCACTTATGTATTAAGAGAATTATTTTCAGGATTTACTTTGAGAAAATTTATTTTTAAAGCAAAAGAGGCTTGATTTTTAAAAAGATTTTAAAGCAAAAGGGAATTTGTTTTGAAACAAGAGAATTTTTAGAACAATGGCCAGAATAATTACATTCATCCCAGTACGAACGTTAAATCAAACCATGTAGAAACTTATGAACGCGACGAACCATACGAAACTTACGAAGAGGACGACGAAGAAAACGCGTGCTCAAATTTTCAGATAGACCGATTCATAAACGACCAAACTTAATAAAGTTAAATAATATAAATCACCTAGTACTACCATACATAGAAATACCCCACGCCGAACTTAAACTATTAATCGATACCGGACCTTAAAAACAATAATTAGCCCCAGAACCGTGAAGAAACATTACTGAGATCATGTAGAAAGAGAGCCATTCAAAATTAAAACGGCCCATCAAACGACATTACACCAATTCGTAGCTAATATACCATTACCGAGAACATTCAATGTAAAAATGAAGCATACATTTTGTATTTTCGAATTCAACGACAAATATGACGGACTAATCGGAATAGACCTTCTAAGAAAATTAGGAGCCAACATTTACATAAAAAACCGTTTATTAAGAACGAAATACGGAAAAATCCCCATTAAATTTCCAAATACTCAAATCAAACAAAATTACACGATAGAACCCCGAACAGATCAAAAAATTAAAATCCCAGTAAATTCTAACAATAAAGTAGGAATAATAAATTATATAACATTTCAACAAGGGGCAGAAACTCCAACCGCACTAGTACAAATAAAAGATAATTATGCCACAACGACGACTTTAAACTCGAATGACTATCCCGTATAACTATCACTAACAGACCGAATTAACGTTGAAGAATTAAATTTTAACGAAATGGAAATAGATAAAGATTTAGAAAACAATTGCAACCCCATAGAACACGACAAAATGTTAAGAAAAAATTTAAGTAACATTCGCTTTAATACCGACATCAATCGAGAAGAGTAAAGAGCAATTCAAAACTTATGTTTTGAATACCGCGACATATTCCACTGTGAAAGAATACGCCTAACATTCATCAAAACAGTTAAACATAATATCGAATTAACGGATAACAAGCCAATATTTACAAAATCATATAGACTACTTCATGTAAGCCAAGAAGAAGCCGACAGACAAGTAGCAGACTTATTAGAAGCAGACATAATCCAGCACTCCAACTCACCCTGGAGTAGTCCGGTATTAATAGTACCTAAGAGGTTAGACGCCTCAGGCAAGAGAAAATACAGAATGGTGATAGACTACAGAAAGTTATATGAAATAACAGTAGATGCCAAATATCCACTACCAAATACAACCGAAATTTTAAACAAATTACGCAAATGCCAATATTTTTCCACATTAGACCTAGTATCAGAATACCATCAAGTAGAAATGGATGAAAAAGATATATCGAAAACAGCCTTTAGCACACCTAGAGGACACTACGAATACAAACGAATGCCATTTGGATTAAAGAACGCACCCGCTACTTTACAGAGACTCATGGACAATATACTACGAGGAATACACAACGAGAAATACCTTGTGCACCTAGACCACATTATAGTTTATTCAACATCATTAGTAGAACATAAGAAAGATTAAAAAAAGTATTCGAAAGATTAAGAAAAGCACATTTCAAAGTACAATTAGACAAAAGCTAATTTTTACAAAAAGAAGTATCATTTTTAGGACATATAATAACACCCCAAGGAGTAATGCCAAACCCCGATAAAACAAATGCAGTACTAAAGTACCCCTTACCAAAGACAACCAAAGAAATTAAAGAATTTTTAAGACTTAGTGGTTACTACCGCAAATTCATTAAAGGTTACGCTCAGATAACCAAGCCCATGACAAATTGTTTAAAAAAGAGAAACAAAATTGAACACACCCCGGAATTCATTAAAGCCGTAGACAAAATTAAAAATATACTAACAAATCACCCCGTAGTAGAATACCCAGATTTTTCAAAACCATTTATACTAACGACAGACGCATCGAATGTAGCATTAGGTGCAGTATTGAGCCAAGGAAAAGTAGGTAGCGATAAACCAATTAGCTACGCATCCAGAACCCTAAATGAAACGGAACAGAAATATAGCACCATAGAGAAAGAATTATTAACCACAATTTGGATAACAAAATATTTCAGACCATACCTTTACAGACGAAAATTTTACATATACACCAATCATAGACCATTAGTATGGCTATGCAAACTTAAAGAACCAAATTCAAAATTACAACGATAGAGAATCGGATTAGAAAAATACGATTACAAAATTATATATAAAAAAGGAATTTATAACAACAACGCAGACGCTTTCAGTAGAATACAACTCAATGCACTAGAAACAGAATCCATTGTAGGAAACGCAGACGAAACAGAAATAAGGGAAGACTTAGAAGAGATCGACACAATACATTCGACACAAAATGAAGAACCTAAAACCGCGATTAGAATTTTAATCGAAGCAATCGATATAAAACCCAATCAATTTATAATTACCGAAGTTTTGAATAACCCCAATACGTTAAATATACAGGGCGTAGAGAACATAAAGATATACCAAATTCAAATTACCAAAGATGACAACGAGAAGCAAATAATTAAAATTTTAAAAGAATACACCCCCGAGAAAAAAACGATTTTATTTTTATTTTAACACAGAACATTCATACAAAAGATTTTTAGAATTATACGTTAAATTATTCAAGAACTCTGGCCCTGAACTTATCAGATGTACGAGAAAATTAATAACACTAGACGACCCTGACGAAATAAATGATGTCATCAGAAACCAACATGAAGGAAAAACCAACCATCGTGGAATTAATGAAACCATAAAGCAACTCATAAGACGATATTATTTTAAAGACATAAAAGAATTGACCACAGATTTTATTAACCAATGTGAACTATGCGACTAAGCGAAATACGACAGGAAAACCTCAAGGATACCTTTAATGTTAACTTAAACACCTGACAAACCCTTTAAAAAATTACCTGCCGATACTCTAGTGGTAAAAGCACAAAACTATTTAACCATTGTAGATGCATTCACAAAAATAGGCCAAGCAATACCAATCACTTCTAAAACTAGCATTGACGTAGCACAAGGATTTTATAGTACTTTACATTTTATGGAACACCCCAAACCATAAATTTAGATAACGGCAACGAATTTAAAAATGAAACAATACAAAATACTCAAGAACTCCACAAAATAAAAATTCATTTTATAACTGAAAACCACCCTGAATCAAATGGGCTAATTGAACGACTACACTCAACCCTGTTAGAACAAGTCCGATTATTAAGAATAACTTATAAGAAGGAACACATAACCAATTTAATGGCATACGCACTAATCGCCTACAATACTACAATTCACTCATCAACAAATTTTACACCCTTAGAATTAACTATAGGACATTCAGATTCACGCAACCCTTACGACATACATTATAATAAGGAAGTATATTAGCAATACGCAAAAGATCTCAAAGAAAAACTAAAAATAACTTACGACAAAGTAAAAGATAAATTAGATAATGACAAAGAACGTATCACCACAACCCGTAATAAAAATACAGACGGAAATAAATTCTCAATAGGACAAACCGTATATGAGAAAAATTTCCAAAGTAAAAGACACAAAACGGCATCCAGAAATTTAGGCCCATTTAAAATTAAGAGAATATCCGACAAAAATATAACAGTAGTAGACAACAGCAAAATAACGAAATACATTCACTTGAAAAACTTAAGACACCCTGTACTTTCAGATGGACAATCATCACCCAGGTAGAACGGACAACAAAATAGTAATAGAAGGTATAAAAACAACCCCGGTATAATACCAATAAAATTAGGCAGTATGCAAAAACACAATTGACTATTGGACATTCGCACAAAAATTCGAATTAACGGAACTAAAACAAGAATTTCAAACAATCGAAAAAAATTATTGCAGATTAAAACAATCAATGGACACAGCAAAATTCGGAACGGAATAGGCAATAGAAATGTTGAAATACAACAGCATAATAGAGTCTTTTAAGAAACATAGAAGATAAATTTAATAGATTAATACCCACCGAACAAACTACGAGACGAAAAAGAGGTCTAATTAACGGATTAGGTAACATAATAAAAGCTATCACAGGCAACTTAGATAATCAAGACGCAGAACGTTATGACAACGCAATACAACAATTATTGAGAACCAAAACGACATAAAAACCATAATTAGCAACCAAATATCACTAACCCAATCAACAATTATAAAATTCAACGAAACATTGAGAAAGCTAGTAAGAAACCAAGACAGTATAGCCAACCGAATACAGATCCTTGAAACCAACATGCAAACTACCATATTAGGCATGCAAGATTTAATTAGATTTAATACGATATACACTCAAATAATATCGACCCTTACTTTAATTCAACAAATTTTAGCAACTTTAGAAAACGCAGTAATATTTGCAAAATTGAATACCCTACACTCTAGTATCATTGAACCAACCGTTTTAACCGATTTAACAGATTTAACAGAATTATTAAGAATTAGCTCATTTATAACCAACAGTAAATTGCCCTTTGATGTAATAGAATCAAGCATTCTAATATTTGAAAAAATAGCTATAGTTAAAGGCTATATTAAGAATAACGAAATAATATTTTTAATAGAAATCCCAATAATAGAGAGTAACAATTATATATTATATATTATATATTATTATCATTTATTTGCTTTTCCCATGAAAATTACTAGCACATACCAACTTATTATATCCAAAACCAAATTCCTATCTTTAAATGAACTAAGATATGGTTATACAAACGAGAAATGTACCGAGGTAACACCAAATCAATATTTATGCCAATCGTTGACGACAACAACCATTCAAGAAGACAGCCCTTGCGAAATACAACTGTTAAAATTTTAAATCATTATGAAAACTGTGAAGCAAAACCTGTACAAATAACCACTATGAAAATTTAAAAAGTTACAAAAAACAAACGGATCGCCATTTTCCCCATAGAAGTAATAGCAACCATTCACTGCAATCATGATGAAAATAACCTAGCACTAACCGGAAGCAAAGTAATCACCCTTAAAAAAGACTGTTTATCTAAAATTGAAAGACGAAATAATTAGTGTTTATCAAGACCCCTATAGCAACAAAGAAACTCGCAAACCTACCAGAACCACAGTTCAAGATAGAACAACAAGAAGACAAAAAAAATAGTCAAGAAACCCGTGTAGCTGGAGCATCTAAACTTAGACGACCTTAACCACGCCATAAAATTAATGGAAAACTACAAAGAACATTTAAGTGAACTCAAAGTGCCCAAGTTACACTAAGACAATATAAGCGTTTGGACAATTGTGTTAATCATTCTAATAATTTCTCTAATTATATATGTATTTTACACAATGTATCTTAGATATAAGAATAAAGGAAACAGTTTTAGAATAAGGAAACAAAGAGAAGTAAAGAAACATTAAGTGTACCCTTAGAAACAATGAATTTTAAATAATGAAATTAAATAATGAATTTTATGAATTTAAAAATTAAGCAAAACCTTAATTTTTCAATTACGTCAGGAGGAGTTATGTATCCTTCAATTTATCTATATATTAAATAATAAAATCTAATAGGAAAGTATTAGAAATTGTTAAAGAAATCATAAGTCAATTGCAACAATGTAATACAAGGATAAACTAGACAGGTTATTAACAGTTCATGAGAACGGATCGAATACAATGTATTCCAGACGATAGTGACACTGCAGGTGGCAGGTTACAGACGCTTAAAATACGCAATTACCTAGAAATTAAGATTGTAACAATGTAACAAGGTATAGAATTAAGAATAAAGCAGACATGAGATCTGCAAATTCCCACAGCCATGTGAGGGGGTAGGGACATTATAAAAAGCCCGGGAGCTCCAAGACCCGGCAGTCAGTCAAAGTATTCAGTTTTAGCATTGCAGTTTGCTTAAGCGACTCATAATTCATTTAAATCAATTATTTCGACTTAGAATAATTAATACCAGTTTGTCAAAACTCTACATTAATTTCTGTTTAAATAAATAAATTTGTTAAGAAGTTTAGAAGTGTTTTTAAAAACGCAGCTTCCAAGGCCCGAATTTTAACTGGCGTTGCATTTTGCGCTATCATTGCAGGCCTTGGATTTTCTACAAATTTCCTGTCAAGACTTTTGTTAAATCGTTTCATTTCACACGAAGGCGTTTATTTTATATAGCATATTCCTCAGAAAGTTTTAGTGTATATTACATTCTGCCACGTCCTCATATTTGTGTTTGCTGTTATTCAAATTTTTATCATGTTACCGAACGTCTGTTGTTTGTTATTTAAAAATCCAAATATGTGAGATTTTGTGTGGGTTTACAAAATTGCAGGTCACGTAGCCTCTTTTGCATTATGACGCATTTGAATGCGTTTATGCTTTAATATTTTAAATGAGATAATATTGTAGCTAGCATGCCAGGTTGTTTACCTTCACCGATTGCGTGTTTAAAAGGTTATCTTTGCCTCTTTCTTTTCAATCTTAGACTTGTATATTTAATTTGAAACGTATTATACGATGTATACGTTATTATTCTTGCTAAATTGGATCTGGTTATTAAAGAATGAGCTCCCTTTTATGAATTAAAATTAGTTATGCTTTATATACAGTGTGCTCGCTATTGACTTTATGCAAAACTGTCGATTTACTTTCATTATATGATGGAATTGTTTGGTTTTTCAAACGTTAATAATATTTACATGTATCTTACGACCCCTATGACTTAATATACCCTTAAATTATTGCCTTCTTTCAAATCGAGCTAGTAATTGAAAGATGAAAAACATAAGGTCTTGGTCAGGACTCGAACCTGCATCTTGGTCTTTCGCGTACCATGCGTTTTCCAATTACGCCGCTGAGACCGATGACGACAATTGAAAAATTTACAAATCTGAATCGTGTACACAAACATACATCATTCTAACTTTCAATTACGTTTAGCATTTTTGTCAATCATATCTGGCATTTTCAAGTTTTTAACTTATGTCAGTTATAGACAGGAAGCAACGCTCAAAATTACGGCTATAAGCCAAGTATTAAATATATAAATATTTTAGGTAGGTAATTACACAAGGTAAGTTGATAAATACTAACGTATTACAGTTAATGAGATGAAATTATAACAGATTTTTTATACAAATCCAAAATGATCATTTCAAATCGCGCTAGTAATTGAAATATGGAAAATATAAGGTCTTGGACAGGACGCGAACCTGCATCTTGGTTTTTCACGGACCATTAACTTTCTAATTACGCCACCGAGAACCAATGACGCCAATTGGAAAATTTACAAATCTGAATCGTGTACACAAACAGACATCAACCTAACTTTCAATTACGTTTAGCATTTTTGTCAATCATATCTGTCATTGTCAAGCTTTTTACTTATGTCAGTTACAGACAGGAAGCAGCGCTCAAAATTATGGCTATAAGCCAAGTATTAAATTTATAAATATATAGTTAATTACACAAGGTAAGTTGATAAATACTAACGTAATACAGTTAATAAGATGAAATAATAACTTAAACTTTTTATTCAAAGCCCAAATAATCATTTCAAATCGAGCTACTCTTTAAATAAAAATGAATATTCAGGTGTATTGACCTGTAAAAAAATGTTTTTAAAAAAATTTTACTTGCAAAGCGCTTTGGGCAAAAGTCGTCACCAGTCCTGTTTGTCCTTAATTCATAAAATTGCCATTATTTATAACAACTACAATGAACACCTGATTTGCATTTAAAATATGGCAAATACTTTTGCCGAACATCACACTTAAAAATCTTATGGCTATAACTACATCATAGTTAGCAACTAAGTACAACGTTGCCAGGTTTATAACTGAGATCCAATTATTTTTAACTTATTCAGCACAATGGCTACGCTGCGCTGCGAAGAAGCACTAAACACCATTGTTCTTATGTAATGTTCTAGTTGTGGAAATGTTACGGCCTTGTCTTTTGAGTTGCAGTAAAAACTATTTTTAGATTAACATTTTATTATAAACCGTAATTTTTCCCGCTCGCTGGAAGATCCGAAAAAAGCAGAGTACCATTCCGGCTCCTAAATAACTGCCAGAACGCGTCGACTTCTACAATGGCTGACTTACGACCCTCTCTCCCGCTCAACTTTACATACATTCCTGATTGTAGACAATTACTGGAATTCAAGTCTAAATAAGCCAATGGACCGTGTACGCGAGATCTAACTCTATAAAAACATAACATCACTCCAATGACATTTAACTAGCAGGAATCCTTACTAACACACCACGAAATCACTAAAATTTTCAGCTGTAAAGAAATTTTGCGGACAGTGGCGTTCTGCCAGTGGCATCGTAATACAAATCAATTCAACGACTGAGCTTGGGAAGGCTTTATAATACGTAATATATATCAAGACACATTATCTAAGATTTCTTACTTCTGAAAAGGAAGGGACGGGGCTCCTATACTAAAGTAAAACATATGCTTTTAGTTTCGCGAGGAATAAATTATAGGAAACGCCAATGAATACGATTCTATGACCTTTAAAATCTAATAGGGCTGACACTATCAGCGAATGGCAAGAAATCCCTATCTAAGGATACTCCCAGTTGTTTTTACAATACCGACTAAACTAAATGCTTTAAGTGGAAAAACGACAATAGTTTGTTACGTTCATTTTCGACAATAATTGGTTATTTTATTTACAATAATTTTTAACTCAAATCCTTTGCTAACTAATTATCCGTTTATCTAAATTCCATGTCTACGGTTAAATAAAATCGTCGATTCATAAGAAATACACTGGTTAATAATTTTCAACTAAAATCCACTTTGCTTCTGAAACGAAACTTTAATGGATAAATTAAATATCTTGTATATTTTACTTGGTAAATCTGCCGCTAATTAAGCATAAATTCTACTTCCCAGAATTCCTTAACGTAAAGTTTACGCTATACTCAGATAGTCGATAACGTGTTCCAAGTATCCGATAATTGCTTCTTATGTATTTTCCGTCGGAAGAATTTGTCGAATTAAAGTTGCGTATTATCCCAACATAAACTGTGTTTTTCCTGGTTTTCTGAATAGAAATATTACTTTGAACTCTGATCACTGACTGAACGAAATTGATTTTATTTGCTTTCTAATCTACACAACGGAGACACTTATAGGAATGTTTGGTTGTTTCCGTTTTTCGTTATGAAAATTTCGCGCACGCAATACGGCGTGCTTCTTCCGGCGGCCTTAAAGCCACAATTAATGGCCGTCCCTTGCTGTAATGGGAAGCCAAGTGGGTTTTTTCTAGGTGTAGGCGCACCTACTCGTTGCCGTAGACCAGCTAGTGACTCAACCCCGACGTCAGCAACTTCGAGGGTGTTTTCTTTCTCCATCATTTACGATTGCGACAATATCGGTTGGGATTTTCGGTTTAAGCTCATGCATTCCTAAATTTAATCCGTTTATAATTAGTGAATTAGTTTGAGATTTATTGACACTATATGAATGCATTACTATTTGCTTTAAATAACTAAGAGTGTATAACTTATTAAAGTGAAAATGATTTGAAGGCTTGCTGGCACGTTTAAAAATGTTGTTGCCATTATATTTATAGACTTAGTTTTAGATTTACCATGCTGATTTAGAGCCGTTGGTTTTAGAGGGATAATTTTGCTTAATTTCTTTGTTTGTTGAAACTCAATCTAGGGGGTAAGCTAAAACCGACAGTTCGCCATTTATAAAAAAAAATAATTTGTTCTTTTGGTTGATATTTTTTTAGATTTAGTGTGTAATTATTTATTGCGTGTACATATTGTGTTTAATTATAGGTTTCTTTTGTTGATATGCTGTGTTTTGAGTATGAATGAGTGTGTAATTTTGTTTTTTATTTCAGGCCTTCCTTAATTTTTTTTGTAGGTATAATACTCCGCCCACTCGCCGATTGAGCCCGGTCCATTTCTTTTGTTTGGTTTTTCTTCTAGGCTACGTCAATGCACGTAGCAAGTTTTGGGTAATAGAAGCTAAATATGGTTAATAGTACAGAGCGACATAGAAACAACGATACGATTAAAATAAATCGTAACAACTTTAGTATATACTTTTAATTTCATTTGCTTGTAAAGTTACAATCTCATTTTGGATCTCGTCATCTAAATATGTAAACACGCATTTGTTCGGTTCTTTAAATCTATGAATCTTACGGATGTGTTCATATGACGTTGCATCAAACTTTCTATTGCTTATAAAAAATTTCCGTTGTCTTGTTTAAACAACTGATTTGATCTTTCACGAACAGCCAAATTTTGCCTAGCTAGAAATTGTATAACGTACACAATACGCAGTATTACATCATACCAGTACTTTTTTCCCTAACAAAAAGTTTTGTTCTTGATTATCAATTGTGGTTTTGCTTTTTAAAGTAAGTGCCAGATTTGTAAGTGTTTTAAAACTATTTTTGTGCATTTTGCTTTTTCATAGCGTGATAACAGAAGAGATAATTGTTGCCAATCATTTATACCAAAGAGTCTTTTATACATCATCATTTTTTTATAAGTTGGAACAGCATGTTACCTTAGTACCGTATTGTCTGTGTAACTTCAATTTCACAAAATCCTCCTAATTTATTTAACATAATTAATATTTACACTTAAAATTACACAACGCCTAATTTCTATAATTTGTATTTCACTACAAGTAATTTATTTCGACTAATAAGTTGCAACACGATGCTTTACGCTAAAGAACAATTAGAAAGAAAATAAACAATATTTAATCTTGAATTGACTAATGTGTTAAGAGGGCACCCTGTAGAATCTTAATTTCATATAAAATAGTGTTTAAAAACCATGATTTGCAAGTAAATCCGTGTTTTTATTCCAATTATACTACAAACGATAAAGGTAATCGCTTCATTTCTGCCAATACATAGTAAAACTTGAAAAACAGGTTGTAAATTATTTTGAAACCACAGAATGTAAATAAACCAATTATGTTTTAACCATAAAATATTATAGTAAAAGCGGTTTATCAAAATGCTTCAGAATTGTTTGGAAATTATTAATATGTACCCTAATTTTAAGCTTTTATAGCTTTAATGGAATAAATTCAATGTAATATAACGTAGTTTTAATAAACATTGTTGTAATTATCATGAAAGGGAAATCACACACTCTGTATTAACTAAACACAAACAAAACTGAATACAGATATATAAGACTACCTAGATAAAGCCATCATCTCATAATAAACAGAAAGCGTGGGATTGTTGAAAAAACAATATACATTTTAGTAACATAGATGCCGACTGTAATAAAATATAATTTATAGTGGAAATAATGAGTTTGGTTGGAAACAACAAATTGATTATTAGGGAGTTTTATAGACATAGACCACCTGAATACATCAAAAATGAAGTAATATAATACAGCCGGAAAAGGTTATTAATGATAGATGCACCAGCGGGGTTAATTTAATGACATATGGACTTGATACAAGTGAATTGACACGTTGAAAGGGATGTTAGGCTAGAATTTGAAAAGATAGTAGTGAGTGTTTACATGGAAGATTTCACCGAGTGTACAGAAATTTCAAGAAAAATTGTGTGGCATGCCAGAAAGGCAAGAAATGCGGAAAATGTAATAAAAATAATTGGTATACCGCTGCATGTGGCAGGGTATTTTCATTTATGCTTAAGGACGGATTTAATGACAAAAGACCGTTTAAGGCAAAGGGATTGGACCAGGTGAATCATCCCTCCATTTAATTAGAAACTTTGTAGCTTGATTGGTGCAAGGGGGCCTTCTGTGTTGAAACATTAAGGCAAGTATTGTAATATTGAAGTTCTTGGATACTCTGGTAGTAGGCAGTGAGTAGACAATTTCACTTGCAAAAATTGAACTATATATAGATAAACTAAAATGTAATAGTAAATGGTTATTATTCATGTAGCAGGGAATTAATTTTAGGACGAAATATTTATTGGATTTGCACGAATTAGCGATGGAGGAAGTGAAGAGCGATTTCAAGCTTAATAGTAAAATATAGGGTTAAAAGTTTACGTATTGTGGAAAGGATAATGATATAGCGTAAAGTGGGAATTAAATTGCCATTTTTTTTGTTTCTGAAGGATATTACCAATACTTTGGGATTTGTTAATATCTAATCCTTAAATATGAAAACATGAAATTTTTGAGTGATGAATAGTTTTGATGGTTTAGAATTAAGTTTTTTTGAGGGTTTCTGGGATACTTTTTTATTTTAACACCTGGTCGGATTGCATATAAATTGTTTTTAGAAAAGTATATTTATAGGTGCATGTGAAATGAAATCATGTTTTTACGTTAATAGAAGTTAAGTTAGATTGGATTTTATTTCAATTATTTATGGAATAGGTGTATAGTTATTAATTTGTAAAGGATATCCAGCTATCCCGGTGCCAACCATAAACGGAAGGAGCATTTTATTTGAACAGAGAAACTTGACGACCGAATATAGAATAACCAAAGCAAGAATGTTTTATGTGGAAAATACAACATCGCAAAGCTTGCGATGACCGACTGTTTGGCGCCCCTCGATATTGACAGAAACAAGACCTTTCAGGGTAAGTATTAATGTAATGTAGAACCTTTAGTTGGAAACCTTGTTAGTTATCATTTTTGTAGTTCTTTATTGTTCTTTATATTTTTTTTATTTATCCATAGGAATCCACTCTCGCACTACTGCAATTAGCCGGCGCTCCCTATTATTGTTTCAGGGTTTTGCCCTTTCATGGGAAATAAAAATTTCAATTGTTGTAACGCATAGTTCACCCGTAGCAGTAAATATTTCACCCGTAACAAAGAAAGAACTAAATTTATTTTGAGTATTTATTTCTGAAGTACACGCGACCTGGAGACTGGAAATCGAACGCTAAGGGTACCTTTTGGCAAAAATTCTAAAAATAGCGGTGGTGGCCAGAGGTCCGCTTTAATTAAAAAAATTCTTTCAGATTCGGGTAGCTGAAAAGATTTTAATATAATTTGATAGGTTACACGATATATTTATTTTGAAAACTTTTCAACACAGCAAAAATTATAAATAAATGTATTAAATTATTTTGTTTCTTATTCTCAGGTTTAAGGTGATAGTCCTATTGATAGACAACCATACCCTTAAAAATCGATCTAATCCACTTACTAAGTAAGTGCAGTCCTTAGTGTCTTGTAGTGATGTGGGCGATTGAGGAGTTTAAACGAAATTGAAAAATTAGGTTTTCTAAAATTATTTACTCAAATTCAAAGTATATTTATTTGAGTTAAAACACGTATAGTTTTTATATTTTGCAAAATTTATACATAAGTAATATGAATCTAGAAGTGTTTTAACTATAAGAACTGATTTCGTGCATAAAATCTGCTAATTTTCATGACAGCAATGAGTAATTGTTTTTTACACTGTACACTATTGGGATAAGATCTTTTAAAAGGAAATAGTAATTAGTACTGATATAAAAGTACGTTCAAACATTTTTAATTTACCTATATGAATTAGATGACCTCAATATTAATATGCATACACAGTTAAAAGTTATATGATATATTTATCTCAAAAGACAAAGCAATGTTGTTTAGAAGAAGATTAAAGACCAACACTGTATGGTTTGTAAAGAGTTATTTTTAATTCAGTAAAGGATTTTCCGATTTGAAAACTTCTAGAAGAATTAAGTAGCTGGGGAGGAAGCAATATTAATAGACACCTTAAACAGCGGGTTTCTATTAAAAACACCGCCAAGAGTACATTTTGGCAAAAAATCTAAAAATGGCGGTGGTGGCTAGAGGGATGTTCCGATTAAAAACATTCTTTCAGATTCGGGTAGCTGAAAAAATTATAATATAATTTGATAGGACACCCGACATATTTATCTTGAAAAATATTCCCCACAACAAAAATTTTAAATAAATGTATTCAACTTTGCTGTATTTTTTATTCTTAGGTTGAAGATGGTAGTCCTAAAGGCCCTGTCCGATTTGAAAAATTCTAAAAGAATTAAGTAACTGAAGAGAAAACAGTATTAATGGATACTTTACTTGGTGGGTTTATATTAAAAACACCGCTAAGAGTACCTTTTGACAAAAATTCTAAAAATAACGGTAGTGACTAGGTGTTCGGTCCGATTAAAAAAATTCTTTCAGATTTGAGTAGCTGAGAAAATTTTAATATAATTTGTTAGGTTATATGATATATTTATCTCTAAAGACAAAGCAATGCTGTTTAGAGGAAGATTAAAGATGAACACTAGAGTTTGTAAAGGGTTATTTTTTAATTCAGTAAAGGATGATCCGATTTGAAAAATTCTAAAAGAATTAAGCAGCCAAGGAAAAAGCAATAATAATGGATACCTTAAACAGCGGGTTTATATTAAAAACACTGCTAAGAGTACCTTTTGGTAAAAATTTTAAAAATAGCAGTACTGGCTAGAATTTAAAAAATTCTTTCAGATTTGGGTAGCTGGGAAAATTTAAATATAATTTGATAGGTCACGCGACATATTTATATTGAAAAATGTTCCCCACAGCAAAAATTATAGATAAATATACTAAACTGTTGTTTTTTAATTCTAAGGTTGAAGATGGTAGTCCTAAGGGATGCTCCGATTTGAAAAATTCTAAAAGATTTGACAAGCTGAGAAAAAAGCAATATTAATTGATACCTTAACGGGGAAGTTTATATTATAAATATCGCTAAGAATATTTTTTCGCAAAAATTCTGGAAATGACGGTAGTGGCTAGAGGTCCGGTCCGTTTTCAAAATTCTTTCAGAATTGAGTAGCTGGAAAAATTCTAATATAATATGATATTTTACACAGGGAGGTTTGTATTATAAATATCGCTCAGAGTAATTTTTGGCGAAAATTAAAAAATAATAATGGTGTCTAAGAGTTAGGTCCGATTAGAAAAATCCTTTCAGATCCGGGCAGCTGAAAAATTTTTAATATAATTCAATAGGTCACATGGCATATTTATCTTAAAAAATATCCCCCAAGTTAAAAATAGTTAATCGAAGAACAAGTTGTTCGGTTTAAAGACGACTGTCGACCGAAGTAGACATGTTTTGTGTGTGGTGGTTAATAAAACATATGGGGTAAGTCTTTATAACATTTTGGGTTGGGTCCTCTTAAATTAATCTTTAAAAATGGAATCTGTAAGCCGTTTCTTAATCATCCCAAATCTTTTCATATTTAAATACACTCAAGTTTATCTCTAATTTAAATTAGGATCTGTTCATTAAACAATAATACGACATGTACAAGTAATGATTTTGGATGATTCGATGGTGTAGTGGTTAATCCCCTCCCCCCTCCCCCCGTTTTGCAAGAGAGCAGCACGGGTTCGAATCTCGCTCGAATCGATTTTTTCGCTGAGAACTTGCGATTAAATGTATATGCAGGATGGAGCATAAGTGGGATGACAGCTGTGATGTCAGAATAATGGCGGATGACAAAATGTGACAGGTGTGACATCAGAGGGGTGTAGCTGCGTGACGTCAGGAAGATGGGCGTGGTTGCGTGACATCAGAGGGGGTGGGTGACATTATTGGGTGGTGGTGCAATGTGCTGCCTTTTCCTTCAACATACACAAATAATCTACTAACCCACATGCACTAATTAATTTTTTTTTCTTTTACTTTTGTTCTATTTGCAACAGTGGAAACAACTCCTCTTACAGCTGACACACTTTTATTAAAAGCCACCTATTCGGTAACTCTACTTACCAAATACTGCCGCCTTTTCGATGTGCTGCCTGTGTTCAGTGAACACACTTGGCACTAGGGTGGTGCGGCCCTGGCTACATGCAAACATATAAGTAGTTATGCTAGGCCGGTTTAGCGACAAAACCGCACAGAAATATATGTATGCGCCGGTTTGAGAACAAAATTTCCTTTATGTGTAAAATTTGCTTTTGGGATGTCCACCGCGTAGAATGAAATGCGGGCGAAGCTCTGGGGCTCCGGTGGGCCATTTTGTTAGTAGATAGATTGCTTAATGGTGAATGGGGCTGCTTAGGCTTTTGCCCTCGGGGGCGCCGGCCGGGTGTCTTTGTTGTTAGATAGTATGGTGAATGGGGTGTAATAAACGTGGCCAATGACGTTAAACATTCTCAAATGATAAATTTCTAATAGGGCACCCCAGCGTGTTCTGAACGGAGCTGTGTCCCTCTAGGTGATTGATTACTTCGGAGATTTTTAAGAATTTTTTAGCAGTGTTCCTAAACGCTTTATTTTGTATTAAATATCAAATAACATTATAAAATATACGAATTGTAATATAATGGATTTTATTTACAAGGTGTGTATCCAAAATCTTGTAAAGACAAGTTATTCATGATTACATCACCAGAAAATAATTTAATAATAATTCGCAGCCGGAAATCTAGTATAGAACCTTGGTAATATATATGCAAATCATTTCGTTATTCGACTCGTAATATGTGCTTTTAATTAAAATTAAGTGTGTGTGTGTGTGTATGTGAAAAAACATGTTAAGATAGGTATCTCGTTATTTTGTTTATGGGAAAAAAGCCAAGGTTATATTAGGAATTTTTAGCGCTCCTCGAGAGCTTTTATTTTGTATTAAATATCAAATCACATTATAAAATATACGAATTGTAATATAATGGGTTTAATTTAAAAGGTGTGTAGAAGCGCAGCGGATGACGTTAAACATTCTCAAAACGATAATTGCGGAATGGGGCTTTCTAGGGTGTTCTGAACGGGGCTGTGCCCCCCCCCCCTAGATGATTGACTACTTTGGAAATTTTTAGATTAAACAAAAAATAATAAGAAACGCGGTGGATGACGTACTCAAAATGATAAGTGAGGAATGGGGCTCCCTAGCCGTGTTCTGAACAGGGCTGTGTCCCATTAGGTAATTGACTACTTCGGAGATTTTTAGGTTAAGCAAAAATAAGAAACGCGGTAGATAACGTTGGGCGTCGCCGTGGATCAATGTAGTAAGCGTAAGACTACGGATCTCAAGGTCCCGGGTTCAAATCCAGACACGGCCGACTGCTTGAAAAATGGCAGGTGAGCATTTTTCACAAATATTACGCCCTCGTTCGAATGAGAGGTTAAATGGAGGTCCCGTGTGTGAGTGTTGTCACGCACGTTAAAGATCCCTACCTTGCCTGGAACGGCAAGGGTTCGGCAAAATTATAAATTTCCAGGCAACAAAAAACTCGCCTCCTGGCCAATGTAGTACCTTCGGGTGGAGCATTGGAAATGTAAATGAACGGTAGATAACATTCGGCGTCGCCGTGGATCAATGTAGTAAGCGTAAGACTACGGATCCCAAGGTCCCGGGTTCAAATCCCGACACGGCCGACTGCTTGAAAAATGACAGGTGAGCATTTTTCAGAAAAATTACGCCCTCGTTCGGATGAGAGGTTAAATGGAGGTCCGGTGTGTGAGTGTTGTCACGCACGTTAAAAATCCCTACCTTGCCTGAAACGGCAAGGTTTCGGCAAAATTCTAAATTTTTAGGCAACAAAAAACTCGCCTCCTGTCCAATGTAGTACCTACGGGTGGAGCATTGGAAATGTAAATGAACGGTAGATAACGTTTGGCGTCGCCGTGGATCAATGTAGTAAGCGTTGTAACAAAATTTTTGTTACATTTCATATCTATAAAAAAAAACAGTTCTAACTGTTATTATTTTGCGAATTCATCATTTAGCGTGTAATCATTAATTAATTTAATGTACTATAAAGAAGAACAACTTTTTCCGTTTATGTTATTTTTACCTATAAGGAGTATTTAACAGAGACTTCTATACTTTCAATATCAAGGATACCTTGAGCGTAACTTGTGTTACATAAATTACAGGCGTTCTGGCGTCCACTAGAGTATTTGTTAAACATAACGCCTGCGCGAAAATGACGCGAAGGCTATGAGCATTGACAAATAAAGAATACGGCCATCTTGCAAGCAACCGCGGGTACGTAGACTTCACTGCCAAACATGGTGAATTTCGCTTGTAAGTGGGAGCTGAGGATAGCTCTAGAAGAAGGGTAGGGCTGCTTAGTTGTCGCGTGGAGGCTTGACGAAGGAGCTCGTGTAAGCCGCCCAGTCAACTCAAGCAACAGCTACAACACGTGGTGAGAAATCCATTGGTGGTAAGGACCGTGTAATTAATTAGCGGTGTTTAATACTAATACTTGATTCAATCCCTTTAGCAAAAATTTGAGGAACACGCTAAACGATGGACGTAGATTGTGGTCGAGTATTATCAGATTAATTGTTTTAAAACGTCCGAGGAATTATGGTTAATGCAGGCATGTTTTGGTATCTTTCGGAATTTCAAACAGATGGAAAGTAAAGTGTCCGAGCTCATCTATTACATTCGTCAACATCGCAGCTGTAACAATTAAATGTACCAGGTACTTATAAACCTTTTGCTGAAAATCAATTTCGTGTGCTAGTTAAGGTTAAAGCTTTAATTTACTATTTACAAAATCATGGTAAATCTTCGTTAAGTAACGTAAATTTCAAGTTTGTTTGCTAAATGTGTTTATGCTTAAATACCACGTGAAAATTTAGTTTGGAAGTATAACCTAAAATTTAATAAGTCAAATATTTTCATTTAGAACTAGATTGCTTTATAAGAGAAATTTTTTAATCTTTAGATGCTTTAAAAGTTGTTATTCAAAGTGCTTTTATGATGCACATGTCAAGTGATAAAAAATATGTATAAAGTCCACCTTTGGATGAAAGGTGTTTTCTAGCAATTTGTTGTGATTAGTAGAAGAACTAAGCTGTTTTTGACATATGTTAATCTGAGTTTATTATTTTCATGCTTAAACCATATGAACTGTTTATGTAACAAGTTCCTTAGATAAAAATCTTGTAAGCCAGAACAGATCTGTTTATGGATGTTTACAAAACTAAACTGTATTAACTAACTTATAAATGCTAATACCTCTCTATGTAGAGAAGTATATTCAGAAACTTCTGTAACTTATTTAATGTTGATTATTTTGATTATAGAGGAACACTCTAAGAAAGTTTTAAAGTTTATATATTGATTAATGAAATTTATTTACAAGTAATTTTTGCAACAAAAGAGAATCATATTTAGATTAAATTTTGAATCGATACCTTTGTCTTTTTATTTCACTTATTGAACTTAACATTGATCAAATTAGATTAGCAAAATTTTGATTGTGGAAAAAGTTGATACAGCATCAGTTAATAGTAAGGGAATAAGTAATTTCCAGTAGAGTATTTTCTCATAGGTAAGGTGTTATCAAGGTTTTGAATCCAGGCTAATCGTTCTATAAAGATCGAAATATTTTGTTGTTGTAAGGCACAAACAGTGTCTTATATTTTATTTTTCTGTGTGACATCTTCTTGCAGGTTCGACATCGCGGAAGCTAGAGCAGAGGTTTCCAGAGGTATTGTATATTGAGGTTTGTAAGTTTTTTTGATAATCATAATATCCTATAGGTTTCTGCGTCTTCCTGTAGGATACTTTAGTTTTGCTTGTTGCCTATATAGATGCAGTGGCGTCCATTAATTTTTTTTGTTCCCGTTTGTAGTCGAGCCCACCATATACCCACGCCCAAACTCATTGCTCACCCTTGGGGTAATTCCCAGACTAGACCGCGAATATTGTAAAGAAGGGCTTAACCCTAATTAACATCTCATAGGTGCCGGCAACGTGAGGCGTATCAATAAATTACGTTTCACTGGTGCCCATGCGTGAGGCTAGCCTTGTAACTAATCAATTAGACAAACAAAATTAACATTTCACTGGCGCCCATGCGTGAGGCTAGCCTTGTAACTAATCAATTAGACAATAAAAAAATTAACATTTCACTGGCGCACAACGTGTGAGGCTCGATTTCGTTGATGTTTGATTTATAAAAATAGTTATTTCATTACCCCTTAATGTGTTGGTTTAGTTGGTAAACTCAAAATTAATTTGGTTGTAAATTTTCATAGGATTTATATCGTGTCTGGAACCTCAAGTCTTTTATGCATTAGTTATTTGAATGTCACAACAGGTTTGATTCGCATTAAAGAAATTTTTTTGTCATATTGAGTTGGTCAAGAAATAAAATAACTTTAGGTTGTCATAATAAATTCTTAAAAAATGGCTGAAACATTTCAAATTGTTCATTTACTCAAAGAAGAGCTGGAATATGAATTAAAAATCCGTGGAATAGAAAGTGCTAGGCCGGTTATGGAAAAGAGAAAAATTCTAGGTAGATTGTTAGCGAAAGAAGTAGGGAAACCTGATTGTTTAGTAGATCTGTCAGTATATAGGGTAGAATTTGAGGAAGAATGTAGAGATAAATGCTACCATCGATTCAATAAAACATTTGGTGTTAGAATTTGAAGGTGATTCGGGAGATTCAATCTTTAAAAGGGTACTTTCTAGGCTTGCCCATGTATCATGTCGAGTTAAACGTATGAGACTCCCGTCTGACAAACTGAAAGAAGCTGAACTATCTAAAAGGAATTGTTAGCAACCATCCTTACTGTCGAAGCTGAATTGTACGAGAAGGTGAAGCCGAGCCCAGGGTCAAGCAGTGCAAGTGATGCAAATCACACAACTTCGTTAGCAGTAGCTGCACCTATGCATACGTTTCCATATTTTACACCACCGATCCCTGTTGGCTCTTGGTCAGTTAAATTTTCAGGAGACCCCAAGCAGCTGTATTTCTTTTTGGATAGGATAAAGGAGTTGGCACAATCACGTAAGGTATCATATAAAGACTTGTTTGAGTCGTCTGTCGAATTGTTCGTCGGAAATGCTTTAGTGTGGTTTAGAAGTATTAGAGATTCCGTAAAAGATTGGGAAGCCCTTGAGAGTAGGTTGAAAGAAGATTTTTTACCCGCTCATTCAGAGGAAGAGATCTGGGAGACAATAAAAAATCGTCGTCAAAAGAGGGATGAACCAATTGTTCTATTCGTTGCTCATGTGGAAAGTTTATTTAGTAGATTACCCCACACCCCAGCAGAAATTACAAAAGTGAGGATACTCAGGAAAAATTTATTACCAGAATTCATATCGCAACTTGCTCTTTCAGATATTGAGGATACAGCTACGTTAATAAAATTATGCAAAAAATTGGAAGAGGCCATGATGTTGAAACAAAAATCAGTTTTCAGTCAGTCGACTAGCTCAGCTAAATTTCGTAATAGTGCTAATTCGTCAGTAAAGAGTAAATACCCTATTTATTTGAAAGATTCTTCTACATCAGAAGCTCGTGTTGATAATCAAAAAACGTGTGTTCCACAAGTTCAGACTATAAGTAATAATAAAACTTCTCCAGTACCTACCCATGCTAGTTCTTCAGGTCCAACGAAAATTATTTCAGGGTGTTGGAATTGTTCGCGACATGGTCATTCATTTCGGTATTGTAGATTCCCAAAAAGAATTTTTTGCTACGGTTGCGGTCATAAAGGAGTTACGCGTGATAGGTGTCCAGCATGTTCAAAAAACGAGTGAGGAGATGGATGTTACGCGGCCGGCATTCCATTCCTTCTCATAAGGCGGCAGTTATGACTTGTGAACAGAAGAATTATTTTTGTAGAAAAGAGTGGTCTGAATGGTTAAAAGTAGTAGAAAATTTTTGTCGTAATAACCCTCAGCCCAAAACTGATTCGTTATTTGTTGAAAAATCTGGTGATAATCGGCCATATGTGATGGTTAAATTATTTGATATAGATGTCACTGGTCTTTTGGATTCAGGATGTACTACATCGGTAGTTGGGTCTCTTGCTATTCCTTTAATCAATAGGTTAGAGTTAAAAATTTTCAGGTCACAGAAACAAGGTATTTTCACAGCAGATGGAGCCTTGAAACCAGTCGAAGGAATCGTAGATTTGCCCATTTCAGTAGGAAAACAATGTCGTGTTCTTAATGCTCTCGTAGTGCCATCTTTACCACACGCATTTATATTTGGTAGTGATTTTGCTAAGCTATTTGGATTGATAGCAAATTTTAAGGATAATTCCTGGCATGTGCAAGGTGATGCGGAAAGTAGTGTTCCGTATGTGGGTCCATCATCAGTTCCCTAAAATATAGTGACTGTTTACTCAATTTGGATGATTTGTCGATTAATCAGAGGTCACAGGCGCAAACTGCCATAGATTCATTTCGAGAAATTTCTAGTGCTGATAAATTAGGGCGTACTAATATGATTGAGATGGATATCGATACAGGAGATGCAAAACCCTTCAGGAAAAGACCCTATGTTATGTCTCCCTATATTAGTAAAGAGTTGGATAAGGAGTTAGATGAAATGATTCGATTAAAAGTAGTAGAACCGTGTCAGAGTCCATGGAATTCGCCCGTGTTATTAGTCAAGAAAAAAGATAGTAAAGAATATAGATTTTGCTTCGACGGAAGAGCATTGAACGATGTTACGGTCCATGACAGTTACCCTCTTCCTAATATAGACAGAATTCTAGGGATGTTACGTAATGCTAATTATATTTCTAGTCTTGATTTGCGAAAGTCATTTTGGCAGGTCCTCTTAGTGAATCATCGAAGGATAAAACAGCGTTTAGCGTTATTTCGCGGGGACAGTATAGATTTGTGACGATGCCGTTTGGTTTAAAAAATGCTGCACAGACTCAACAGCGTTTAGTCGATGCAATTTTCGGTCCGAAATTCGAACCATACGTTTTCTGCTATTTGGATGATATAATTCTGTGCTCATCGACGTTTGAAGAACATCTAAAGTTATTGTACGAAGTCAAGGAACGCATTCGAGAGGCAAATTTAACATTGAATTTAGAAAAGTGCGAGTTTTTAAGAAGTCACTCAAGTTTCTCGGTTATATAGTAGGGTCAAATTCTTTAAGGACGGATCCAGATAAGGTGTCAGCTATGGTCAATTTTCCACGCCCAAAGACCACCACTGAAGTTAAGAGATTCCTTGGTATGTGTAGTTGGTACCGTCGTTTCATTAAAGACTTTTCATCGTTAGTTTCATCAATCAATGATCTAGTCAAGAAAAGAAAAAAAGGTCGAGTCGTTACGTGGACTTCAGAAGCAGAGGCTTCCTTTGTGTCGATTAAAGAGGCTTTAGTGTCTGCACCACTTCTGGCGCAGCCGGATTATTCTGCTCCTTTTATTATTGAGTGTGATGCAAGTAATACGGGTCTAGGTGCCGTATTAATTCAGAATGTTAGTGGAGAAGAACGTGTTATATCGTATGCCAGCAAAACCCTTAATCGAGCTGAACGAAATTATTCAACGACGGAGAAGGAGTGCCTTGCGGTAATCTTTGCCATTGAAAAATTCCGTCCATGGGTTGAAGGAGTTCGTTTCACGGTCGTAACAGACCATTTTTCGTTGCTTTGGTTGAGTAAATTGCAGAACCCTACAGGAAAGTTAGCTAGATGGGCTGTAAGGTTAAGACAACATTCGTTTGATTTAGTACACAGGAAAGGAAAGTTTAACGTAGTCCCTGACTGTCTAAGTCGTGCAACTCCGGAAGAAAAACATGTTGTAAATTTAATAGAGGTCAAGCTTGATAATTTAGAAAATTGGTATGTGTCGTTACGTGAGAAAATTTTGGCGTCGCCTGAGGATTACCCTCAATGGAAAGTTGAGAACGATTTTGTTTTAAGTTTATCCCATCAAATTTGCCTATGTTGTCGAATGTAGTAGAGTGGAAATATTTAGTGCCGAAGGTTCAAAGAGAAGAAGTCATCAGATCGTGTCATGACCCCTCAGTTGCAGGACATTTTGGGTTCTCGAAGACAAATGCTAGAGTCCAAGAACATTATTATTGGCCCAAGATGAATTTAGATGTGTTGAAATTTTGTCGTGCATGTTTAGTGTGTGGTGCGCAAAAATCTTCTAATGCAGGTCCTTTAGGCTTAATGGGAAAGGAGAAAGAGGCCAAGTTTCCATTTCAAATTATCGCGTTAGATCTTATGGGTCCATTCCTCGCTCAAAATTAGGATTTAAATGGTTGTTGGTAGTAAGAGATTGGTTCTCAAAATATACAATTCTACATCCTCTACGCAGTGCAAAGTCACATGTCATAGAACAGTTTATAGAACAGAAAGTGTTTTTAATGTTTGAGTGCCCCAATTTATTATTTGCGATAATGGTTCAAATTTAGCTGGTCGAATTTTTAAGTCATTATGTAATAGGTTTGAAATTCAAAAGATATGGTATAATGCTGTTTATGCGCCACAATGTAATTTTGTTGAGAGGATTAATAGGACGATAGGGACAGCTATTCGATCCTATCTCGAAGAACATGATACCTGGGATGCTGAGTTAGCGCAGATTCAGTTTGCTATTAATTCTGCTAAGCATGAGTCGACGGGTTATACTCCGAATTTTTAGTTTTTGGCCGACACGTCCCCATGTCCGGTAAATTTTACGGTAGTGGATTTATTCCTGAAGCTGATGTTGAAATCGTTCCTGGTAGTCGCCCATTATATGCTTCAGACCACCAAGGTATATTTAAAGTATTTGAAGACGTTCGTGCGAAGTTGCATGTAGCTTATCGAAGGTCAAGCAATCGATATAATCTAAGGAGGAGGAACATTTCTTTTGAGGTTGGCAGTAAAGTGTGGAGGTCCAATAAGGTGCTGTCGAGCGCGGCTAATAAATTTACTGCTAAACTGGCTCCAAAATTTATTTTGAGTGTAGTCAAGAAAAGTGCTCGAATGTGGTGTACGATCTAATTAATCTAGATGGATCAAAAGCAGGCAGGTGGCATGTCAAGGATCTAAAACCCTATACTGTCGTAGATCCAGAATATGTACCAGAGGACTGATTGGTCATCTTTAGTATTTGTGTCGTAAAGGATATATTATAAATTTGGTTATGGGATAGAGTGGTGATGACAAATTGAAGGCTTTCGCCAGTATATCGTTGCTGGTAGAGATTGGAAGTTTCTCGACTAGTGTTGTTTTAAATGTGCACTAATGGATTATTCAGTAGAAAAAAAAAGGTTATTTTGCCGTGTTGTTGTTATAGCCCGAAGTGGAAGTGAGACAAATATTTGTTGCTTCATGTTTGTGGACGTATTTTGATCGAGTCACGTGTTGTTATGTCTAGAGTAGGCGAGGAAGGTAGGTGCTGTTTGTTGTTGTAGGTCGGAGTAACCTAGTTGGTGAGGCCATTGTAGTATTGAGTAGTTTTGGTTCGAGATGTTTGGTGTGGCCACAGTAGAGTTGAGGATTTTTTTTGAGACTGGAGTGTCCCAAAGAAAAGAGTAGCGATTGGGCTATGAATAGCTATAAGCTGAAGAAGCCAAGTATTCATTAGTAAGCTACAATGAGTAGTGGCTTGATGAGCAGTTTATTTTGGTAGAGGCAATAATCAAAGTTTGCTGAATGTATTGAGCTGGAATTTTGAGACCAGCAAATACATAATCATTGTTGGAACAGTATTGATATTTATGTATATAGGTGTAAGTTTTGTTTTACTATTAATATTAGTAAGGTTATCGTGTCAAGGGTAGTAGTAGGAAAGTAAATCTTTTTGTTGTTATTTTGCGATAGTTCATGTCAAGCTTTTTGTTTGAATTTCAGTTTATATTTTGAAAAGTAGGTTAGTTTTTTTTAGTTCCCCCGTTTGGTTGCAACTCGAGTGGTAGACTACAATATTTTGATTTTACCGATTATGACCTTTACCGATTATGACTTACCGATATTGACTCCTGACGGATGTGTGGTACGCAGAGTTACCTACACACTCATTTGGTTGCACCCCATTTTCCTCTTCTTAATGCAAGAGGTCATTCATGATTTTTTTTGGTTCAGAGATCAAAGTGCAAACTTACTTTGTTCTTACTTCGATTTGTTGTAATGTTTCTTTTTTGTATTTATCTTTTGGTTAAGGCGATAGTTTTCCTCTATAAAAAAAAAAACTTCTCGGTTATGTATATATTAAGATATAATTAACCTCAAAGTTTTTTTCTTTTTGATCGGAGGCAGTGTAACAAAATTTTTGTTACATTTCATATCTATAAAAAAAACAGTTCTAACTGTTATTATTTTGCGAATTCATCATTTAGCGTGTAATCATTAATTAATTTAATGTACTATAAAGAAGAACAACTTTTTCCGTTTATGTTATTTTTACCTATAAGGAGTATTTAACAGAGACTTCTATACTTTCAATATCAAGGATACCTTGAGCGTAACTTGTGTTACATAAATTACAGGCGTTCTGGCGTCCACTAGAGTATTTGTTAAACATAACGCCTGCGCGAAAATGACGCGAAGGCTATGAGCATTGACAAATAAAGAATACGGCCATCTTGCAAGCAACCGCGGGTACGTAGACTTCACTGCCAAACATGGTGAATTTCGCTTGTAAGTGGGAGCTGAGGATAGCTCTAGAAGAAGGGTAGGGCTGCTTAGTTGTCGCGTGGAGGCTTGACGAAGGAGCTCTCGTGTAAGCCGCCCAGTCAACTCAAGCAACAGCTACAACACGTGGTGAGAAATCCATTGGTGGTAAGGACCGTGTAATTAATTAGCCGTGTTTAATACTAATACTTGATTCAATCCCTTTAGCAAAAATTTGAGGAACACGCTAAACGATGGACGTAGATTGTGGTCGAGTATTATCAGATTAATTGTTTTAAAACGTCCGAGGAATTATGGTTAATGCAGGCATGTTTTGGTATCTTTCGGAATTTCAAACAGATGGAAAGTAAAGTGTCCGAGCTCATCTATTACATTCGTCAACATCGCAGCTGTAACAATTAAATGTACCAGGTACTTATAAACCTTTTTGCTGAAAATCAATTTCGTGTGCTAGTTAAGGTTAAAGCTTTAATTTACTATTTACAAAATCATGGTAAATCTTCGTTAAGTAACGTAAATTTCAAGTTTGTTTGCTAAATGTGTTTATGCTTAAATACCACGTGAAAATTTAGTTTGGAAGTATAACCTAAAATTTAATAAGTCAAATATTTTTCATTTAGAACTAGATTGCTTTATAAGAGAAATTTTTTAATCTTTAGATGCTTTAAAAGTTGTTATTCAAAGTGCTTTTATGATGCACATGTCAAGTGATAAAAAATATGTATAAAGTCCACCTTTGGATGAAAGGTGTTTTCTAGCAATTTGTTGTAATTAGTAGAAGAACTAAGCTGTTTTTGACATATGTTAATCTGAGTTTATTATTTTCATGCTTAAACCATATGAACTGTTTATGTAACAAGTTCCTTAGATAAAAATCTTGTAAGCCAGAACAGATCTGTTTATGGATGTTTACAAAACTAAACTGTATTAACTAACTTATAAATGCTAATACCTCTCTATGTAGAGAAGTATATTCAGAAACTTCTGTAACTTATTTAATGTTGATTATTTTGATTATAGAGGAACACTCTAAGAAAGTTTTAAAGTTTATATATTGATTAATGAAATTTATTTACAAGTAATTTTGCAACAAAAGAGAATCATATTTAGATTAAATTTTGAATCGATACCTTTGTCTTTTATTTCACTTATTGAACTTAACATTGATCAAATTAGATTAGCAAAATTTTGATTGTGGAAAAAGTTGATACAGCATCAGTTAATAGTAAGGAATAAGTAATTTCCAGTAGAGTATTTTCTCATAGGTAAGGTGTTATCAAGGTTTTGAATCCAGGCTAATCGTTCTATAAAGATCGAAATATTTTGTTGTTGTAAGGCACAAACAGTGTCTTATATTTTATTTTTCTGTGTGACATCTTCTTGCAGGTTCGACATCGCGGAAGCTAGAGCAGAGGTTTCCAGAGGTATTGTATATTGAGGTTTGTAAGTTTTTTTGATAATCATAATATCCTATAGGTTTCTGCGTCTTCCTGTAGGATACTTTAGTTTTGCTTGTTGCCTATATAGATGCAGTGGCGTCCATTTATTTTTTTTGTTCCCGTTTGTAGTCGAGCCCACCATATACCCACGCCCAAACTCATTGCTCACCCTTGGGGTAATTCCCAGACTAGACCGCGAATATTGTAAAGAAGGGCTTAACCCTAATTAACATCTCATAGGTGCCGGCAACGTGAGGCGTATCAATAAATTACGTTTCACTGGTGCCCATGCGTGAGGCTAGCCTTGTAACTAATCAATTAGACAAACAAAATTAACATTTCACTGACGCCCATGCGTGAGGCTAGCCTTGTAACTAATCAATTAGACAATAAAAATTAACATTTCAGCGTAAGACTACGGATCCCAAGGTCCCGGGTTCAAATCCCGACACGGCCGACTGCTTGAAAAATGGCAGGTGAGCATTTTTCACAAATATTACGCCCTCGTTTGGATGAGAGGTTAAATGGAGGTCCCGTGTGTGAGTGTTGTTACGCACGTTAAAGATCCCTACCTTGCCTGGAACGGCAAGGGTTCGGCAAAATTCTAAATTTTCAGGCAACAAAAAACTCGCCTCCTGGCCAATATAGTACCTTCGGGTGGAGCATTGGAAATGTAAATGAACGGGGGTAGATAACGTTCTCAAAATAATAAATGCGGAATGGGGCTCCCTGGCCGTGTTTTGAACGGGGCTGTGCCCTATTAGGTTAAACAAAAATAAGAAACGTGGTGGATGATGTAAAACAAAAATGATAAATGCGGAATGGGGCTCTCTGCGGTGTTCTGAGCGAGGCTGTGCCTCCCCCCTAGATGATTCACTCCTTTGGAGATTTTTAGGTTAAGCAAAAATTAAACGTGATGAAGAATTTTTAGGTTATGCAAAAACTTGCATGTTGTGAAAAATTTAGCGGTGCTCTTTATAGCTTCGCCTTCGTTTTTATTCTTGTTGCATAAGTTAATTGAAGGGAGATTTTTAGGTTAAGCAAAAATGAGAAATGTGGTGAATAACGTAATCATTCTCAAAATGATGAATGGCGGTGGGGCTCTTTAGCGTGTGTTGAACGGGGCTGTGTCCTATTATTTTTGTATTAAATATCAAAAAAGGATAGCAGAAATTATTCGACTCGTGTTATAATTATTTTAATTTAAAATATAGGTGTGTGCGTATGTATGTGTGTGTATGCAAAAAACATGTTAAGACAGATATCTCGTTATTTTGTTCATGATTGCATCACCAAAATAATTTATACAATTACACTGAACTCGTACCCGGATCTAAAATATAAGCTTGTCTTTTTTATTCTAATTATAGCCTCCTGAATTTAAAATATATGCATATTATGTCGTTATTTATAACGTAATGAAAAATTTGGATGGTGATGTAATCAATCTCAAATGCAAAATGGGGCTCCATAAGGGGTTCTAAACGGGGGCTTTGCACCCACTAGGTGATTGAATACTTCGGAGATTATTAGGTTAAGTAAAAACGTGTACGTGCTGAAGAATCCCCCGAGAATTTCAAACAATTATTTTTGTATTAAATATATAATATTTAAAAAGAAACACAAAATTTTAATGTTTTATTTACAAAAAATTACATTCTTTAATTGTTTTTATCTTTCTGTGGAGTGGAGGTAGCAGATTCTTATTTACTCAATTTTCTCGTTTTAGCATTGTTATCACCGCTAGAGTCGTATAAATTTTTGAAAAATTTGTTAATAAATATATATATATTGCTATAATAATAGGGTAGTTTAGGGGTAAGTAAGTCATAGAGGTCGTAGAATAAATAAAACTAACTTCCAGTTTCAGAAAAGCACATAATTTCAGAAACTATAAGAGTAAATCGGTCACTCTACATATTGTTAATTGATAGCACACTGTATATAAAATACACGGGGTTAAATGCATAAGAACATAGAAATATCTAAAAGTAGTTTACAAGTAAAGATAAGATTTAAAAACGCAACAAATTGCATCAAAATTAAATCACCGAGAAACCTATATAAATTGGCATTACAAATATTTAACAATTGCGTTAAAAATATCTACGTACACGCAATCTAAATTATTCATTATTAGAAACTCGTACGTGACAGGAAGAAATTACATTTGTTCAAAAATCCAATATTATGTAGAAATAAACAAGCACCAGGCGATGTAATAAAGATAATAATAATTAACAAACATTTGAATACGTGAGTTAATAAAAAGCAAAAGTTGAAAATTACTACGATATGCGGGAGGAGTACGTGACTGGCAAGGCATGCATTCAAAGATTTGAACTAAATAATTAATGTAAATTCCAAGGTATGCGAGATAAAGCCGAAGTGTCGTCCCAGCGCGTAAATAGACCAATGAAAAAGCGGGTGGAGGTACGGTGCTGAAATGCGGTACAATTTAGTTGAAAGCGAAATAGAAACATTTCAACAGTTTTAGCACAAATTTCTACGACAATTTTGGGGGATTATCAACAGAATAATATTAGGAATAACCTGAGCATGGGAAAATACAATTCAGAAAAAGGAATAACGGGAGAATTATATGCTATTGAAAAGTTTACCGTAGCGAAACAATTAGATCCTCCTTTTAACGATAAACAAATCATACAATATTTAGCAGGGCATTTTAACGCTGAAGTAAAGCGATATATAACGACGCAGAATATTGTAGACCGGGATACATTTATTGAATATTTGCAAAGGTATGATGAGTTGGAATCTAAGGATAAGATGGAAAATAATGTTAGGGATCGACGCACGAATTTTATAAGGACGCAGAGAAATAATAATGAGACTCGGAGAACTAATTATCAACGAAACAATTATAATTATAATCGTGGGTCCATTTTTAGTAAATAATATAATAGGGGGAAACACATATGAGCTAAAGGACATAGACTCGGAAACAATAAGAAGGAAGTTCCACATAAACTTAATCTACCCATACAAAGGGACACAAATAAATGAATAAAATGTAAAATAAATTTAGGTATAAGAATACATAGGGTAGTAGAATAGGATACGGGTATAAGAATAAGTATAGGTATGAATAGGGTAGTAAAATAGGACATAGGCATAAGATTAGATAAATGTAAATAGGGGATTAATAAAAGGAGAGTTAAATTTCTAAAAGGAAATAAAAATATAAGAATTATAGACCAATGTGAATTTAACGTTACGTTGGGCGCCAAAAAGGTCATTGTTCTAAAATTTTATATTTTAATTTGGGGCAATAATGCTGTGATAATGGGTTGTTTAGAGGTGTATTGTATAGCAAGGGTCGTGCCGTAATTATAAATTGCAATAGGAAGCAGAAAACTGCATTTATTTAACAGAAAATTAATTAATCTGGATATTATGTAAATAGTAAGCAATTAACGTTTTGTATATAGAGCATAATTAGTTTTAAGCAACGCAAATAAACACATCTTACAACTATAGAACGCATATTTAGCATAGAAATAGGTAATTCATACATTAGGTAAATAACAAGTATTCAACACTTGATATATAAAGCTTTATTAATTTTAAGCAATGCAAGTAACAATATCTTTCAGTAAAAGTACGCGTATTTAGAGGAAAGGATAGTACATGTGATTAAATACCCATTGAAAAAGATTCTAATTAGTTATAATATAATACGGAGATAAGAGATAAAACTTAACGAAGCCTTGTGTAAGTGCGTAGAAACAATCAACATTTTTGATAAGAAAATGCAGTTCAAAAACGCATAAAATAGACGAAAGTAAAATTGAAATTACATTATGTATTTTTGTTTAATTATGGAAAAAGCGATATCTACACAAAACAACGTATGGTCTGATAACGAGGTATCTATAAGCAAATAACCATTACTCGGAAAACCGAATATAATACATCAGAAAACCACTTCAAGATGCATCAAATACAAAGACCTTATTGGTGAAGATAGCGACAGACTTGTTGAAAACCCAACCCACATGCAAGTGGAATCAGCCTATATTTAACAGCAAGCAATGATAAGAGAGTTGAGTTCTAATTAAGCTTGGCAAAGCTGCGTCACTGTGAAACAAAAAGTCACGCGTAATTTCAAATGTTTAATAAAATAGATAGTGACAAATAAGTGCTACAAATATGAAAATTTCTGTTTCCGTTTAACGGCTCCGAGTGTATGGATAATCCTAATTGCGTGATAATAATTCCGAATGTGATAATCTGAATGGATGGATAATTCGAGTATACGATATAATAATTTAAATGCATAAAAATAATTCTAATTGATAGTATAATATTTCAAATGAGTGGATAGATATTATAGTTGATGATAATTCGAATATGGGGATATTTTAAATGGATTAATGTAATACTTCAAATTAGCGTCGACGATTTTGGTACAATTTTGAGTTGCAAGATTCAATGCAAATAAAACAAAGAAGCACGAAGAAATTTATGGAAACCAAGGGGTACAATGTAACAGGTCTACTTAGGTCTACTTAGTTTTAGGATTTTTTTTTTATTTGTATACTGAATTTACGTAATTTATATAAAAGTGTAACGAAGTCAGCATAAACATTGCATACGTTAAAAGTACGTACTATTATAAAGGGGTTTAGAACGTTCTAGGTTTCTTTGATAAAAAGGGTAGTTTTTGGTGACTTTAGATTGATTGCAAAGCATATAAATTTTGGGATAAATAAGACTTATGATATTGATTGTTTGAAGGGTGTATTTTAAAATTTTCAAAACTTGTACATAATATTTCTTTTCATTATATGGAATTAATTGACATCGTTCTATAATTCAAACAAAGAGGTAATCATAAAGGGGTGGAGAAGAAAAAAATTGATCACCCTAACGTTGTGCACTCTGTGTAGATTATAAAAGCTAGCCGTGGCATAATAGTAAAATTAGTGAGATTTAAATTTGATTAGAAAACACAGAGAGGTGGAGTTAAGTAGAAAACGTCAGGCAACAAATTCCTCGATGGCTATGACAGCTTTTTGTGATGTATGGAGAGTAATCATTCAGGTTATGCTTGTTTGATTAATTTGCAAATTACCGGGCATGCATTCTTCGTTAAAATGAAGGTTATGTCCATAGATAATATGAATAACAATCTATCGCCAGCAACACACACCTCTGACTGGATGTTCCTTAAATATATTGGTCAAATTCAACAAAGTCGCCTTACCAGAGATCATCTCGAGTTTGTTGATGTTGTTGATGCTGATACAAAAACTAGTGGGGGGATCAGACGAATGACTAGGATGTTCAGTGTCACAATACTTTATCATTACCGATTTTGATAAATGTACCATTAAAGCTTGTTACGTTCAAAACAATTCAAGTAATTTTTTCTGCTTTCATTTTTATAACACCTTAAAAATTTCTCAACAAGCTCGATTTCCCGCCATTTGAATTAGTGTTATTTAATAAAATTTCTCAAGTAATTACTCTGTACAAAAGTTTGCCTTATAAAATCAAACAGCTGCTTAGGAAATATTACGTTACAAAGTAGTTGCAATATTTCCTAGCACCTGCAGTGATTACATTTTAATTAAAAGGCGCATGTAAATGCACAGCTTTCTTCTAAAAGATAAGACCACCTGCCTACATCTGCTTACAATGAACTTGTTATCTGGTATTCTGCAGCTGTTAAGATGTTACAAAGTAACAAGATTGTTTTTCTTTGTCTAAAAATCTTTAATTTAATTGCGTTATCTGCTTGTTGGCAAGCTGTTACAGTTTGTATTTCGGCAGCTGTTGTCTGGGAATTCTGCACACTTGGTTCTTTGGCGTTATCTTTGAAAGCCAAATACCCTACCCCCATACATGATTCTGGCCTTATAAAATAAAGACCGTGCTTTGAAAAAGACCCTTAAAGATTGAATACAACATCTTCATGCCAAAGATACATGTTGTAAAATCGCGCTACTAAATGCTTTCTGTGTTAGCATAAGTGAAGTTGGTGGTTCCAGCATGCAGCCAATAAAGAAATGCAGTCGCATTTTTCGATCCACAACATGATACGAAGCCAAATAGTTTAAGGCACAAATTTCTATTTTCGCAATTCTTTTGATGCTGATGTGGAGTATAGACATTTTATTTACTGCTCTTGTAACATACTCGCACGAGAATTGTGTTGTCATACGGTTTGTTGTCTCCTTTACAAGCGTGTCTATATACTGCTCAATAGTGGGACCACTTCCAGGCGTTGGTTGGCCCTCTTGCTGGTGATACGTTGCTACCCGCGATGCTAAGTACGCTTTCGTGACTGCATCATCATCTTCTTATAGTATAGCGACGCGCGCTAATATCATGTAGTCAAAATCTTAGTAATCATCATAAGAAATATATGAAGCACAATCAGATGCATGTCCAAACTTGTCGATAACCATCGTGATAATGAATAACAAGCCGCACGATCTACGCTATTATACGCAATTCGCGTAATTCTTCCATAATCGATGTAATTTCGTTGGTGTGACCGGTGTTACCTGCATCTTGCAAGGCGACCAGAAGCTTGAACCGTTCACACAGTTCGTTGGAATCATCAAAGTATGCATACTCTAGTGGCTTCTCGTTATAATCCATGAGTAGTAGACCACGACCACTCGGATTCATAGTTTGCTGTCGTAAGCTATACATTACATTACTTCTTTTTTTAATGTCCGCATAATCGTTAATTTATTTAAGTGAAAATTTATCCAAAGGATTGAGAAGGAACAGTTGTTCCTACAACCCTTTGCTACCGTTGTAGCAAAATCGTTCTACACACACCTTTTCACCAATCCCGAAGATAATGTCCGAATCACCAATCATTAATTTTCTTGTCTCCAGATTAAAACGTACTTTATTTCTGCGCAAGTGCTCCGTGTCATTGTTATAATTACCAATAAAGTTGGAAAACAGATTATCCACATAGTATTTTACTGATGGTAAAAATAGTTGTAAATAGGTCTGATGTTCTTCTCTGTTTAGGTACCGTTCGTACTCTGCCTGGGTCTCTGGAGTGTTGCCGCTACTCTCCGATTCTTTGAAGGTGGACTCCACAGGCTGGACTGGGCTATGAGGATTGCGTTCCCATGCCTCCTCTATTGGTGGTACGGCGATTGGTGTGAAACTGCGCACCCGATCAAGAAATTTAGGGCGTCTTTTAGGAGTAGATTGTACGTCATGTTGGGGTAGTGACCAGTGCTGGCTTTCGATCTTGGACCCCCTGTTTAATATCTTTTAGCAGACCGGTCTGAAGTGTTTGTAAACGTTTTGTAATAGGTGCACAGACTTTACTTAATGCAATCTCCTTTTCGACCACACTTGCTTTTAACGCTTGGAATTTCCTCTTGACTGCCATTCGTACTTTTATGAGTTCTCGTTTGGTTTTCACGTCGTTTGCCATCGTCTAGAAACGGGTAGGAAGTGATATGCTACTTATGTGCTTTATAAATATATATATATATATATATATATATATATATATATAGGTGTCAAAACCTTCTATCTATATACTAAAACGTAATTGCAGTTTGGTAAGCATTTAAGCGAACAATTGTACACGCATGACCAGTATCTTTCAAACCTTTCGACTGACAATATTAATGAAATCCTATTGTGGCTACGGGTTACTCAATAGTGCTATCAATCGCTTACCAGTAGAATTACATTTACCAAAATATCGCTTCTGTGGACCGAGTACTAAGCTTCAGAAACGCCTCGAGCGTGGTGATATAGGTCGTAATCCCTTAAACGAAGCCTGCAAACTACACGACTTCGCCTACGATCGTTCTACATACTTAACGGCCCGATACCAAGCTGATAGACGTCTTTCCGAAACGGCACAAAAACGTCGTACTGCACCCGCCGCTTCGTTAGGTGAAAAACTTGCTGCGTTTGCAGTTGGTTCTGCAATGAATGCCAAAGTTAAATTTGGTATGGGTTGTCGCAAGAAAACGATAAGGTGTAAGGGAAAACGACGTGGTCAGCGTCTACGTACAGGAAGTGGTATACCATTCAAGCGTTTAATTCGCACCATTTGGGAACGCATTAAAAACGTTCGTCCCACTAATCTTATTAAAACTGCTAAACACCCATTTAAGATATAGCGGATGAGGTTCGTGACATCCCACGTGTAATTCCTGTACCCAAAACTGGTGGTTTCTTACCTTTGATACCTATTTTTGCAGCCCTCTTCGCAATTGGAGTGTTGTCGGGTGGATCAGCTGGGATTGCAAAAGCTGTCAACAATGCTAAACTTGGTCAACAACAATTGAAGGAAGCGAAACGACATAATATGGCACAAGAGGCTGTGACACTTGAAAAGGGTCTCCATTTGAAACCTTATCGTCGTGGACATGGACTGTACCTAAAGCCTTATCTTACACACGGGCAAGGTTTGCGTAAACAAAGACAACGAAAAAAAAACTCAACACATTCGCTAAACCTACCTATGCGAGCGTTAACCAATGTTGACTTGAACAAATACATAAAACGTTTACAAATATCCCACTTTCGTGGAATTTTCATGCGCAATTCACTTCCAAACACAATTCGAGGGCGCGATTGTGGTATTCTTAATCATGATACTACACGTGGTGTGGGAACTCATTGGACCGCGTACAAAAAAGATGGTTCAAGGGCAGTCTATTATGATAGCATTGGTAATCAACGACCACCGAGAGAACTTGTCGAGTACTTAACTTTATCAGGACCATGCACTTTCTATTATAATTATAAACAATTTCAACCGCTTAACACTGTTACCTGTGGACACTTCGTATTGAAATTTTTACTGCAAAATAGTCATCTGTTAAGTTTCTAATAACGCAATATATTATTTAATTTTTATTGTATTTTTTAACTGTTTTATGTAAAAATGTGTTTAATTATAAACCATATATTGCAAGTGTTTCAGGAATTTGCTTTTTAACACCCCATCCCACTAAACATGTATACATTTACTTTAACTGGAACTGAATCTACGCGTACCGCAATCATCAACCCGCCAATTGTTTTCGATGATGACCATGAATACGTTATTGGTCTTACAAACTTTGATACATATTTTTCAATTCTCAATGTAACAGAAACGAACAATAAATTTTCATTGATGACATCGTGCTTACTTTACCAGAAGGAACTTATAAAGTGGCAGATATTAATAAGTTCGTACGACGTAATCTAAACGATCCTCGTGAACGCACTTCATCCAAACGTTATTTCATTGATATTCGAGCCAATAATAACAGTTTACATACAGAAATCAAAGCATCAGGTACAGTGGATTTTACACAACCAAACTCACTTGCTTCGTTGCTGGGTTTCGAGAAACGTAAGCTGCCAGCTCTTACTACTGCTATTTTGAACCATCCGGCACAGGTCTTTCCAGTCAATTCTATATGCATTGAATGTAACCTTGTGGTCGGATCGTATCGCAATAGCAAACCTGTACACATTTTGCATCAATACTTTCCTGCAGTTGCTGCAGGTTACAAAATTATGGAAAGCACGGTGAACGTCATTTATATGCCACTTAATACACGAATCATCGATCGCATCATTGTTAAAATAGTTGATCAAAACGGTAATCTCATCACTTTTCGTCGGGAAACCATCACGATTAGACTTTATCTAAAGCGTCTTTAAACACTGGTTCTGCGCTACGAGCATAAACCACCAAAACCTATTAATGGACACATTGTCAACAACTTTACCAGTTACATGACACCAGTGCACCGATTAACACCGGAAAACGTTAAATTTCTGCAAACATTAGGACTCAAAGTACTACGTCGCTAAAATGGATAGTAATATTTTAAATGTTACGCAACGTGCTTTATTTGATACAACCATTATCAGTGCCGACAAACATGTGCACATTCCGTACTCTAGTACCACGTATGAAAAGAACGATGTTGTACGGATTCTAATAGAAACATATTCAACGCAGTGTAAGCATGGACATAAGCTTTTGCAGTTAAGAACTACACAAATATCCAGAGTTACATACAACACACACTCATACATGGGCTGTGAAGACGGCTTCTGAAATGGAAAAACCACGTCTGCTTTCAAACCGATACATCGCGCAAAAGGAGGCGCAGTAAGTTCGACCACTATAAGTTGACCAATATGAAATTACATCTGGGTTTATCTATGTATCCTTAGGATAATCTTAACATTGATTTCGATACCAATCGCTATTCTATACTATATGAAATGTATGCAGTTTCAACAATCGTATTCCGAGGGCATCAGCAAACCGATATTAACACCCAATGAATTTCAAACGCACGCTCCACTTGTAGTCATCGATTGTTCCCTCATTCTACACGATCATTTGATTTGCTATAATCTTGCCACCAATACTGTAAGCGAAGTCTAAAATGAATAGTTCATTAGTTGTCGACGTTCAAGGTTTTAAAACTGCCAATAATAACTCCGTGTTTAAAAAAATGGCTGCTTTACACTATCGTTATCGAATGGAGTTGCAATAACATATGTGCGGAAACCACCGTATTTTTGGAGCTGACTATCAGCTCGCTTCAAATACCAAAACGTATGGTTAAGCAGAAACTTTCACGGTATATTTTGGGAAGATGGTAACTTACAATGAATTTCCACACTTAAATGTTATTAACCTAGAATATTTAGGGTGTACTCCTCTACATAAATTAAAGGATTACACCAATCTATCGAAGTGTTTCTACCATACCACACGACATTCGTCATTCGATTGCGCAACCACAAATGTAATTGTACTCAAAAACTGGTTTGTACATATAACCAATAACTCATTTATAATAAAGAATAATGTTAACCAACAGATTTACACTAAGTAGTGTTTTTATTTGTTTATTTTATACCTACATACATATATATTCCTTAAGACTAGTAAGATGTTTCTCAAAAATGTCTAGTAATAAATTTAATTGTCTATTTTGTTGCAAACAACTCATCCTAACATCCCATGCTGTTGTTGAAAAAGATGTAATCGAACCTCAAACCCACTAACCTCATCAACCTCGTATGTATAATGAAATTAATATATTTAAATGTATTAGCGTCGCCCACATGGGACTTTCTATTTATTCGTCTGATAAATCCCCCTAGTTTTTAGTTCTTTTGTAGTTACTTGACCTATGTTTGTTTTTACGCAGACCTATAATTACCCTTTAAAAGAGATTTGCTTAATCAACAACGACAATAGGGAATATAAAATTTAAAGTTGGCAACCATGTTCGGTGGCAATGTTGAATCAGTCATTGGTATCTACTGCAAGTTACAACAAGTCGTATACACCAGAACAAAGATGCTGCACAACAGTTTTTTGTAAAAGTACTATTGCAAGTAGATTCCTAATTTATTTTTGATTGTATTGAATATGTAGTAAGCTGAATGTAGTACTTATTAAAAAACGAGATTTTTTAAGAGGAAATATTAAATTTAGAATATAATTAGTAAAATCCCCGAGGTTATTAACTAAGATGCATTTTGTCTGAATGTGGTTGTTAAAGGAAGTAATATCTCAGTTGGCAAATGTTGAAACTTTTGTCAATAGGATTGCATGCAGAGTTCAAAATCATCTCTAGTTAATATTTTAAAATCTTCTAATAAGTAGGTACGTACATTCAGACATTAGGTGTGTTTTTTTTTAAATAGTAAAATCTTTTAAACATACTTTCATCTGCAATACAAATTTTGTTATACCTACATCTAATGCCAATAATAATTGTTGTTTCTAGCAGTGTAAAATTTAACTGGAATAAATAATGCACAATCTTTTTATTGTGTTTTATTAAATCGTTCTTTTAACAACAAAATTGAGTATTTTGCACATTGCAAATAATTATCACCATGCATATAGCAATAAATTTCACATAATAAACGGCTGGTTATCCACCTAACAATAAAATTGTACTTTAAGAAGACATAATTGGTGCACACTAGGTTGCTTATCATATAATTACGAACTGTTAATTTCAAATAGGTAGTTTGTCACCTTATTAATCACTTTATCTCTAACAAGTCATAATTTATGGACGTTGGGTTACTTGCCATGGACACGCATATATTTTTAAGATTCAATTAAGTTTTAAGAAATTATCCTAGAGTGGGTGGTATTGCACAATATTTGCAAAAATATTTACTTCTATAAACTAATTTCATTTATGACTGAAAATTGTTATTGTTGTCCATCCGTCGAATCAAGGCTGTGACGTCAAAAATAGTAATCTAAGCAGACAAATTCTAAATGTCAATTCGTACGAAAAGATATAGTAAATTGACATTACATTTTAGAGCATTCTGATTCTCAAGATTGATATTACAATGTACTGTTGCAAAGCCTGGTCTGACCATATCATATACTTTCATTATCTGCAATAATATTTCTATTTGACCAACCACTGTGAAAATTATATTGGTGTTGCCGTGTTGCTAAAAACAAAACCAGTTTTTTAATAGTTTTAGCTAAATTTAGAACTGTTAACTTTGTAGATGCTTTCATGTCGTCCTAATATTGTATAAACTTTTTTTAATCTAACTATAATTGATTGCTCATTCTTATAATGTATTTCTTCACAAACTAATCGTTGATGAAATGTGAAATGCATGTTTACTTGGTATGCTTGCTACATAACAACCTAGGGCATATTTCGTACCTGATCAGAGTCTCTAAAAGTGTCCATATTTACCGTAGCAATAATTAGTAATGTATTTAAATAAAAAACACATTTTCAACATTTGGCAACGTCCGGTAAGGAAAAATAATATATATATATATATATATATTACTACAAAAATTTTTGAAATTAATACGACTCTAGCGGTGATAACAATGGCAAAACCAGAAAAACGAATAAATAAGAATCTGAATAGATGCAAAGCCCCCGTTGAGACCATCTTATGGAGCCCCATTTCGTATTAGAGAATGATTACATCATCATCCAAATTTTTCACCACGTTTTAAATAACGACATGATTTGCATATATTTTAAATTCGGGCGGCTATAATTAGAATAAAAAAGACAAGCTTATATTTTAGATCCGGGTACGAGTTCAGTGTAATTGTATAAATTATTTTGCTGATGCAATCATGAACAAAATAACGAGATATCTGCCTTAACATGTTTTTTGCATACACACACACACACACACACACACACACACACACACACACACCTATATTTTAAATTAAAACAATTATAATACGAGTTGAATTATTTCTGCTATTCTTTTTTGATATTTAATACAAAAATAATGGGGAACAGCCCCGTTCAGCACACGCTAAGGAGCCCCACCGCCATTCATCATTTTGAGAATGATTACGTCATCCACCACATTTCTTATTTTTGCTTAACCTAAAAATCTCTCTTTAATTAACTAATGCAACGAGAATAAAAACGAAGGCGAAGCTCTAAGGAGCACCGCTAAATTTTTCCCCACATGCACGTTTTTGTATAACCTAAAAATTCTTTATCGCGTTTAATTTTTGCTGAACCTAAAAATCTCCGAAGTAGTCAATCACCTAGGGGGTACAGCCCCGTTCAAAACAACCTAGAGAACGCCATTCCGCATTTATCATTTTTGTTCAACGTCATCTACCACGTTTCTTATTTTTTGCTTAACCTAAAAATCTCCGAAGTAGTCAATTACTTAATGGGGCACAGCCCCGTTCAAAACACGGTCAGGGAGCCCCACTCCGCATTTATCATTTTGAGAACGTCATCCACCCCGTTTCTTATTTTTGCTTAACCTAAAAATCTCTTCTCAATTAACTAATGCAAAAAGAATAAAAACGAAGGCGAAGCTCTAACGAGCACTGCTAAATTTTTCACCACATGCAGGTTTATGCATAACCTAAAAATTCTTCATTGCGTTTAATTTTTGCTTAACCTAAAAATCTCCGAAGTAGTCAATCACCTAGGGAGGCACAGCCCCGTTTAGAACACCTTAGGAACCCCATTCCGCATTTATCATTTTTGTTTAACGTTATCCATCACGTTTCTTATTTTTGCTTAATCTAAAAATTTCAGAAGTAGTCAATTACCTAATGGGGCACAGCCCCGTTCAAAACACGGCCAGGGAGTCCCATTCCGCATTTATCATTTTGAGAACGTCATCCACCGCGTTTCTTATTTTTGCTTAACCTAAAAATCTCCGAAGTAGTCAATTACCTAATGAGACAGAGCCCCGTTCATAACACGACTAGGGAGCCTCATTCCGCATTTATCATTTTGAGAACATCATCCACCGCGTTTCTTACTATTTTTTGGTTAACCTAAAAGTATCTAAAGTAGTCAATCATCGGGGGCACAGCCCGTTCAGAACACTCTAAAGAGCCCCTATCCTAACATGTTTTTTCAGATACACACACACACCTTATTTTAATTAAAAGCGTATATTACGTGTCGAATAACGACATGATTTGCATGTATATTACCAAGGTTCTATTCTAGATTTCCGGCTGCGAATTCTTGTTAAATTATTTTCTGGTGATGTAATCATGAACAACTTGTCTTTACAAGATTTTGCATACACACCTTGTAAATAAAATCCATTATATTACAATTCGTATATTTTATAATGTTATTTGATATTTAATACAAAAAAAGCGCTCAGGAATACTGCTAAAAAAATTTTAAAAATCTCCAAAGTAATCAATCACCTAGAGGGACACAGCTCCGTTCAGAACACGTTAGGGTGCCCTATTAGGAATTTATCATTTGAGAATGTTTAACGTCATCCGCCACGTTTATTACGCCCCATTCACCATACTATCTAAGAACAAAGATACCCGACCGGCGCCCCCCAAGGGCAAACGCTTAAGCAACCCCATTCACCGTTAAGCAAATTATCCACCAATAGAATGGCCCACCGAAGCCGCAGAGCTTCATCCGCATTTTATTCTACGCGGTGGACATCCCAAAAGCAAATTTTACACATAAAAGAAATTTTGTTCTCAAACCGACGTATACATATCTTGTTGTGCGGTTTCTCGCCAAACCGTCCTAGCATAACTACTCATGTATAGGAGCAGTGGCTATTCTTTGTAGCGTACAAATTGTATGCTCACTTAACAAACCTATTTAAAAGCGTTGCGTTCAAGTTTATTCTGTTACGTACAAATATAAAAATAAGTTTTATAATATTAACACACTTGAAATTCATGTTAGATTAAAAAATATTTATTATGCATGAGCTTCTATAAAGGAAACCCATTCCTGTTTATATTTGTAGACACTCAGTTTCTCATAAACTATATTAGTATTGTATGTATTAGAAAACGTTATAGGTAGGTAGAGGTAGCGCAGACTGCTCTTTTCTGCTAACTCTTCGTGAGCTGTTGCATTATTTAAATTATATCAATTATGTCGTTTTCGCATCAATATTTTTAGTTTTTCAAATTTAATTCAAATTTTTATACTTTTTAATATAGAGTGAAATATCAGGAAATAAAGATTTATCGTAACATAGCAGTGTGATACATACTACGGCTAATACACCTACATATAACTAACAAAAGTTTAATTTGTTGTTATTTTTAACTATAAATTTTAAACAAACGAACACTTTCTGAAATCTGTGACATCATATTGTGGGAGGCAGGCACCTAAGTTCGAACCCAGGGCGGCAAACTATGTAGATACGGTCTTAGCTTCAGTAGTAAATAAATCAAGTAAAATTAAAATTAAAAAATTAAAATTAACTAAAATTTTATTACTCTGGTAATCACCATGGTATCTGCAAGTATATGGTTGGTATAACTTCCGGTCATCATATTTTTAAATTAAAATTCACTAAACTACTGCGGAATAAAGTTATCTCTAATTTCCTACAATCAATTACAATTTTTACAACATTGCGTTTAAGTGTATTGCCTAAGCAAGTAGTAGAAGACAAGTAATAAAATCAAACAGGTGCAACACACCTGCAAATCATTTAACCCCGGTTACGAACTATTTTAATGAAAGTACAGGCAACTTCAAATAAGTTATCGTATTGTGCATAAACGCTGAATTGTAACAAACGCAAAACTACGGAGTCAGAAACCCAATACAGTCGACAAAATCAGCATCATGGAATATTATTTTTCGTAACAACCGTATTTTTTAAAAAAATTGTAAACTTATTTTGGTAGCAGCTAAAGTGCATTGACTTATTTCGTTTCGCAGCTAAAATGCACTCTATTTCACTAACTTAAGTTTGCAGAAAGTTACAACTTGGTTGGTCGACTCTAAAGAATGATGTAATGTATATTTGATGCGTGACCTAGTTAACATTGCAGTGGTTTTAAAGCATTTTTGATACTTCTTGTGTGTCCGTTTGTAGCTTAACCATTTGTTTTAGAACCCGGGTTTATTAAAAAATTGTATTCGTCTTATCAGTCTCTACAAACCCTTCAAATTAATGACAAAACTAATGTCAACCTATATCGCTTTTAATCCACTGCAGCAAAATAAAGGTTTCGTAATTTTATGGAAAGTTATGTTCGTGAATTAATGATAACGCATGATTGTATATTGACAAATTCAAGAATGGTACATTGTCATAAGCTTTCTGAAAACAAAAACTTTTAGCAGTTATGAAATGATTAAATAAACAAACAGTTAAAATTGTTCTGCATAGGTGGTTTTACTACTGAATTTCTAAAAGAATTATAAATCAAACGTAATTGCAACCAAAGAGCAGCATTGCTGCGAAAAGCTTGTTAATTGTGATTCGTACATTAATTAATAATTTTTAAATGGATCAAATAAAACACAAAATTACCCAATACACAAACATATAAAAAAATGTTGCTTAATAAATAATACCTACCTCTTCATTAAAATATGGTGGATGCAATTCACACATGCATAATGTTAAAAAAAACTAGAAGCCTATCTTGTAATAGCTGCTTCTGCTGTTGCTAATTTCAAATTTCCAAGAAGAATTTGCTTTCTGAAACCATTATAAAGCACGATATAAAAATTGGCTTTAAATGCTGCTTTGTTCTGAGTAAGGGCGCCTGCATATATAATAGAAACTAACAGTTTTCAAACCTACCAATTATCTCGACATGACGTTTGCTCTGGCTTTACCCATTCTATAATATTTGATTGTAAAAGTTGGCAAATTGGGCGATGCCAATAGTACAGAATAGAACTATATTAAAATTAGGTGTCGATTGTAAATTTTACATTTTTAAGAATCAATTCTGCCTTGAATGTTAGTGAATTTTATATCAAACAATACATAAATATCACCTTTTAGTAAAATGTAAATAGCACACTAACAAATGATATTATGAAAACTATTTTTCACCTAATAGAAGTGGTAACTTCTAAATTACGATATACTTTACCATTAAGGAGAGCAGAAAATACCTTTTGGTTTGGTAATGTTTACATATTTAAACTATAGATTTCATTATTTCATTTGGTAATCAACCCGTGATGTTCTTTTTTTGATAAAATTGCCCTATTAATGTACTTTCTACAGCTAGATGTTGTGAATTATACCTAGCTCTTTGTTATTTTTACTATTTAAAGTATTACCCATGCGTATCTTATATAAAAGGTGTTATTTACTTTTATATTTGTTTTTTCTATAAATGACTTTGTGCATAATATAAATATTATTGTAAGAATCAAATTTTTTCTGTCATTTTTACCAAAAACGGTAAACTCCTTACGTAAACGTAAAATTCATCAAGGAAACGTTTCTCGGTGAATTAGTTTTTAATTTATGCAAGTCATAGCGTAAGTTTAATTTAATTTACGAACAAAGAGACTTCTAAGAAAGAGATTTGTATGCTATAAATTGACTTCGTTTATTAAGAAAATTTAAATTGTATAAGAAAAGCACGTACAATTTAAATCCTTCTAGCTTTCGTCCTCTTGTATCACTTTAACAATAATTAATAGACATAATTTATCACTTTAGATACCGCAAATCTACTGCATGAATACCATACGCATTTGTACTCAGGGAAGGACGACAACTTTTTATTTTAGTACTGTTCTAGACATCCTGACTCAATGTTTAATGAAATACTGTCCTTCAGCTTTTTGGATTATTCTAACGTGTGCTGCTCAAGCATAGTGTGCATATAAAATGAAATTCAATTATTTTTGTAAAAATTTATTTGTATACATAAATACATAGAAACACTTATAAACACAGATAAATACTTATAAATACAATAATTCGAATTTAGAGTAATCACATTTGAACAGTATTACTTAATTATATTACAAATGGCAATTTTTTCCACATAAGTACATTAAAAATATTTCACTATAAGATAAAAGTTACATTAATAATAATACATAAACACGAATTAGTGTATTGCGCAGAAAAAAGTAATCTCTGTTTAATTTGATTTTGGAATTTAGAGTATAGTTTACACTCGACATAGTTTATAATTTTTCAATCAAACTATGTGATTTTGTGACCATTTACTGAAAAAATAGACTAGCATCCACGTGGTACTTCCATTGTTGGACAATTGTTGATACAGTAAGTACAAGTAAAAATTAAGTTTTGGTTTTTGCATAACTCAAACCAAAGTTTTATTAACTCATCAGTTTAAGGAGTGATCTACAAGTCTTGACTGCAATATCCGATGGGAAGCTAAAAATATTTTTGTTTAATTCAAATACAAATATATATTAATTTTGTCTTACAATTATGTATAATCATACTTAAAATATATAAATACATAATATATATATATATATATATATATATATAAAATATATTAATATAAAGCAGCGTTATTTACAAATAGTTCATAGATTCTTTGGTTATTACATTTAGTAAGTTGAATATTTAATTCAGTAATTAATTCTTCGATATTACATTAATAATCTAATTAGGAGTAGAGTATTATTTAAAATGAATAATTAAGATACATGCTTTAATAATTGGTAGTTTGAACTTTGCTCAATATGACAAGCAACATAAGGTCGTTTAGTTTGATCGTCAACTTGGCTACGATTAGACATCGGTTGCTGGAAGGTGAAAGATGAGTATTAAGTAAAACTAATCCAGCGATGGGCGAATCGCTATTTAGTTTTGTACGTTTAAATAGAAAGGTTAATTTTGATTTCTTTGTCAACGGTAACCAGGTAAAGGTATTTAATACGTTATTTTAATTTGATTTCAATTGCAGTGCTCTTAATCATAATCTTAAGAAGATTAAGCAGTTATCAAATCTCGTCCTCATAAATATATATCGCGTCCTACATTATGTCATTCCGTTTATCAGTGTTTGGAAGGCAAAAATTAAAACTAATTAAGAAATTAATTTTACAAACAAAGAAAAATGGCGTAACTATTCAAGTCCTTGGTTACTTGCAGTTCTAGAAATATCTGTAAGAAAGTTTGCTTATCTGCTTCATTGCGGTTCATATTGTTCGGTTATGTTATCTTGTGACCTTTCATCATTTGTATAACAATTCTAAGTAAGCGATTAGCTTTATCTATATTGTCCTGTAACCTGTACGTCTTGAAGATTGAAAAGGAAGTCAATATCACATTTATACGGGCACGTTAAACTAACAAATGTTTGTTTATATTGTGATTGCAATAAGAAATACTATTTAAAGTAATAATGTTTATGTTTTAAATAATATTCGTAACCTACAATTTGACTTCCTTCATGTTTGAGTAGAACTATTTTATCTGTGCTTCTCGTTGTTATTAAAAATTTTAAACTGTCTCTTATTACTGTCGTTCTTTACCGAAGTGCCGCCTGATCACCAATGCAAGTTACGAATATTATGAGCGGTTAGAATCTGGAGTTCAGAGCAATATATATTATCTGTACGTCGAGCGTCAGTTTATATTTATGCAAACTGACTAGATATATGCAATTAAAAGATATACACAATTATGAAGATTAGTTTTCCGTAAGAATACACAATATACACTTATTTGAAATAATCTTGTAAAATCTCGCTACTTCTATATATCACATTTGATTACTAAAGTCTGTAATTTAAGCTCAATATATTCCTGAACGAACTAACTTGTTAGTGAAACACCTTGTAGAATATTAATTTCATGTAAAATGGTGTTTAAAAGCCAAGACGTGCAATTAAATTCGTATTTTTATTCAAATTTAACTAAAAACCACAAAGAAAATCGTTTTACTTCTGCAAATACATAGGGAAACTTGGAAGCGGGTTGTAAATTATGTTAAAACCTCAAGAGTGTAAATAAACCAATTATACCACAGAATTATATAGTGCAATAATATAATTTTTCAATAAGCTTTAGATTTATGAAAAACCTTAAATTTGTTAGTGTGTGCATCGCCAAATATGAGCAATTGAAGCTTTGGCTGAATAAATTCCATTCAATATAACATAGTCTTAATAGACATTGTTGCAATTATCATAAAACGAACCATACACTTTACTCCAAAGTATTAAATAGACATTAAATTAGCTGAATACATAAGATTAGATTACACAGATGAAGCCATTGTCTCATTATTATAGACTGAAAGCGTATGAATGATGAAAAAGCACATTATAGCATATTATAGTAACAAAGACGTTGACCGTAAAAAGATATGATTTGTAGTGAGAATAGAGAGTTTTGTGGAATTCAACGAAAGTATTATTAAGGACAGTTTTATAGAAATCGGTCACCTAAAGACATCGAAAGTGTAGAGATACAGTAGAGCTTGGGGGGAAAGGGTCTTAATGCTAGATCCCAGAGAGAAGTTGATTTAAAGGGTTTGAAATTTATAATAAAGAGCTGATTTGTTGAAAGGGATGTTAGTGTAGAACTTGTAGAATATAATGAAGTGGAGCATTTTAGAAGATGGAACAAAACACAGAAAAACGGGAAAAATACGCGGAATATGAAAAATTTCGATCTTATGCTTGGGGTTCTGCAAGGTAAATTTCGAAACGCTTACGTGCGGAATTAGTATCGTAATGACCGTTTGTAGGAAGTGTAACCGGATTTGTTCATCTCGCCATTAACTTGTAAATTTTGGAGTTATGTTGTAGCTGTTTCTTTAGAGAATGAAAAGCTGGTGTGTTCTGTACATTACCTGAATCAGATGAATAAAATTGTAAGTAATAGTATAGACTAATTTATAATTCTGTATTATTTATATGTGAATGAGAATGTAAATACGTCTTGATTTTTTTCTAGCATAGAACACTAATCGAAAGATAAGTTTATTAATAGTAAAATATTAAGAGATATGTAGGTGTTATGTATTTTGTAAAGGACAAGGTGATGGTACAACATTGGTATTAAACTGTTTTCTAGTTTGATGACCAACATTAATGATATAGTGGTATCAGCATCTAGCAAGGAAGAGTTAGAAGCAGCCCTTCATTAAATGGAAACAGTTTTTACAGTGAGATAAGGTATGAAAATTAACAAAAATAAAACTAAAGTACTAGTATGCAAAGGAGGGGAAAATAAATCAAAGACAAGAATACAAATAGATAACGAGAACTTAGAAGATGTTAAGGATTTCTGCTACCTAGGAAGACAAAATACGCAAAATGGAACGAGCGCAATAGATATTATACAAAGATTAGCACAAAGTGGTGCTACATATAACAAAAAAAAAGCAATTACTGTGTTCAAAGACAACAAACATAGAAACCAGGAAAAGATTACTGAAAGCATATGTGTGGAGCATATCACTCTATGGCTGTGAAACTTGGATAGTGGTAGAAGTGGAGAGGAATAAGATTAAAGCCTTTGAAATGTGGTGCTACAGACGTATGATGAAGATATCATGGATAGCAAAGTTAAGAACAAAGAAGTTTTAGAAATGGTAGGAGGAGAAAGAAATATGTAGAAAACGGTAAAAAATAGAAGAGATGAGATGATAGGTTACATTCTAAGGCATGAAGGAATAGTGCCGAATATATTAGAATCAAAGATAGGAAAAAGGAGAGGTAGAAGTAGGCCTAGGTTAGACTATTGCACACAGATAGTCAAAGATGTAAGCTGTGGAAATTTCAAGGAAATGTTATTACTGGCTCAGAATACAAATCAATGGAGGTACGCGTCCAACCAGTTCCAAGACGAAAAACCATATGACAAAAAAAAATTGTACTTAAACCTGATGATTACCTGATGATCATTAAAGCATTATGAAGCCAGGAATCTAATTACTACGCAATGTTTTTCTAGTTTTTCTGCATTTTTTATACCCGGCACCAAGCATAATTGTTCAGGGCCATCTTCTAGATAAGAAGAGTTAACTTTCACCCACAACAGCTAACGTAAAAGTATTTCAATCAGACAACTGATTGTCATTTCGACAATTACAATGATCTTTCTATTTATAGGAGGAGGGATCTTGAAATGACTCTTATAAGAGTTATTTCTTGTCACCGTACAATTTGAAATGATGCTCACAGTTTTGAAGTATAAAGTTAAATTAATACAACAGGTAATAAATACATTATGTAAAACTCGACTGTAAAATCAATTACCACTTAGAAATTTACAATGACGTAAGTCTTGATATAACTTTCTATCAAAAAATAGCATAAGTATCCATAAAAATACTGATAAAAAATAAATTTGTTACAACCTCTCCAATAAAACAAATGAACCTCTTATTGAAATTAATAACACTGCCGAAGCGAGACCTGCCTGATTGTTTTCTGCATCAAATCAGCTTGACCATATTGCAGATGCTTGACCACTTGTAGAATTGATATCTACGACCATTTATTCAAGCAGCATAATCTTTTGAAATTGATGACAGCAAGACTAGCTATAGCATGCTGTCAGATAAATGTAAAACTCCATCAAAAGAAATTACGGGTGGACATATCTTTAAACCACCCGGAAATCTTAAAACAGAATGTAGCAATTGCAAATTTGTATTGAATTGAAGATGTTTACAGTTTATTGTAGACGTCTAATTGATAGCAGTAATAATAAATACTAATAATTAAGACAAATAGATATTGCAAATTTAAATAGTAAAAATTGTATATAAATACCTGGGTTTACTGGTCCTTGACCATAATCCTAATGTATGGAGAGTAAGAGGAATGGATTTTACGACACTTATTACACATATAATGGAACATCAATACACAACATCGAATTAGACATTAACAAATATCTAAACAAGATAAAATCTTATTAATATCAGCTAAAATTTATAGTACTATACGAAAAGCTATGTACATTGTTATTACTGCTAGCGAAATCCACACGCTGGTTCTTGAGCTTGCAGACTTTTCTATATCTTTTATTAGAAACTGAGCAATATTATTACAAAAGCAGTGCGATAATAAATTTCATCTCGTGTTTTTGTTCAGCAAGCGAACAAGTGTCCACGAAAGCAGATATCATAGTTATGAACTAGAGTGCTTATCCGTAGTGTATGCTTTGAAACGCTTTCATATTCATGTACAAGGCATTCACTTTAAAATTATCACAGATTGTGATAGCTTTCGGTTAACATTGATAAAGAAAGATATCGTACCTCGCATAATGCGCTGGTGTTTACATCTGCAGCATTATGACTATGAAATTCGACATAAACTTGGTGTACAAATGCAACATGCAGATGCGCATAGTAAAATTCATAACATTTTAGTATTAGAAGGCAATATATTAGAGCAGACTATAGCACTTAAACAAAGTACCGATAAAGATATTATTGAATTAAGAAATTTATTGGAGAATATAAGATCATACAACAAATGAATTATGAAATGCTATTGTTTATAGGAAATACAACAGTAAAATTTTGTTCTATGTTTACATAATCATTATGCATACCTACCACAATGGTATGGGACATTTGATTATAGACAAAACACTAGAATTGATCACAAGAACATATTGGTTTCCATAGCTAAAAGAAAAAATTAAAAAGTTTATACAGAATTGTCTAAAGTGTATAGAATTCAATCCCAAGTCAGGTTCGATCAAAGGATTTTTATATATTATCCTTAAAGGTAATCTACTTTTTAAGTGATACATGTAGACCATTATGGACCTTTGCAAAAAACAAGAGTTAATAATAAATATACTTTTGAAGTGATTGATGGCTTCACAAAGTTCATTAAGTTTTATCCTTGCAAAACGACAAGTACGCAAGAGATAATAAAACATTAAAAGATTATTTTTGGAATTATAGTAAGCCCAAAACACTATCGCGGATCATGTTACATCAAATTTATTTAAAGAATTTGTAACTAGTAATGATACAAAACATATCCTAATTGCATCACGAAGCCCTAAAGGAAACGGTCAAATAGAAAGAATGAGTCGGTTATTGACACCCTTGTTAGAAAAGATTAGTGATGAAAATCAGGTGTCATGGGATTCTGTTTTGCATGATGCTGAATTTTGCATCAATAATTCTGTAAACAGATTATTATTTGGCCATAATCAAAATGGCAAGGTAAACGATACATTATGGGAAATTTTAGAAACTTTTATTGATCAAGACTGTGATTTAGTTGAAATAAGGCACCATCCAGAAGTAAATATTAAGAAAATTCAAAAATTAACGAAGAATACTATTACCAAAAACACAAAAAGCTCTTAGTTATAGAATAGGTCAATATATTATGATGACCAATATTGACACTGTGCCGTTGGTAAAAAATTGACACCTAAATATCGCGATCCATATCAAATCAAAGAAATCTTACCAAACGATAGGTATATTATCACAGACATCATTGGATTTGAAAACACACAAATTCTCTACAATGGTGTAGTCGAAGCCTCTTCACTTAAAGCATATCCTTGTATGAATATCAATCATATAATTAATTAGGCATAATAATAAATACGTGTGATATTTTTCTTTTTTGTATTTGCATTCATGTGATTGTGTAAAACCTATGTGTTATTATTTAATTTATATACTATTTAGGAGACTAGGTAGAATTTTATGAACAACTTATTATTCATAATTCTATACACTCTTAGTTACGCATTTGATACATTTTTTATGTATTAAAGTACTTATGGTATATATATTACTCAAATTTAAACCAGGGTAGAAAATTAATTAACGACATCAAATAATTTTAATCACCCTGTATAAAGAAACAAATAGAAATTATGTGCGAAATTTATATTAATTAATTCAATTTTTAAGTAACGGGTATTAAACAAAATGTACAAATAATAATTAATATTTAATTGGTATTCGCTAAAAATTAAAGGGTAGAAGTCAATGCCATTCATTATTACTTTAATTGGAGTTAATTAAACCATTAGTAATATATAATAAGCATGAAAGCCTGTGAAAATCCAAGATTGGTAACAAACAGCTAAAAGGAAGGTTAAAATACCATGAAACAAAGCTCGGAGAATTATATTAAAACGTTCATTAGGAGCGCACACCTGCAAACTTTTAAATGTCAAGTTCTAATAAATTTGAATAGATAAACATGCAGCTTCTACGTATATTGGAAACGGTCGGATGTTTTAGCAGGAAATGCTAGATGAGGGGTTATTTTACTCACGTAGGAATCCACGTGGATTTAAATAGCAGATAGTAAAGAATATCGATTTGTACCACTCAGACCAAGGTAGAAAGGGACGGATAAAACGCGTAAAGCAGAGACACCGATAATAGAAGGCGTGATTTGTGAAGCGTCACTAGGTCTACGATTGGTTGAAATAAGATGCAGATATGAGAGGGGAAGCATATCAGTTGGTGTGTAAAATTAATTAGTTGTTCTCGGACGTGTTGCGAGCCGTGTGGAAATTTCTTAGATTTTCAACTTGGACGTGTGCAAATTTTTAGTAGAATCGCTGTGCCGAGCCGTCGGAAGCGAAAATAGAATGCGAAATTCTAAAAATTGTCCGTTGTGGGACAAATTCGACTTGCAAGCGGGCCATTATATAAACCCGGGCTAATAGGAGTTTCGCTCTCTTAGATTTTTGATTTTATTCAATACTTTAAACAGTTTTGCTCTTTATTTTTTTTTATTATTCGATACTTTAAGTAGAATACGTGGTGATTACATGCTACAATAAAAGTTATTAGTGCACTTAGAGAAGATACAAGGTAATAAAGTCTGGTTATATTTGCGAGTATTACTGTACCAATTATCCAAATTAGTAACGATAAATAAATAAATAGAAGTAGGCAGTTTTGGGTATAGCGTGAAAGAATTATGAATTTCAGTGCTATTTTTCGGGGGTGTTAATAATCAAATGTTATTCGTAAACGTGATTGGATCCACAAAACAAGATTTAGATATACGTAGATGAATTCCTGAGAAGCCCTGAAACCTTTTAGACGAATGGTGGTGTACAAAATTTTAAAAGCGGTCAGAATCTGAAGCCGTAAACATAAACCAGCTGGAATGGTGGAATTAGCAAGGACGATGTACATTGGAGCCACGAGTGCAGTAACCTTCAGGTAACTTATGCTTTTTTGTTCGATCTTTGATGTTTTGGTGTGTGTTGAATATCTTTATAATTTGTTTGATAAAAATGGACAGTAGTAAATTTGTGTAAACAACAAAGTTTGAATTTTAAGGTAAAATGTTCTTGTTTAAGTAGAAAGGAGTATTTATCAAGTTTATGTTTTGGATTATGATGAAAATTTGGATCTGTCTTTGAGCTCAATTAGACTAACCTGTTAAATTAACGTAAAGGGGTGGGAGATGCTCCCTTTTATTCAGACTCAGGTCTGGACATATTGTTAACTTAATTAGTATGCATCCTACAAGGACTCTAATTCTGGATGCAAATTAAAATGATGACAAATTTTAACTTGAAATTTTATGATGCTGAGATTTATGCTGAAATTTAATTTTGAAATTTTAATGTATTATGAATATTGATGTAAATAGAGTTAACGTTGATGTTTGTGGTAGGAATGTGTTTGTTTTTTTTTATGAATGAGGATAAAAGTTTTAACTAGGTGAGCAGCCGAGGTGGAGAGAGTAAAGAGGCGATTATCAGAAGAGAATTACAGCAATCTGGACGGCCCAACGTTGGGGCTCGAATGTTTTTTTTACTCTGGTGAGTTTTTTTTGTAGGTTTCACAGAATCTTGGCGGCCCAATCTGTGGGGCTCGAATGATCAGCAGAAAGTATCAGTTCCCGTGACCAAAGGCGCATTTCACAGAATCTTGGCGACCCAAAAGTGAGGCTCGAGTTCCAAATAAAATTTTTGTGATTTTATTCCAGGAAACTGGCGATCTGAGAGAGAGAGTTTCTGTTTGTGTATAAATTTAAGAGTATTTTAGAGTGTGTGAGAGTGATTAGAACGTATGCAGAGAAAGGAGTGGTTAAGGAGTCAAGGAGTGGAAATTGGAAGTGACGATAGTGCATTGTGTGAAAAAAATTCAAAAATGGAGGAAGCTGGAGGCAGTAGAGATCAGTCGAGGACGGAATCAGGGGATCAAGGAAACGCGATGATAATGAGGATGCTTGAAAGATTGAATGAGAAGTTTAGCGGGGTTAGAGAGGACTCAAATCGAAAATTTGAGCAAATGAGTGAAGAATCGAACAGGAAGTTAGAGGAGATTAGAGAAATGAGTGAGGAATCGAATCGTAGGTTTGAGCAAATTAGTCAAAAAATAGATAAGACGAATCAAGAAGTTTCAGAATTTAAAAATAGTCTTACCGTGAAAATGGGGGAAGTAGAAAGTAGGGTTGATAGAAATGAGAAAAACATTACAGGTCTTCGACAGGAAATGGGACATTTAAGGTCCGAAGTACGTATTTTTTGTGAAGAAGAGATAATTATAAAAATGACTGAAGTAACGGACTCATGTAGGTATCAGTTAGGCAGGGTAGAACGCGAAGTTAGTAGTATCAAATACAACATGTCAAGTTTAACGGGGGATGGTCCCAGATTTTATACAGGTGGCGTATCATTGGACCAACATATGAAGTTTTATGGCGATAACAGGGTAAATCCACAAATTTTTATTAATAGTGTAAGAAATCTAGTGGGAAATTTATTTGACGAACAGACTAAACTCAATACGATAAAGGCTTTATTGAAAGACAATGCGGAAGCATGGTATAATTTAGTAGGACAGGACATAGACACCTATCAGGACTTTGAAAACAAATTTTTACAACATTACTGGAGTGATCACAAACAGGATCAGATTAGGGACGACTTGATTACAGGAAAATTTAAGGGAGAGTTTGCAGGTTCTAGGGAACAATATGCCATCCGCAAATACAGTGTGGCCAAACAACTTAATCCACCATTGACGGACAGACAAATAATCAAATACTTATCACGACATTTTGAACTCGAAATCAGACAATACGTGGCCTTACAAAACATTACAGAACGTGAGATATTTTTGGAATATTTACAGAGATATGACGATGTATGTGTAGGACGGACAAGAGAGATACGGGAACGAAACATTAATACGGTTAGGTTTGACAACAGGACACATAATTTTCCGAGACGGCCTGACTACAATAGAAATTTTCGACCGAATTGGGAACGACGAGGACAGGAATACAGAAGCAATAGTGCGACTAGGGGACCAACGTCAAGACCTAGTTACACGAGACAGAATAGTTTACCGGAAGTAAACAGGACAGTGACGAGCACGCCGAATAGAGACAGGGACACGGATATTAATGCGAGGAGGACGTACGCACAGGTTGTAGAAGGACAGCCAGGACCAAGCACGGAAAACAGGACGAGACAGGATTTTTAGAACGCGACAGACCACTAGATTTCTGTGTAAATGTATATGAACATCCACGTGAATTTTTCAAAATTGAGGAGGAAATAGAGCCAGAAACTGTAGAAGAATTATGTTTGCCAATTATTAATATAGGAATTTTTGAGAATAATGTAGAAGTATTACTTGATACAGAGGCAGAGACGAGTTTAATATCGGAGGAATTCGTCAGCAAAATTAGGGATAAGGTTTGTGATAGAATTATGCCTATAAAGCGTAGCCATTTAGTAGCTCCAAATAAAAAGAAGTTTGCTGTAGTAAATAGTGTTGTGGTGCTTAGGATAAATATAGGAGGTTTAAGCTGTGAACAGGAGTTTGTAATTGTACCTGGACTGAAGTTTCAGAGCATTTTAGGTGTTGACTGTATGATGCAGTTAGGGGTTTTGATAGATATGGAAAGAAAGGTAGTAAGGATTAAGGATAGGGTAGTGCCATGGAAGGGCAGTTATGAAGTCACAGAGGATGACACGGGGTTGAATATTAATGTAGTAGAGGTAGAGGATGATGGAGTTAAACAGATCAACACAATAAGATGTCCAGAGGATAGGATAGTAGAGGTTCAAGCTTTATTACAAACACATGCAGAATTAGTGGGGGTGGAAGCAAGCACAGCGTTAGGCTATGAGCACGTGTTAAAAGTGGATAATTCAGAACCGTTCAACGCCAAGGTTTATCCTATTCCAGCGGCATATCGGGAGCAGGTGAAGGCAGAATTAAATAAAATGTTGGAAGATGGCATAATAGAGGTCTCAAACACTCATTTCATAAATCCGTTGGTGGTAGTTAAGAAAAAAGATGATAGTATTCGTTTATGTTTAGATGCACGAAAAATTAATCAACGGACCAAACCGCAATTCCATTGTCCACCAACCATGGACACACTTTTGACGAGGTTAAGTGGCAAGTTTATTTTTAGTAAATTAGATTTAAGGAATTCATTCTGGCTGATTCCATTACACAAGGATTCTAGAAGGTACACAGGATTTTCCGTAGAAGGAAAAATCGATAATTTTAAGGTAGTATCGTTTGGTTTGTCCGCAGAAAAGGAAATAATAATAAATAAGAAACAGACAGGTGTAGGGACTGAAGAAGAAGCAATATTTAAGAGTCAGGATAATAGGGATGAGTTTATTTTATGTGAGATAACAGGGATGATAAGTATAGATATAGAAGGAGGAGAAATAGGGATGAAGAGTATTAGGATGGTAAGAAGAAAGACTTGGAGGATCAAGAAAAGAGTCAGATTTAAATAAGAAATGAAGATTAAATGAACAAAATATAGGGATAGAATAGGTGTATATAGAAGAGCAGAAGTAAGTGTTCATAGAAAATAAAGCTAGGTATATGATAAATAGGAGAGATAGTTAGATATAGGTATATAGGATGAGAATGAAAATTAAATGTAGGAAGAAAATAAGATAGGTTAAGTGTAGATATTTCTTATAAAATTAGGTGAGAGTTAGGAATAGAATAAGAATAGGATAGGTATATAGGATTAGGTAGGGAGAAGTGAGTATAGTGAAGATTAGTTAAAGGTTAGGAATAGGATAGGTATATAGGATGTATATAGGATAGATGGAGAAGTAGGATGAAGGTAGGGATAATTTCAGTTTATAAAATTAGGTGAGAGTTAGGAATAGGATAGGGATATAGGATAGGTGCAAATATTTTTAAGATTGGATATAAGTTAGGTAAGTTAGAAAGATAAGTGTAGAGTGAGATAGACAATTTTTTTGTAAATTTTTTTGTAGTCTAGATGTTTCGTATTTGAATTCAAATAAGTGAGATTATTTGTATTCAAATAGGGGGAAAATACTCAAATTTAAACCAGGGTAGAAAATTAATTAACGACATCAAATAATTTTAATCACCCTGTATAAAGAAACAAATAGAAATTATGTGCGAAATTTATATTAATTAATTCAATTTTTAAGTAACGGGTATTAAACAAAGTGTACAAATAATAATTAATATTTAATTGGTATTCGCTAAAAATTAAAGGGTAGAAGTCAATGCCATTCATTATTATTTTAATTGGAGTTAATTAAACCATTAGTAATATATAATAAGCATGAAAGCCTGTGAAAATCCAAGATTGGTAACAAACAGCTAAAAGGAAGGTTAAAATACCATGAAACAAAGCTCGGAGAATTATATTAAAACGTTCATTAGGAGCGCACACCTGCAAACTTTTAAATGTCAAGTTCTAATAAATTTGAATAGATAAACATGCAGCTTCTACGTATATTGGAAACGGTCGGATGTTTTAGCAGGAAATGCTAGATGAGGGGTTATTTTACTCACGTAGGAATCCACGTGGATTTAAATAGCAGATAGTAAAGAATATCGATTTGTACCACTCAGACCAAGGTAGAAAGGGACGGATAAAACGCGTAAAGCAGAGACACCGATAATAGAAGGCGTGATTTGTGAAGCGTCACTAGGTCTACGATTGGTTGAAATAAGATGCAGATATGAGAGGGGAAGCATATCAGTTGGTGTGTAAAATTAATTAGTTGTTCTCGGACGTGTTGCGAGTCGTGTGGAAATTTCTTAGATTTTTAACTTGGACGTGTGCAAATTTTTAGTAGAATCGCTGTGCCGAGCCGTCGGAAGGGAAAATAGAATGCGAAAATCTAAAAATTGTCCGTTGTGGGACAAATTCGACTTGCAAGCGGGCCATTATACAAACCCGGGCTAATAGGAGTTTCGCTCTCTTAGATTTTTGATTTTATTCAATACTTTAAACAGTTTTGCTCTTTATTTTTTTTTATTATTCGATACTTTAAGTAGAATACGTGGTGATTACATGCTACAATAAAAGTTATTAGTGCACTTAGAGAAGATACAAGGTAATAAAGTCTGGTTATATTTGCGAGTATTACTGTACCAATTATCCAAATTAGTAACGATAAATAAATAAATAGAAGTAGGCAGTTTTGGGTATAGCGTGAAAGAATTATGAATTTCAGTGCTATTTTTCGGGGGTGTTAATAATTAAATGTTATTCGTAAACGTGATTGGATCCACAAAACAAGATTTAGATATACGTAGATGAATTCCTGAGAAGCCCTGAAACCTTTTTAGACGAATGGTGGTGTACAAAAATTTTAAAAGCGGTCAGAATCTGAAGCCGTAAACATAAACCAGCTGGAATGGTGGAATTAGCAAGGACGATGTACATTGGAGCCACGAGTGCAGTAACCTTCAGGTAACTTATGCTTTGTTGTTTGATCTTTGATGTTTTGGTGTGTGTTGAATATCTTTATAATTTGTTTGATAAAAATGGACAGTAGTAAATTTGTGTAAACAACAAAGTTTGAATTTTAAGGTAAAATTTTCTTGTTTAAGTAGAAAGGAGTATTTATCAAGTTTATGTTTTGGATTATGATGAAAATTTGGGTCTGTCTTTGAGCTCAATTAGACTAACCTGTTAAATTAACGTAAAGGGGTGGGAGATGCTCCCTTTTATTCAGACTCAGGTCTGCACATATTGTTAACTTAATTAGTATGCATCCTACAAGGACTCTAATTCTGGATGCAAATTAAAATGATGACAAATTTTAACTTGAAATTTTATAATGCTGAGATTTATGCTGAAATTTAATTTTGAAATTTTAATGTATTATGAATATTGATGTAAATAGAGTTAACGTTGATGTTTGTGGTAGGAATGTGTTTGTTTTTTTTTATGAATGAGGATAAAAGTTTTAACTAGGTGAGAAGCCGAGGCGGAGAGAGTAAAGAGACGATTATCAGAAGAGAATCACAGCAATCTGGACGGCCCAACGTTGGGGTTCGAGTGTTTTTTTTTACTCTGGTGAGTTTTTTTTTGTAGGTTTCACAGAATCTTGGCGGCCCAATCTGTGGGGCTCGAATGATCAGCAGAAAGTACCAGTTCCCGTGACCAAAGGCGCATTTCACAGAAATTGTTCAGTTGTGTATCAACAATTAAGGATCAGGAATATTTATAGTTATTTAGACTGCATAATTGATACTACAGTATTTCAATAATTTAAACTGCTGTGTGTCATATTCATGTGAATTATTTATCGCCAGATGGACAACTTTGTATAGATTGCTAGAGGAAACATGATTTAAGTTATACGAACAGCGTGTTTTAAATTGCGGAATTCGTTCAGTTCATAAATAACACATAATTTTAAATTTTTATGCAAGCCACTAAATATTTGTCTTATTTATCGGTAACCTCTTTTATGCATTCGATAGTGCAAAAGTATAAAAGCGAAATAGGTATCTATTAAATAAATATGCAACCGCTAGCATCTCATTAGCACAAAAAATAGGTATATCAAGACCGAATTATAAAGAGTATGGGAATTAACAACGGGATTTGCTAATAGTTCCTGATACGCAACAGCATTTTTATACATAGTAGATATCTGAAACATATTAAGATAATAAAAATAGAAATGCTGAATCCACAGTAAAAATTGCTATTAATGTTAAACTTCGTTGTATTATTATTTAGATTGCAATAAAGGTTTTAGGGAAAGAAGGTGGACAGAAATAGATGGATATACAAGGGTGTTGCAGACCAGATTTTCTAAGCCTATGGCTTAGCTATTTGTAAGCACAATTATAATAAATATCTATTTGGAAATGGAAAGCAATGCTTCTTTTAAGCATTACACTAAAATTTATAAAATTATAACCATTGCTAGAATAAACCTCTAGACGATGATGGAAATATCTATCTCTCTCTGCTATTTGAATATCTCTGGTGATGTTCAAACACTGGCCTTATTCAATTTGTTTTTTGTTTTACCCACATCTGAATAGTGTCCTAAAAAAATTTTTTTGGGGTAGTTAAAGGGACAGATTTATAAGACGTTTGATTTAAATGTGGACAATATAAAAAACGAATAAACCAAAGCGTTTAAACATTAACAAAATTTTATTTATTGTCAAGATGTTCATGCCAATTAATTATAATAAAGAGTAACAATTTTGAACAACTGTTGTAATGCTATTAATAACCTATTATTGGCGACATTATCGTATTTAAATGACAAACTGTATTAATTAGTATTTTTTTGTTTGAGCTTTGGAACCTTATATTCACATTTAATGAATGCAGGTTTAAAAAATTTTACACATAGCTGTATTGTACATCAAATAAGAATTTTGTGGTTGAATACTGATATGGCTATAAAGAAAACATGAGAACTGAAGAAAACATTAAACAAATAATAGCTTATCATCCGAAACAAAAGTTCAATGTTGTTGTCGTTCCATACACAAATCAAACTTTCAAATATCTCGAATAATAAGCACTCAAAAAAAATTGCCCATAATCAAAATATAGTCAATCGCAGTTGAAATAAGATGAATGCTCAAATTGGAGATCTTTGACTTCAGCGGCTCCGTGGCTTAGTTAGTTTGCATGTGACTACTAAACCCAAGTTCCCGGTTTCGAGTCCCGCCATGGATCGTTTGAAAAATGTTAGACAAGCATTTTTCACAAATTTACGCCTTCTTTCAGATGAGGTAAACTGTAGAAGTCACTCCCGCGTGCGTGTGTGTTGTCAATCACGTTTGACAAAATTCAAACTTTCCAGATAAAAATCTTACTTTTTGGTCAAAGTAGTACCTTCGGATGAAGCACTGGTAAATCATATATGGGAGCATTTGATTTCAATGTACTAATTTATCCGCATATTAAATGACTGTACACAACTGAGAAGTGTCTGCTTGAATTTCAGCACAAGCATTTCTGATTCACTCAATCATATTCTTACATGTAGCTAGTACTTGTTTGTAAACTTTGTCTTTATATACCATCACAAAAAATCAAACGAAGTACGATCTAGTAATTTAGCTGGCTAATTTACCAGACCAGCTTTACCGATCAATGAAACTACGGTCAAGTACCTCGCTTGCTACCACCGAATAGCGTGCTTAAAGACTATCATGTGGGCACCAGATGTTCTGTCATACTTTAAAACTCAAGTGATCAAGTAGTGTTGGTAGTTAATTTTTCAAAGTATCTAGGCACATATAACCATTCAAGTTGACAGTCCAAGGACGCTGATGTACAACTTGGCAAAGCAAGTGCAAATTTTATGTTAGTCAATAAATCGTTCAATTGTTTGTAAAAAACGACTCGTCGGAGAACAATACGTAACAAAAAATATTGGGGTTCTGTTGAATTTGTTTACGTGCCCACTGCCAAAAGTTGCCCGATTTTGGAAATCAATGATATGAAGATCTTGATGTAAAGACACGTGATATGGATGATATTTGTTACGTGTGGAATTAACTTGAACTACCTAAATGAGATTTACTACTCCACGAAAAAGTAACAGTAATAATTCACCAACTAGTGTGCAGTGGCGAAGGGTGAATACTATAAAAACAAATACAAAGGTTTTTGGGGTATACATACTAATGCTAACACTTTTACCTACTGGGAAAAAGTCTGAATTTTTAGGCGTAATATAGTTTTGTTGAATGCCAAATCACCTGGAATTTTACAATTTCGCTAGATGACGGATGGTCTACGAGATAAAGTTAAATGGTTTTTATTGTCTTGCAATACACGTTAGTGGAGCTTTTTGTACACCTTTCTTCTCGCTATTTAACTCAAAAAATAGACAAATAACAATAAAACTCTAAGTGGTTCACTTAACCTATATTGAAACATAAAAATCACAGCAACAGAACAAACAGTTTAAATTAACTATCCCTGTTTGACCAAATCTGTGTATAAAGGGTGAATGTATTAATTATATGTATCTAACCAAACTAAATGGGTATCTACAGGTTTTGCTGATTATCAGTCGCTTTTAATCAAGCGTGAACCAACAAAAAATCCACTTCTAAAAAAACATCGTTGAATGCATTAAAGCAACAATTTAAAATATGTAGTAGGTGAAAAAAATCAATAACATACAGCTTATCTTTATAAATTACATGCGACCTTGTGGTGTAAGACCGAAACTGGTATTGCTAGTAATCTACTGAATGGAACAGATGTCGAAGAAAGCATTCACTATCAGACCACTTTTACTAGTATCGGCAATTTGTTTATCCCCGCAGTCATATTCGCGTTCGGCAGTTTATTTCACTAGCAATCCCGAATCTATAAAATTATTGTCACTTCATATGCACGATGCTAGTTGCTTGTCAATCAAATTACAACCGCCTGCAATGTATGTCTGATAGGCTGTGTTTGATTGATCCCCTCTAATATGATTTGGTGGTATTTATAAGTTAAAATGACCTGGGGGGCTACGCGATTTTCTGGTTTATAGGATTAGTACGATTTAAACTATTCTAAAGTTGATGTCAAAAGTTTTAGTTTCCACGTGCATATATGCATTAGTATTTTTACACTGTCCATTTACTACCACATCTGCATCATTGGTTAGCTCCTACACATTGGATTTTAGGATGCTTTATGGAGTCTGTATATTTAAGTAATCAACAATGGTTTCAGTGTCTTTGCAATGTGTTAGAATATTTTCGAATGCACGTTCGAAGGATGATTATTTATAAAAAATACGTTGGTGTTTCTCTAATTTGATATTCAACATGTGAGGTTCCTTTCATTGCTTGTTAAAAAGAATATACTGGGTATGTTTACTGTTTATGTCGGTATTTTACTTTAATAATATAATTAAATAGCCCCTTTAACAACCGTAAACCAACCGGTTTCTAGGAAATTTTTATAGTATTCTCCCACTAAGATCATTTTAACTAACTTAAATTAATGAATGCTGTCTTATATGCAAATATGTGCCTAATTAAAACATTAGCGTTACATATTTATTGTTTTAAAATTTATCAAGCACTGCTCTGAGACTATCGTATATAGTGAGCTATTTCTCGTGCACTTACATGAAAATTAGCATATTACACAAATATCCACAAGGAACAGTAAATCAAACCCAATCTTGGGGGTGGCAGCAACCCATATGCTAAAAGAGATTTAGCTGGTAAACAACTTGTAAGAAAATTCTCAAAATTTTCTCTTGAAATGCTTAATAATCCATAACAAAAATATCACTAGCAATGGTGTGCCAAAGCCAGTCTTTGGAGTGTGTTACACTTGATTCGAATGTTTTATCTGGTCGGTACAGCAGTTACCAAATGTTACACTTAGATGGTGGTGCATTGAAATGGCGATAGGTGGCTCTTAAAAGCCGGTAATACAATTACCAAAGTTCATAAGATACACCATGACGTCACCGATAATTTATATTGCGCCATAATTAGGAGAGGTTACATAAAATTAAAACAATAAAAATTAGAGAGTCTACTCACGTGAAGGATCCGGTAACCGGCAGGAAATCACGCTACGGTAGCCTCGGCACCGCTGCTGCTGGTAGAGCTGGACATCCAATTTATCTCGGGGTCATGGCTGCTCCAGGGTCATCTCCGTTTCCTATATGCAGTGGAACGACAGGAATAGGTTAATTAAGGAACGACAAAACAAGATAATCAAGATAAGGAAAACTACATAATAAGATAACACACGACACCCGGCACGACTGTTTCACTTGAAGGTAGAAAAAGAACAGCCCTGATTCCCGCGCGTCACGGAAACACGACCCCACTCTTTTTTACTATTGCCTTACCCCTATGGGGATAAAAACACTTGCGCAACTCACTATTGTGACGTACCGGAAGCCCCGCCCAGTCTATTTAAAAATGTTCCCGCGTCTTGCATATTTGAAAATATGGCGGGAAACTTCCGTACATCAAGAAAACTAAACCTAACCTAAAATGTTAAAGTGCAAATTCGATTTGCACGTAACAATCGCGACAAAGCCACAAAAGAAAAAACTTAAAAAAAGAAAAGTCCTAACTACCCTACATAAACCCTAACTTAAAACCTACAAAATGTTTATATAAGGCGCCACCTGGTTTTTCGACTGATAACACGTCTACCGAAGTACCAGGAAACGGAATAGGTAGCCCGATAGTCTGTGACTACACTAATTACCGACAGCACAAATTTGTCGGGGAGCATGAAACACTACTTAAACTAACACGGGTGCGACAAGTCGCCTAACCTATCTAAACTTATCTAACTAAAGCTAACATAGAGTTCTTATATGCAAACACACATGAGTGTCGCATCAAACTATTCTTCTTTTTTGGCAAGAAGTGCCCAAATTTAAAAAAATGTTCATGAGAGTGCGTCACCTTGCACTCCGGCAAATTTTGTTTCTGGTACTTTGGTTTCCTCCGATGCACATTTAACTTGTCCATGACACAGTTGTGAATCCACAAATTTACCAAAAGTACCGCCTACTAAATCCTTATATGCTAACCTGACAAATTACATTTCTAAATTGGGTTAGCTTTTTCACTTAATTTTCAGGAAAAAATAATTCCCACGTCTGGTCATATATACCACACGTTAGGACGATAAAAAGATAAGATAAGATCTCAAATTGATGTTAAAGGTAGTAGATAAGATAATGACATTAAGCTTAAGTTGTTATCCTCAAAGGTAATGAATAAGATAACGGTATTAAGCTTTAGTTGTTATTTGAGATACTCGATAAGATAACACGATATTAAGTTAAAGTGATTATAAGAGATAGTAGGTAACATGAATTTAAACAGAAGTTATTACTCAAGATAACCGGTAAGATAACGCGAAATAACTCGAAGTCATTCCTAACGGTAGTCGGTAAGATAACGATAAATTAAACCAAAATTATTACTAATGGTAATCAGTAAGATAACGATAGTAAACTAAATTATTACCAAAGGTAATCAATAAGATAACGATATTAAACCTAAGGGTATTGTCAAAGATAATAAAGAAGACAAAGATATTGGCCTAGTTATTACCCAAGACAATGATAACAACAAAAGAGTGACTCCAGTAGAGCCGTTGAAATGGGATTGACCCTATAAAACACAGCGTAGTCTGAAGGACCCCCTGCGATATTAATCCGACAAGATAAGATATACACATTTTTAAAATTCACTAGACTCCTAAGAGAACTAGTACGATCATTTTCCTAACGAGTGCTTCGACTACGATAAGAAAATCAGACAAAGATAGACACGACAACTTAAAAGTATCTTCACAGATACAAACACACAAAAACAAACTGTTTTAAGGTAGTTTTTCAAAACGGTAGCACCCTAAACACTCACAAATGCCCAATTATAAGCAGTTAAATACAGATACACTGTCCCCATATGCTAAAACAACCGAGAATTTAATAAGATAACAATAAGAAGCAATAGCACCTCACCACAAAGTTCAATAAAAACAATGAAAAAATGTTTATAAGTTATGTAGATTTAGTAGAAAAGAAGGAATAATGATGTAGTATAATGTGGGCGACTGCAATAATTCAGAAGAAAACACATGGAATAGATAATCCTAATTTTTGCAACTGCGAATATGAACTATTTCTTTCAATGGCATAGGTCGCGAACACTATGTGAGCCCAAAGAAGAAAGCATTCACTCAACATCAGCTAAAACCAATCATAAAAATTCAATGGGTTATTTCAACCAAAGTTACGACAATTATCATACAATTAAACCATATAAGAGAAATACTAAAGACCGAACAATATGTAGTAGGAAAATTTCAAGGGTTAAATGAAACGACAGAGTTATATTGGGGGGGTGTAGAGGATGAAGCGATATATATCTAACGGTATGGTGAAGGAAAGTCAACGAAAAGAAAAGATAGCTAAATTAAGGTAAGTAAAGTTAAACGTGTAAGAAATTATATACTATATGAGAGAAGGAATAAGTAATTAAAGATACTAATTGATGGTGAGAACAAAAAATATTAGGTAAATCGTGAGGAGAATGGGACATGAAAAACTTAATTAGCATTTGGGTCAGCAGAGAATGGCTTAAGGTCTTTAATATGCCACCTGCCTTGGCGTTTTCCTTCAGTATCCTGAAGTTCGTAGATAAGGGGACTAATAACACGTGTGACTTTACAAAGAATGAATTTAGGGCTAATTTCAAGAAAATTTCTTAGATGCATCCGATAAGACATAGTTCTTTTTCCAAACTTGTTCGCCCAAGGCAAAGGAAATATTTCGCTTACGCAAGTTATAATGGTCCTTGCTCTTTTCGTAAGCTTTTAACAAATTTTTTCTAACGTCGTTAAAGATAGAAGGTAGTGACTGTTGGTCCTTGTCCCAACGTACTTTATCGTCAAATTCAATTACGTTAGTATCGTCAGGCACTAAACCATAGTAACTCCCATCGATTGGGGTATATCTTCCAAAAACAAGAAAAGACGGAGTGAATTGGGTTGCTTCGTGTTTAGATGTACGCAAAGCTTGAGCAATTTCAAAGATATGTTCATCCCATGTAGTATGGTCTGAATTAATATAAGAAGAGATAGCGGTAATTAAAACTCGATTTACCCTTTCGGTAGGGTTTACTTGGGGGTGATATTTTGCGTTAAACCAAATTTTTTGTACTTTGTAACTTTTAACGAAATTCTGAAAATCTTTAGAGATAAATTGTGCACCATTGTCACAAAGAATAATCTGGGGGACACCAAAGATAAGAAAGACATTTTGTTCTAGAAATTTAATTATTGCTGCGAAGGTAGCTTTACGTAAGGGTTGTACCATAACAAATTTAGAAAACCAATCGGTAACGACTAAAAGATATTGATTACCTCTTTTCGATCGGGGGAGAGGTCCTAATAAGTCAAGCGATATTAATTGAAAGGGATAAGATACACGCTTAAAGTTACCCATTAAACCAGGGCGAGCATCTTGTGAACTTTTATGGGAACCACAAATTTTACAGCTTTTAATGTAACGACAAACAGATTGCTTAAGTGTGGGCCAGTAATACAATTCAGATATTTTCGCGAGAGTTTTTGTAACACCAAGGTGTGCAGCTAAGGGATCGTCGTGACATAATTTGAGCACCTCACTGCGATTTGCAGTGGGCACAACGAGTTTCCATTCAGGTATATTCGATATTTTATGTGGGGACGAGGATACAAATTTATACAGTCTATTATTAGTTACACGAAAGGTAGGAAATTTGTCGGGGGTATCGGAAACTTTTCTAATCATATTGAGGTACCAGGTATCCAGAATTAAATTTGGAAGGTTAAGAGAAAAAACATCTCGAGATAAGGCATCAGGTACGATATTTAATTTGCCAGGCCTATGCCTAACATCGAAAGTAAATTGAGATATACGCAAGTTCCATCTTGCCAAACGACCTGCGGGTTGTTTCAAGTTATTAAGCCAAGTGAGTGCTGCACAATCAGTGATTACGGTGAAGTGTGTACCTTCGACATATCCTCTAAATTTCTCAATGCCAAAGATAACGCCCAATAGTTCCCGTTCGGTAGCAGAGTATTTTTGTTCGGCAGAAGTTAAGGCACGGCTCGCATATGCGATTGGATGTTCTAAACCATTGTTTACCTGGAACAACATTGCACCTAACCCAGTAAGTGAGGCATCGGTTTGTATATAAAACTTATCATCGAAATTTGGAGAAATTAAGATAGGTGCTGAAGTGATTAATGTTTTAATTTGTTCGAAAGCCTGTTGGGATTCTAAATTCCACTCGATAGTTTGGGATTTCTTTTTATTTTTGATTAAAGCGGTAATGGGTGCAGATATAGTTGAAAGGTTAGGTAGAAAAATGCGATAATAGCTAATCATTCCAATTAAACGTTTGATTTCGGTAACAGTTTTAGGTGTTTTAAATTTAGTAATGGCATCAACTTTAGCAGGATCTGCTCGTAAGCCTGTCCCATCGATAATAAAACCGAGAAATGTGAGGGATGAACGACAAAATTGAGACTTTTCCCAGTTTATCTTAAAGCCTGCTGCGCTTAAACGTTCAGCAACTTCATCTAATGTGGCGATATGTTCATCGAAAGAACTTGAGATAACTAAGATATCATCTAAAAACACAAAGGCACGTTCTTGATGTAAGATAGGACCTAACGTTTGATCCATAGTACGTTGCAAAGTTTGAGGAGCGTTACAGAGACCAAATGGCAAAAAATTATATTCGAAAAGACCTCGGCCTGGGACACAAAAAGCAGTTTTTTGACGAGAAGATAAGTCAAGAGGTATCTGATAAAAAGCTTGTCTTAGGTCGATAGATGAGATAAATTTAGCGTTACGAAGCCTGCTTAAAATTGAGTCAGTTCTGGGTAGAGGGTAAGCGTCTGGAACAGTCACAGAGTTCAACTTTCTGCCATCAAAACAGACACGCCATTCGTCATTCTTTTTCCGAACTAGTAATACAGGAGAGGTCCACGGTGAATTTGAAGGAGAGATAACACCAGATACTAACATTTTGTCTATTTCAGCATGTAAATGCTTTTGTAAGGCAGGCGATAAGGGATATTGACGTTGCTTAAAGGGAAGGGCATCACCTGTAGAGATAACGTGTGTCGCAGTCGTAACGCAACCAATTTCGGAGGTATTAAGTTTGCGAAATTTGTCGATTGTAGCGGTAAGAGTTACATCTTGGGAGTCAGTAAGAGAGATTTTGTTAGATATTCCTGTAGATGCACAGGAGTTCGTTTTAATAGAGGTTTGCCATGAAAAATCCTGAAAGTAAAGTGACAGATTAAAAAGTTTACAGAAATCAACGCCCAGTAGAAAAGGATACGCTAATGCAGGGACAATCAAAAATAAAACGTCACGTTCAAGAGATTCTACTGAATTTTTAACTTAAGGAACCAGTTACATGTATTTGATTATCGTCAGCTAAATTTATGGAAGTTTTTCGGGAATAATTTGAATTTTGATATTTTGTTGAGATAATTGATGTAAACCTTCGTTATTTATAAGAGAACATGAAGAACCTGTATCCAGTAAAGCAATTACATTTAAGGAACCTATTGAGATAGATAAGTGTGGACGATTATCGAAGGGTTTTTTAACAAGTTGTGAAACGGTAGCAGTCTTTTTATGATAAAAGGAATTGACGGTTTGTAACCACTTAGACCACTCGGCTAGAGTAGTATAGCATAGTTCCTCTAATGAAGGTAAGGTATTTTGTACATTAATAGTAGCGGTATTATTATTAGATAAATTTAATGACGGTACAACGTTAGAAGTGGTTTTATAATTTAAATTTATTGGCGTCTGTGTCCGCTGGATGATTGGTGTTGAGGGCGATTTTGGTTTCTCGAGATATTCACACCCCGATTTGAAATATCTCGACGGGAGTTTCCCGATACGTTAGGATTACAGTTGGTGCAGTTAGATTTGTAAATATTTGAGCGACCACAACCATAACAAAAATATTTCTAGGGTATGTGCAGACAGTATAGCTATGTCCACTTCGCTTGCAGTTCCAACAGGTAAGTGCGTTATTAGTTACGGTAGGAGGAACGTTAAGGGTAGATAGTTTACGGGAAGGTCGAACTTGGCAAGCTAAATCAGATTCTAGAAGACCAGATAATTTCTCGGGTGGTGGCCGATATTTGTTAATTCTTGACCTCACTTCTTGAAGAGAACGACATAGGTCTTTAAAGTGAGCTAGCGAAGATATGGGCTGTAATGCCAAACGTTCTGAGAAATAGGGTTTAAATTTCTAAGTAATTGATCGATAATTTCGGATTCGGAAGGTTTTTTGTCGAGTCTGCTATATAAAGCTTCTAATGAGGTAATAAAAGACACAACATTTTCGTCGGGACCTTGGGTTCGGTTACGTATTTCGTTCCAAAGGTCGTTAATGTAGCCATAAGGTAGGAAATCTCGTTTTAAACAGGCAACTAACTCATTCCAGGTAGAAATTTGGTGTCGTATGTTTCTGTACCATATTAATGCTGAGCCTGCGAACAAATCACCAGCTGAGATAAATAGGTCCTGGTCGGTACACCCGCGAGAAATTTTAAAATCGTTAATCCGGTCAAGAAAGGATGATAAAGAGACCTGCGAATCAAACCCTTCGAAGGTGAGACCCCATTTGTATACAGGTATAGATTTTCCTAATGGTTTAGGTTCGGCAAGCGCAAGATTTGAAAAAGGTAACGATATATCTATGTCTGCATTAGGATTAAGTCTTTCTAAAAGAATTCCTTCAAGCAATAACACCTCGGACAACAAACTTTGTTTAGCTTGAGTCGCTTGGTCATCGTTATATAAAGATAATGAATCGACACGTTGTTTGACGTGGGTTATTCTTGAAGTCAATCTCCCTAATTCGATATTAGTAGCCGCAGGATCTGTTTTGTTTATTATACCCGATATATCATCTAAAGATAATTTAATTTCTGATACGTTGAGTGGCCAGTCGCCAACAGGGTTCTTTAAGATAGCAATGCCTTTGGTTTCCTGTGCCAAAACAGCCCTAAGTTGAGATCGCCTATCATTCTGATTGCTCGCTGCTATGATACTCCTACATTCCAGCTCGTAGATTAATTCGAGGGATTTTAAATGTGATACGTTCATTGTGGATACAATATTCAAGACACGATATAAAAAATATGCGATTTTGACGCAGATCAAATGATAAAAAACGTTGCAGGTACTTTAAATTAATCCGATACGGTATTTAGGAGAGGAACCTTGTTTAGAAACGTCACCGATAAAAAATAATATGCCTGTTAAAGCTTTAATCCATGAAAACACCAAAGAAACACATTTAAGGTATATGGAAACGAAATCAATGTTCAGTTAAATACATATTTTATAGATAATGACAGAGAGGCCTTCCAAAATGGAAAATGGACGCAGAGGATATGTTATTTAACCTATAAGGCAACAACGTATAGTCAAACACTTCTTAAAGAAGGTATAATAGCAATTTATTTCACCCAGTGTTTTTTAAACACAAAATTTTCATGTAAAGGTATAAACCATAGTGCAGTTTTTTAGAAAGTAACATAAAAGTTTCAAAAAAACCTGTCTTGTAAAGTTAAGAAAGCAACCAAAGTTATATTTATGATAGATAATCTTGTAATAACTATATTTAAAGACATAAGGTCAGGTAAATACTTATTTGTAATAGTTACATGAATAAAAGTATGTTTCCTTAAGTGATAAAGCTGTTTAAATAACATCTGTTAAAACATTGCATGCTTATAACTGAAATTAACATAACCTAAAACAAAGAAGAAACCCTAAAGTTCATAGCCTCAACACATTGAAGGCGCCATCTGTTACACTTCATTCGAATGTTTTATCTGGTCGGTACAGCAGTTACCAAATGTTACACTTAGATGGTGGTGCATTGAAATGGCGATAGGTGGCTCTTAAAAGCCGGTAATACAATTACCAAAGTTCATAAGATACACCATGACGTCACCGATAATTTATATTGCGCCATAATTAGGAGAGGTTACATAAAATTAAAACAATAAAAATTAGAGAGTCTACTCACGTGAAGGATCCGGTAACCGGCAGGAAATCACGCTACGGTAGCCTCGGCACCGCTGCTGCTGGTAGAGCTGGACATCCAATTTATCTCGGGGTCATGGCTGCTCCAGGGTCATCTCCGTTTCCTATATGCAGTGGAACGACAGGAATAGGTTAATTAAGGAACGACAAAACAAGATAATCAAGATAAGGAAAACTACATAATAAGATAACACACGACACCCGGCACGACTGTTTCACTTGAAGGTAGAAAGAGAACAGCCCTGATTCCCGCGCGTCACGGAAACACGACCCCACTCTTTTTTACTATTGCCTTACCCCTATGGGGATAAAAACACTTGCGCAACTCACTATTGTGACGTACCGGAAGCCCCGCCCAGTCTATTTAAAAATGACCCGCGTCTTGCATATTTGAAAATATGGCGGGAAACTTCCGTACATCAAGAAAACTAAACCTAACCTAAAATGTTAAAGTGCAAATTCGATTTGCACGTAACAAGTGGCAGCAATCCCTAAACTAAGTAAAGCGTATCTTGCAAAGGGATGTATAAAAAAATTTTCACGTGCAAGCCACTATAATTTATTACAAAAATAAACACCAGCCATGGGTCAAAAGCCAGTCTTCAAGGTGGCAGTAACCTCTACACTAAAAAAACATTATAACTCGTAAATGGCTCAATAGAAAATTTTTAAAATTTTCATATGCATCGTCTAATAGTCTCCTACAAAATATTGTACACCTCTGAAGTTAAACCCATACTTTACGTTTAATAGAATCCGTAAGATTTCTATCAATATTTTACGAACCAGAACAAATATTTAGAGAATTTTACAAACAGGAACAATTCTTTTACTAATTTCACGAACTGGAACAATGTTCCAGTTTGATCCTGTACATTTTGAACTCATATATTGTAGGTAGCAGCTGTTTCTAAAGATGCCAATGGTTAAACGTTTTAAGTTGCATAGTTGAACTGTTGAGTTGAATAATATTCGCCTGCTGCACAATGTTCAAGTCCAATTAAATAACTGTATAACCATCACAACAATAAAATCAAACAGCATATGCAAAAACAGAATTTTTAGAATAAAACTCTTCTGAGGAGTTAAATTTGACCCTAACAGTATATTTAGAAAGCACTTATATTGTGACACCCACACCTATAATAAATACCAAGTTTTAAATAAACGTTTTACCGTCCAATTTATAATGATAGTATAAAAAGTACCAACCTTTCAAGAATTAATAGAATTAAAGTTTTCTATTTAAAAAATAAAATCATATTAAAATACATTTGAGATCTAAATCACTACTTGACGATAAGCAAGGCTATGATAATGATTTAATATGACATAATTACGCTTATTTCTAACATACTACTTTTTGTAGAACATAAGAATGCATACATTGTTTTAATTAAGCAGTGCAGCGGATATAAAGCAAAGCAATATAATAGTGTTAAAAGTGCACAGCACATTGAGAATGATTCACGTTCGAATTAACCAATCTAAAACCAAACGATTAAATGTAGAATGTCCAATTACTCATATTTCACTCTCTCTTAAGGTATTATTTCTGTTTCATCTTTGTTACTTCAAATAGTTAGCGACAACGTTGCAGAAAGCAAAAATGATAGTGGCCTTAATGTAAAATGGAAACAGGATATACGTCGGACACAACACTAAATGGCATTGAAAGAGTTCTAGAATGAAAAGAAAATATAAAATAGAATATATCGATATATTTCACTATTTTAAAATTTTTTTGATTTTGGGCTTCTTCAAGAAATAAGCAACAATATACTCTATACATGTAATTAACTATTTCCATTATTTCTGAAGGACGCTAAAATGTATCAGTTTTGTAAAGACACACACGCACGCCCGCCCGCGCGCGCGCACCGACACACGCACGCACACACACACAGATATATATATATAAATATATATATATATACATCAAGCACTTTGTGATCAGTTTGTAATGAATTACTTTGACAATTTATTGGGTTTGTTTTTAATTTTGAAACAAACTTGTTACGTTCATTTTCGTAACTAATTGATTAGTTTATATGTAATAATTTTCACCTTAAATTCCTTGGCGTTAAACACGAAAATTTATTCCGTAAATTAAACATGACCCTTTCGTGTATTGAAATTTGTATTGTGATTAATAATAAATAGCCTATATATTTTACTTGATAAATTTTTCTGTTCATTAAAAATAAAAATGCTTTCTAAGAATTTCGTACTGTGGAATTTACGCCATAATTAGATAGGCGTCTTTCCAAGTATTCACTAATTAAATGCTGGTGTTTTCCCTTTTTAAAGATTTCGGCGAAATTATTTCAATAAAATTCGGGTTTTCCTGTTTTAATTTCCTTGACGACAAGTTTACGTGCTTTAACTAAACAAATGTAATATTCATTTTCTGTTCGACTAGCAACCAGAAAACATCCGTCCTGTTTTGCTTCGTTTCGTTTTCTTTATGCGAATTGCTGGCACGCATTATAGCATGGTGGGTATATAGAGTTTGTATAAAACAATACTTTTCGGCTTCAATAAATTAATTTATTGTTCGTAATTATTCTAGCTTCCTGCGGGGGACACGTTAATCCCTTGAGCTGTCGTTTCATCTGGTAATGGCAGGTCACATGGGTTCTGCCTGGGCATAAACCTACCTACTCGCTGACGTAGACCAGCGACTGACTCCACCCCGATGCCAGTGACTCAAGGGTGAGTTCTTTTTATCTTTGTATCCGCTTCTCACTTCGGAACCAGAACACCTGTGATTGTACCGTTCAACTATGGCATTGCTAAATTTAATTTTTACATACGAAAATTATTGAACTATTTTGGGTATTTCCTGCTCTTTTCGTACTGCTTTACTATTTGGTTATAAATTTCTAAAACTATACTAATTATTACTGTAAAAACTGCTTAAAGACTTGCGGGCACATTTGAAAATGTTGCCATTATGAATGTACATATAGTTTAACTTTATATTTACGATGATCTAGAGCTGTAGTTTTTAGGGTTGCGCTTGGTTCTTTCTTTTTGTTACTAATCACTGTCAGGGGGGTTATTACCTAAAAACTACAGCTCGACATTTTCATGAATAATTTCTTACTGTGTTCTGTAAATATTTTATTTAATTATAAGTTCTTTTTTCCTTTGTATGTTTTGTTCTGAGTGAGTGTATATAAATTTTCTCTCTATTTATTTCAGGTTTCTTTTTAATTTACCTATAGGTATAAAACCCCGCCCACTCACCGATTGAGCCCGGTCATTCCTTTCTTTTTCTTATTTTTGAAGTTATGTCAATGTACGTAGCATAAAATATTGGCGCCCTGGCGTGGGGCTGCGACTCTTTTTGTGATTAATTTCTTCTGCGATTTGAGTTTCGTTAATCTTCTTGTGCTGCGATTTTGTTTTATGTAACTTTGACTCCGATTTTATTTTAGTTAGTTTGGCTCCGAGTTCGTTTTAGTTAATTTTTGCTCCGGTTTTTTTAGTTTATTATTGTTAGTTCCTAAGTTCCTACATGACCCGCATTTTCTCGGTTTCATATTACTTATGTTTCGTCCCTTACGTTCAATATTATTGGTTGTCTTATTTCAGATTATTGGTCTTGTGTTTTCGCCAATAATCCTAATCCGTTGAAAACGCTGGCGCCCAAGATTTTTCTTTTTTCTTCCTTCCCCCTCTGTATATTTTGTTCTCCCCGTCACGTCTAGAGTTAGTTTTTTTCCTCCGACTTTTTTTCCCTTTATTCTAAGCCCTATTCTAATTTCTATTTTGTTGTTTCGCTTCCATTGGTGTTTCTGAAGTTTATCCATTGAATATGTTTTAGCTTGTTCTGCATTCGCAATAATTTTTTTGGCTTCTATTGAGTTACGGTTTGCCTTTATTTAGTTACTTTCTGCCAATTTCTTTCTTGTTCGTATTCAAAATGACTTCCTTTTCGGCTTCCTACTACGGTCTCCAAGTGTGGGAGTGGAATTTGAAATTTTCTGGTGCCCCAAACACTCTTACCGTATATGATTTTTTGAAACGAGTCGAAAAACTCCGACGAACTCACCATGTATCCGAATTTGAGTTATTTGAGTCTGCAGTGGATTTGTTCAAGGCTGATGCTTTACTTTGGTATCGTGGTTTTCGGCATAGGTTTTCTGACTGGAAGTCGTTGTCTAATTTACTGATTCGTCATTTTGAACACATGGAGTTTATTTATAAGGCTACTACTATTGAGAAAAATACTTTTGCTTCACATGACCGAGTTGTTAAGATTTCTCCGACGCCTATGAGTAGATCCGTTACTTCTACCATATGTTCTACGGTTCTTCCTCCTACTTGTCAGGTCGTATGCTTTAATTGTGATAAACCTGGTCATGTTTCGACACGTTGTACTCGTCCTAAAGTAGTCCATTGTTATGGTTGCGGACATAAGGGAGTTACTTGCCACAAGTGTCCCAATTGTCATCTTACTACTAATAGGTCTTCGAATGATCCTTCAAATTCTGCCCTCACCTCTAGTTGCCTAACTTCTTCTACTTCTCATTCTACGTTCTCTTCGATACTTCATTCAGGTCCTCCCGCTACTACTATCAAATCTCTAATCTCTAATTCTATCTCCTATTCTACTCCTCCTTCTGCTCGCCCTACTTATTCACTCTCACCCCAAACTGTGCCTCCACCACCCTTACAACCCATGCTTCGAATTAGTGACTTGCAGCTAGCTTCTCAAGAGTTTGTTCCCGCTTTCCTAAATGATTCTACCAAAGAATTTTCTGTCGTGTTTGCAAGCACAGAGGTCGCTGAAATGACCATAACTTCTAATTCAGTCTGCGAAAGTCCTCCGGAAGTCCTTGGACCTTTATCTTTAATGCCTCCTGCCGTTTTTGTCAAAATTTTACCAGTTCCTGCTTTCTTAAATAATTCTAGTCAAGAAATTGCTGTTGTACCTACAATAACAGCTGTAGTTAAATTGAGGCGACTCCGTGGCGTAGTGGTATGTGTGTGACTACTACGCCCTAGGTCCCGGGTTCGAATCCCGACACTGTCCGCTTGAAAAATGTTAGGCGAGCATTTTTCGCAAAAATACACCCTCGTTCGGATGAGAGGTAAAATGGAGGTCCCGTGTGTGAGTGTTGTCACGCACGTTAAAGATCCCTACCTTGATTGGAACAGCAAGGATTCGGCAAAATTCAAAATTTTCCAGGTAAAAAAAACTCGCTTCCTGGCCAATGTAATACCTTCGGATGGAGCATTGGAAAATCACATGTAATGTAGTTAAATTGACGATTACTCTTTATTTAGTCAGCAAAGGTTCTGTCAAAGTTCACAAACCTGTATCTTTAGTATCTGTTGTGGTTGCTGTCAAAATTCTACAGGTTCCTGCTTTCTTAAATTGTTCTACTCAAGAAATTTCTGTTGTGCCGGCAACCACAGCTGTAGCTGAAATTCTTATTACGGATAGAGAAGGTCCTGTTAAAGTTAGTGAACCCGTAGCTGTGATGCCTGTTGCTGTTGTCGTTAAAGCTTCACCTGATCCTGTTTCGTTACCTACTCTTGCTCATTTTTCTCATGCTAACAAAATGCTACTTACTTCTGTTCTTTTAACTAAGATTGGTGACATCCGAGCTGTGTTATGTTATCTAATGCTGACGAACTTCGACCTGATTCTGCTCCTTTTCCTAAGGTGGATACTTCCACAACCAATGCTGTTTTCTTTTCTAACTGTGATACTTCTAGTCCTGCACATTACATCAATGAAATTTTGTCTGCTTCTGTCCCTTTCTCTAACGTAATTGAAGGGTGTTCCACTTGTGTTTCTTTTCGTCAGGTTGGTTCTCGTACAGCCAATACTTTTTAGCCAGATATCTCTTTCTATAGAAGTGTTTTATTTTATTCAATTACGGCAATGCCATTTTACAAAGATTAGTTAAAAAATGTGAAATTTCCTATACGAATAACTAAATTTATCATTTTATAAGTTTTTTAACGACTTTTTAAAAGATTGAATGGAAGAATCAAACAACTCCAACCTAAATTCGTAGGTGTTTGCTAACTTCATAATACGAGTGATGGGTTCATTTTGACCATAATTTGTACAATGAAAAGTTATACTAAAAACTTCCGAGTTCCTAGTTCTTTTCCCTGCAACATTTAGTTTAACTAACTGCACTAATGTAGAATCATTGATTCTACCATTCAAAATCTTATGTAAAAAACACAAATCTGCATATCAGCTGATATCCACAATGTCGTACAAATTTACGTTGAACAGATTCTATCAATTCTATATATAAACTATATCTAGGACACCAGATAATAGAATTGTATTCTAAAGTAGATCTAACTAGCGAGCAATATAGCAGTTTAACTGAAAATACAGAAAATAATTCGGTAGTTCTCCTAATAAAACCCAAAGTTTTTAAATATTTTGAAGTAATTTCATCAATATGAGTATTAAATGTTAGTTTTGAATCTAGTACTACACCTAAATCCTTAATACTAGGTTTCCTTACTAAAGATACCTCATTAATTTTATATGGGAAAATAATAACATTATAGTTTCTCGAAAAAGTGATTTCGCTACATTTGTTAATATTCGGGCTTAAAGAATTTTTGTTGCACCATTGAGCTAAATATTGTATGTCCATTTGTAATGTTTCTGCATCTTTGATGTTAGTAGTAGTTCTAAACATTTTTAAATCATCCGCAAAAAGTAATATTTCACTATATTTAATCACTTCTTTTATGTCATTGACAAAAAGGTTAAATAATAGAGGACCAATATGAGAACCCTGCGGTACCCCCGAGGTCACTGTTATTGGATTCGAAATTGAATTACCACATTTCACATATTGAGTTCTTCCAATAAGGTAGCTATTTATCCATTTCAAAATATTGCCTTGCATTCCCAGTGCTTGCAATTTAGCTAATAATATTGAGTGATTAACCCTATCAAAGGCTTTAGCAAAATCTGTATATATGGAGTCCACTTGTACTCGATTCTCCAAAGCCATATAGATATAACGTGTGTACAATAAAAGATTAGTACAAGTAGGTTTGCCTTGTAAAAAACCATGTTGCTCTTCAATAATTACATTTCTACAATCCCATGTAAGCTTCTTATTAACCAAGTAATCCAATAATTTAGGAAGTTCCGACTGATTACACACAGCTCTATAATTTGTTACATCCTCACGAGAACCTGTTTTGTAGATTGGTTTCAAATAACTATTTTTCCAATAATCTGGAAAAACTCCCGCATCTAAGGATTTATTGAACAAGTATTTTATTGGGTGTATTAAAGTATACAAGCAGCGTTTTAGAACAACCAGTGGAATTCCATCTGGTCCATGTGTTACTTTATTTGGCAGCTTCATAACACGATCTATTATTTCTGATGCTTCAATGTAATAATTGCTAACTTCTATAGTGTCTGTATAAAAAAATGCTGGTACTCTATTAAGCTTTGTATTACTGTATACTGTTGAAAAATATGACCCAAACAAATTTACTATCTCCTCTTTACTACTACCTTTCATGTTGTTATAGACAAGTTGTGATGGCAGATTAAATACTTTTCGTTTGTTATTCACAAACTTCCAGAATGAATTTGGTTGTAATTTAATATCAGCCTGAATTTTATCTATATAAGCTTTATAACATAAATTATTTAAAGATTTACATGTTTCCCTAAGAAAGGCAAAATGATCATAATCATTATTACTACTTACTTTGTATTTCTTATGTGCTGCCTTCTTTTGTCTTATAGCATTTCTTAGCTCGGTACTGAACCATGTTGGAAAACTTGACACTTTAAACCTTTTCAACGGTACAAATCTTTTGATGGTGTTGTCCAATATGTTATAAAATTCAGATACATCTATATTGATGTCTGTGCCTTTAAGCATAATGGAATTCCAATCAGTACCAGCAGTCATTCATAGCTTCAAAATTAGCATTCTTAAAATCGTAGTATAATTCTTCAAATTGTAATTGTTTGTATTGACTGACACTAGCATCAAAAGAGGTTGCAGTATGATATATACCATTAGGAAACAATTTATCAATAGCTTCTGTAACGTGTGTTTCATTTGTAGTAGCAAATATTAAATCTAAAAATGTATTCCTACTATTTGGGATAGTATTAATTTGAAATAAGTTATGGTAACTAAAACAACGCACTAAAGATAACGCTGGATAATTATCAGGACAGTAAACTTTTAGCCCGAATTCATCATTGTACCATTGTGCTCGAGGAAGATTGTAATCGCCACATAAATACATCCGGCAGTTAGGATGAGCTTCAAATATATAATCCACTGTATTTACATGGTTATCATATAAAGCAGTGTCAGATTGAGGAGGTATATATACTCCCCCTATAATTAGATTATAAATTTTGCAAAGTATTTTAACAAAAAGTTGCTCAATATTGTTATTAATGTGATTGATTATAATAGGAGATAAATTACTTCTAATTGCAATTAGTATTCCACCACCTTGAGTTTTATTTGAATCAGTCAAATTCCGATCAAATCTGAATACATCATATTCTTTCAAGCCAAGTTCATTATTTTCTATATTAGTACTCAACCAAGTTGCCACTAACACTATAATGTCATAATTTGAACACAATATTGATTGCTGCAGTAGTAATAATTTTGTTTTGAGACCTCCCACATTTTGAAAATACACAGAAATAGGTCTTTGTGTATTATTGACTGTATAATTTTTGCTTAGTTTTTTGAAGCATGAATATAAGGTACCCCTTTAATATATTTTATAAATAAACCTTCCTCGCCCTTTCCTTTTCTTATTTCCATCTCATTACGTAAATTCCTCCAATACTGGACCTGTTGTGATGTGAGATCTGCACTAACAAAGATATTTTCCTTTTTTAAAATGTGCTTTGGCCTCCTTATCACCTTCGTGGCATCCTCATGATTAGAAAATGTAACCCTTAATTTTGGAAGTTGCACGAATAACCTAATGTGCAGTTTTCCACAATGATAATAGGCATCACTTTCATCTATTAGCAAAATTCGGGTTTAAAACTGGTTTGTTTGAACTTAAAGTTCATTCTTGAATGATTGAATTGTACTAAAAAGCATAACCATGCTTGACAAAGTTTAACAGCATCACACTTTGCACTTTAGAAAATTAACACAAAACGAGTAGCAATTTTCAATGATACACGTGTTTGTAAACAATAACACTAAACACTATTTGATTGCATAGTATTTCATAAAATTGATTGCCCAATTTATGAACAACTGGTAAATGATGTAAGTCATTGAACATGATGCATAAACTTGTATCATTAGATTAGTACTTGAAATGCACTTTTAACCTTGCAATAATTTGCACTATAAGTATGGTCATATTTTGTAAGCATCTTTTGAAAACTCATCGTTGGACTCGAGACTTACTTTTAATGTTTCCTGTAGATTAACATTCTGAGCATCAAATGTGTCCACATCTCGTAAAATTTATAAGTCCACCATCATTTTGTTACGGGTGAAATGTTTACTGTTACGGGTAAACTAGGTGTTACAATTTAAATTTAGATTTGCCCCAAAGGGACGGGGACCTTGTAACCATAAAAGGTGTATAGGCTAACTGCAGTGCTGCAGCAGTGGGTTCCCATGGATAAATAAGACAAGAATATACAGAGCAATAAAGAAACAAAAATGTTAAATAGCAAGGTTTCCAATTAAAAATTTTACGTTATATTAACATTTACCCTGAAAGATGTTTCTCGATATAGAGATGTCAAACAGTCTGTCGCCGCAAGCATCTGAAAGATGCTGTCTCTCAATATCGAGAGGCGCCAAAAACTCTGCCATCCAAGCATCTGATGTCCTTTTCTGCATGGAAGACTGTTATTCCGCATAAGATCCCCTTGCTTTAGTTTTCTAACAATTTGTAGTCAAGTTTTTCAGTTAAAATAAAATACTCCTTCAGAACATGATTAGCACTGAGATAGCCGGATATCCTTTACAAATTACCGACTTTACCCCTATTCCATAAATAATTTAAATAAAATTCAACCTAACTTAACCTCTATTTATATAAAAACGATTTCATTACACATATAAGAAATATACTTTTCTAAAAATAACTTATCTACAATCTGGTCAGGTGCTGTTGAACTAAACCATACAGAAATTCTTAAAGAAAAACAATCTAAACCATCTACAAAACTATTCAAAGATTCATATTTAACGGCGTTCCTATTTAATGAATCCCAAATTCGTGGTAATGTTGTTTGTCAAACAAGAACACAGTTCAGTAATGCATTGCACTATCACCTTGTAACGTATTTTTTTACTCAGTTACGCTTTCCTTATTAATCTAATATAATGTTTCAATAGAATAAAATTATAATTTATAAATATCTGATCACTTAAAATAATTCATAAAATATATAATGGATTACGCGTTCCTTCGCTTTAGAGGTCTAAGTTTCTATAATACAAATCGTCTGTCTGTCATTTCGTGTCACTTTTCTATCAGCGCTTGAACAGGTAAGCTGCTCTCCGCAGCGTAGAAAGGCCAATATGGTATCCAGGCACATGGCCTGCAATACGATTCGTAAGAAGTTTAATTAATTTAACCTTCCTGTCTGAATGTGGTTCCTCACAGCTTTTGGGTAATGGTTTTATTTTGTAGTCCCCCTTCAGCGAGTAAGTTGATTCCTGCAGACCGAAGAAGATAGAAGCCCTCCCATCGTTAAAACAGTTGGTATAATTAATTAGATTAATTTTATTAATGCTTTCTTCGTAGTGCAATACCATTAATTTCATAAATATCATAAATAACATTAATACCATAAATACCACTGAAATGAAAATTTAGTTTGAGATTTAGGATACAAGAAAATAATAGAACATACTTAATGGAGATTTGGTTTGGTTAGATAATATTTTGTTCGGAAGATCTTTTATAATTCCAGCGTAAAAATTCAGTCATAATGGTATGTTTCCTGTTGCGTGCATCGCAGGTGTATATGGAATAATCCACATCTGGTGTTATTTGGTTCTAGTCTAAAAGTTCACTTTTTTTTTTATTGAACTGTACTTCAGCACGTGAGTGGCATTTAATCTTTAATTCCAGTTATATTTATTTAAATGTTTTACGAATGATCGAAAGTTGAAATTTTACTTTGATTTAGTTATCTTAAAATGCATTTAGAAAAAGAAAGATCCCGTACTAATGTTGTAACTTTACAAAATTTTAAAGATGGCTATATAGTTTGCCTATCGTATTTGTTTCACAAGCAGACAGTAGTGACTACACTAAAGATAACTCTTTGTTTAAATGATACATTTTTATAAGACGTTAAATAATCTAATTTCTTACTTGTAAAGTCGACCGTAGTACTACAGAAGACTATAATTGAAATTTGAAATATGAATTATTAAGAAAGTGCATACCTTATAGTAAACTTAGGTAGAAGTATTCAATTTAGAGGTCCTTGTGTTTTTTTTGAAGACAGAACCATACTAGTTTCTTTCTATGTAAATTTTTGTTGAAAAAGTTAATACTGAAACAAGCTAAGACAATTTAATTGAATAGAATTTATTTTTGCTTAACTCTTTTATTATTAAAAATTCAAGTGAAATTTATAGGTCCTTAATAAGCAAAAGGTTAACTGTGTTTAAAGACAACAAATACCCTGCGTGTATATATTTTTGGAACTTAAATTCAATTATATTGTTTTTGGTGAATATTTTTAAGGACACAAACGGAGTCCATGTTGTGCATTTGTTTGTTCACAGGTTAAGTCGAGACATCTGTAACACATCTGGCAATTGATATTTTGGTAAGTGCTTTGCAAGGTTAATATATAGGTTTTGTGGCTCTATAAGCGGTGTAGACTTCAGGTTTCCGCATTCCCCTAATACAAGTACATGTATCTTTGTATGTTGTTGTATTGAAAAATACGGTGGCGCTCTTTATCTATATTTTTGGTCAACAGACAAACCATGACCCAAGCTCATGATCTACCCAGAGCTAACACTCTACTAGCCGTTTATCTCTAAAGAGTTTTTCTTTTCCTCAGGCCGTTTTCCATCCAACTTTGCCTTGGGCTTCCATCATTAATAAGAAATTCTCGACCTTGTGATATCAGGTAAGGTAGTCGTTTATGTTATATGGAGATCCAATCTGCTATCTGATATTCACGAGGGATTTTTAGTTTTCAACCTTGTCCTTTCCAAAATACATAACACCTACATATTCCTTAATATTTTACTACTATTAAACTTATTCTTCCATTAGTGTCCTATGTCAAACAAATTTCAAAATATATTATGTTCATGTTGGCATATAACTTATACCGAAACATACATAAACCTATAATATTACTTACTTTTATTCATTTAATTCAGGTAATATCTAAACCATACCAGTTTTCCCTTTTCTAAAACAACAGCTACAACATAACTCCAAAATTCCCAAATTAATGACGGGACGAACAAAGTCAGATTCACTCCCTACAAACGGACATAACGATGCAAATTCATCCCACATGCATTTCAAAATGTATCTTCCACCAAGTGTAAAATTGTTAGTTTTTCGTATGCCACGTATTTTCTCCTGTTTAGCTGTTTCTTTCCTCTTTCTAAAATACCTGAACCTTACAGAATCTCCCAAATTATAACATCCCTTCCAATGAGTCAATTCATTTACATTAACTCCAAAAAAAACCCTTAAATTAACCTCTCTGGGGTATCTGGCACTAAGACCTCCTCCCCCCCAACTCAATTATATTTCTACCTTTCCATGTGTTCAGGTATCGATTTCTATAAGTCTTCCTAAAAATACTTTCGTTACATTCAACAAAACTACTCTTTATTCCCACTGTAAAGAATATTTTATTATGCTCAACGTCTATGTTTCTACCATGTATATAGTTCACGTTATACTAGTTCGTCTTTCTCATCCATATATATCTATATTCTGCTTCGTCAATGTCAGATTAATACAAAGTGTATGGTTTCCTTTTATGATAGTTAGTTCATAAATATAAAATTTACTGAAAAATGATATTCTTCACTATGCAACTCTGTAGTTATGGTTGGTTTGTTTACATTCTAACGGTTTTTACTATAAGTTAAAACCCGTTTTATAAGTTTGTCTATGTATTTGCTGAAAAGAAACAATTATATATGTGGCTTTCAGTTTTCTTGAAATAAAAATCCTGATTTAATTGCGTCTTGTTTTTTAAACAATATTTTACATGCAATTAAGATTTAACAGGGTGCTTCCATAACAAATCAATCCATTCAAGATTTAAATATAATTTATTTTTTTATTTAATTTGTTTAGCATAACGCAATGCATTACAATTTTTTGTCATTTAGCAATACAATCGACTTGAAGAATGTGATAAATTCCTAATTTCCAAAATATATAATTGATAGATCTACTGTTTGGTGCTAAAGGGTTAAATGAAAACCATAAATATTAAATCATTTACTTGGCAATAGAACGTTCTACTACTATACTTCTTACACATATAACAATATTTTGAACATAAGCAGGAAATGGAGATTGTTCATAACAAGTTGAATTAATACAATTATTGAGTAATTTGGTAAAGTTTAAGTGAAAACACTGCAGAAGTGTATTCTAATAATCTCAATTTGTTTTAATCAGCTACAAAAATTGTTTTAGGGCTCAAAAAAATGGGCTGTTATTTTTGCAAAATAAAACTTAAAATTTATTAGTACTACAGTGAAGAGAGCTGACGTTTCCATAATGCTCCGATTGTGGTAACACTGTTCAATATTACTTGTTGTACATGTTGGAACAGCTTCACATAATGCTCATGTCAATAATAATCAGAATTCGGTAATTACTATCATAAATAATGGTTAAAAATTTTACAAAATAATATTTAGAAAGACATAATTGTCAGTTTTATTTAGAAAAAGTTACAAAACTACAAAATAATACAAAATAATATAAAATTAATGTTCATCATGTTTCTAATCAGAACCTGCGAAAGACTATAAAATAATACAAAATAATATATAATTAACGCTCACCATGCTTTTAATCAGAACCTGCGAAAGACGAATTAACTTCCTTAACTATTTTGGCAAGGTGCAATTTTTGGTCCACATGCATTTTGGAAACTGCCGATGTTGCATACCAAAAAGCACCAGAATCATTTGATAGAGGTTGTAAATAAAAAATATCATCTTTGTCGAGCACCTCTGGAGGACTAAAAAAAACAAATAACACCTAATACTTGGAGAAATAAAACTAGGAACAAATATTAATTAACATTGTAAAATTAGTAATTATTTACACAAAGTAGGCAAATATCCTCATATTTAAATTAAAATACAGCAAATTCATGATTACCTTGACTGTGCAATTTAAAGCATTTCCTTAATAATATTTCTCATTTAGTTGATGATAGTGATTAAACTGAATTATTAATTCTGATTGAACTAATAATACTGCCACAAACAAAATTTTCAATTGCAACTTATTCAATTTCCATTCACGCAAAATATGCTTAATATCAAGTGTTAAGTTAAAAAATTAAAATCCTGCATTCTAATATTTTTGGAGGCTTTCACGGCCAAAGTCATTATAAATATTTATGGTTCCAAGTTGGGAGTGTGTCATTTTATAAACTAAGGTCGACGTTTTGCCCACTTTTGTAAAGAGCTTCATCAGGACAATAAAAAAAAAATATAAATATAAAAAATAAAATAAATATAAAAATAATAATGATTAGATTGATAAAATATTAAGTAGACAAGTTAAAGTGTAAAAAATTATGAAAGAGTTACTTCTGAACTAGCAAACTCACCAGCTCATTTAAGCCAAAAGGTGTCTTGTGGCAAAGTAACTGGTAAAAGTAGCAAAAATGGTAGTTTATATAGGGCAAAAACTTCATGCATGAGTGATGATGAATAGAGAGGAGTGCGTGGTGGATCAGCAAACATTACGGTTCTGCTTTCTGGAACCAAATGCAGTTGATCACATCAGCATTATGGAATATTACTTTTTGTTGTGATTATTAACTTAACATGCGAATTTTCAGTAACAGCTAAAGTACATTGGGTTATTTCGTTTGGCAGCAAAAATGCACCCCATTTCACTAATCTAAGTTTGCTGAAGGTCACAACTTAATTGGTCGACTTTAAACCATGATGTAATTGTATACTTTATAATATTGTCGGAGGCTTTCACGGCCGGAGTCATTATAATAATTTATGGTTCCGGGTTGGGACCGTGTCATTTTATAAATTAAGGTCGACGTTTCGCCCACTTTTGTAAGGGACTTCATCAGGACAAGAAAATAATTATAAAATAAAAATATAAAAAATAATAATAAAGATAAGTATGATAATATTAAATAGACAAGTTAAAATGTAAAGAGAAGAGTTACTCCTGAACTAGCAGACTCACTAGCCCATTCATAACCAAAAGGTGTCTTGTGGCAAAGTAACTGGTGAAAGTAGCGAAAGTGGTGGTTTATATAGGGCAAGAACTTGATGCATTAGTGATCATGAATAGAGAGGAGTGTCGTAGCGGATCAGTGAATGTCACGGTTCCGCTGTTGTGAACATAGGCTTGTTTTCCAAATAGGGGAAAGGTAGTATTCATCCTCTTTGTTTAGATTATTAGAATTTTTATTGATTTCTATGGATTCTCTAATTTTTCTATTGTAAAAAAATGTAATTCTGGCAATTAGTTTCGTCTTGTCAAAGTTAATGGTATGGTCTGTTTCATGTTGGTGTTCGGCCACTGCTGAGCGAATGTACTGGCTTGTTCTTAAGCATCGCTTATGCTCGTTTAGTCTAGTCTGTATTGACCGTCCTTTCTCCTATGTAAACTAAACCGCAACTGCAAGGTATACTATATATGCCTGGGGCTTTAAGACTATTTTCGGAATCTTTTGGGGTTGGTAATATTTGTGAAATTTTATTAGTGGGTTTATAGATTGTTTTGATGTTGTGTTTACGTAGAATTTTGCCAATTCGGTATGTTGCTCTGTGTATATATGGAAGGATTGCTAAAGATCGTGTATCGGGATTACAGCGTACCAAACACAAATTTTTAAATAACCGGGGGAGGGGGCTCAACGAAAAACAGCTGTAAGCATTACATGCGATAAGGTACATATTGGAAGCCCTTCACTGCCAACCATCCTCGTTTCCTTGGGCGGCTAACATCAGCGGGCTTCAAAATTTAATACGAGTTTTAATGACAGAAATAAAAATAAAATAATGTACATATACCTCGAGATATAAAGGAGTTACGATGACTCGACTTTAGCAGCCCCCGCTCCGAAAGAAAATTGCTCATTTTAATGATACCTATTAATGAATAAGTTCTTAATCATTTGCTATTAATAAATATTTACGTGCTGCTTCACAGCCATCCTAGTAAATTAAACTTACGCAAGGGCGTTTTAATGTTGTAAATGTCAATTATGCCTAAAGAAGTGTAAAAAATTTATATGAACTAGCAAATTCTTTGATTATTACTACAATATATAATAGAACTTCATAAAATTTGATTTCTAAAGTATGTTAATGCGCTTCTCACACATGAACTTGTGCAGACATGCATGTAGACATATGCATGCGCACATGCACACACACACATAAATGCATGAATGCATGCACATACCACACACACACAGCACGCACGCACACACGCGCCAACCACACACACACACACACACACACACACACACACACACACACACACACACACACACACACACACACACACACACACACACAACACACAAAAAAACACACACACAAACAAAAACACACACACAAAAACATAATATATATATATATATATATATATATATATATATATATATATATATATATATATATATATATATATATATATATATATATATATATATATATATATATATATATATATATATATATATATATATATATATATATATATATATATATATATATATATATATATATATATATATATATATATATATATATATATATATATATATATATATATATATATATATATATATATATATATATATATATATATATATATATATATATATATATATATATATATATATATATATATAATATATATCACATATACACACACACACACACACACACACACACACACACACACACACACACACACACACACACACACACACACACACACACACACACACACACACACACACACACACACACACACACACACACACACACACACACACACACACACACACACAATTTATCATTTTTATCTTATATTTTTCCCTATTTACATAGTCTCATCAACTTTCATCTCATACAAAATTCTCTTCACTATCAGACATGTCATCGTATTATAGCATATTGCTCTCTAAACTATCATGATCTTGGAAAAATTTGGGGTATAAAATATTCATGAAGTTGTCCCAGAAACTACCCAACAACACTACTTACGTCGAAAAAATTATGGTCTAGAATTTTCCTATCTAGCCTACTTAGGTTACTTTCCAATTATACATTTTCCAATTACACATTTTTCAATTACTCTGCATTACATGCATAAACTTCAGTCTTAAATGGTTCACTATCAATAACTTCTTTAACTGATTTTCACAATCTGTAGCAATTCTTACCTCTCACCTTCCAATTAATACAATTCTTCTTTGAACAAAGATTTTATTTCATTTACAACTTCACCTGAACATATATCAACAATTGATCACTTATCTACATTATCTTCAAATTCTTTCTCAAAATAATTTACACTTATGCTCTTGACTCCCTCGTCCTCTTTCATTTCACTAATTTCTTTCTTTTTCCTATGTTTCCAATTCTTTCTTACATTCACATATTTAAATGAAAGTTTCGACAAACCAAACACTACTTTCCCATATTTATACATACGTCATTTCACACAACTATTTAATTCTCTAATCGCAATTATCCCAAACGAATTATTACGTTCTGCTTTCCAAATTACTTCATCATTACTTAATATTTTACTACCTTTATTTATTTTATTTTTAAGAGCTGCATTCACAGAAAGTTCCTTTATCTCCTTTTCAACACCTGCAATTATACTATTTTCATCCATTTCACCTATTATCTTCACATCTTCAACGTCATCTTATGCAGTTTCCAATAATTCTGAGTTTTTCCTCAAAAACCATACAACCTCTCTTCTAATTTCACCAGGGCACTTAATACTTAAAATTCTATCTACTTCACCTTTCATCTTCTGCTCAAATTGATTCAAATTCATACAATCTTTTTGGACCTCTATATGGATTTCTTCGTCCCATTTATTCCGCTCATCTTCCATAATTATCACTTTATGCTTGGTATCTATTATAACTTTCGTCTTACTTATAAAATACAGTCCGAAAATGGCATCAACTCTTAATCCTGGCAATATTAAAAACTCTTCTTTTAATAGGGATAACTTTCTGCATTAACTCCTATAAATTATCTTTAATAAAACCTTCACTTACTAATGTTGCTTCAGCTCCTATATCTACCAGTCATTTTATCTCTTTACCTTCTACTTGCAATTTTATTATAGGTAGTAAATCATTTTTTCATTAACTTTTTCATCATTTTCCAACTCAAGTTTTATAAATACACGTGCATGCTCATATTTATTAATTTCTATATTTTCGTCATTTGATTTGTGTGCTTCTAAAAATCCTGCCTACTTGACGTTCCAGGCTGATTAACTATCTCTGCATATGTCCTATTTTCGTTGCTACTATTTATGCCATTTCTTCATATATTTGCCGTATTTTCCCTTCCTTGGGTAACGGTTCTATCCTCAATAGACCAGGATTCATTAATATCCCTTCACCCGTCTCTCCTAATGGCAGTTCCACTATTCCATTTATTTAGTTGCATATTCCCCCTTTCAAATGGTTTGCCTTGGTATCTCTCCAGTCCATTATTCCTCTGGAATATAAATCTATTCATGGGCTGGCTCCTTGGCCTGGTCTCCATCCTCTTTCGTTCACCCATATCATCATAACGTTGAAGATATTCTAAAAACACATCTCTATCAACAATATTGTAAAGCTATGTATTGCCTTACTTCCGTTTCAAAGTGACCTGCTAAATACTTTATAATCCGCTTGTCCTCTAAAGGAGGATCAAGTTGTTTGGCAACGTCGATTTCTTAATCGCACACAACTCCCTTGTCATACCTGAATCGCTACTATATTTACCCATTAATAAATTATCTCTAACTTTAAATTGTTGGTTGTCTCCCCAGAAATGCCTTAAAAATTTAATCTCAAAGTCCTTAAAAGAACTTAACTCACTTTCAATTAGTCCAAACCAAATTTCGGCAGAACTCTTCAACATGCATCTTACAATATTTAACTTTGTTTGCTTATCCCAGCTACTTGTATTGAAGTTTTAAGTTATTTATAAATATTTTAGAGTTAAGTTTATTATCCACATAAAATTTTGAGTGTTGTTCCAACAGAACACTGGCTGGACTCCATCTCATCGGTTCCCCAACATAAATATTTTTAACTGTCTCCTAAATTCTCAAACTCATTCTCTAAGTGCTTTAAGATTGCCTAAATTATTTCTAAATGTTTTAAAACCAGCTTGGCAGCTTCCCTCTATTTCATTTACTTTTCGATCTACAATTTTAATTTTCCCATTAGTTTCTTTCTCACTTGCTTCCTGATTCGCCTTTATTTGAACTATTTCTTCTTTAACACCATCCATATCCTATAAAATTTGTACTATTTTTCCTCTAATTTCAAATTTCATTTCTTCAATGGTTTTGTTAGTTTTTTTTAAACCCAAAGTTATTCATTCACTAATCTCTATAATTTGCTTTTCATTCTTTTCACTTTATAATCTTAAACTTTCTTCCAATCTCTCTATGTTCCTTCCAAATTCTGCTCATAACTCCTGAGTATTTCTATCCAGTTTCTCACCCATTTCTTTGATACATTTCTCACCCATTTCTTTCATGCCTTTCTCATTCTTTCCACTCATTTCTTTCATATTTTCTCTTTATTCCTGCCTACTTTTTTCGTTCCTTTCACTCACTGTTTTATGTTCCTTCATTCTTTCATTTAGACAATAAAAGAGCCATGATTTTTTATTTCTGGGTCTCTACCACACTCTTGGCCTGTGGATTCTCCTTTTTCGCTTCTTCAACATAAATTCTCTCCTGAGAACCAATTTTCACTCCTCAGATCTTAAACTTTCACAAACTTCTTTCATTCTATGTCATACTAGAAAATTAATCAGATATTACAACAAAAAAAAAACAACTCCAAAAACAAATCCTATGAGACAAGAAACTCTAATTTACAGATGAATTAATTGTGCCACAGGTTGGATCGCCGCTAAAAGAGTGCTGTGACAAAACCCCACATTGAGACGTCACTAGAAGAATACTGTCACAACGACGTGTTGGAGCATCGCTAAGTGATATGAAAATGGCCGCACGTTGAGGTGCCGCTGAAGGAGTGCTGTGACAATGCCCCGTTTTGATGCGCCGCTAAAAGAGTGCTGTGATAGATACAGCAAATTGTAAAACTTGAAATGTTGACTTACCTTCCTTTCTAACTTTGCCTGGCTAGATGAACGGAATTGACGGAGTTTTCAAAATGAAATCAAACAGCAATATTAAAGCATTTATACAGTATGAAATATTTTCTCTCATACAAAAGCATATAGAACATTTACAACATCGTTTCTTTCAAACATCAAATAATTTCTAAGAAATACTTATTTACTTAATAATAATGTTCCGTACCTTGTTTTAAATTTACAGAACTAAATTTCTTCTCTAATGGATATTTTACCTGGTGTTTTTATTCTCACACTTGAAAGGTTTGTTTGGTCACAAAAATTCTTGACAGATAATCTATTAAAAGGTCAGAGTATTTTGTACTTTGCACACAAACATTCCTGGTGAAGATCCTTACAAAATAAAGTTATTATATAATTCAGACCTATTCTACTTTAGAATTAAATTAAACGACAAACACTCCAATATCAGTTAAAAACAATATTATTAAAAAAAATTTTACTTGCAAAATCCGCGAAGCTTTTTTTTTCAATTCCAAATTAAATATCTTATTTTAAATTGACGCCCAAATTAACTTACAAGATTTTCATATTTAAAATCTTCATTTCAAACAGCAGTTACCAAAGTACATATATGCTTCAATCTTCCTTTCAATTATTTAATAAAAGTAGCGTTATATTGAAGAAATTACCCTGTTCATTGTATATAATCATATCTAATAATTTCTATTTTTATATTATTTGTAGAATTTGGGTTTCAATGACCTCTCGTAACCCCGTATCACGTCAATATATATTGATATAGTAAGGCAACGCATTGGAGCGCCGCTGAAAAAGTGCTGTGACAATGCCGTGTTGAGAACGTCACTAAAAGTGTTGTGAAACAGATACAGCAATATGTAAACCTTGATTTTGTTCACTTACCTTTCTTTCTAACTTTGCCTGGCTAGCTCAAGGGAATTGACCGAGTTTTTGAAACTAAACGCAGCAATATTACAAAGCATTTATACAGTATGAAATATTTTGTCTCATATAAAATCATATAGAACATTTACAACATCGTTTCTTTCAAACAAAATAATTTCTAAAAAAATGTTCCTTACCTTATTTTAAATTTACAGAATTAAATTTCTTCTTTTATGGATGGTTTACCTGGTTACGGCTATTTCCACGCTTGTAAGATTTGTTTTGGCAAAAAAAATCCCTGACAGATAATCTATTAAAAAGGTCAGAGTATTTCAAACTCTAAACACAAACTTTCCTGGCAAAAAATCCTCACAAAAGAATATTATATGATTAACACTTATTATTCAACCTTAAATTAAATTCAAATACTCCTATATCAGTTAAAAATAAATCTAAAAGTAATATTTGCAGAATCCACAAAAACGCTCCTTGTACTTAAATATCTTATTTTAAATTGACGTCGAATCAGCTTACAAGATTTACAATATTTAAAATCCTTATTTCAAACAGCAGTTACCAAAGTACATTATGCTTAAATCTTCCTTTCAATTATTTAATAAAAATTTTAAAATAGAATTATGTTGAAGAATTTTCCTTCTTCATTGTGATTTAATAATTTCTATTTTTTATGTAATTTGCATTTAAAACCACTTCTATATTCATGATACCATAGTAATTATTAAATTACAGTATGCTTATTGCATACATCAAATATCATCTTCGCAAAGCAACAGCTCGCGACTTAAATCAAAATAACATTTCGAATGAATCCTCATTTTTAATAAACGCTTCCTTATATATCCAAATTATTTATTTTCTCAATCCGAGTAAAATTTGCGCAATTCCATTCTAAATAATAAACGCCTATCTTACGTAATTTTCTTGGAAATCCTCATTAGCGTTCAAATTTGTTGAGTTCTATTACCTCATTATCTCGTTCCAGTTATGAGTGACACGTGCTGTTCTTCCCACTCTAACACATACAATTATTGGTGCGTCGCATACTATGCAAAAGGTAATCAATTTCTGTCAGTTATTTTTCAGGTGTTCGAGCCGCTTCTTGGAACAAACGTTTGTTTATTTATAATGAGTTCATACGAATTCACATATTCTCTCAATTCCTCTCAAAACTTCTTTCTTAATTACATAATTACATAAAATACGCTATTTAAAATAAATTTATGTAATCTCCAACGTAATTAATCTAAACTTTAACTGCTTTTTAATGCAAAAGGGGTTGTATTTTACAGAAAATATTTGCTTTCGTGTTTCAGTACACAAAATTAATATTAAAATTGGTTTTTAGAAATACACGTTGATTGTAGTTTTTATGCTAAATGCGTAAAGCTAGTACTATTCTATGCTATTTACACTAAATGAAAAGTATTTTTTATCAAAAATGTATTGATAATTAATAATTGAAAATAAATGGCTTTGTATTTATTTTAAAATGATCGATTTGCATTCGCATTGAATGCGTTTTTACAGTATCTAAAATAAATAATTTTTACATATACAACTTACGTTACTTGCTATTTATCTACAATATGCTTATATCATACAGGGTGATTATTTTTACACACACAATTGAATTTTTTTGTTTGGCATTTTAATGAATATGGGTACGCTTGTATTATACAGGATGTAACCATAAATTTACAACAATTTCTATTTTTTCTGGATTCTAGTATATTTATTTTAGTGGGATTTATTTTTAGAATTTAGGTTTCAATAACCTCCCGTGCCCCCAATCACCAAAATATAATGAGAATCTGGAAAAATAGAAACGTTTGTAAATTCATGATTACACCCTGTAAAATACAAACGTACTTTTATTCATTAAAGTGCCATGCAAAAACATGCATAAATAATTATCCTGTATTATATAAGCGTATTGTAAATAAGTAACAAGTAACGTCAGTTGTAAAACTATTTAATTGCAAGCTACCGTAAAACGTATTTCATTGCTAATGCAAATCGATGCATATAAAAATATTCTTTCATTTGCTGTAAATGGCATAAGAAACTACAATCAACGTGTATTTAAAACCCCAGAATTAAAAAATAATTTTGTGTATTGAAAAGTGAAAGCAAACAGTTTATATAAACCGCAACCCCTTTTGCATTAAAAAGCAATTAAAGTTTTAATTAATTTTCTGGAATATACTAGATTGGGACAGAAGTTTCGGGAGAATACGTCAAATTCGTATAAACTAATTAATAAATAAACATTTTATTCCTAGAAGTGGCAGGAACATGGAAAACCCATAAAAATCCAAGAAATATCAGATATGAATTGATTATTCTTTAGCATTAGTATGCGACGTTGCAATAATAGTATATGTGAAACAAGGACAAATAGTGCGTCATGAGTAACTGGAACCAGATAATTAGGTAATAAAACGCTGCACATTTAGACGTTAATTGGTTTTTCCATCCACATTCCCTCAAAAATTTAAACTTTTAGAATTGGTCTAGTCAAATGTTTTCTCAATACAGAGGAACCACAAAACTGGAAGATACTTTTGGAATACTTGCTAAAATTATCTAATCCTTGGGGAGCATCCTGGCAATGTTTTTTCATCACTGATCAAACCTATATGAATAACAACACCCCTAGATTCATTAAGTCTATGATAAATTCAGTACAAGGATTTAATATAACCCTAAAAAATTTTCCTCAAAATTTCAATGACAAAACAAATTCCAATCATAAAATTTAATTTAATTCAAAATTATTTAATCAAAAATGGAAAGAAGCATCAATATTTAAATTGGGACAACTTACAGATAACTGGATTTCGGATGAAAAACTAAAACAAATTATTCATGCACATTCCAATCTCATATAACAAGAGCTACTCATTCATTTTAGGCGAATTAAAAAAGTATTTTTACACTCCTAAATACAAATCTGCAGTAATTTCTAACGAGCCTAATAAACCCCATCAGACAATTATTTTTAAAGTAGAAAATAAAAGTTTCACTTTAGATAAAAGTATAAGAAAGCTATTACAAAAAGGACTTACTTCACAAGCCTTTTCAACAGAAATCAGTCAAAAATTAAGAAGTGAATGGTCAAACAAAACAGTACTGTGGAGTTCGTTTTTTTAACAAACACCCCTGGATACATTGCGGCCGATCCCATTTTCTTAATGCACGTGAGACTACGAGAATCAGATGGATGCCCATACTGTATAAACGTTAGAGGAACCACAAAACACATAATTATCAAGTGTCCGAAGGCACAAACGGTATGGGAATGTTACTAAATTAATTAAAAAAAAATTAAAAGTACAAATCTTCGATAATGAATGGTTACTTCTTGGATATTATGGGAAATCTGACAAAATCAATTTAGCAAATTTTCTTATGAATTTAACAAGATGGATTGTTTATCAGTTAACAATAAAATATATGAGATTTGAAGAAACGATACTCTTATAGAAATATTTTTTTACAAAAATTAAAGTCACTAATGATAACCAACTTTTCAGGGTCTTTAGGAAAATGCCGACTAGACGAGTTTAAATCCAAATGGTGTGTTGAGGCAGTATTATGTCAGATGGTAGAAGACGAATTACAATTTGGAGAAGTTATAGAAATAGAATGATTTTATTTGTTTGAAAATACTCAAAGAGGGCCTGTAAATATTTTATTCTTTGTAGCATAAGCATGAAAGTATTGTTGTATATGTAAAATGTAACTTATTGTTTTAATATAAATAATAATAATAATAATAATAATACACACACACACACGCGCGTGCACGCACTTACAATGTTATCACCTCCAAAACTAACAATATTAGTTCTTTCAAATAATTTCTTACACATATAAAGTAAATATAGTATTTAAATTTTCTTACCACTTAGAAAAATAATACTCATAGATTTTCATAGGGCATCTATCCCGCTCCTTTTTACTGTATGGACGCAGTATAAAAACGTCCTTTTGAAAAAATTCAGCACCTACATTATTATAATTAGCTTATAAAGTTTATATATTGGCACATACCATTTTCAGGCGGATAAAAAGCTAATCCCCAAACAGATTTTAATCCCTTTTTTGCACCTTTTCTTTCTCTGCTATCAATTGACTCTTTCTTGAAATGTGAAAATGACACTAACATATGGCCTTCAAGACTCTGAAAACCACATTATAAAACTATGTACCCTAAATATATAATTAACTTACCTTCAACTTGAAATATTTTGTATTAAAGTAAATTATTGTATTCAATAGCACGTAAGGGGAATGTGTGCCTAATTGTTTACACTCCCAAAGATGTTCCTCTTCAACTTGTGTAATAATGTAATCTACAAATAAAACTATAGTCAGAGTAAGAAAAATTCGCAACTTACAAGAGTCATTGTGAAAAGAAGCAAATTTTTGTGCTACTTCAAACAAAGCCTCACGGAATTCTTTAAACCCAGAAGCACAAAACATATCATCAGTCTTTGAATTCGCAATAAAATTGTACTGTATGCCTAAAAAAAAACTAAAAATTAAAGCCAACAATACATAAAACACTTACCTAAGCAAAAATAATAAAGCAAATCAGGTGCATATTCTTCACCATTAGGTGCACGAGCTTCCTTCAAAAATAAGCACAGAGACTGATTAAGTTCATATGAACTTAATTTATGTAATTCAGTTTTAAGTAATGTTGCATGTAAATACGAACTCATTACAGCTTCCTGTCTTGATGACAGCCATACTCTAAATGCCCGTACTCCAATCATATACTAAAATAAAGAAAAGATATTGTAAATAATAAGAACAAACATTTACAATGTAATGCACCTTTGTAGAGCCCACAATTAAACTACATATACAATAACTTAAATTAAAAAGCTTTTGGCGTCATTTAATGAGAAGTTCTAAAATAAGTACTTAAGGCGTTTAACAAAGACCATAGAAGTGCAGTATGAAAAGAATGATGAACGAAAATTAGGATGAGAAGATTTGTAAAACAGGAATATAATCTTTTAACGGCATTCTTTAACACAAGAAACATCTTAAAACAATGCCTCAAGAAAATAGTTGAGGAGGATTAACATACATATGTAAGTATTAGAACAAAAAAAAATCTACAAGATTAAAACTCAGAGATAAGTTTTAAATACCTTGGGTCCATCGGTGACTGACATTTCACTACACCAGAGAAGTCAGTTTCCATAACTCAATTTATTGTTAAATCCTTCAAGATTTATTTGAGTAGTTAATACACATATCACTATTTTATGGATACACATTCACTTCATCTTTGAAATTGAATATTCATATTCGTAAAAATTTGCTGTTCATGCTTGAAAATTAATATCAAAAATGCCCCCTTGATGTTGTTTTCCAATTCAAGAAGATTAAACCGCAGTAGTTAATAGCCAATTTTTAGCATTTGTTTTCTTTAATTTCGATCCTCCAACAGTAAAGATAATGGTATATGGGATCTTATAACATTTCAATATATTCTTTTAATGAATAGTCATCCAATGGGTGTGTTGGGATTTAGTTAGAAGAAACCCAAGTATGCCAATTTATATAATTAATGTTGGATTTTTGGAATTTGATGTAACCATCTCTTACAAGGTAATGCAGAATTAAAATGGCAGATCATTTATAATTAGATGCAAATTAAGCATTGGCAACCAAACCACAACTATTCAATTGAAATATTACTGTACAGACTAACAGTAATCTTATTACACAGAATAATATGTGCAGATTTTATTAAGGTGCCTGGATGTTACCTATCCTACCTTTTAAATGTTTACAGTATCATGTTGTTTAGAAAGTATGATCATAGAATACATACACCTAGAGACTAATGAGATATACAATATTTACAAGTTGTGAGGTGTTTTGATGTAATTTTGGTTCAATACATCATTTGCTAAACTAACAGTATTGCTTATAATACAAATATTTTATTTAGAAGAAGTTATTGAAAGTAGATAGTTTCTCATTAAAAGTATATGCATTGGAATGAACCGTAGACTTCTAAGCAAGTTTCCAGTTACCAGTGGATATTACTTGTATGATTTGATTTGTTCTTTCGTAACTCACTGATTGATAGCCTGGTTACACCATTGCTGTTATTTTCTATAGTTATCTAATGTTAATGGCATGATTATTATTATTATTATTATATATTCTAAATTAAAGGGCCGGAAAAACTGATCAAATCAAATATGACATTTTGTTACGGTAACTTTCTGAAATAGCGAGATTCTACATGAAATTTCAACGACCGTAATTGAAACTTCTAATATAAACCCCTCCTTATGTTATTCTCTCAAATAATCCAAACCTAACAAATATTCAAGTATTAAAAACCGTCCTGCATAAAAATGTTCCTCAATACGTGAAATATATCCTGTAACCCTTTATCAATTCATTAAAAACCAAACAAACATTTGCATTTTCTAACACTTTAAATTCTTTGAAATGTTTGCTCCTCAAGCAACTTTAAATAAACCCTCATCCTCGATACGTGCTAGTTAGTTTATTATTTCAAACAGTTCCATGGAAATATTTGCTATTCTAAAACCGAGAAGCTCGCCTTAGCAATTCTTGGTAAAATAATTATAACCACTGCTCGTTATAGTCGCTGGTTGTTAAAATTACTTGTAAATAGGTTCACTGGACAGATTAAATGCTTAAATGTGTTTGTTATTTGCTAGTAACCCTTGAAATTCCGTGTTGTTATATTTTCACGTGTTCGTTGCTCAAGTTTTATTGGTAGCAACGTCTCTCCTCATTAAATTATTCCAAGAATACTTATAGCGTGGATCGATAATCATACAAACCTCTGTTCTGTTCGAGAAAGTTAGGTCACTTTACATGCTTCACCGTAGTTTAAGTTATCTATATTGCAGGGGCATTTTAAAATGTAGCTTGCTTCCCCTGCAACCAACGAAATTCAATAGAATTAATTATCGTATTGTTTTCTGATTTTAGGAAGGTTTTGCCGTTGCATATATTTTCACTTGCCTTCTCAGAATATTCTACACCAATATCGGTGGGAATGGTTTGATATTTTCCCTTCCATGATTTTCAAAAGCTGTATAAATACGTTCTCCAACTTTGAAAAGGTATCTTAATTATTCGACAGCTCTTTCTAATGCGATTCCTCTATATTATTTTGATGCATCTTTACTGATTCGACTGCTCTTTGAGCGTTGTGAAGTCGCGTGCTTAAAATGCGTTTGTGCTAGTGCAGTACCGTTAAATTGTTCCAGCCCCGCAGCTGCATTTCGTGAGATGGCACCTGAAAGAAGATAACTCCAGGTACAATATGCTTTTCTGTTTAACTTTATTTTGTGTTGCTATTTTGGAGGATAGACACTTGGTTTTGATTAATTCTACAATACATTGCAGACCAACGATAACGCACGCTTAATTTTGTGTAAATTACTGTAAGAATTTTAATACGTTTAGAGCACTTTTCTACTGTTTCCTTTTTATTGTATAAATTACTGTGAACATCAAATAATGGACTGTTTAACATTTTAATGGTACGAGATGCATTTCCTACAGAACTTTTTACTGACTATATTATTATTTCCATATTTCTTATACATATTTAGGGTTGGAACATATATTGCATGCTTGTAATTAGCTAGTAAGATTTTCTGCTTGATATTTTTCTATGTAGACTGTATATTGTATAATATGTAAATTTACGCTTTATGTACATCATGTTGTAACGAACGATTCTGCAACCAGGTATTTTCGACGTTTGTAAATATTCTGTTAAGACATGTTTTCCTACATGTTCGTAAAATATAAATTTGTTTGTTACTGAGGTTTTCAATTTAATTTTCTATTCTAGATCACCCACCCCACTCTCTGACGTTTTTGAGCTAGCCCAAACCCTAATTCTTTTGGAGTTCGACTCTGTACCTGTATTTGGTTGCGGTATTCAGTGTAGGTGATTCTTTCTACTACTTACTGTGCTGCATTATTTCTACTACTTACTGTGCTGCATTCTTTCTTGTCCGCACAGAATACCGTAACATGTAACAATTTTGGAATAAATACGTTGGTACCAAAAACCATATATTAGAGCAAGAAAAATTAGAGCAACATCATGCATTCAATCACAACAAATCAAAAGTAACACACTTAGATGTTTGTGATATTATATGTCATAATGAAAAGAAACAAGTGGTGGCAGTAATAGCAACTACTGCAGTTATAGGTTCACAAACGAATAAAGTGGTCACCATAAGAAATAACTTGTCTAAAAACATCTACATTTTCAAAAACATGCATATTCGCAAGTTTTTTATATGAGCATCATTTTAAAAAGCACAAACAGCAGTTGCTTGGCATAGTCTTCACAAGTACAGAACTAATGTTTAAAGACTACAACTTTGTTAATGCACCTGGAGATATTGCTGCAAGTATATAGAATATGGAACCATACAAAAACTTTCAAGATATTTCGTTGTACTTGAAGGTAAAAGTATACATATCAAAGGTGAATTTTTTCAAGCATAAGAATTTCGTGACAATACTGACACTGTATCTACACCAGATGTTTAAGATACACTAATTTAGTTATCCATCCATAAACATATTTAGAGTACATAACAGCTAAAAATAGCAAAAACTTGTTACAGATTTCTCAAGAAGAAAACAATACTATGTTTACACTATACAGCAAACAAAAAAAGTCACACGAATTGCTAATAGTAGTTAGTAACACGTTTTTTTTAGAGAAACACGATGATATTTTATAGATTGTGTACAACAATGTTGGACTTTAAATTTTCGCATATGACTAGAACTTGAATGTTAAAAATGAGGACAAATTACTTTCGTTTCTTAATGTACGCAAGTTTTAAAACATCTATATGATATATGTCAAGTTTGAAGTCTTGCAATGTTCTGTGTATTACAAAATCATTCATAAAGTTGAAAATATTCTGCACAACTAATGATGGTAATAACTGTCTATTTCGTATTCAATTGTAATTAATCTCAATGCAATTTGTTTTTATATTATTCTTGAAAGTTTAGTGAACAAGAAGACTTATTTTCTTTGCTTATTTCTCCTCTTTGCATAACTACTTTTTTTTACAATAATGGTAATTTGAAATGAGGAAAACATTTAATTTGTCTTGCCATTTTAGAAGATATTCCATAATAATGCACCATAAAATCAAAATCACGATACGTATTTTTAGGGGTCTCTAAATTAGCCCGTTCATGCCTTTATAGATTTATAGCAGTCCTAATTGTGTACCGCTTCCTCCATCAATCCCAAGTTACTAAAAAGTTTTACAACAAATCGTATGTTTTACTATTTATCCTAGACAAAAGCAACAACTGCCGGGTTGTCTAAATTTGGTTACTTGCTTTCCAGCAGAAATACAGAATTTCTAACAATAGCATAATTATTGTAACTACCAACGCCCACATTTTATTGGGTAATATTTTATGAAATGTGAAGCTTTGAATTCAATTAAACATTCATCAATTGGTATAGTCTGTGCTAGATTAAAACAACAGAAGAAATATTGATATTTTTTTAAAGAAAAGAGTTTTGTTATAAACTTTGACATATTCTCGAGATTCTCATGTTTAGACATTTGGTAATTAGCATTTAAATGAACATGAGATAATAACGATCCAAATCTGTCTACATTTATAATATTATATAGTATACACATGGAGGCCATGACCAGAAATTTCAACAGTTGACATTCTTTTAATATCAACTAATAGTTACTGCTAAATATCTTTAAAATTCTATAGCTGTCATTTGTTTGTACATGTGACCACCTTTTACAAATTTTTCTTGAGCACAGGTTAATACGATAATCAATGTATTCTATAACATCAGTGAAAACTAAAATACTGAACACGTATAGGTGATAATTTTTTTTACAAAATCTTTACCAGTAAAATATAATAACAAACAGGCATAACTAAAGGCATTTCAACATTAAGTTAAACGAGCACATAACAAATTCATTACCTACACAGTCATTTCCCCAAATCTAATAGATAATGATTTCATCACTGTAAAATAAAACACTAACGAGGTATATGTGTTGTTATATGGTGTTATAATACCAGTATAATAAAATTTATTTAATAACAGCTTACAATATATTATTACATAGAGTAATTATTCAATTCAACAGAAAATAATCTTATAAACAAGCGATTTAATAGTGCAGGTTATGAAATAAATAGCAAGCAATAAAATTCTGATACTGGATAAGCATAACTACATGTTTTATCGATTGGTAACCATGGTATTGGTATGCATTTAGAACAAAAAATTAAAATGTAGATATGCAAATCACCAAGATTTATCTAGATAAATGAATGTGGTAGTATAAAACCTATACCACAGTGCTTAAAAGAAATAAAACTACACACTATGCTAATTTAATTACAGAACTCACCCTATCTTTCATACTATCAACTCCTTTATCAGTTTCAGCACTTTTAATTGAAGAGCATAATGGATACGCCATGGCTTCCAGCGTATCAATGAAAGAACGTTTCAACACTGTTGGACACACTATCCGTGATTTAATTTGAGATTTACTTGCAGCTCCACGGCATGCTATAATTAATAAAATACAAAATGATATTAAATAAAAGCAGAAACCGACATATAAAAATGTAAAAATATCACTGTATGGAAACTTAGCTATCTGTATATTCCGTAATAAGAAATTAAGATAAAAGTACAAGTAGATACAAAACAAAACTTGTGTAGGCTATATGATCAATTATAGATTTGATTAAATTCTCTAATTTGAACCGTAGTAGTAATATACTATGTTCCTGCTAATTATGTGGCTACATCACATTAAGTAGTTTAGTGTAATCAAATTAAGGTAAAGAAATGTCACTTGATTTCCATATAATTTTATTAATTATAAATATCAAAAAGTTGGCAGTTTCGTGAGATGTGGTTGCTTTTATGTAATTGCTTTATTAAGCTTTTTTGCTTTGTCACTTGCATTTGTCATTTGATATTCACCACTTTCTCTTGTTATTACTTACATAAATTGAAATATTTTCATGTAAACAGTTTCTTTTAGAACTAAGAGAATTATAAATTGATTAAATATTGATTTACGCTTTAACGTATCCTAGCACAAGAATTCCTGTTGCCAAGAAATCATGGTTTGGCTTATCAAATATTTTGAAAATGAGCATGATAATAACTGGCCAAGTTTATCTTTAATAGCTGTAATAGAAGTAAGTACATATTTAATATTAATATGATAAATATGTAGCTTCATTTTCTTTAAAATTATTATGAAGTGTTTGAAGTTAGAAAAATTTTTAGTAATCCTTTTTTGTTCAGACATGTAGCATCAGTTCTCAATATACACTTGCACACTATAAACGATGTTGAAACAAAATTTAGCAATGGTACAGAACTTATAGACCCAAAAAAACCCATTAAAACTGCCGTTAAAGTGGATTGCTTCGATCAGGATGTTATCAGAAAAAATAACTATGATATGTACAAAAAGTTAGTATTTACCTTTAATAATGGTATGTTTGTAACTAATTTTTTAACATTAGGGGAATATATTACTTTAAACAGTCTACTAGAAAGACTTGTAATAGTTAAGCACTTAAAAAAGATAGAACTTTCTTGTTGAAAGTTTTAAACCAACTTGATTTTGAATTACAAAAAATGATTATCGTAGAAGCTTGATTAAATTGCCTACCATTACTATAAAACAAAAAGCCTATTTAACAGAATAGATTAGAATGACCAATGAAGGATTAAATGAAACACAATTCCAACTTCAAAGATGGGCACTATTGATAAATCATGGCAAAATGCAAATGATAAAAGTTTAAAATAAGCTTTCCATTGGCGGTGGAAGGGGTGTCAAAGTTAACTATTTATACTTGGTATGTTAAAAAAAGAATCAAATAATTAATGTCCTAGATATAGTGTTCTTCATGTAGATTACAAAGATGGATTTATAGCAAACACTCAGCTTGTCATTGCATCTAAGACCATGAGCGGTGAGACTATCATGATAATGAATCAAGAGATTTTAGCGATGGTTTGAATTTCATCTCTTGGCAAACTTGGAAAACCTTTCACAATTGTTATGAATAACACCAGCTACTATAGCACACAAGTAAATAAACATCCCACTGCTGCTAATCATAAAGCTGAAATTCAACATTGGAAGCAGTGGCACGTCTGCACAAAAGTCATTAACTACTTGGAAAGAAGCTCTTTCAAAAATTACCCCAAAAATATGGGTAAAAACTGTAGCTGCTATAGAACAAGAACTTAAGAGTTGGTGGCATGCACAAGTATTTATTGGTACAGAAGATATGCGTCAATTAATCATTAGTGTTGATGCAGACAATAATGTTAATGATTCGTGAACTTAAAGTAAAAATTAAATAAATCTGAAAAATTTTAAATGAAAGTGATTATTAACCTTTATAATAGTTACAGCTTTTACCATTACGATGATTAGCACTTACGTATGTCATTGTTACTTTTTAGTCATACTATTTATTATGTAGTTTTCTGTTATGGTTGTATTAAACGTTTAAACTCTGTGAAGAGGTTTGCAATAACATGTACGTATGAGTAGCTTAGTTTTTACATCTCAATTATATTTATTAAATTTCTGAAAATATGCATTTTTAATATTATTTTATTTTGATCTCAGAATTATTTTTATAATAGAAACTCATATTTTATGGCAATTACAACCTACAAACCCTCATGAAGGTAATGAGAGTTAATACAATAACAGAAATAATTACATATTGATGAAGTAACTGAAATTGTAATAATGAATTTAATATATAATTATAGATAAAACAAAAACAATAATGCACCCATCTTCGCTTGAGACAGAATAATGTAAAAATACAGATGCAACATTAAATAATCAACCTTATCGTAAACGTTGTACACTAATTCAACCTTTAAATTTTCAATAGTAAAAGCACAAGATTTTTGTATACGATAAGTTTCTCTTTATAACGAAATAGTTTTGCCAATCAATCAGTAATTTTATCAAATGTCAGTTTCTCAAGCAAAATTGCAGATGGAAAAATTTTGATTAAAAAGAAATGCACCCATAAAAGAAAGGCTCAGGTGTGTTTTTATTAGATAAATTAACGACATGAGTGAATAATTATTAAACTGTTGCAGGAATTTCAAGATTCGTTTATATTCACTTTGTCATGGGTTAAAACTCTAGCAGAAATAGAAAACACTGTCCTTGAGGCTTTTGTCATAGTTAGATATTTATCCGCACCAGAAAAATTTTGTATAGAAAATAAAAGCTGCTAATAATCTTCAAACATTGCGTGATCATCAGGCAAATACCTATCGAATTTTAATCATTTCATTCACTAGGAAATATCAAAATGTCAGTTTCAATTGACAAAACTTTCACCAATGTTGACAATCTGTTCTTTCCTTTATCACAAGGATGGTGGACCATGAGCCGTTCTATCTAAAAATAATATACTCAGTAACATACTTCGTTTCATGACAGAATAAAGAGATAAAAAACATAGGGAATAAAAATCTTAAATTTCATTAGTTGAAACACGACAGCTTTACACTGCTTAAAAATTAAGATTTTGAGAACATGCTGCGACAAAAATACTACAAACAGGTATTCATTATTTTAACTACCCAGAAATGTTGTGTGTGTGTGTGTGTGTGTGTGTGTGTGTATCTATCTGTGTGAGTGTGTGTATCTGTGTGTCTGTGTATCTGTGTGTGTGCACGTGCATGTGCAAGTGTGCATGTGTGTGGGTGCATGCACATGCATGTGCATGTGTGTGCATGCATGTGTATGCACGTGTTTGTGTGTGTGTGCACGTGTGTGGATATGCATATGCATGCACATGCATGTGTGTACATATGTGTGCACGTGTGTTATTATTATTATTATTATTATTTATTAAAACAGAAAGGTTACAAAGCAAATACATATTTATACAATCTGTTACACACCAGATATTGATAAACTTGTTTATGGTATTGTTACTAATAATGTCATCCAAATGCCTTGGTGATTCTGGATTTAATTCTATTCACTAATGTTTCTTATAAAATAGTGTAACACTAGCATTCCTGTGTTTTCAGTTGTACACTAATAAAGAGTACCTTTTGTAATGGTTATTAAGTAGTTGGCTAAATTTATGACGTTTGATTCAATTACAAAACCACCACACAATTCTTTCGTGAAAGCATTTGCTGAACAACCTGCGTTATGGGGATAGTAAGGGTTTATCAGTCGATTCTTGGTAAACCTCCATGCAACCATCGCATCATTTTCCAATGATGGAGATTGAAAAAAAGTTGCTCAGGAAAAGTTATTTTCGTTGAGTACCTCTATGTTGTTTTTATTATTTGTATATTGTTGTAATAAGAAAAATCTCTGTATTGTATTTCTATTGTTTTTATGTATGTTTATATGTTTACCATTCTCGTTATATAAGGAGGCATGTAACGTATCGCAACTGCCTTCTAGTTTTGTGTAGTATTTTGTAGTGACAAAAGAACAAATTCGTTTATAGTGCTGTACTAACGTAACTTGTACCATTTCGGAAGCTTTTTAAGTTTTATTTTAATTTCATGCTCGCCAAGCCATTTACCATCTTCCGTAAAGTCCTTAATTTGCCGAAAACTATATATCCACTTTTTGCTAAATAATGGGGGTTTCACTTGGTTTCCAATCAGTATGTTTGATGTTATAGGAACATTTGCTGTCATCTTTGCGTTGTGGAAAGTTAGATATTTTAATATAATCATAGTTCCATGATTGAAAGAAGCTTTACATCATAGAATTTCGCTTTAATCGAAGCCCTAAATTGTTAAATATTTAATAAAAAATTTAGTTAATAGTTTCATCTTACGTTTACCGCTAATTTTCGTCGCACAAACTTGGCACTTTTAATCTTTTACTTTTAATAAATTATAGACTTTTCACAAACTGTCACTGGTATGTAAATTTTCGAGTTTCCTATCATATTTATAAGCTCCACCTTCCAACGCTCTAATTGGCATGCATTGCGTGTTTATCGATAAACGTTTGCAATTTCCGTCTATCTCTGTAGAACCTTGGTATTTCTCAAAATTCCCTGGTTTAATTCTTAATGAAATGCTCTGCTGATCATGTAAGCATTCTGTATATCACAGTATATTCTTAAAATTTCCAAATATCCATTGCAATTTTGTCACGTATTTTATATTTGTGTCGCTTATAGTCCAAGGCTTATCCTATAACGAATCGTCTGTTATTTATTTGTTATTAAAAATAAGTTGGATTGCTCCGTAAATGTAATATTCCTGGTCACGTATTCATTTTCTAATAATGACGTATTAGAATGTGTTTACTTATTCATGCGTTGCCATTTTTGAAGATGTTCTTAAATAGCGAGAATGCCAGTTTGTTTATCTTTGCCGATTACGTGTTTATGTTGATGCAATTTGTTGCGTTTAAAACCTTATCTTCACTCGTTTCTTTCCAATTCTGGACTTATAAATTTAACTTAAAACATATTATACGACGTATACATTATTATTTTAGCTACATGGTATCGGATTATTGCAAAATGAGCTTCTTTCTTATGCATTAACTTAAATATAATTTATATACAGTGTGTTCGCAATTGACTTTTTGTAAAATAGTCGATTTACTCCTATAATTGGTGGAATTGTTTGTTTTTCTTAACGTTAAAATTATTTACATTTATTCTACAACCCTTATGACTTAATCTATCCTTAAACTACCATCTTATCATAGCATTATATATATATATATATATATATATATATTGCTATGATTATAAGGTTGTTTAGATCATATAAGGTCACAAAGGAGAAATCATAAAAACCACAAAAACCAAACATTAAAACTAAAAATGTATATAATTTGTTAATTATAGAAAAGCAAATACAAATCACCCTATATAAAATCAATAACAAGCTACAATTAATTAAAGAAAGCTCATTCCGTAATAACTTCACAACATTCATTAAAATAAATAATTGCGGAAGCAATTCAAATTCAATCATCTTAGAACATTTAATTAAAAACATTCTTAAGTTCAAAAACAAATACAAATTTAAGATATTCGACGAAGAACAACCGTGAAATGAAATTTCTTTCGATCTACACACATTTGCGTAAAGAAGTTAATAAACACATGTATTTTATAATCTTCATAAAGAGATAATTCGAGAAGAATATTTACTTTAATTTTGATTTAGAAGTTATATAAGAAGTAAATGATATTAAAAAGGGCGTAGATTTGTAAATTATAATATGACAAAAGTTCTATTTAGTTCATTATACAATTTTTGGTGAATTTCGTTTGTCTTATTCAGGTCTACAAAGTATTGCAGCAGAGTAGAAATTCTTCGTTATCATATCGTCGTTTTATTCTATGCGTGGTATCACTGAGCTAGTCGAGGCATAAATTTGATTGTGTTAATTTTAATTTATTTTAAAGGCACAGAGAGGTGACGATCAGCAGGCAATTGATCGTTGTAAATCTGACGAAGGGCGATATTGTAGTAAAGAAAATCGGCGACGCAGCGAGGTGCTCGAAAATTGATGATTCTACAACGTGCTCAAATTTAGATGATGGTTAGGCAATACAAAATTGAGGACTCAACACAGTGCTAGGCTTTATGCAAAATCAAAGAGGGTACAAATTCATAAATCTTATAAAAAGGATATCGACCACACAACGTAAGAAATTGAAGTATATTGATTGAGATTAGAAGTTATAGATGAAATTAAAGATTATCGGCAGCCCGAAAATAAATTTAGAAACTTAGATTTTAATATAAAAAGTGATAGAAATTAGAAATTTTGGGGTTTATTTCATATAATTAAATTAAAATGGACAAAAGAATGCAGGAAGTTAGAAATACATTGAGGAATGAAGAGGTTGAGATAGGATCTCAGGAAAGTGTGTTCCTAGAAGATTCACAGACTGAGACTGAAGAAAAAGTGTTAGAAAGGAGTAACAGTGGGGAAAAGCAAAATACACAATAGTAGAATGATGCTGATTTTGTTAGCGCTTAATGATAAAATGGACAAAAAAGCCGGCATGAAAGAAATGAGTGAGGGCATGAAAAATATGACGAAAAATATTAGTAAAAATGTGCAAGAATTAAGAGCAGAGTTCGGGCAAAATTTGGATAAGTTAGGGAAAAATTAGGTTTAAAAATAAAAGCATTAAGCAAGGGCTTAAAAGAAACAAATCAAACAATTGCGGAAATGAAGCTAGAGGTGCAGAATAAGGTTGTACAAATTATTTATTTATTTAATTTAATACATCCAACAGAGCAGCGCTCCAATACAGGACAGTTAAATACACATGTCACATAAAACTTATTTAAAGACGAACAAACATATTTAAAATACTATCCAACTAAATGTAATTGTGTCTCTATTGCATAAGCAATTAGTCATAATTATAAGATAAAACTACTTAAGATAATATAAAAATAATTCATGATACTATCACACACGGTAAAACCATAATATGCTTAAGTGTGTATATGTAACAGTCGTACAGTCTAATAGGGTATTAACAAATATATCGAATTTGTCAGCAAACTTATTCACTATATTAGACGCCTGATAAATAGGCGACTTCAACATGAAATTCGTAGGAGCCTTTGTGCAACAAAACACTTGCCTTTCCCGAGATGTAGGTCTGGGAACTAAAAAAATTTAGCTGCTGCAGTATATCTGGAACACCGATCAAATTATGCACCAACTTATATATGAAAGTAAACAGGATTATAATACACCTCAACTCGAGAGACGTAATATCAAATCTAATAAGTAATGTATGGTAATTGTCCTTATGATCCGGATATACACTATCCATCCTAAAAACAAGGAATCGTAAAACTTTTTTTGAACGCATTCTAATAATGCACACTGATTTTTGTAGCAGGGGGCCCATATTACAGAACAGCATTCCATCTTTGAACGTACCAAGGCAAAGTAAAGCACTTTTATAGCCGCAATATCAGAAAAAAATTGCAGTTTCTAATAACAAATCCTAACATTTTAACTGCAGAATTGGATATGTTCACTATATGTTCAGTAAAAGATAAATTACAATCAAAAATTACCCGCAGGTCTGTAACTGAAATGACATATAACAAATGGGAAGAGTATATACTATAAGTGTATTTTGTACTAATTAGTTTACGAGTGAAACTTACAACTTTGCATTAAGCAATGTTCAGTTTTAAACTGTTAACTGAACACCATTGTACTACTTTGTTAAGGTCATCTTGCAATTTTATATGATCCTGCTGAGTATGAATGACCGAAAAATTTTTAAATCATCTGCGTACATTAGATGTTGACAATTTAATACTGCACTTAAATCATTAATATATAGTAGAAACAAAAGTGGCCCCAAAACAAACTCCTGAGGAACCCCTGATCTAGCAGTAAATATGTATGAGTAGCTACCAAGCTACAACATACTGCTTTCTCTCTTGCAGATAAGACTGAAATAGTTGAACAAGCCCATTAGAAAAACCAAAAACACCGAGTTTATCTAACAAAACTTTGTGAACCAGTTGATCAAAAGCTTTCGATATATCCAAATAAATGGCATCGACTTGACTACCAGCATTCAATGCTTCAGAGACATATTGAGTGAAAGATGCAAAATTGGTCTCGCACGAACGATTTTATACAAAACCATGTTGCGCTGTGGAAATAAAATTTTTGACTTTAGGGTAAATACTATTGCATATTATGCCTTCAAATATTTTTGAAAAATTGGAAATGATACTAATCGGTCTATAGTTAGTAATGTCTGTTAGATTAACATCTTTTGGGATTGGATATACCTTAGAAATTTTACATGTTTCTGGAAAGGTTTTGGTTTTTAATATTAAGTTAAACAATATCTTTAGTGGAGTCACTAAAATCCTCGCACAATCCTTAATGAAGAATGTTGATATTTTATCGAAACCAATTGAATTTCGATTTGGCAACTTCTCTATTACACTAGCAATTTCGTCCTCACTTATTTCAGAGATATCTATTATGGACACATACATAAATAATTTAGGTAGGATAAGTAAAAATAGCCAGGAAAATAAAAATACAAAACTGTAATAATCAATGTGGAGTGTGTGGCCACGTTGGGCGACAAAGTAACATTGATTCAAAATTTTACATTTTAATTTGGGGGAAAAATGCTAAGATTATAAAGCTATTTAAGGTCATATAAGGTCACAAAGAAGGAATACCTCATGTAAACATCATAAAAACCACAAAAACCAAACATTAAAAACCAAAAATGTATATAATTTATTCATTATAGAACAGCAAATACAAATCACCCTGTATAAAATCAATAACAAGCAACAATTAATTAAAGAAAGCTCATTCCATAATAACATCACTACATTCATTAAAATAAATAATTGCGGAAGCAATTCAATCATCGTAGAACATTTAAAAGCATCCTTAAGCTCACAACACACAAATTCAACATATTCGAAGAAGAACAACCATGAAATGAAATTTCTTTCAATCTAAATGCATTTGAGTGAAGAAGGTAATAAATACGTGCAATTTAGAATGTACATAAAATACAATATTTAATAAAACCAGCATATTTAAATGAAGTATGGATATTAGAAGCGACAGTAATACGTGCGATTTCAAACATACATAAAATACCATTTGTTAATCAAGTCCCGCTAGAAAGTTCCGATGTACGTGCAATTTAGAACGTATATAAAATGCAATATTTAATAAAACAAGTATATTTAAACATAGTATGGATATTAGAGGCGACGGAAATACGTGCAATTCAGAACGTGCATATTAAATCGTCTAAAATCCAACAGATTGAAGATATAACCCAAAATTGAAACGCCTTTTCCACATACGAACAACTGATAGCGTTCTGTCAACCAATGAGAACGTGTGAAATATTCGAGAGGGAATTTGATCTTATAAAACTAACAAAGCAGATAAAGGAGAATCAATTTTATAATTCACATGCCGAATGTGCTATTTTGAAACACAATCGTTATGTGAATAGAATTTAGTGAAAGTTGGCAATTTTAAAAGTTGAAACTTGACAAAAATTTATAATTTCAAAAGATATAAACAGTAGAGTGCATATTGAAACAAATTTATATGGAATTTTGCAGTTGATATAAACGGCTCTAAGATACTGAATAAATAATCTAAATTGCTGCTCAACATTCTAAATCACTGATAAAATACTCTAAATTACTGGATATAAACCACTCTAAGTTATTGGACAAAGGCTTCAAATTACTGGATTAACACTCCAAGGGACTGGGCAACGACTCTAAGCTACTGAAGAAACGACCGCTATACAATCAAGAGTGATTTCTAAGCCGCAAGTTCCAGAACAAGTGGGAATTTGGGCCAAGAAGTTGCAGCAAAAAAATAACAGGAGAATTATAAGGTCAGAACTATTTAAAAAGGTGTAAAAATGTATAATCTTTGTAAAGAGCTAATTCAATAAGAATGTTCTTTTTAATTTTGATTAAAAAGTTCTATAAAAGATAAATGATATTAAAAAGAGCATAGATTTGCGAATTATAATGACACAAATTCTATTTAGTTCATTATACAATTTTTGGTGAATTTCGTTTGTCTTAATCAGGTGTATAGAGTGTTGGAGAGGAGTGAGTAAAACAATTCTCTGTAATATCATCATTCACTCTGTACATGGTATCACTGCGCATAAATTTGATTGTGTTAATTTTAATTTATTTTAAAAGCACAGAGAAGTGGCGATCAGCAGGCAATTGATCGTTGTACATGTCGAAGGGCGATATCGTAGCAATATATATATATATATATATATATATATATATATATATATATAATATTACTGTGTAACCTTATGAGAATCGAGCCTCACGAATTGGGCGTCAAAAATTACTGTGGTACCCCGCTCTAATTTAGTACTCTCTCAAAAACATTCGAGCCCCAACGTTGGGCCGTCATAAATTATGCCGTGGATCTCGGGTAAAATATTCACCAACAAAAATATATTCGAAAATTTTATATTTTTCAAAACTCAAAAATTAAATAATACCAAAAAAATATCCTTACCCGTTTTCCTCTCTTCCTCGGTTGAATGGCCTTCTTCAACTGCTTCCGGCTAGCTCATTTGGACCTCCTTTTGGATATCTATATTCACTCTCAAATTCTATCATTCACGCACACTCCCAATAAAACCACAAAATACAACCAACATACAATCTTTTATTTATTCCTATTTACAAATGCAATTCAACACTGTCCATATTTTATTGTTCACGTTACACTTCAGTAACTCTTATTTTGTAATGTCCTGTATTTAATTTTAAAATCATCAAACACATAAAATGTACTCGGAGTAAATGGACCTTGAATAATACCTTTTCAAAAATTCCTTCTTTATAATTTAATTATTTATTTTAATAATCTAAGTAAACTGTGGGGTATGGTGAGCTCATAATAACCCAACTAATTCTGCATAATGTATGCCCTTCTACTTTGCATACTCGTAAAATTAAAAACACAAAGCCATATACTCTTCACAAAAATTTCACGTTCTGATGGAACGTTTAAAAGCTTTATAGACACCTTCAATTTCTAGTTGAATACCGTAATAAAGTTATTTACACATATTCTGTTCAATACGTAAATAATTCACACTACCTTGAAAAACACTCTCATACGCCACCCCAATATTTACAGTTTATAGGAATCACAATTTTAAATCGATACCTGGAAATTGTGGAAGATCTCCGCTCTTGTAGATGATGCCATGTATTTTTCTATCTGGTCTGCAGGTCGTTTCTCGCTATTACTAGACAAACTCCATCCAAGTTGATCCGCCAAGGCCGCCTTCTCGGTGTAACCAAATTCCAAATTTCATTTCAATCATACTTCTTTCACAGTAAGTTACGTTACTTAATGTCCCGACATGAGTTGATTAAAATTATAGGTGATACCTCAAAAAATCTTAATCTCGGCACTCTAACCGCGTACTAATTTAATTAAGAGGCTACCACTAAGCAAAACAATTTAAATGATTTTATAATACTTACAACTCGTGTTGACTTTCATACGAGCTTTTGGGACGATTGAAATAATAAGGGCTTTCATAATATTCTCCTAAACTATTTATATCTTTCCAATGTAACCTCTCCTGGCCACATTTATCCGAAATCCCCTGCTCACAACAACACATTCCCACAATTTTGCACTCAACCCCATTTTCAAATCCGCGAATTTCAGTACCTCGTTATAATATTTTAAGAAAATTATGCTACTCTATCCTCGTGTCTATATCAAGTCAAACTAAACATATCGAACAATCGTAGACCTAATGACGTTTCTCAAATCCCTCCTATACTATTGTGGTCTCATGCTTATACGTTTTCTACGTCTCTTTCTAACCTGGTTTGAGTGGTAGAAAATCAATATCCTTGTCTGTGCGCGGTCTACCACATGTGGACTTTCTACGTGAGTTAAATAATCGCTCATTAGTATTTCATGTTAAAACATCCGACCGCCTGTACAATCCTTAGAATAATTTGTTCGTTATCTACAAATTAAATAGAACTTGACATTTAGAAAATACGCAGGTGTTCAATCGTAACGTTTTAAATAACACTTCCACGATTTAGAGTTCGGTGTATTTCTACCCCACTGATATATTTGTCAGATAGCAACGCGTTTCATCTTGGTATCATTGGGTTTTTACACGCTTTTATGCAAATTATACATCAATAATCGTTCAAATAAATTCACTTAATTTAATAAATTAATGGCATTGTCTTCTACCATTTATTTCTTTGCAAACCTACTTAAATTTCATTAATTATTTGTAAAATTTCGTTAATACCTGATACTTAAAAATGAATTAACTAATATAAATTTCGCACGTAATTTCTGGTTGTTCCTTTATACAGGGTGTTTTGAAATTGCTTCGTTTATATATTTATTTTTGTTCTTTTAAAACCACTATAATATATATATATATATATATATATATATATACACTCTACTTAACAGGTTAGACCCAATTACAAAGTAGGCACCAAATCAAAAACATTAATACAAAAATTAAAAAAGGAATTATGTCAAATAAGTAAATACAATAATAAGTGATTTATGTGCAGCCCTAATAGTGTTGAGGATATGCAAATTAAATGTTAACTTGGCATCAAACAGTACACCAAGATCAAGAACACTATCAGTGATTTGAAGTACTGAACCTTCAATGCTATAAGGGAATTTAATTATGCTTTCTAGAGTAATTTGTGACAGAACATTTATCAGGATTAATTGGAAGGTTGTTTCTAATACACCCAGAAATGTAGATTATTTAGATTCTGCTGCAGTTTTGAGCAATCTTCTATTTCACTTATCGCGTTGAATAATTTTATGTCATCTGTGTAGATTAAACATTCACAATCAATATCAACAACATCATTGATGAAAATGATAAAGAAGTAGGGGCCAAGGACAAAGTCTTGTGGAACTCCAGAGGTAGTAGTAAAGTGCTTGATATGAGAGCCTAAATAATCGACATAGTCTTCTATTATTTAAATAGAAGGAGAAACGGTCAGTAGCTGAGGTGTAAAGCCCATGTAAGACAGTTTCCGAAGTAACAGATTGTGATCTAGCCAATCAAATGCCTTTGACAAATCTGTATATATCACGTCTACCTGCATTCCCTCGTCTAAAAATTTAGAAAGATATTGTGTCATACTGGTTAAATTAGTTGCAGTAGATCTACCAAAAACAAAGCCGTGTTGTTGCAGACATACTTTTGAATGTGAGTGAAAGTAGATATAATCATAAAGAACGAATTCAAATATTTTACTGAAGTTATTAAGGATGACAATGGGGCAATAATTTATTATACAGGATCTGTCCCCTTTTTTATACATAGGTCATACTTTAGAAGATTTCCAGATATTAGGAAATTGAGAATATTTGAGAGAGAGATTAAACAGAAAGGTTAAGGGTTTGATAAGTTGAAACTTGAAATATTTAATCACAAGAGAGGGTAAGTTGTCCGAACGCGCAGTATAGTTAGATTGTAATTTGTCAATAGCTTTGAGTATATCCTGTTCCTCTATCACAGGTATACCAATACTGGGATAAGAAGAGACTGGTTCAGGATCACAAGTATGGGAGCTGGAAGTATAGGCAGATTTGAAAAGTTCGGCAAGCTTATTCGCTATAACATACGGATGGATCAGAATAGGATTTATTGTCATAGATCATTTGTTTTTGTTGATTCGTCGACTTCCATTTATCATTCACAAATGCCCAGAAGCTCTTCGGATAAGATTTTATTTTGTCATTCATTGATCTTAAGAAATTATTGTGAGCAATATTCATAGCATTTTTTTAGCCTACTTCGTAGGATTCAAAAATTGTTGTATACTAATGTATCATTCCTTAATTTATACTGCTTCCATAAAATTTCTTTTTGTTTAGTAATATTGACGATCTCCTTAGTGAACCATGAAAGATAAGGCTTCCCACAGGCTTTGGTTCTAGGGACATGCAAATCAATAATTCCAAAGGTTAAAGCATAAAAGCAAGCTGTAGCATCTTCAATGTCATCAAAGTGGTACAGAGAGTTCCAGTCTAGTGTAGCTAAGTCATCATAAAGGGCAGTATAGTTGACATTTTTAAAATTGTAGCGGGCATCTTTACTGGTTGCTTTAGTATAGTTATTTACAAGTAAGTTATGTACTTCAATGCAAAGTGGTGGATGATGATTGTCAATAGGCAGGTCAACACACTTTAGTTCAGATATGTTGCAAGCGAAATTAGAAAAAACTAGGTCCAATAGCCTTTGATTCAGATTGTATATGTAGTGGTACTGTATGAGATCAAAGAAAGCTACAAGATTATTAAGGGGTGTCAATCTGAGCAGGATGTTGCCACTCAATGCAAATTCAGGTAGGTTGAAGTCATCTATGATTATAAGATTTGTCATAGATGAAATAAAGATTTATTAATTCATCAAAGAAAAGTTCATACGCATGCATCACTTGATTTGGCGAGATATATACCGTTATTATAATCATAGACTGACTATAGGATCTTTAATTTCGACAATTAAGACATCAAAGTTAATATTCGTACAAATGTATGGAACTTGATGAGAAACGAATTTTTTGTAAACAGCAAGAAGTACCCCTCCTCCCTGCTAACACCCAAATCAGTATGTCGATCTGTTCTGAATACATTGAAGGTATTACAAAAAAGTTCATTGTCATGCATATCATCTCCCAACCACGTTTCAGTTAAGCATATGATTTCATAATCACACATTAAAGAGAAGTTATACAGTTCAAACATTTTAGTACGGAGACCTCTAACATTTTGGTACTATATATATATATATATATATATATATATATATATATATATAACTGGCCAACGCCTTAGAATTAACTACATTTGCAAAGTGAGTTATAAACTGTGATTGCTACATAGAGAAGATAGAAGCCCTTACTGTACCTAACTTTAATTTATACACATAGCAGTCAGTATTCCACTGTGTGATTAACATTGATTTGTCTTATTGGAATACATTTTTTTGTAAGTAATGCAGTTAATACACTTCACCTCATCGGCAGTGCATTTATCAATAGTATGTTCAAGTGCACATTGAGGACAAATGGGATTACTCTTGCAGACTCCCTGTATCACTACTGATGAGAATCCCACCCTTATTGATATGTTTAACTTTAGTAATTGGAATAGTGGAATCAATCAATTTTGGCATGGCTTTTTGAAGTACCTCAGCCTTCGTGATCTTGTTCTCTTGCTGAACATTTTTAGGTTTAACTATTATTGCCGTATTACTCCTTTGCACTACTTGTGAAAAAGAGATTGGAGTATCTTTCTGGAGCTTAGAGATAACAGTAGATAAATGATTTTTAGCTGCTTGGTAAGACTCAATAATTTTTGAAGTAAATGCGCTGATATTAGCAGAGAAGTTGCCATCAACTTCTTTGGTGATTAATTTGCTTTCCATTTCAGTGAGTTGATTTTTCAGCTTAGTATTCTCAGATTCGAGAAGTTTATATCGCTCCAAAGCTTTCCCAGAAGACTCCTTAATGTGTTCAAACATTCTAGAAATGCATTGTACAGAATCGTTCAGATTAGGAATTTCCTTCAGTAATGAAGGCACTTGTTTAAAATAGAACCTACATTTTAAACAGTAAAAAGTGAGTATGCGTTTTTGTAGCATTATGGCATGTAGTTCACTCGTTTTTAGCCAGAACAAGATCCAGGAGCATGAAAGATAACTTGACAGCATTCACATGTAACAACATCAGAATTATCAAACTGCACATGCAGTAGTCATGTTGGTCTATTATGGAAAATTAATTAACAAGATATAAACCACAAGGACAGTCCTGTATAAATGTTTATAGTTCAATGTTCAATGTTTATATTTATACAAAACAACAACACAGTTGGATAACTTCTTTTTATCACTAATGCTGATTATAAAGGTGTTGACCTCTGATACCTTTAATTTAACACATGATAACTACAACAACTTTGATGGCAGAACTAATTTATATTTTACAAATGTCTAATGACACTAAGTTTTCAAAATTCACTTATCTCACAGGCAGGTTGTTATAGTTCAAGTAAAGCACTTACAGGTAAATTTTGATAATAAACAGATCACTAATTCACTTGTAATAAGAAAGCTACATAAACACACTTATGACTATTATGGCATATGACATATATATATATATATATATATATATATATATATATATATGTTATGTAGTATAACGACCTTGCTGATTTGAATATGCAATCAACCTCAATTTAGTAAGTACCTATTGTATATTGGTTGATGCCCATAATGGCGTTTTTGTAGTATCTTTGATAAAGATTTGAAATAAACCGAAAGCTTAGAATTTAACAAAGAGTACGCTTGAATAACCAGCTGACCTACAACCTGCTAATATCAATCAATATATATATATATATATATATATATATATATATATATATATATGAATGCCACGTTTTTTAGTTTTAATTTTAAATATTATTTAGCTAATTATATTTTTAAACTACACCTATGTTAAAAACATTATTGTAACTTTTGTCTAGTAATTGTAAGTATTTGCCTGTTATATGTTATTGCTGACTGTTAATAATTTTTTCTTGTGATTCGATGATTAAGGTGAGAATTCCTTCACCGAAACGTACGAAATATTACAAATGATTTAACGTTGCATGCTGTTTTTATTGTGAGCTACATCATATACTACCTTAAGAAAGAGTGGGCATTGATTAATTGACATTCTACATTTAATCGTTTGGTTTTTACAGACTAGCGACTTGGAACATGAATCATTCTCAATGTGCTACGTACGTTTAATACTATTTATTATATTGCGGTACTTTGTGTATCCGATCCACCACTAAATTAAAATAAATGTATGCATCCTTATGTTCTATAAATAGCAGTATGTAAGTAATGAGTAATTATGTCATGTTAAATCTTTATCATAGCCTTGTTTATTGTCAAGAAGTGGTTTAGATTTCAGATGTACGTTTATTTAAAACTTGGTATTTATTGTAGGCATGGACATCACAAAATAAGTGCTTGCTAAATATACTGTAAGCATCAAATTTAACCCCTAAGAACAGTATTATTCTAAAAATTATGTTTTTGCATACGTTGTTTGATTTTAGTGTTGTGATGGTTATACAGTTATTCAATTGGAGTTGGATGTGCAACTTAAAACGTTTAACGGCCAGTATCTTTAGAAACAGGTGCTATTTACATTATATAAAGGTTCAAAATAACAAACAGGAACATTGTTCCAGTTCGTGAAATTGGTAATAGAATTGCTCATGTTCCTAAGTTCTTTAAATATTTGTTCTGGTTCGTAAAATATCGATAGAAATCATACGCATTCTAATAATGATAAAAGAAGCATTTAACTTCCAAGGTACAAAATATTTTTAAAAATTTTCTAACGAGTTGCTTACCAGTTAAATCTTTTTTAGCATAGGGGTTGCTGCTACCCCCAAGATTAATTTGGTGCACTGTTGTTGGTGGATATTTGTGTAATATACTATTAGAATGATGCATGTGAATATTATAATTTATATCGCATTATTCACGAGCTACAATTTTTACAGTATAGGGGTTACTGCTACCACAAAGACTGACTTTCGCACAGCGTTGCTTGAAGATAGTTTTGAAGGAGACTATTAGAAGATTGCTTGTAATAATTTTGAAAACTCTACATGGCACCACTTACGAGCCACATTTTTTTTTAAATATAGGGGTTGATTGCACCCTCAAAAATGGCTTTCGCGGCACGTTGCTGGAGTTTATTTTTGTAATAAAGTATTAGAGGATTGCATGTGAAAAGTTTGAAAACGAGTTTTTTATACATCCCAAAATTTTTTTTTAGTATAGTGGTTGCTTCCACCCTCAAGACTGACTTTTGTGAACTGTTGCTGGTGGATATTTGTATAATATGCTATTATAGGATTGCAAGTGGATATTTTGAAATTTTTGTATCGCATCGTTCACGAGCTACAAGTTTTTCAGTGTGGGGGTAACTAGTACTCCCATGACTGATGTTCATCCAACGTTGCTGCGAACAGTTTTGAAGGAGATTGCATGTGAATATTTTAAGAATTTTCTATTAAGCCGTTTACGACCTACAATGTTTTCTAATACAGGATTGCTCCCCGACTAGTTTTCATGCCCTGTTGTCGTTGCGTGTTTTTCTAATAGGATATTAGAAAATTGCACATTAAAATTTTTTAATTTTTATCCAACCCTTTACGAGCTACAATGTATTTAGTTTAGGGGTTGCTGCCACCTCCATGACTGGCTTGGCACACCATTGCTAGTGGATATTTTTTGTTATAGACTATTAAACATTGCATGTAAAAATTTTAAAAATTTTCTAACGAATTTTTTACCAGCCAAAATTACTTTTAGTATAGGGGTTGCCGCCATCCCCATAACTGAATTTGATGCACTGTTGCTAGTGGATGTTTACGCAATATATTATTAACAGATTGCAAGTGAATAGTATGAAAATTTTGTATCGCATCGTCCATGAGCTACAATTTTTACAGAATAAGTGTTAATGTTACCCCCCAAAACTGACTGATACAGCATTGCTAGATGATAGTTTTGAAGTAGACTATTAGAAAATTGCATGTGTAGATTTTGAAAACTTTACATAGCACCATTTACGAATCACAATTTTTTTTAATATAGCGGTTGATTCCACCCCAAAAACTGGCTTTCACGGCACGTTGCTGGTGTTTATTTTTATAATAGAGTATTAAACAATTGCATGAAAAAATGCTTAATTTTTTTTATTCAGCACTTTAGGAGGTACACTTTATTTAGCTTAGGGGTTGATGCCACTTCCAAGATGGCTTGGGCACATCATTGCTGGTGGATGTTTTTGTTACCGATTGTTAAGCACTACATGTTAAAACTTTTTATTTTTCTAGCGAGTCGCTTAGAAGCTAAAAATTTATTTAGTATGAGGGTGTTGCCACCCTCAAGATAGACTTTTGTGTTCCGTTGCTTGCAAATATTTTATACTGTGCGATTAGAAGATTACAAGTGCAAATTTAAAAAAATTTCTATTCACCTGATTACAAGCTACAATTTTTGTTGCATAAGGGTCGTTGCCTCCTTTAACACTAGCTTTTGTGCACCTTTGCTGATGAACGTTTCTATTATAAACAATAGGTTTGCAAGCAAACATTTTGTATATTTTCTATCGAGTAATTTAAGAGTTACAATTTATTTAGTGTGGGAGTTGAAGCTACCCCTTGAGTAGTACAGTACGGGACAATTATTTACAGAATTATAAGTGCATGCGTATTCTGAAACAATTTGAAAAATTGGTAATATTTGTTATCAATATATAAATTATGTTTTCTAAACATTACAAACTTTTCGCTGGGAAACAATGAATAACTTCATACAAATGTAGCAATGTGATATCACATCATTTAAACACGTCTATAACCTACGAGGTAAGAAAAAAAATGATTAAATCCTCAAACACTTAATATATATTAGTGAATATAAGTTTGCAGCAACTTCTAAAAGGATGCAGCTTCTACAAAACTGCTTGTCGCACTATCATCCAAGCAGACTAACTGCCGCCACTCTGTGTTGCCATTTAGTGGTTGTAAAGAAGATAACACAATAGAATATTCCGTATATTAAAATATATTCTGTGGCGCTCTCAACGGAAAATCGCTAGACTAAAACTATACGATTTCAGTACATTTTTCTATCAATTTTAAGTCCATTTTGTGTTTCTTAAACATTTAAAATAAAATTTTTTACAAACATTCATTGACTTTGATATATTCCAAATCTTACCAATTTGGGTCTCCTTCGTTATAAACATCTCATGCAAGGAAGCAAAATGTCAATAAAGTCAAAAAGTGAAAAATTGTATCTTGCGTGCGATATACGGTAGTGAGTTTACAAGGGACGCAAGTGTGAATGCAGATTCCGATCTATTGGATGCAAAAATGATAGTAAGATGTATATATATATATATATATATATATATATATATATATATATATGCTGTGTAAATAAGATCATTTAGGGGTAGATAGGACAACTAGTATAGTGCACTTCATTGAAACAACATGAGAGCGCAGAAAACTAGACATTTCTATGAAGAAAATAAGAAATACAACGTTAGGCCAGAAAGTAAATGACAACAGCCTGTATATAAACCATAGTCATAATTAATTTAAAAAATAAAAAGTACTTTAGAAGTTTTGATTAAATAAACGATTTGGCAAGTCATAAGACAACGTGAACGGAAGTTGAAACACATTACGCATGAATAATGCATTATCATTACGCTAAGAATCTCAATTGAACAAGCAGGTTTAACAATGCGTAATAGAAAACGCATATAATTTAATACATAAATTATATTAAGAATTTATTGTACAAACAATAATTTGTGAGCTTGAAATGAGAAAACCCAATAGAACCAATGCATTAACTTGAAGTACTACGAGCTGAAAGTAGCGCATCAGTTTTGTGTAAACGGCAAAAATCCATAGAAATACCCACAACCTGGTTTGTTAGAATCACATATAATAGTGAACTCTGCGCTTGTTAATAGATAGGCGATTCTTTTAAATACGACCGAATTTGTATACAAATCGTTCAACATGAATTAAGGCTTAGTCCACATCACTTAAAAGAAAATAGTTACAGAAGTGATTTATTGTGAAGTAATAAATAGTACAATGGTAATTGTGAAAAATTAAAAGAGGTTCGTCGTTTTAACTCTTTAAAAACGTAAGTAACTAAAGGTTGTTTTATTTAGACTCTAATATTAACTTTAATAAAAGGACTCTGAATAATTACTGGATTCAATGAGGAAATTCGACAAGCATTTAATTCAATTATTAATTACTGGATATGACCAGGAAGTTTAACAAAGGATGCTAAAAATAATTTAAAGATATGCTAAGAAAAATGAAGACCATATCTAAAGCAGATCCAGATTCAACGTTGGGACTATTAAATCACTAAGCTGAATGGGGGAGCAGTTGCTACAGGGACTGATTCGAGCTTGAAACAACAGGTTAACCAATCTGAATGTTTTATTTTTATTTGTGAATATTTTGTTGTATATTTCTAATTTGAATAATTTAAAAACTGCAGTCATGAAAATTTTATGTGAGGGTCAACAAAGATAGTTTTTTTTAATACACGTTATAAATTATGTCAATTTTGAAAGAAGTTTAATGAACATTCTTGGGGCTTTAGATAATAATAATAAGGGTGATTTTTGCTAGGTTTTGATTAATTTTGGAAATGATAATTATTAAAACAATTTTTATTGAATTATTAAAAGGAAGTTCTATTTAGAGAATTCTTAAACCTTTCATACATTGTAAATATTTTTGAGAATATTATAATAATTGTGCTTAATGGTGTTTTGGTTTAAAGAAAAGGAAGTAGAAGTAGAAGGTAAATTTGAAAGCTTTGTTGACGTATTGTCACAAGCTCCGTGCGTGGTTAAAACTGAGCTAGCGGAGGTATTCAAAATTAAAATAGCCGAAGTATTCAAAATTAAAATTAAAAATTGACAAAAAGAAAATTTTAACCTTTTTATTTTTATTTCACTAAAAGGGGACACCGGGTTATTGTAACAATATCACATCAATAAATATATATATATATATATATATATATATAAATGTGATAATCATGTTATTTAGGGGTATATAGAGTCACAAGGGTAGCATACTTTATGTAAACAACACCAAAGTCAAGGAAACTAAACATTTGAATAAGAAAAAGTACACAATTCGTTAATTATGCAAAAAGCAAATATCAAACACACTGTATAAAATTAACAACTAACTATAATCAATGAAATGAAGCCCATTCTTTAATAATTTAACCACATTTAGTAGAATAAATAACTCTAGATGCAATCCGATTCATTTTAGAAACAAGAATACATTCAAAAAATTCAAATAAATACAAATTAGAAGTAGCTAAAGTCAAACAAACATGAAACGATTTTTTTTTAACTTGGCGCATTAATGTAAGAAAATAATCATGCGTGCTCACAAGAAAAGAGTCTTGCAAAACAAGCATATTTCGTAAGGAGTCAATAAAAACGCATCTAATTTACGTCATCTGTTAAAGAATCCCATTATAAAATTTGCCTACGTGATCTTTTTAAAAGTAAACTTGGCAAGTTCAAATAAAATCCAGCAGATGAGGAAAACAAAATATGTAACCATACGATTGGCGTACGTGCAAGATTAAATAAAATGGCTAATAATTTCCTATACAAAATATGAAAACATGATATTGAACGGTACAAAGTACCATAGCCAACTAACTCCATAATGTAAAGCTTTGAAGTCCACGTGATTTGGGGAGCATTGCATCAAAATTTAGGATAGGTAACTTTGTGTAAAATCCGAAGGCTTTTATTATAAGCCAAGTATAACGCCTCTACCATGCTCAAACAACAAAGATAGGGCAGTCAGTCAATGACAGCACATGGTAGGGCTTGCCTTTATATATTACATCAAGCGGGTAATGGTTAGTATTTATATAACTGAAGCACAAACTGTACTAGTTTGAAGAAAAATACTATGCAAAGTTCAAATGTGAAAATAAACGATGATTTTAAGTAAAAGTTAAAAATAAAAATTTCAAGTACAAGTGCACGTTCAAATATAAACATTCGCCGTCGACATAGGACGTAAGTCCAAATTTTAATTAAGGTAAACATGATCTTTAGCATTTATTAACTTGGGGCTATAAGGAAATCTAAAGAATCTAAGGAAACTGAGAAATTCTCCAAGAAATCTACTGAGAGATTTACGAAGCGATTCAATAAACAATTCACGAAACAAATTCAATAAGAAATCTAATGTAAAAATCCAATACTACAAGTAACAAATATATAAAAGAAAAATCTCTGAATCAGAACGTTGAGCTGAAAGCAACCCAAGGTCACTAGTTAGTAGCACGTAGCGGCAGCTCAAAGGATAGGAGCATACGCAGAACTACACATTCGAAAAAGGAAATTGACAGAAAAAATACCGGGTTAGAGATCATATTAAATTAATACCATAAGACACTCTTTTTTTTGAACATTTATAACTTGCATGTACAGAGACATTTGTAGTCATCAAAAATTTTGATTGATACGTAGAAATTACGTTAAGAGAACAAGGGGTCATGGAACATTCAACGAGGCTTCCACTATAATAGTTATTTTTGCTGACTTTATATGCTTTTAATAGGGTTATAATTTGGTGGTGAACAGATTTATATTTTTGCTTTGATTCAAAGGTTTTAAATAGCAAATAATAGTACGAAGGTTGTAAAAGTGAAAATTGTACATATTTCTTGATTTATTATACGAACTTTTGTTATTCAGTTTATCTTATTTAGGTATGAAGTGTTAGAGAAAAAGGGGGGTAAAAATTTCTGTTACCGTATTGTAGTGCACTCTGTGTGGGGGTTGAACTAAGCTAGTGGAGGCATAAAACTAATTGCGTAAAATTTATTCTAGATTATTTAGGAACCCAGCTTGGTGGCAAACAGCAGGCAACTGAGCATTAAATACATCAAAATACGGCGGCGATATCGTAGCAATATATATATATATATATATATATATATATATAATATATATATATATATATATAAATATTTTAGATAGTTAATTGCACAAGGTAAGTTGATAAATACTATCGTATTACATTGAATTAGATGAAAGAATAACTTAGACTTTTATGCAAAGCCCAAATGAGCATTTCAAATAGAGTAAGTAATTGAAAGATGGAAAATAGAAGGTCTTAGACAGGACTTAAACCTGTATCCTGGGTTTGCCGGAACCATGCGTTTACCAATTACGCCACCGAGACCGATGACACAATTGAGAAATTTATAAATTTAAATCATATACACAACTATTACTTACTTCAATGGCTAAAGAGTTATCTCAGTGGCAGGTCACAGTCGGTAAAGATTAAAAATGTTATTTCAGCACCTATGGAAGTTTTATCTGGAGTGCCTCAGGGGTCACACTTAGGGCCCCTGCTATTTAACTTATTTGTAAATGACATTGGCTTGTTTCTTCCCAGCAGCAAGTTCTTACTATTTGCTGACGATTGTAAATTGTTCAGAGTAGTTGGGAGTGAATCTGATTGTCATGACCTTCAGAAAGAACTCGATTCATTTTATAATTGGTGTGAGAATAATGGGATGTTTCTTAATATTTCCAAATGCTGCAGTATAACTTTCTCATATTCTAGAAACCCCATTAAGTATGTATACTCTATCAATGGATCGCATTTGAAAAGTGTTGATACAGTACGTGATCTGGGTGTTTATTTTGATAGTAAGGTATCTTTTGTTCCTCATATTAATACTATTACTTCAAAATCTCTAAGAGCATTAGGATTTATTTCAAGACACGCGCACGACCTTTCAGTGACAGCGATTAGAACATTGAGCTAGCTTGAAATAATAAAAGTGTAACAAATCCGGATATTCACATAAGTAAAAAGTAGTAACGAGGCAGTAAATTTACCAATGCAAAACCGAACATAACACTATAGTGTAAATTTTTAATATTGTTTCGATTAATCAGTGAACTAAATATATTCATATGGCCTGCACTTCAAACAATTGCCTACCAACTTTGTCAACTGTCAATATGATTTTTTTTTAAATGGAACGCTTTGTATATTTTTGCATATTCAAATTTCCCATGACATTAATAATAGGACGTCAAATGTAACTCATCATTCCACTTACAATATGCTTCAACTCTTTTACATGTATAATTGTGTTCATTAATTTGTTTTCCAATAAAATGACAAGATTCAGATAGTGATACTTCATAACACAATGTGCAAATAAATTAACTTGCAAACAGACTCTAAAATATTAGTAAATATAATATTTTATCGAATACTTACTGTCAGTATTACGGCACTGTGGCAAACCTTTTGCACAAGGTTGTTTGTTTTCAGCAGTCTTACTTGGACCACAACCTGATTTTTTGCAAGGCATCTGATTAATAGTTGGTTTTTGATTTTCACACTCTAGAGCAATCAGTATATAAATAACATTATAATATAGTATTAAAAATATAAAGAACTGAGGAAAAAATTAGGTAATGTAATTTTAATTGAAATTGCCCAGTAATATATAACATAGTGTGTATGTGGAATAAATGCACATGTTTATACCGCCCGCCCTCCACATACATTTGCATGCAAGCACACATGAACTTGTGCAGACATGCATGTAGACATATGCATGCGCACATGCACACACACACACATAAATGCATGAATGCATGCATACACACACACACACACACAGCACGACGACGCACGCCCCACACACACACACACACACACACACACACACACACACCACACACCACACGCACACGCACGCACGCACGCACGACACGCACGCACACCACACCACACACACACACACACACACACACACCACACACACACACACACACACACACACACACACACACACACACACACACACACACACACACACACACACACACACACACACACACAACAACAACTTAATATCAATTTAAATAACATATAAACTAAAAAAATATAATATCATAAATAATCATATTAATATATAATATATATAATACTATTATATATTACATATTTAAAACATATATAATTTCATATTATTAAATATCATTTATAAATATTAACATACATATATCATATCACATCACACTATATTAATATACATCAATACCACATACTAAACAACAGTTATATATATATAACAAATTTTAATATTAGGCTATACCTAATATTTAAATATATATTTGGAAGCATACAGGGTGTTTATAATTCAGGGCATATTAAACTTATATTTTTATATGGAATACCCTATATATTATTACATTTTTGAAAAGCCTATAAAAAGAGCTTTAGTTTGATATCAAATTGTATATGTCTATTCCTTTTAGTTTTTGAAATATTCAACTGTTTTTAGAAAAAATGACCCCGATTGCCACTGCACTAATACACAACTTATGTTAATTTTCAAGATGCAGAAAATTTTACCATATACCATAGTATATTTGTAAATATCATTTTTTTGAAATTTCTTCACAGCATACAGGGTGTGTCAGGTTTTGCAAAATGCAATTTTTAAAATTTTTTTTAAATGGCACCCTACCAATTTTATTGCTACAATGGATAGATCATTAAGTGTCCTTTCATTTTTGTTAAGCATTCCTTATACCTATATCCATTACTTTCTGAGATATTTTTGATTTTCTTCAAATTTTATTAATGTTTTTAATCTACATAACTAAAAATAACTTACTATTGGAGAATATTATAAAACAATTAATACATTTTGATTAACAATCAACTACAGTAATCCAATAACAATTTTCACTAAAGATATAACAACCTACAATAATACGCTATCAACAGAATTCTGCCAGATCAACAATATGCATTTTATAGAAAATGTTCAAACAGGAAATCAGGCAGGCTTTGAAAAAAATAACAATTACAATCAAAATGTCATTTAGGTTTATTAATTGTAGTGTGTTGTCATTTAGCACATTATCAGTTCTATTTTAAATGTAATCTTTAAAGGAGTTTTCAAAATTACAGTGGAAGAACAAATAAATATGATTTGGGTATTGGGAGCAGGTTTAAAAAATTTCCTACTTGCATCAAGAATATACCAAGAGAGATATCCTGTTAAATGACAACACACTACAATTAATAAACCTAAATGACACTTTACATGTAATAGTTATTTTTTTCAAAAAAAGCCTGATTTCCTGCTTGAACATTTTCTATAAAATGCATATTGTTGATCTGGCAGAATTCTGTTGATAGCGTATTATTGGAGGTTGTTATATCTTTAGTGAAAATTGTTATTGGATAACTATAGTTGATTGTTAATCAAAATGTATTAATTGTTTTATAATATTTTCCAATAGTAAGTTATTTTTAGTTATGTAAATTAAAAATATTCATAAAATTTGAAGAAAATCAAAAATATCTCAGAAAGTAATGGATTTAGGTATAGGGAATGCTTAACAAAAATGAAAGGACACTTAATGAAGCATCCATTGTAGCAATAAAATTGGTAGGATTCCATTTAAAATTTTTTTTAAAAATTGCATTTTGCGAAACCTGACACACCCTGTATACTGGGAAGAAATTTCAAAAATGTGATATTTACAAATATACTATGGTATATGGTAAAATTTTCTGCATCTTGAAAATTAACATAAGTTGTGTATTAGTGCAGTGGCAATATATCCAATCGGGGTCATTTTTTCTAAAAACAGTTGAATATCTCAAAAACTAAAAGGAATAGACATACAATTTGATATCAAATTAAAGCTCTTTTCATGGGATTTTCAAAAATGTAATAATATATAGGGTGTTCCATTTAAAAAAATATAAGTTTAATATGCCCTGGAATTATGAAACACCCTGTATGCTTCCAAATATTTTTAAAATGTGCACTTTAGACATGCCTAATATGCCTCCAAATTTGGTTTACGTAGCTTTTATAATAACGGAGTTATCGACTCACACTAAAACTCACCCTGTATATATATATATATATATATATATATATATATATATATATTCAAATTTTCCATGATATTTACAATAGGAGGGCAAACGTAACTTATCATTCCACTTACAATACTCTTCAACTCTTTTAAATGTATAATTGTGTTCATTAATTTGTTTGCCAACAATAAAATAATGACAAGATTCGGATAGTAAAGCTTCATAACACAATGTGCAAATAAATTAATTTGCAAAGACTCTAAAATATTAGTAAATTTAATATTTTATCAAATACTTACTGTCAGTATTACTGCACTCTGGCAAACCTTTTGCACAAAGTTGTTTGTTTTCAGCAGCCTTACTTGGACCACAACCTGATTTTTTGCAAGGCATCTGATTAATAGTTGGTTTTTGATTTTCACACTCTAGAACAATCAGTATATAAATAACATTATAATATAGTATTAAAAATATAAAGAACTGAGGAAAAAATTAAGTAACGTAATTTTAATTGAAATTGCCCAGTAATATATAATGTAGTGTGTATGTGCAATAAATGCATATGTTTATACCCGCCTCCCCCATATACACTTGCATGCATGCACACATGCACTTGTGCATGCACACATGCATATACATGCCAATCCACTCTCACACATTACATATACACAATGCATGCACACAAACCATATATCATTCATATATATATATATATATATATATATATATATATATAATTAGTTTTGGGTTTTAGGTCAGCAGAATTGAAGAGTTCTCTTTTTTATAAACTCAAGCTTTCGGAAATTTATTTTTTCATTTTCAAGAATACTAAGAGTAAATACAAATGAATTAATTATGTGAACAGGGTTGACTTAATAGCTAAAAATTATATATAACTGATACTTACACTAAAGTAAGATAAGATACAACTGGACGATTAATAATAATGTACAGTGTAGAAGGGTATTGTATAATTAAATTTAAAAATACTAATATTATCAAAAGGAGTAAAAATATTTTTGATTATGATGTAAACTGTCTTTATATTTAATTTTTGTAAACAGTTGTTTATATGAGAATTTTTTTGTTTGGGAAAGGTATCTTTATATGTATACAGTAAACGCATTAATTGTAATGACATTTTTTGTAGATATATTACATTTTAAAATATTTTTATCAATTTGTGTAGTTATCTTTATAATTTTTTGGTGAGTATGGTTGTAAGCAAAATAATAAACTAACATCCAAATTGGCATCAATTAATAATCGTAGAATATTCCTTTTACAGTGCAGGAAGAAAAATGTTACTCCAAGACATATTTCTGAAACATCAAAGAACCTATATAGTTTATTGGACAGTGATGGTAATATTACAACACCTATTATTAAACGTTTCACCGATCGTTTAAAACTGAAAATTTTGAACTTAGAAATTAAATTAACTCATCAATCATTAAATAAATTAAATAAAGAACTAAAATCTGTTAAAACTAAAGTTGCTACTAATCATACCTTTTTAATCTTTATTCTAATTATGAATACCATCAAAATTTATACTATAATAAAGAATTTCAGAAGATCAAACTCAGTAATTTAAAAAAAATTGACAAATTGTCAAATTATGACACACTAAATTTTCAATGCACTGACAAATGGTTTAAAAATATTAGCAACTTCAGTTTACCTAACAATGTTATAAATATTTTATTATTAGCTCCTAAATTTAGTATCTGTCCATTTATAAACAACAAAACTATTATTAATTTACTTGCAAACCTAGAAAATATCATAACTACCATTGAAGAAGACAAAAAGAATCTATGCAAATCTCAAGCATCCAATATTATCACTAACTTTATAAAACAAAATTCCAACACTAAAACTAAACTTTTAGCCGAATTTCAAAACTGCAAGAAATATATAAAGGACAACGATGATTTAATTATCGTCAAAGCCGATAAAGGAAACGTCACGGTAGCAATGTCAAAAACAGATTACAATGAAAAAATTTACAATTTGATTAATGACACAGAAACCTACAAAAAAATAAATACAGATCCAACTAAAAAATTTCAAAGACAAACGCTAAATATTATTAAAGAATTAAAAAAATGCAATGCTAAAACAATAGGAGAAGCAAAAACTTTAAATAACTACAGTAGTACATCTCCAAAATTATACGGTTTACCAAAAATACATAAACCGGATAACCCACTAAGACCAATAATAGCCTCCTAATGAAAAACTATCCAAATTTATAGCTGAAATTTTACAAAAATCTTTTAGTAAAAGTATATATATAATGTTAAAGACTTTTCGAATTTGCACTTTTTATTAATAATTTTGAATTACCTCAGAATTATGTACTAATAAGTTTAGACGCAGTATCTTTATTTACCAATATTCCAAAATATCTGGTTCTAAACAACATTAACAAATTATGGAACAAAATTAAAAATAATTGTAAAATATCAAAACAACATTTTATACAAATACTAGAATTTATTTTTGATAGTAGCTACTTTTGCTTTAATAACCTTACTATCTATAAAGAGACGGTTGTCCTATGGTTTCTAACCTAAGTCCCATAATTGCACAAATTAATATGGATGACTTAATACAAGAAATAATTCCCAACAGATTACCGTTGTTGAAAAAATTTATGGATGATATACTTACAGCTGTACCTTTTGATAAAATCGATACAACTTTAGAAATATTTAATAATTACAACAGTAAAATTCAATTTACAATAAAAAAGAAAAACATTATTCGGTTCCTTTTTTAGATACATTATTAATTAGAGATAAAACTAACAAAATTATTTTAGACTGGTATTAGAAACCTGCCACTTCTAACAGGTACCTTAATTATCATTCATATCACCCATTAAGTATGAAAATTAATTTTATTTTAGGACTGAAAAACAGAATAAAAAACAAGCCATCCTTCTTTATATCAAAAAAATTTAAACAAATTTTATAATATCCTAAAAGATAACAGTTATCCTGCTCCTCTACAAAAATTGTACCGATACTACAATCCGTACAATTCCTAGTTACAAGATATTTCCATATTTTGATAAGTTAACTTCTCAACTAGATGATATTTTTAAAATTTTTAATATACAACTTGCAAAAAAACCCGATCTAACAATAAATAACCTTTTTCTAAAATTAAAGACAAAACCGTTCCTTTAGATCAAAGGAACATCATATATCAAGTAAATTGTTCAAATTGTCACAATATATACATTGGGCAAAGTTCACAAAACCTCAAACAACGGTTAACTCAGCACCAAAGTGACATATGCACAAAACCAAATTCAACTGTCCTATCAACACACGTAAATACCACCAACCACAAAATTGATTTTAACAATCCAAAAATTTTCCATATAGAAAATAATAAATTAAAACGTGAATTTCTTGAAATGTGCTACATCTATCAAAATTCCAATACACTTAATAAAAAAACTGACATTGGAGACTTGAGTTCTATATATACCTACCTTCTAAATTTAATTAACTATTAATCGTCCAATTGTATCTTATCTCGTTTTAGTAAGTATCAGCTATAAATAATTTTTAGCTAGTAAGTCAACCCTGTTCACATAATTAATTCATTTGTATTCACTATTAGTACTCTTGAAAATGGAAAAATAAATTTCTGAAAGCTTGAGTTTATAAAAAAGAGAACTCTTCAATTCTGCTGACCTAAAACCCAAAACTAATTATATATATATATATATATATATATATATATATATATGAATGATATATGGTTTGTGTGCATGCATTAAAGGAAGGTTTATTCTGATAACAGTCATCATATGATTTTTAGAACTCCTAAAATTATCCACTTTATAAGAAGAGGATACACATAAGTGTAAGAGATACCAAATATTTAGGTTCAATTATTATACAATTTGACTTATTAAATAATTTACTTAGAGACACAAATATAAGTCTCATTTGAATTTTACAGCTGTTTTTCTAATCTAGGGTTAACGTTTTATCGAGCTGAAAATTTGTGTTTAATTACGTTTGTTTATCACAGAGGTTTCTACGTCTTTCTCTAAATGCTTTCCTGTTAAAGAACAATCTTATAGGTGTAATGGCACCTGACAGAAATCCGTATTTTGACAACCTCCCTGTTAGTCTCTGAAAACCATTGAAGGTAGAGTTCACATTTAGTCCTGGAGTCTGCAAGACGTGTAGTTTGTACAAATTGACTATACATCTCATGTCTAACTTTTGTGAGAGTGGATATAGCAGAATCTCACTTAATTATATATCCATTGTTATATAAATCTTAAATAACAAGATTAATTAAAATATTCCCCTACATGTAACACACATACACACATGCACACATGCATGCATGCTCATATGCACACACACACTCCCCATGCATGCATCCACACAATACCAGTATGGACACAGAGGATGAGCATTTAGCACATGAATGGAAGATTGCTTCTTAACTATTATATATCAAAATCAACTTAAGTATGATAATACATGATCATAGTACCTACATTTAAAAAATATTCAAGTGGACAAAAGACGTTATCACAAAAAATGGGTGAACCAAACTTGTGTTCTTTTAAAAGTAACATTCTGTATATTTTGCCATATCGGATTCTCCATGACATTTACAATAAGTGGCAAAGTGTAACTAATCGTTCCGGAGATATTGTCATTTTAATGTTTGTGTTGTCGATCTTCAATAAGTTGATTTACAAAACACATCCCATACTGCACCAAAAAACGTAATGCTATACTGGGTAACTTTTACATGAAATGAACTTTTTTTGGTCATTTCAAAAAGAACACCTTCAATATTTTTTTCACAAATTGATTTCTCGTCATAAGAGTACAATAAACTGCTTAAAAATACTGATACTTGTATATTTTTTTTCTAAACATCTGTTGTTTGTTTAAAACATTAAAAAAATATCAAATCCTTGAACTATTTGGATGTAAACAATTTGTTTTGTTAAAAGAATTTAAATTAATTAAGAAAATGAAATATTTTAAGTAACAGTTTATTTCTTCTGTAGACAGATGAAAGTTCTAATTTATGATAAAAACATTCAACAAGTTAAAATTTTCTTAATGTGAATAAAAATTTATTGTTCTTGTTATGCACATAAATTACATTAAATTTACGAATTCTAATTTATTCATTGTGACCGTTGAGTTTTTCATGAATTAAAAACATTTAAGTATCACATCTAATTTTGGATACTTCCACAGGCAGAAATGAAGATAAGGAAATATATCCATTATAAGATTTAATACAGATACACCCATTATTCAATTTTTTTTGTCATTCAATGAGATATAAGATTTATCAGTTAGAAGAGTTTCCTTGATTAATTGCACCATGTTATTTTGATTTAAGCGTGTCAAGTTAAGTTTATTGAGGGAAGTGTGTGAAGATTTTTTAATTGCTGACTGTAGTTCCTATAAAATTTGAAATATTTGAAAAAGTCCTAGGAGTTATTTGTCATAAACCACTTGTTTTAGTTTTGATTTTACCCATATTGGGCTTCTTATGTTTTTGTATGGTGTAGTATTGCATTTGAGCAGGAACTGAAATCAAGATGTATCGCACAATCAAAGAAGTGGTTGTGATTGTGCCTTGATTAAGGCAGTATATGTTTGAATTATAATTCATTACAAGTTTCTCTAGGCAACGTTTAGTGGTGCCTGCAAGGCACAAATGTGGCCAAAGTGATTGTTTCTTAAGTGTGATATTTTAAGTTAGTGGTGATTCATACAACTCACAATCACTCAAACATACTTTGCTAATGTTGAATGTATGTATGGAGATATGAAAAATGTACACGATACAATAGTTCAATTACTATTTTTGTTCCTTCATAAAAGAGACAGAACAGCTATTCTTAATTATATATTATTAAGTTAATTGAAGAGCAATAACATATGGTTTCATCAGTCATAACCTGTAGAGATGCCTTTTAAGTCATGCCATGACAACCAATACAAGGTTGCTTGGTTTAGATCAGGAAACTATAGGGTTTCTAAAGAAAATAAGGTATAAAGATAGTACACAGCGGGAGGTATGTCTTGCTAACTGCTATCTACGTGCAACGACACCTTGTTATACCATTTTTTCTTTTATTTATAATTTAAGATGCAATTGTGGACAGAAAATTTTGTAAAAATCGCCTCTGTAATTTTTAAATCAACCTGTTCCCAAATTAGTATTTATGGTTCAAAATTATTCCTACACAATGCTTACAACGCTGTCAATTTTTAATACAAAGTAAAGATGCCATAATATCAACCATCCTAGGTAGGATTAAAATCTTGCCAAGATGTTTTGTCCGCAAGGTATGCACCTAGCAATCAGAATATGTTCACTTTTACAGTAGTTTTAAATTATTTAAGAATTTCTTTCTTTAAAAAAAGTATCGTAAAGTACTAAATTAATTATTATATCTTGTTTGAAAAATGACACTAAATTATTCGCTTTATTTCTTTAATGCTCTATTAACAAATAAATTTTATTTGCATGTATTAAATTAGTAAAACAATAACTCCATATTTTGCATTTAACCTTTGAATCGTATATTAAAGATGAGTTAAAGAATTAACATCATCACCTAAGTCCGTGGATATTCCTGTTGGAATCTAGGGTGGCAACTCCATGGTGTAGTTCGTATGCGTGTGACTACTAGGCCCAAGATCCCGAGTTCAAATCCTGACACGATCCACTTGAAAAATGTCAGGCCAGCATTTTCCATAAAAATATGCCCTCATTCGGATAAGAGATAGAATGGAGGGACCATGTGTAAGTGTTGTCACACACGTTAAAAATCCCTACCTTGCTCGGAACAGCAAGAATTCGGCAAAATTCAAAATTATCCACAAAAAAAACTCGCTTTCTGGCCAATGTTGTACCTTCGAGTGGAGCATTGACAAATGAAATGTAGTGGGGCTAGGGTATGGACAGCTCGCTTCGTGACTACCATGCCTAAGGTCCCGAGTTCAAATCCTGACATGGCCTGCTTGAGAAATGTTAGATAAGCATTTTTCAGAACAATACATCCTTGGGATGAGAGGTAAAATGGAGGTCCAGTGTGTGTTGTCATGCACATTAAAGATCCCTACCTTGCTTGAAACAGCAAGGGTTTGGCAAAATTCAAAATTTTCCAGGTAAAAAAACTCACTTCCTGACCAATGTAAAACCTTCGGGTGGAGCACTGGAAAATCAAATGTAGTGGAAACAAGGTATAGGTTCGGAACATATTTAATTTTGTGAAATTTATGTATAGAAACATAAGAGGTCTCTACATGTTTCACAAGTTGATTTTATTTTTGTGTTGCCCTAGAGTTTTAAAAGTTCGTACCATAATTGGTAACCATACATTTTCGGCAAGAAATTTATCCCGACTTCGGTCTAAGATAAGGTTTTTAATCGAATGCGATTTGATTGAGATTAGTGAATTATTGTGGACATTTCTACTTATTTATCTTGTTTGGTAGCATAGAATCTATTATAAAAATTCTTGTTATATAGAAAGAAAGTTCTAATCCCACTTTGCTTGAACTCAATTTTGGTGTGGTAGCATCTGATTTATTTTGTAGACCTTAGTAATAACTTCTCTAGGAATTTTTCTAAACCTTGCAGCTGCTTATTTCCATCACTATTTGACTGCATACCTATTTTTTATTGGAAATAAATTTTGAAATAATATCTTTATGGCACCCTCTGGCAAAACAGCTTTGAAACATTTAGCGAAACTATCAAGTAAAAGAGACACTATAAGCGTGCTGATTTATTTTTGGTTTATAAAGTTTAAAGATAAAAATTGGTATGCTTTGAATGTTCAAAAAGAACTAATGTATTTCAAGGAAGAATTTTTGGGTAGTGCATTTACATTTTTAATGCTCCACCCAAAGGTACTACATTGGCCAGGAGGCGAGTTTTTTGTTGCCGGGAAATTTAGAATTTTGCCGAACCCTTGCCGTTCCAGGCAAGGTAGGAATCTTTAATGTGCGTGACAACACTCACACACGGGACCTCCATTTAACCTCTCATCCGAACGAGGGCGTAATTATTGAGAAAAATGCTCACCTGCCATTTTTCAAGCAGTCGACCGTGTCGGGATTCGAACCCAGGACCTTGGGATTCGTAGTCTTCCGCTTACTACATTGATCCACGGCGACGCCAGAATTTTTGGGTAGCAGAATTTAGTAATATCAACCTAGTTTTGTCTTTTATTCGAAAATACCCTAACCTCCTTTCTTCACTCTTAATCTGGTTAGGTGGTACAAACTCTTTTAGTTTGGCCCTTTTTTCACCCTCCCTTCGCTCATACCTCTGTGGTTCTAACACAGGCTAGTTATTTCTCTCTTGTGAAGTTTTCATTTATGTTAGCAATTTATTCTAGCCTTTCCGTCCATATGCAGATTTCAGAAACAAAAATCTCCCATTAACTGTCAATGGCACCTCTGGATGAAACTTCAACATCTTTCCCATATCTCACTGTTAAAGTGTATGATAAATTTAGGTAACAATATTCAAAATAATAACTTACTAAAATCAATAAATAAAGCATAAACTATAAGGTAGATGAGCATTACAATTGCACCAATATTGTTTAATGTTGGTTAAATATTTTGTTGAACGTGCTCTCTTGTGTAACCTTAAACACTCCTTTACCTAGAGTATTTTTCCTTTAAACTGAATCACTGAAAGTAGCAAAATAGTTTTAAAATTCCTATTCCTCACAATACTTTACAACTCTTTTACACACAGTGGAATGTTTATCAATATGCTTGAAGGTGGTATCAAAATGACAACATCCTTATATCATGCCACTAGCAAATAAATTAATTTACAAACAGATACAAAACTATTTGTAAATTCAATATTTTATCAAATACTGTGAGTGCCACTACACTTTGGTAAATCTTTTGCATCAAGTTGTTTATTTCCGACAGTATTATTTGGAGTACAATCTGACTTTTTGCACGGCATCTAATTAATAGCTGGTTTTTGATTTTCGGGCTCTAGAACAATCAGTTGGTTAATAATTGTATAGTGTGAAGAACTCATAATCTTATGTTCCCGCCGTTTAATTTAAATAGTTTATACTTCCGTATAATGTTTTCTGTTTTACCGACTATGATCACTAATAGAGGAGGTCTATATGAAAATACCTGTCGGATATAAAAATATAGATTCCAAAACATTTGTGCTCCGCTTAAAGAAATCAATTTACGGTCTTAAGCAATCTGGTAGAAATTGGTATTATCACTTTGCCGATATTTTAAAAGAATTGAAGGTAAAGCATCTTCAAATTGTACATCCACAACAGCTCCGATGACTGCAACAATTTTTCCTTTGGCTTGTCCAGCAGCCGGCTTTGGGGCAGCGGCTGCATAATTCCTTTGGCTTCCAACATAACCAGATAACACTTTAACAGACTCGGTTCCAAATTTCTCACATGATTTTGCGACCGACACTTATTAGAACCATACCAATAATACACATCAGTACGTGTTCCATTTTTCCTAGGAACTTCTTGTCGTTTCCACTGAATGTCACAATGAACAGGCGTTAATGGATGATCACTAATACTAGTATCTTTAGTAACTTTTGCAACAGGAGCTGCAGCATCTGAATCAGATAAAACTGACTCATTATCACTGGATATACCTATTATGCTAGGGGTGACTATTACACATTCCATTAATACCCAAAACAGATTCATCTATTTTAATATGTTTCAACTCCATTACAGTATTACGTACAGGGTCAAAGACACGGTAACCCCGTATAAATGCTGCATAGCCTACTAAAATGCATTTCCGCGATTTGGGTTCCAGTTTTGTTCGGTAACGCTTAGGTACATGAACAAAAGCTAACGAACCAAACACTCTGAAATGTGATACTCGAGGTTTTCTCCCCATAAACAACTCGTATGGAGTCTTTTCCAGATTGGTAGCATGTGGAATGCGGTTTTTGGTGTGGACGTAATATTGCAACGCTTCAGCCCAAAATTTAGATTTTAACTTTGAACTTATCAATAATGTCCTCACCGCATCTACTGCGTCGAAATTTATTTTCTCCGCTACCCCATTGTGTTCTGGAGAGTACACGCTAGTTAGTTGGTGATTGATTCCAACACTAGAAAAATAATCTTCCATCTCCTGGGAACAAAATTCCATCCCATTATCTGATCGGACAGACACTACTTTCAGACCCAACATTCGTTCTACACGAGCAATAAAATTTTTAATTCTATCACAAGCTTCATTTTTACTTTGGATTGTATAGACAGCACTCCAACGAGAAAAATCATCCATGATACCTAAAAAATATCTAGCATTACCGGCGCTAACAACTGGTAATTCTCCCCAAAGATCGATATGCAATAATTCAAGTGGCCTACTTGTTTGAACCCCCAACAGCCTCTTAAAAGGACCTCGTTTTAACTTGCCCTCGATACACGAGTGACAGTTTACATCCTCTTTAGTGAGCTTACCTACACCTAAAACGATTTCATTTTTAACAGTTTTATAGATTTTGTCAGGACTCAAATGTGCACATCTATATAATTGGTTAATATAATATGGCTGTTAACTTGTACATAAAGAAGTGCTGTTGTTCTAATTATTGTAAATATACAAAATATCGTTTATGTGCTATAATTAACTACATTTTTTCATCACTATTCCTGCATTGCATAATCTCCACAAGGTTATGGGCTCAGTAGCGCGATATTTGCGGGAAAAGTGAAAACAAAAAAAAAAGGTTGTTGGAATGTTAATGGCCGGCGATATGTTTTGGTTTGGTTAATAAAAAGTTTTAATGAGTGCTAGAAAACAGTGTTTGATACAAACAAATAATATATTTGTTGCTATAAAAACAAATCTGCTCGATTTCAACAGTTTTTGTCTTTTGTGATAAATTGAGTGATTGCTATAATTACGGTATATATCAAGTGTAAAAACAAATGTTAATAAAATATGTAATTTTGATATCGGTTACTCGCGTATAATTTTAGTTTGAAAGTTTATGAATGCATTTAAATTTTGCTAACAAAAATGGCATTTGAAGGTTATGATAATAAAAGTGCATTGGACTTTGCAAAACTAAAAGGAGTGGCAAATTATCGGGAATGGCGTATGGACGTTGAAATGCTGTTGCGAGCCCATGGTTTGTTTGGATATATTACCAATATAGAATCTGATAAGGAAATGTTGCCTGTGGAAAGCTCTATCAAGGAAAAATGTGAGTTTAACAGGCGGCGTGATAAAACGTTATCCACTATTTATTTGTCGTTAACTCCTGAAGTAAAACCACTAGTTAATGGCTTAACTGATCCTAGAATTGTGTGGGCTACGTTGGAGACTAATTTTGAACCGTCGTCTAAAGCCATGATAGGACGATTATTAGCAGAATTTTTCTTGGCTGTAATGTTAGAGGATAAGTCAATTTCTTTGTATATTGCACGTCTTCGAAATCTACAAAGGTGCTTAGCTAATGTTAAATGTGAACTAAAAGATTTATATGTCGCTTATAAAATGATTAGAGGGCTACCTGAACGCTATAGTGTTATTGTGCAACAACTTTATCAGCTTCCTGATGAAAAATTTACATCAGATGCAGTTGCTACGGCATTGCTCACTGAAGATGGACGATTGCAAAATTCTGTATCAACAATGGCGAATAAATCTGTTTCAGGTGCCTTTGCTGTTGATGTCAAACATGATAACAGAAGGAAATCTAATGTTCGATGCTATCGTTGCAAGAAATTTGGTCATATTTCGAAAAATTGTAATGTAAATAAAGGTAACAGTAATCTGCAGTCCAATGTAAGTAATCAAAAATTTCCACGAAACAATACAAGTAATAATAGAGGTGCGTATGTATCTACGATTCCTGAAGATCATTGTACTGATATCGGTGGAACTTGGTTTTTAGAATTATTTAGCACTGAACACACAACACCAAAATACGAATTTATTTTTGATACAGGTGCGACACACCATTTTTGTAATGATAAGAATTTATTTTTTGATTTTCAAGAAATAGATAAAACTGTAAATCAAGGCAAAGGAGTATTAATTGCCAAGGGTGTTGGCAATGTTTTTATTAATCTAATTAATGATAATGGGTCTAAAATTAATGTGCAGTTGAGAGATGTATTTTATGTCCCTGATTTATCAAGGAATTTAATTAGTTTAGGTACTGTTGTGCAAAATGGATTTTATTTTGTAGGGAAAAATGAATACCTTGATGTGTACACCACAAATGGTACTTTATTTGTACGTGTTAAGAAAACAAAGAGGTTGTATACCATAATAGGAGAAACAGGTAAACCTTCTACAAATTCCAAGTCTAACATTAATATTGCATTATCAGAAATGAAGAATGTAAATTCTTTAAAATTATGGCATCAAAGATGTGCACATTTGAGTCCTGACAAAATCTATAAAACTGTTAAAAATGAAATCGTTTTAGGTGTAGGTAAGCTCACTAAAGAGGATGTAAACTGTCACTCGTGTATCGAGGGCAAGTTAAAACGAGGTCCTTTTAAGAGGCTGTCGGGGGTTCAAACAAGTAGGCCACTTGAATTATTGCATATCGATCTTTGGGGAGAATCACCAGTTGTTAGCGCCGGAGGTGCTAGATATTTTTTAGGTATCATGGATGATTTTTCTCGTTGGAGTGCTGTCTATACAATCCAAAGTAAAAATGAAGCTTGTGATAGAATTAAAAATTTTATTGCTCGTGTAGAACAAATGTTGGGTCTGAAAGTAGTGTCTGTCCGATCAGATAATGGGATGGAATTTTGTTCCAAGGAGATGGAAGATTATTTTTCTAGTGTTGGAATCAATCACCAACTAACTAGCGTGTACTCTCCAGAACACAATGGGGTAGCGGAGAAAATAAATTTCGGCGCAGTAGATGCGGTGAGGACATTATTGATAAGTTCAAAGTTAAAATCTAAACTTTGGGCTGAAGCGTTGCAATATTACGTCCACACCAAAAACCGCATTCCACATGCCACCAATCTGGAAAAGACTCCATACGAGTTGTTTATGGGGAGAAAACCTCGAGTATCACATTTCAGAGTGTTTGGTTCGTTAGCTTTTGTTCATGTACCTAAGCGTTATCGAACAAAACTGGAACCCAAATCGCGGAAATGCATTTTAGTAGGCTATGCAGCATTTACACGGGGTTACCGTGTCTTTGACCCTGTACGTAATACTGTAATGGAGTTGAAACATATTAAAATAGATAAATCTGTTTTGGGTATTAATGGAATGTGTAATACTGTCACCCCTAGCATAATAGGTACATCCAGTGATAATGAGTCAGTTTTATCTGATTCAGATGCTGCAGCTCCTGTTGCAAAAGTTACTAAAGATACTAGTATTAGTGATCATCCATTAACGCCTGTTCATTGTGACATTCAGTGGAAACGACAAGAAGTTCCTAGGAAAAATGGAACACGTACTGATGTGTATTATTGGTATGGTTCTAATAAGTGTCGGTCGCAGAATGATGTGAAATCGTTATGTCGTGACAAGGGTTTGGATTACGATCCAAAACAATTTGATTTTTCTGATCCATCGAAAGGTGAAAAAGTAACAAAGGTTACTGAATGTGACGATGAAATTTTACTAGCATGTTTAATACAAATACCAGATAATCACCATGATGCTATTAATTCGAAATGTAAAGATGAATGGCAAAAAGCTATGCAACAAGAGTTAGCTACAAATGAGGAACGAGAAGTGTGGGAAATTGTACCAAGATTACCTTATCAAAAGGTTATTACCTGCAGATGGGTTTATAACCTGAAAACAAATGTGGATGGTACAATTAAACGCTTTAGAGCACGCTTGGTTGCTCATGGTTATAAGCAAACATTCGAAATTGATTATTTCCATACATTTGCACCTGTCGTTGAATTCAACTTGGTTAAGTTGCTATTTGTGTTATTAGTTGTTCATAATGATTGCGTTCATTCCCACTGGGATGTAAAATGTGCTTTTACTTATAGCGATTTAAAAGAGGAGATCTATATGGAAATACCTGTCGGATATAAAAATATAGATTCCAAAACATTTGTGCTCCGCTTAAAGAAATCAATTTACGGTCTTAAGCAATCTGGTAGAAATTGGTATTATCACTTTGCCGATATTTTAAAAGAATTGAATTTTTCTGTATCGGAGTATTGTCCCTGTATTTTTAAATTGGATACTAACTGTATTATTCTATTATATGTCGATGACATTGCTGTGTTTTGTAAGAACGAAGAAATCTTGCAGTATGTATTCACGTGTTTGAATAAATATTGTGAAGTTGTTAATTTAGGTAATATCAGAGAATTTTTTGGAGTAGAGTTTAATAAATTGGACAGTGGTTATCACTTGTGTCAACAAAAATATATAACAAAATTATTAGAACGTTTCAAGATTAATTTAGATATCCCTGTTTACACTCCTATGAGTGTTGGATATATTTTTTGTAGTAATAATAATAGTTCAAAAACTAACTTGACTTTTAGAGAACTGTTGGGGTCCTTGCTATTTCTTGCAAACCGGACACGACCAGACATTTTGTTTTCAGTAATTTATTTGGCTCAATTCTCTTTGACTCCGACAAGTGAGCACTATAATTGGTTATTGCGTGTCCTTAAGTATGTTGGAAACACCGATTATTATTCTATTAATTTATCACATTCTAATTCCTACGAATTGTCAATTTATACTGATGCTTCATGGGCTACAGCTGAAGATTCTCGCAGATCTTTTAGTGGGTTTATTTGGTTGCTGGGCAACGTTTTTCTAGGTTGGCGTTGCAGTATTCAAAAATGCATATCTCGAAGTGCCATGGAGGCTGAGTATGTTGCTATGGATTCGACCTGCATAGAAATAATGTGGATATCAAAAATACTTGCTGAATTTAAAGGTTTTCCTTTTCCCACTATAAAACCTCGAGTATTGTGCGATAATCAATCGGCAATATATTTTTCAAGGGCTGCTATAGTCAATAATAGGACTAAGCATATTGATGTCAAGTACCACACAATTAGGGAATTGTTAAATCAAAATTGTTTGTTACTTAGGTATGTCAACACTAAGGAAAATATTGCAGATCTCTTAACTAAGCCATTGTTACATGCAAAGTTATTTAATTTTGTTAAATTTATATTTGATTTTAATAAGTTATGAATTGGGGAGAGATTGTGAAGAATTCATAATATTATGTTCCCGCCGTTTAATTTAAATAGTTTATACTTCCGTATAATGTTTTCTGTTTTACCGACTATATAATTGGTTAATATAATATGGCTGTTAACTTGTACATAAAGAAGTGGTGTTGTTCTAATTATTGTAAATATACAAAATATCGTTTATGTGCTATAATTAACTACATTTTTTCATCGCGAATCCTGCATTGCATAATCTCCACATATAGTACAATATTGACAATATAAAGAATTGAGAAAAAGATTAAATGATGTGATTTTAATGAGAATTGCCAACTAATATCTAATAATGTGGGTGTGTGCGCATGTATGCAAGCAATAACTGCATATGTACTTATATATACACATATCCGTACACCACACACACATGCATGTATACACATGTATGCATGTGCACACACAAACATGCAGCATGAACACACAAATTTCCATGTATAACACAAACACAAAAACATGCGCGCATACGTGCATGCATGCACACGCACACACACACACACCGAGTGGTCATTTATTGCATTGATGGAAAGTTGCTTCTTAACCATTATATTTCAACACCAACTTAGGTATGAAGATACAAGTATTCGATACACAAAGGACATTTTCACCAAAAAAAATTGGAGACTCTAAACTTGTAGTCTTTTAAATAGAACATTCTGTATATTGTTTCATTTCATATTCTCCATAAAAGTTCCAAACATGGTCAAGTGTAACTTGCAGTTCCAAAGATAATGGCACATTATGTTTGTGTTGTTGAAATTCGTTAAATCGATTTACAAAATACATACCACACTTTTTCAAAAACGTAATGCTATACTGGGTAATTGTTTTACATGAAATGTTACTATTCCTGACCATTTCAATGGGAACACCTTGAATATTGTTTCACATATTGATTCCTCGTTAATATCAAATAAAAAGTAATGTTTTATAGGTGTAAAACAAACAGTTTTAAAGATACTGATACTTTGGTATATTTGTGTTCTAAACATACCTGCTGTTTGTTTATAACTATGGAAAAATTTTAAATCTTTGAACCCTTTGAATGTAAACGACTTATTTTGTTAAAAGAACTCATGCCATTAAAAAAATTAAATATTTTAGGTAACAGTATACTTCTTCTGTAGACAGATAAAAATTCTAATTTATGATCAAAACCTGCAGCAAGTTAAAATTTAATTTTGTACATTCTTCTTTACGTAAATATTTATTTTTCTTGTTATAGACATAGATTACATTAAATTTACAAGTTCTACCTTAATTCGTTTGAATGTTGAGTTTTTTTATAAATTTAGAGACACCTAACTAGCACATCCAATTTAAGTCTTTCTACAGGCAGTTACTAAGATAAAATATATTTCCATTTAAAGATTTTTTAAGCGTATACCCATTATTTATTTAACTAATGTTCTTTTGCCATTTGATGCGGTTTAAGATATATGGGTTAGGAGAGCTCTGTTCATTAATTGCACCAAATAATTTTGATTTATGTGTGTCAAGGTTATTGAGAAAGCAAGTGTGCGAATGTCTTGTTTTTTGTTGATAGCAGTTCGTTTATATTCGATCTTTCCTATAATAGATCTCTTATGTTGTTGTGTGATATAATATTATTTTCCAGCTGAATATGTTGCAATATGTGTAGTATGATCATGGAAGTGGTTGTGATAGTCTACTCATTTGGTGGTGCATGCCTGAATTATAATTCATTAAATGTTTCCTCATGGCGGTGTTTGGTGGTGCCCGTCAAATGCAAATAGGGCCGCAGAGATTGTCTCTTACGTGCGATAGTTTTAAGCTAGTGATTGTTCAAATACGCATAAACGCTGAAATATTTTTGTCAATTTAAAATGTAAGTATGGAAATCTAACAAACCGAGACTATGCAATAGTCTAATTAAATTTTTCGGTTCTTTATAAAAGATCCAGAATAACTATTTTTATTTGTACATTATTGAAGTTAATTCAAGAGCAGTGAGTTACGGTTTCGACAGTGACAACGTGTACACATATCTTGTATGTCATGCAATGTCATTCAATACAAGATTGTATTGTTGAGACCAGGAATCTAAATTGTTTCTATAAAAGATAAAGTACAAAAATAATATGCGCCGAGAGGCATGAACGGCTATCCAAGTTCAAAGACACTTTGTCACATGTTTTGTTCTACTGCTAATTTAAGAAATGTTTTTGGACTGATAATTTTCTAAAAATTGTTTGCTGTAAATTTTTAAATCAACTTGTTCTTGAATTAATACTTATTGTTCAAAATTATACCTATGCAGTGATTACTATAATCGGTCAATGTTTAATATTAAATAAAGTTAAAGAATGGTATAATATTGACAACCTTGGGTACGATTACAATGTGCCAAGATACTTTGTAAGCAAGATATGCACGTGCAATCAGAATATTTTCATTTTAACAGTAGATTTAAATTATTTAAGTATTTCTTTTTTTAAAAAGGTATCATAAAGTCCTAAGTTAATTTTTGAATATTGTTGGAAAAATTGCACTAAATTATTCGCTTTATTTTTTACTATTCTATTACCAAATTTATTTTATGTGCAGGTATTAAATTAATAGTAAAACAATAACCTCATATTTTGTGTTTAACTTTTTAATCGACTATTAAAGATAAATTTACGGATCAACATGATCGCCTAGGTCCTTGGATGTTCCTGCTGGATGTCTGGGGTACAGATAAGGAAGATTTTAGTTCTGTGATATTTATGTACAAAAAATGCAGAGTAATTTATATTTTGTTATTGTTTGTGTTGTCCTGGAGTGTAAAAGTTCATATCCCCCCATCACTCCGCAGATTTGACGTGAGCTAGTCATAACTTCTTCAGAAACATTTCTAAATATTATCCATTATTTCCATCACCGTTTGACCACGAACCTGCTTTTTATTAGAGATAAATTTTCCCATAACCTTTTTTTTGGCATCCTTTGGCAAAACTGCTTTGAAATGTTTTGTCAAACTAACAAGTAAAGGCGGTTGCTGTTAGCGTGCTAATTTATAATTGGTTTATCAAGTTTAAAAAGATAAAAATTGGCATGCTTTTAGTGTTGCACAAGAACGAATGTATTTCAAGTAAAAATTTTTGGGTGGCAGTGTATAGTAATATCCACTTAGCTTCGACTTTTATTCGAAGAAGCCCTAACCTCCCTTTTCACATTCAACTTGGTTAAGTGGTACAAACTTCATCTTTTAGTTTGGCACTTTTTATTCTCCTTCCTCGTTCATGTCTCCATAGTTCTAACACAGGTTAGCTACTTTTCTCTCGAGGAGTTTTTCCATTTACGTTAGCAATCCTATTAACTGTCAACGGTACCTCTTGGTAAAACTTCAACATTCGAACATTTTGCCCAAATCCCACATTTAAAAGTATACGAAATACTTAGGTAAAAAATATTCAAAATAATAGCTTACTAAATCTCTAAGTAAAACATAAGTTATCAGGTAGATAGACATTACAGCTGCACCAATATTGTTTAATGCCTGTAAAATAATTAGTTGATTGCTGTATTTGTTTTCTTGTGTGGCTTTACTTAAAGCGCCCTCAAATATTATTGTATAGATATTTTCCTTGTGTTCCCTTTTACACAATTCTTTACCTAGACTATTTTTCTTTTTAACCGAATTATCAAAAGCAGCAAAACAGTTTTAAATTCATCTTCCTCACAATACTTTACAACTCTTTAACATTGTGTTTATCAATTTGTTTGAATGGTGATAACATAATGGAAACATCCTTAGATATCTCATGCCACAACCAGCAAATAAATAAATTTACAAACATATACAGAACTTCACTAAATTCAATATTTTATCAAATACTTACTGTTAGTGCCATTGTACTTTGGTAAATCTTTTGCACGAACTTGTTTATTTTCAGCAGTATTATTTGGAGCACAATGTGACTTTTTGCGAGACATCTGATTAATAGTTGGCTTATGATTTTCAGTCTCTAGAACAATCACTTCGTTAATAATTTTATAGTACAATATTAATAATATCAAGGATAGAGAAAAAGGTTAAGTAATGTAATTTTTATGGGAATTGCCAACTAATATATAATAGTGTATGCCTGTACAATAATTGCACGTGTGTTTATACACAAACGCATACTCACACCACACACACACATGCACATGCTCACTCACATGCACATGTGTGCATGAGCATGCACATGCACACAAGCGCATGCACATATGCACGTGCATGCACGCACACATGCATATGTGCCCACACACACTCATGCACACACGCACATGCACACACACACGTGCACACACACACAGGATGGGCATTTAGCGCATGAATAGAAAACCTACATTTTAAAAATATTCAAGTGAACAAAAGATGTTTTCACAAATAAATTGGGGACCCAAACTTGTAGTCTTTTAAATAGAATATTCTGTATATTTTTTCATATTGGTTTTACCATAAGAGTTACAAAAGATGGCCAAGTGTAACTAGTCGTTGCGGAAATAGAGTCACTTAGGTACGATGATACATGATTATTGTACCTATATTTTAAAAGTATTCAATACACCAAGGACGTTTTCAGGAAAAAAATTGGAGACTCCAAATTTATAGTGTTTTAAATAGAACATTCTCTATATTGTTTCATTTCAGATTCCCAATAAGAGTTGTCAAGTGTAACTTGTCGTTACGAAGATAATGGCACATTATGTTTGTTGTTGAAATTTGTTAAATCGATTTATAAAATACATACCACACTTTTTCAAAAACATAATGCTATACTGGGTAATTCTTTTATATGAAATGCTACTATTCCTGTCCATTTCAATGAGAACATCTTGAATATTGTTTCACAAATTGATTCCTCATTAAAATCAAATAAAAAGTGATGTTTTATAGGTGGAAAACAAACAGTTTTAAAAATACGAATACTTTGGTATAATTGTGTTCTAAACACACCTGCTGTTTGTTTATAACTATGGAAAAATTGTAAATCTATGAACTGTTTGAATGTAAACAACTTGTTTTGTTAAAAGAACTCAAGCCCATTAAGAAAATTAAATATTTTAGGTAACAGTATACTTCTTCTGTAGACGGATAAAAATTCTAATTTATGATCACTACCTGAAGCAAGTTCAAATTTAATTTTGCACATTCTTCTTTACGTAAATAATAATTTATTTTTCTTGTTATAGACATAGATTACATTAAATTTACAAATTCTACCTAAATTTGTTTGAATGTTGAGTTTTTTATAAATTTAGAGACACCTAGCTAGCACATCCAATTTGAGTCTTTCTACATGCAGTTACGAAGATAAAAAATATTTCCATTTAAAGATTTTATAAGCGTATACCCATTATTTTTTATTTAACTAACGTTCTTTTTCCGTTTGATGCAGTATAAGATATATGAGTTAGAAGAGCTCTGTTGATTAATTGCACCAAATAATTTTGATTTATGTGTGTCAAGTTTATTGAGAAAGCAAGTGTGCAAATGTCTTGTTTTTTGTCGATAGCAGTTCGTTTACGTTCGATCTTTCCTATAATGGATCTCTTATCATGTTGTTGTGTGATATAATATTATTTTCCAGCTGGATATGTTGCAATATGTGTCGTACGATCATGGAAGTGGTCGTGATAGTCTATTGATTTGGCGCTGTATGCCTGAGTTATAATTCATTACATGTTTCCTCATGTCTGTGTTTGGTGGTGTCTGTCAAGTGCATATAGGGCCGCAGTGATTGTCACTTACATGCGATATTTTTAAGCTAGTGATTGTCCAAATAACCCATAATCGCTGCCACATTTTTGTGAATTTTAAATGTAAGTATGGAGCTCTAACAAATCGAGACTATGGAATAGTTTAATTAAAGTTTTCGGTTCTTTGTAAAAGATCCAAAATAACTATTTTTAATTGTACATTATTGAAGTTAATTGAAGAGCAGTAAGTTGTGATTTCAACAGTGACAACGTGTACACACATCTTGCATGTCATGCAATGTCATTCAATACAAGGTTGTATTGTTGAGATCAGGAATCTAAATAGTTTCTATAAGAGATAAAGTACGAAAATAATATGCACCGGAAGGTATGAACTGCTATCCAAGTTTAAAGACACTTTGTCACCACATGTTTTATTCTACTGCTAATTTAAGAAATGTTTATAGACTGATAATTTTCTAAAAATTGTTTGCTGTAAATTTTTAAACCAACTTGTTCTTGAATTAATACTTATTGTTCAAAATTATACCTCTGCAGTGCTCCCTATATTCGGTCAATGTTTAATATTAAATAAAGTTAAAGAATGCTATAATATTGACAACCTTAGGTAGGATTACAAATATGCCAAGACACTTTGTAAGCAAGGTATGCACGTGCGATCAGAATATTTTTGTTTTAACAGTAGATTTAAATTATTTAAGTATTTCTTTTTTTAAAAAGGTATCGTCAAGTCCTAAGTTAATTTTTTAATATTGTTTGAAAAATCACACTAAATTATTTGCTTTATTTTTTACTATTCTATTACCAAATTTATTTTATGTGCCGGTATTAAATTATTAGTAAAACAATAACCTCATATTTTGTGTTTAACTTTTAATCAACTGTTAAAGATAAATTTAAGAATCAACATGATCGCCTAGGTCCTTGGATGTTCCCGATGGGGGTTTAGGGTACAGATAAGAAAGATTTTAGTTTTGTGATATTTATGTACAAAAAAATGCAGAGTGATTTATATTTTTCTATTGTTTCTGTTGTTCTGGGGTGTAAAAGTTCATACTGTAACTTGTAACCATATATTTTTGATGCGGAATTTATTTGCAGATTATCGCCACTGAGCTAACGTTTTTAATCGACTGTGTTATGATTGAGATTAGTAAATTATTGTGGTCATCCCTACATATTTCTATTGTTTAGAAGTATAGTAGCTATAATAAAACTTGTTTCAGTTTAAGTTGCCTGTTGCTTTTTGTAAATATTAGATCCCCCCATATCCCCACAGATTTGACACCAGCTAGTCATAACTTCTTCAGAAACTTTTCAAAATATTATCCATTATTTCAATTACTGTTTGATCACAAACCTACTTTTATTGGAGATAAATTTTCCCATAACCTTTTTTTGGCATCCTCTGGCAAAACTGCTTTGAAATGTTTTGTCAAACTAACAAGTAAAGGTGGCTGCTATTAGCGTGCTAATTTATTATTGGTTTATCAAGTTTAAAAAGATAAAAATTGGCATGCTTTGAGTAGTGAACAAGAACGAATGTTTCAAGTAGGAATTTTTGGATGGCAGAGTTTAGTAATATTCACTTAGCTTCGACTTGTATTCGAAGAAACCCTAACCTCCCTTTTCACATAGAACCTGGTTAGGTGGTACAAACTCCATCTTTTAGTTTGGCCCATTGATGTCTCCGTGGTTCTAACACAGGCTAGCTACTTTTCTCTCGAGGAGTTTTTCCATTTACGTTAGCCATCCTATTAACTGTCAACGGTACCTCTTGGTAAAACTTCAACATTCGAACATTTTGCCCAAATCCCACATTTAAAAGTATACGAAATACTTAGGTAAAAAATATTCAAAATAATAGCTTACCAAATCTTTAAGTAAAACATAAGTTATCAGGTAGATAGGCATTACAGCTGCACCAATATTGTTTAATGCCTGTAAAATAATTAGTTGATTGCTGTATTTGTTTTCTTGTGTGGCATTACTTAAAGCGCCCTCAAATATTTTTGTATAGATATTATCCATGTGGTCCTTTTTAAACAATTCTTAGACCCTCCTTTACCTAGACTATTTTTCTTTTTAACCGAATCATTAAAAGCAGCAAAACAGTTTTAAATTCATTTTCCTCACAATACTTTACAACTCTTTAACATTGTGTTTATCAATTTGTTTGAATGGTGATAACATAATGAAAACATCCTTAGATATCTCATGCCACAACCAGCAAATAAATAAATTTACAAACATATACAGAACTATTACTAAATTCAATATTTTATCAAATACTTACTGTTAGTGCCATTGTACTTTGGTAAATCTTTTGCAGGAACTTCTTTATTTTCGGCAGTATTCTTTGGAGCACACTGTGACTTTTTGCAAGACATCTGATTAATAGTTGGCTTATGATTTTCAGTCTCTAGAACAATCACTTGGTTAATAATTTTATAGTGCAATATTAATATCAAGGATTGAGGAAAAGGTTAAGTAATGTAATTTTAATAGAAATTGCCAACTAATATATAATAATATATGCGTGTACAATAATTGCATGTGTATTTATACACAAACACATATTCACACACCACACAAAGACACATATGCATTTGCACATACATTTGCATTATAAATGCACACATAAATTTCCATGCATGTATGTACAAGCACATACATGCAAGAACGTGCACACACACAGGGTGGGCATTTGGCGCATTGAAGGAAGATTGCTTCCTAACTACTTTATATCAGAACCATCTTAGGTGTGACGAAGATACAAACATACTTATCAGACACATCACGCATATGCACACACACACACACACACACACATGCACACAGGATGGGCATTTAGTGCATGAATGGAAGACCTACATTTTAAAAATATTCAAGTGAACAAAGGATGTTTTCACAAATAAATTGGGGGCCCAAACATGTAGTCTTTTAAATAGAATATTATGTATATTTTTTCATATTCGATTCACCACAACAGTTACAAAAGATGGCCAAGTTTAACTAGTCGTTCCAGAGATAGTGTCACTTAGGTATGAAAATACATGATTATTGTACCAATATTTTAAAAGTATTAGTAGTATAACTATGGAGAAGCTGGGACAGCCCTTTTTAAAGGGTCATAAATATCTTGTAAAGGGTGTGTGTATTATGGAAAAGAGAAGTATGTATGTGTGAAGGTCATGTATGTGTAGGTGTGTGTGTGTGTTGGTATTAGTTAGGTTTGAGGATAACGATAGTATGGCTATGGAGAAGTTGGCCGGCCCTTTTTAAAAGGATCATAAATATCTTGTAAAGGGTGTGCGTATTATATAAAAGAGAGGTATGTATGTGCAGGTGTGTGCGTGTAGGGTGGTAGGGTATGTATGGTTTGTCGGTGAAGTTAACGTGGAAGTCGTGCCGCCCTCGTGATAAAAGTGTGTGTGTAGATATCGATCGAGGGGGGCGGTGTTGTTGTTGTTTTATTTTCGAAAAGAAAGGTATGTATCGTTATGTGTATAGGTGTGTAGGGGGGGCGTGCGTGTTTTAGTCTAAGACGAAATATCGTAAGGGGCGCGCAAGTGGTGCGAACGTGTTTTTGTTTTAAGAGTGTGTTTTCGGGGGTGGTCGCGATCGAGAATAAGTCTGGGTAAATAACCGCAAGGGTTTTTTTTTATTACAGGTGTCAATAAGAAAAAAAATTGCGATGGCCCTTTTAAAAGGGCTGTCTCAGCTTCTCCAAAGCTATACTACTGACGTAATCGTATTTTTGCTCAAGATGGTTCGATCGATGACGTGTGCGTGTATTTTTTGCCCTCCGAGAGAGAAGATGATGAAAGTGCGCTATTTAATTCGTATACAATTACAGGGTCATGATTATCTCATCGGACACACGTGCAAGACGTTTCAAGTAAACTTTTAATAATTTGGAAATGTTACGCTCGATGTTTTCGTGGGCAATTATGATGAAGTATTTAAAATAACGCAGAGATTTCAGATCGTCGGGCAAGAGAAAAAAAAACGGGGTCGCGATTATCTCATCGGACACGTGCAAGACGTTTTAAATGTAATTGTTTCGGTATAAATGGTAAAAAGTTCTTCCTTAATTTTGTGTGCATTATATGAACCCAAAGCATATACGATGACGAAATCGTATTTTGCCGAGAAATAAAAAGTGGTCGTAAATTTTGTATAGTATACATTCATTATATAAAGCGGAAGTTAAAATATAAATGATCGAGTATGTTTGTATAATTATTTTTTATTATCGAAGTCGGGAATCGCTTTTGTTAAAACATTGTATGTATAAAAGATAGCTTCTTGGAACGCGTTAAGAAAATACTGTAGTTTAAGATTACATCATTCGTGAGTAAGTTTTAATTTCAGTACACATCGTTTTGAATCATTAATTATATAGGAACCCATTACTTTTAACAAATATGGTTTATAAATCCTCGAAATATAGACGATTGAAATTTTTTATATTCTTTTATCTATGCCGAGTCGGCGAAAATGTCTTTGTTACTTACATCTTTGAATAAAAAATATGCTCATTAATTTTTATGCGATTTCAATATCCGCATAATAAAAGATAACGTTTTAAATTTGAATGAGCTTTTTGTCCAAAACAAGGGCAATGCTATTTAATTCTAATGAATTGCTATCGTTAATGTCTGAATCGTGTATGTGGGAGCGGTTTTCAGATGCGTAATAAATTGTACGTCATTCGGAGTGATATAAATAGAGGATCCCTTGTAAGGCTTTTTATCTTGTAAAATATAAGTTTGAGAGTCGTGCAACGTGTTTTGTCATCGTGCAGCTTGCATTAAAAACAGGTAATAATTGTAAATATATTTTTAACTTTATGTAATTATATTCGTAATTAGAATTAAAATATGGAGTTAATTAAAAAAATCAATTCAGTAAGCCGCATCGATAGGAAGAAGACCGTAAAAGTCAAAGATCTCGAGCTACAGCACCCTTATCCGGTTTTAAGCATCAAATCTCTTCAGTCAAAGAAGAATTCTCGGCTCATTCTCGTCGAATTAGAAGAATGCGTTGTGTTCCTTCCGCAGAGAATCGCGGACGTAATTAGCGACAAAGATATCAAAGAGCTGAATAAACAGGAATGCCTTTGTTTGCACTACCTAGGATCGTTCGAAGTTGGTTAGTATTTAATATTTTAATTTTTTATTTAAAAAACTAATACGAAATTCGTTTATTTTAAAGGTAAACCTAATCCTGCAGCGAGTATTTCCTTCTGCTGCATGGGCGAAAAACAAAAGGATCCATCATCATCAGCCCTCACGGATCTTCCCAAGGAAAATCAAGAACGGCAAGAGCAAAAAAAGCCATCCGTATCGTCATCACACTAGAATACCTACCTATACATGGTAATTAATTTTTATAATTTTAGTATTTTTACATCTTGATTTTTAAAGTTATGAGTATTGAATATAGAATTAGATCAGCAACCCATTACAATCGTGATATACTAATTGCGGATTATCCACATAATTTTATAGAATCGCATGCAAGGAATTGCCTGCTTATTTAAAAGACTTTAAATATCGGGACGGTTTTTGATTGGGTCTCGAGCCCTTTTCTATTTTGCATGCAATTTAATTTGTTCAACAATTTAACGTGCTTAGAAGATTCGTATTCTAACACAATAGCGTTTTGCTTCACCGACGTGTCTCGTATGAAAGAAAAGCTTTTTAATTTATGTAATTACGACCGAAGGCATTTTATAATATTAGCGAAAGCATCTCGGCCGGTATTAGGTTGTTTAGATTTGTAGATCAATCTGCCGTATCGCCATTAAAAACAGTGTTTAATTTTCAGTATAAATGTGAAAGTGACATTTTCTTTTATGCAATTCTAAGAACCGATTGCCTATACGTGAACTTAAAAATAGAGAATTCGTGTTTTCAACTCAATTTATTAATTCTTTGTTGATTTGCAGAAAACCCTCCGCATGCGCTTGCATGAAATCGGCGATTTATTTGTCTATAGTAAATGTGTTAGAACGACAGATGTATTTTCTATAAAATCAACTAAAATTACAGATTCAGAAAAATATGCTATAGACTTATCCTTTTGTATAAGATTTTAAACTCGTACAAATTGTTAGAATAAAACGGGAACTGCATGCCGAATTAGAAGCCATTTTATGGTCCTGCGATTTATCGCCCAAAGACGATACGCCGAACGTATTAGTAAAATTGCACGGTTCAAAATACAGAAAGTTGGCATTGAAATACGAAAAAAATGTTAACTAACAGAAAAATCGAAGCGGACGCGGGCGTTTCGATGTGTTGTGATCAGATGCTACAGTTGTATCGAAAAGTGCACGCAATTTTAACGAAATGTCGTAAAACTAAAGTATTTCGCAATTGGGTTCGAATATTAAAATCACACATTCACAACACCGAATCGATTTTAAGAACGGTGAAACAAACTTCTTCTTCGCTCTCGGCTAGTTATCTGAATCTATTCGAAAATCTTCTATGCCATATGAAAAGATATAAAATGCTATTTAAAATCTATTAAAAAACTACTGCGGCAGAATGTTCCTAAACAATGGATGTATTCTCGAGCACGCCTCGACATTCTGAATTGGTTTGGAAGCCGATCGTGTCTGCGTTTAAATCGAGAATTCAAACAGCTCAAATTATTAATGTTGCACATAAAGATCTTAATTTATTTATCGAAGATTGTAAAAAACTAATTTTATCCAAATTGTATACGATTTTAAAATCACTCGGTAAACCTTAAAATTAATGTCGTGTTAGCGTGCGATTTTTCAAATTTTCCGTCGCGCTCAACGAAAATGAGTTTCAAACTAGGTATTTTTCGACGCCCAACTTTTTAATTTGTTTCGGCAATTTAGAGAAGTTTAACGAGTGGTTTGCGTGCAATATCGCAACACGCTTGTTGGATAAAATAGAGAACGACGCAATGCACGGGTCAGGATTCACGCTATCCGAAATATTATTTTAAATGTTAATATTAATAAATGCTATGATATGTTTCACGCGAGTTGTTTCATGCCTCTTCCTATCGCAATTCAAAACAAAAGGCCTGTTTAAACATTAGAAACAATGATTTTCATGCTTTTATTGGAGCGTTTTAGCCGGAATAATTAAGCCTACAGCAGGTAAGCATGCTAATCGCACAACTTCGTATCCGCATTTTGCAGAAATTTTAATATGAAAAATTTCGTCAGCCCCATGCCTATATCGGATATATCGAAATTCGAAAAGCAGAATGATATTTCTGTAAATGTTTTGCTCTTATTTTAAAACGCGCTCGATACATCGTAACACCGGTACAATTAACTAGCCAAAACGAGATAAACACGTTAATCTGTTAATTGTTGAAGATGCGTATGTCGACGAGTCGTCAAAATTTAATTCTGACGACGGCGAAGACGTCAACGGCGACGAGGACGACGACGACGGCGACGAGGCCGATAAAGTTGGAAAAAGTTTGGAAGAATTAAAAAAATATTAAAGATTATAAACGGGCGTTAAATATCATTATTGTCTTATAAAAATTTAGCCTCACTTGTGAGAGGTCAATTAACTAAACATACGGGTCACTTTTACGTATGCGATAGATGTCTCTCCTATTTTTACGATCGCAAACGTCTCGATGCCCACGAGCAAGTATGCGAAAAACTTAACGAGTGTCGTGTTATTTTACCCTCCGAAAAAACAAATATTTACAATTTAAAGATTTTAAGTATAAAATACCTGTGCCGATGGTGGTTTATTCTGACATAGAATGCCTTATTAAAAAACCGAAAGAGCTTCCGAATCAGAACGCACTTTCAAATACCAGGAACATATTCCGTTTTCAATAGGATATTATTTTTATTGTGGATATGACGAATCTCTTTCATATTACAGTTCATACACGGGCACAGACTGCATTTCTTGGTTTGTGCGACAATTAAAACATATTGCCATATGTTATGGGAGCGCATTTTTAAAAACGAGCCTGCTACGTCCTCTATAGATGCCTCGACGGCAAAAACGTGCTTTATTTGCGAAGTCGATTTCTTGCCGGACGACGAAAAGGTTATCGATCACGATCACATGAATGGTTCTGTAAGAGGTGTTGCGCATAGCAGCTGTAATTTAAATTTTAGGTTATTTCCAATTATTCCGTAGTCTATCATAATTTGAGCAATTATGATGCTCATTTTATTATTAAAGAGCTTGCTAACGCTTTCGAAGGCCCCATGAATATAATACCCTTGAATAATGAAAATACATAACATTTTCTAAAAATACAACGACGCAAATGTGACGTTCAGATTCATAGATTCCTTTCGCTTTATGGCAATGTCATTGGAAAAATTAGCATGCGAGTTGTCTTTCGATGACTTTAAAGTTTTAAAAAAGGAATTTAGCTCGCTAAACCCGGATCGCATTAAATTGCTAATGCGCAAGGGTATTTTTCCTACGAGTATTTGGATGACATTTTGAAATTAAGCGAAGAAAATCTTCCTCCTATAGAATGTTTTTATAGCAATCTTAATGAATCACATATTGAAGAATCGGAATATATTCATGCGCAAACCGTATGGAGCACTTTTAAATGCAAAAATTTAGGCGACTACGCGGACCTATATTTAAAATGCGACATTCTTTTACTTTGCGATATATTCCAAGACTTTAGAAAAATTGTCTTGAAACATACAAATTGGATCCCTTAAATTTTGTGACTTTGGCGAGCTACTCGTGGTCTAGCATGTTATTATATACTAAAATCAGGCTAGAACTAATTTGTGACGTCGACATGTTTTTAATGATCGAAAGAGGCATTCGGGGGGGCCTTACTCAAGTCGTAAAACGATATGTAGAATCCAATAATAAATATTATCCCCAAACGTATGATCCATCCAAGCCGAATAAATTTTTATTTTACGGAGATATTAATAATCTCTATGGTCATGCCGAATCTTGCTATTTGCCTTACGGGATTTCAAATGGCTAACGCCTGAAGAAATATTAAAATTTAATGTTACAACGGTGAGCATTACGAGCGATAAAGGTTATATTATCGAATGCGACTTGGAATTTCCTACGGACATTCACGACGCTCAGAAAGAGTTGCCGATGTGCCCAGAACAGGACACGCCTCCGGGCTCGAAATTTTCAAAATTAATGTGCACTCTCACGAAAAGTTCAACTACGTTGTGCATTACAGAAATCTCCAGGTTTATTTATCTGCGGGCGTAGTTATGACGCGCGTTCATAAGGTTTTAGAATTCGGTCAGTCTCCTTGGTTGAGACCGTTTGTCGAATTAAATACAAGAATGCGCACGGAAGCTAAAACGGAATTTGCACAAAATCTATATAAATTTGCAAACAATTCCATTTTTGGTAAAACAATGGAGAATGTTAGGAAAAGACGCATCATGAAATTAGTGACTCATTGGAGCGGTCGGTATGGTGCTCTATCTTTAATTTCCAAACCAAATTTCCATTCGGCAACGATTTTTGACAAAAATCTGGTCGCGATCGAATTGAGCAAAACAGAGATAGAGTTCAACAAACCTATCTACATAGGTATGGCCATCTTAGAATTATCAAAAATTGAATTATATAATTTTCACTACGATTTCATGAAGGCAAAATTTGCAAATAATTGCGAATTATGCTACATGGACACCGACAGCCTTTTGTATAGTGTGACGTGCAATGATTTCTATGAAGAGTGTATAAAGACGAATCTAGAAAAATTTGATACGAGCGCTTATGATCCCGATAACATCTATAAAATTCCTTTAATTAATAAAAAAGTCATTGGTCTTATGAAAGACGAAACTAGAGGTCGTATTTTAACGCACTTTGTAGGCCTTCGATCGAAAATGTACTCTTTAAAAATAGAAGGCCGTGAGATAATAAAGAAGGCTAAGGGTGTTAAAAAGTACATTATCGATCAGCAAATCTGTTTCGATCACTATCTCGATACGTTACGAAATAAAGTAGTTATAGAACGAGACCAAAATAGCATACGATCATATTTGCATAAGGTATATTCCATACGTCAGACGAAAATTGCTTTAAGTTATCAAGATGATAAAAGATACATTTTATCTAACGGAATAGATACTTTGCCTCATGGGCACTATCTAATAAAGGACCTTTGAATAAAACCATATTTTATTTTGTGAATTGCATGTTTATTATAAAAAATAATTAAAATCTTGTAACGAGAAAGAAATTGCATTGTCTTTTGTATTTTTATATTATAAAACCGCATTGTATTTTTTTAAATTTTTATATTATGTATAAAATTAATTTAAAAATATATTTTAAGCGCTGTTGTAGAGGCTCTCTTTGTTATATTGTAATCAAGAAAAAGCATTGTATTTTGTTATTTTTATATTTATTATAAAATTAATTAAAATATTGTAACAAGCCAAGATAAAAAAACTGCATTGTATTTTTATTTTTTATATTATGTATAAAATAAACTAAAATAATACATTTTAAGTGCTGCTGCATGTCAAAGTATCGCAGTTGTAGCGTCTCTATCTTTCTTATTTTTACAAGATCAAAAAAATGTATAATAAAAATCAAACAAAAAAGAAACAAATTTTTATTTTTGAAATGTAACATATTTATATAATAAAAATATAAAAACAAATGTTTTATTTTTAAATGTAACAATCTATATAAGATCAGCTTTTGAATCCAGGAAGGCTCTTGGAAGCCCAACCATTTGACGAGAATTTTGGTTCCTTTTCGCCTTAGTATTTTCTCGATAAGGTAAATATTTGGAACTCTCGTTTTCTGCAGCTCAGCTTCATAAAACTGTCCCAATACTGGATCGCCATGCATGTCGACGAGTAAATAAGTAGTCGGATTTGCTCGAAACACTTTACATATTTTAAACGTCTCCTCGCTCCAGTTTGCATTGTAGCCCTTAGAAAAAATACTTCTATATTTTGAAATGCGTACAAAGTCGTCCACGGCATAACGAGGTTTTCTAGTCGCCAGTTTTAATTTATCGTAAACTTTCAGACGCGTTTTCGCGGTCACATTTTTGGGTTTTCTTTTAGTGGTCGAATGCACCGTATCGTTGTATTTCGATACAATCGAATCGATTATATCAATCCACTTCCATTTGCCTCTCAGACTAAAAGCTTTATACAGTTTGTTTTTTATCGTTCTGATTGCACGTTCTACGATGGCGGCTTTGATTGAGCTATATGTGGAGTAATGATTAATATCGCCATATTCCTTCATCAGCCGTGCAAATTGGCCGTTATAAAATTCTGTACCATTATCTGTTTGCAGATTTTTCGGTAAAGGCGGCCGCGATCTTTTAATTTCATTTAGAATCTCGCGCATCGCAGATGTGACTTCATGACCATTCTTGGATTTAAGCGGTCTCGTCCATAAATATTTCGAATAGCAATCGATCACGAGTAGAATATACTTATGCCCTTTATTATATTTCGAATATGGAATAAATTCAGCAATATCGGCTTGGAATAAGTCGTGATAAGATTTGATGATCGTTCTTCGACGTGGAAAATTTATTCTAACCCCTCTGTGCAGTTCATCCACTAGTATTTCCTTATCGTTATATTTCTTAGACATTTTTAAGGTTTGACACGAGTATGAGAGTTAGACGACGAGGCTTTATCTTGCTCCAATAACACGTGCAGGTGTCTTATAACGTCGGTATTAATTTTGTGAAATTGTAAATCGCCTCCAGCAGACGTCTTGACTCCGTCTAATTTCAAGTGGTTGAAAATCAGGAAGTTCGTGTTTAAAACAACTTCGTTCAACACTTGAACGACCGATTGCAATACATCTCGAATGATCACGTTATCGCGGTGAATGGCGACACCTTCGATAAGATTTTGTATTCTCGCGTTCACATAGAACTTAGAAACGGCATCGTGCTCATCTTCGGCCTCGCCTATGTTGACAATTCTCAAGCCTCGAGAGTCGAAGTTCTTGGCCTTACCGTCGTCGATCGTGGTTAGTTTCATAAAATTTTGCGCTTTTTCTGACAACGTCGAGTCCACGTATCTCTTGTTAACGGCATCGCCGAGCTCTGCGGGTCGTGCAAATTTACAATGGATCGCGATTTGGCGTCAAATTTAAGTTTCTTATTAGCATGCGTTTTTCCCGAAGATGAAGCGGTCAAACATATTTCCAATGCTTTGCCTATACGCAGATTGAGTTCTTCGCTGCAAAATTTTAAGTTTACGCCGTCGTTTGATTTTTAGGATCGGCCAAATTCACTATTCTAAAATCCTTCAAGTTAACTATTTTCTCGTCCTCGTCCAATACCAAGGCGCTTCGTTTATTTACCGCATCCGTTCCGGTCACGAGATTGCCTACGTTGCAAAGTTTTCTATTTTCTATGTTGAAATCGCCTTCCGGAGTTAGTTTAAAGCCTACACCAGGAGGCCCGCGCGCAGCGGTATTACCAAACCCTCCGCCTCCAGAGTCTCTGGCAACATACGCTCTTCCAAATTTATCGACGACCATTTTATTTCTGAGACTATTCTATAGAACGTGTATATTTTATTAGGCGATTAATTTCGCCTCCTTTAATTCGGATATAATAGAAAGAAATTCGTTTTGATTCTGAGAGCTATTGTTGCCCGCCGAACGTTCGGCCATCAACAAACGAAGCCGGCTCACCAGCTCGGCCGGCGAGTCCCAATGAACGTATTCTATCTCATGATTAGAATTATCGAATTTTTTGTATCGCCAAATTCTGCTTATATTACTCGATGGCTGTCTTTTTCGATAAATTATCCATACCGAGACCTTTCTTTTCTTCGTTATTTTGGATCGTAATTGCATGGGAATCGTAGGAGTCGCCGATGCTGTATTCATCTCTCTGACGACAACGACGACGGTGACGGCGACGAAGCATGCTGCGGCGAGGGAGGAGGCGTAGATATTGTAGTCGCCACGGGCGACGGTGTTAAATTCGGAACGATATAATTTTTATATTTGGGCGTTTTAGGCAGATCCTTGCGAAACAGTTTATTATATGCATTGGTTTTCTTCAAAATATCGATGTAATTTTTACATCTAGCTCGGAAGGATTGCCAGCAGGCGTTTTCTTATTCGAAGGATTTTCTTATAAGTTAACAATCGAAGTAAGCCCTCCGTAATAGGATATTTTTATTTCTAATATTAATCGTAGATCCGTCGTCTGCAATAGCTAACTCTGAATTGCCCATAGACCATTTATTCGAAAGGTCGTCGTATTGAATGCCGATTCCGGTATCGTCTATATTGGGATCCTCGCTTTTGGACAGGATGTCGGCATACTTTTTAAGTAAGGCATCTGAACCGTCGCCGACATTATCAGATTCGTGCTCCGCATTCTGACGTCGAATATAATTAGGATTTTTACTTGCAGAGAATTTTGATAGCGATTTTAACGGTTCTAGTAATTGAGCATGCTTCATTCCGTATTTTAATTGAGCTCGATTTTGATCTCGTTTAAAATCTAAAACTTTTTCTTATCGTTTTAGTGGCCTGCACTACGGCTCGATTTAAATTCGTAGAGTGACGTCGTCGTCGTCCTCGTCTCATCGCAGCCGCAGACATTGCGTTGATGAAAGTTCGCTCGAACGTCGTGATTTTAAATACATATGTAATGATCGAATCCTTTACGGTAGCGGCCCTCGTTTATGGCTTTTTCTTTGTCTACCACTAAGAATCCGTATCCGGCTTTATTGCCATCGCCGTCTTTTTTTCCCACGCTAGACGGCACATCTTTTGAAATCTTCGAAGCTCATGTCGGTATTAATGTGCTCGAATAGATATGTCTTAAGTTCATTTCGTCTTGCAAAAACTATAATTAAATTTGTATTGTCGCGAATAAGATGCTTCGGTATTCTTGCATACGATTGGCTGAGGTAGAACGCGTCTATATTCTTATGACGGCTCATTGAAAATATTGACGAATCGCGTGTTGTTCGTGACATTGAATGTCGTCGAAAATGAAAATCGAATTACTCTTAGCATCTTGCGGTGAAATTATTTCAGAATTTTCGCTAAATTCGTAATAGCCTAGTCCCTTGATCGGTCTCAAAACTCGACTCAAAAATCGTATTTGGGCTGAAATAGCGACTTGGAGTAAATGTAAACGTTTTCAAATTCCAATCCGTTGGGTGCCAGTAACAAACTCAAAATCAGGTTTGTTTTACCGCACGCAGAAGGTCCGCATACGATGCATCTTATGCTGGCCGGTAAGAGATCTCCGTGCTTTTGCGCGTTCCAAAATAGGAATAAGGATCATCCTGCTCGACCGTTAGATCCATATTTGCAACCGGTAGAGATTGTTTCTGTTTAATAACCTTCATGTCTATTATTCGCTAATATGACGCGTAACGATTTCCGTAAACGGATCGTATTCGAATATAGAGTCGTGCAAAATTAAGCAGTATGCTTTAGTGGTTTGATCGAAAATGTTGCTGGATTCGATTTCGAGACGTATATCGACGGCCGAATTTTTAATAGATTCTTCTTGACGACTGCAATCGATCACGAACACGGGACAATTGCCAAATTGCTGATAGTCGTTCAAACAACACAGAGCGTAGCTCAAATTGCTCGCGCCTGCATAATAGTTTTCCGGAAATTTCGAATAGTGCATGAACGGGGTCGAATAATCGTTATTGGCAAAGTCCGAATTCATATCTTGAAGTGGAAATTCTTGGGAATTAAGGTATAGTTTTAAATTTGTCAGATTGCAGTGATCGAACTGGGCTGCCGATTGCTTCGCATTATCATACTTGCCATGCTGAAGAGTAAATAGAATCCATCGAGGTTTTTCTAATTCGTTCGAATTCTTAATACGCCAAACGTGAATTTTCGAAGACGGAAAGGACGGCAACTCGTGAAGCTCCCAGCGACGAAAGTAAACCACAATTCTGGGATTTTTATGCAAATGATGGAATAAATTTAATTTCGATTCATCGCTAAGCTTTAAATGCGGAACCTCCCACGATATTTTAGTAATTTTAAATGTTAGCTCGTTTTCGTCGCTCTTGTAACAATTGACGTCGCTCTTGGATCTAATTAAAACAAGCTCTTGCGGCATGTTTACGACGGCTCGTTTATAATCCTCGCAAAATCCAAAAATATGCTTTAGAGGCACATTGCACGAGAAGCGTCCGTTCTTAAAAATGTCGGCGTTTGTATCTCCTCGAGGGTCCCAGGTGCTATTGCTCAAACCGTTGAATTTTTTGTGATACGAAGCGAGACCCTTCATCGTGCACGTTATACCAGGCTGCTTACAAACGTCGACCACATGCGTGCTCCCCATTTTGTACTGTATTTCATCGAACAAGAATAATATTGCGTTGTTCGTTATCGTATACGGTTTACCTTCGGTTTTCACCGAAAACGTTCCCTTAATATTAATGTAACTGTCGTAGGTTGCGGTTATAGCATCGGAATTTTGGATTTCTATAATCACTCTATCGCTGTGGTCTGTGTTTCGCGTGAAGGGTAAATACGAATAATAATCTTCTTTCGAAATTGTCTCTTCGTAGCGAGGCCTTTTGAATACGTCTAATTTGGCCACCTCGTCGAAACGTAATTTCTTCAAAGGGGAACTAATCACCGACGAGATGTGATCTGCGACCATTTTCGTGCTACTACCAAAATCACCACGTATTTTACCGCCACGTTTAGCCATTTCTAGTACTTTTTTTCTATCTCGTATTCAAAAGCTTGTAGCCGAGCGCTTTTAAGAAACTTGCGTCTGCGCGACTAAGAGCGAGGTTCTTCTTCCTCTTCTTTTAATATGATGTCGCTTTTTCACACCTCTTCCGCTTTTTATTTCGTTATGGCCTAACGATGATTTGCGTGCGACTGCAGATTTCGAGAACGTTTTTGCGTTTTATATAGGTTTGTTTTGAGGAAGAAGAAGAAGAAGAAGACTTCGGCAGCAACGACGATAACAATGCCCAACGCGCGGATTTTTCTTAGGTATATTGACGACTGCGGCTAACGTCTGTTGCTGCTGCTGCTGATGCTGACGCTCGTCATCGTAAACGACGCCCATTTTAACTTAATAATAATTTTATTATTCGCGTCTTAGCTCTAGGCGAACGCAAAGGTACGTATCCTTCGAAAAATTAACCGCTTCACCCGTATGATCCACCAGTCTCAACGTAATGTTATCGAATTCGTCCACGCACAGAGGGAAACGAATTATATTGCTGGGTTGTTGTTCTATGCTGTAGCCTGGGGCACGGTTAGGCCAAATTCGTAAATGCTATGACAAAGTTGGTTATTGCGGTACGCTCCCGTCGTAATGTTAGTATCTACGAAAATATTAGATACCGAAATTATTTCCACATCGCGATCGGACGTATGCGAACGACCTTCCTCTAAAATTCGATCATAAAATCCCAGCATTCGACCGATGTTGCCGCGCTTCGTGAAGTCTACGGAGTATTTCGATTTTATTTCGCACTTTAGGGTATTATTATTAGCTCTTAAAGAAAACAAGCCGTCGACCAATCCGTCGTCGTCCAAAGTTACGGACGAATTAATTTCTTTGTTGGCTTTAGCCGACTCCAATATCTTTTTTCTCAGGAACGTGTTTAGCTCGTCTATTTCGTAGCATCCCTCGTCGATGGTGATTTCTTTATCTTTATCGTATTAGAACTTATTATTTCCCTCGTAAATATTTCGAACGGTGTTGCACGTGTAAAGACCCACCAAGCCGCAGGTGTACGTGCCGCCATCGTTCAGTCTCACAGGTGGGTATAGCGTACCGCTGCTGATGGTATTTCCATACCCGAATATCGTGAATGTCCTAGACATGACTGTAGCGCCCGAGGGCATTATGGTTCTTTTATGTAAAAATTTCAACACTAAATGACCACACACGATCGTGTTAAAGTCTTGTTCCCTTTCCACGTTATAATATATATCGCTACCGTGAAAATATCTTAAGACTTCCTCGGGAGGCCTCAGGTCTCCGAAACTATCGAAGTATATCACCGTATTGGCCCTTTTTTTATAACCGACCCAATGCGTGCCCGGACCGGATCCATCGTCTAAATTTATAATACCACTTTCGTTTCGCCACGGCGGTGCTAAGCTTCCGTCGCGTCTTTTAGCGGCAACTCGTCTCGCATGTACACGCCTCTAAAATACGGAACACCTTTAGCATATTTGTGCAGATCGAGATCGGTCAATGCGCGCATGGGAGGTGTAAGGGTGGTGGTGGTGGTGGTGGTGGCGAGCTTAGCATTCCTCGGCACCATCGAAGTCATCCGTTTTTTGAATCCCCCGGATAAGGTTTCAAGTACAAGGCGCTACCTTTCTTGTGAGGCTTTAAATACAATCCGCTGCCGACTTTTCTCTTCCATGGCTCTGTTGTGACGCGCGTTCTCGTCGAAATACCTCTTTGCATTTTTGGCCGAATTGATGGCGTTTGCGACGCTCGACGCTCCGCCGGCCAGTGCTCCGAGCGCCGAAAGACCCGCAAATATCGGAATCAAGGGCAATAAGCCTCCTCGCTTGGGCACCGGTATTATGCGCGGTACTTTAATTTTCGAACGACCTCCCATCCTGTTGACTATAATTTTTGCGGCATTCATCGCGCTCGAAATGAGACGATTATGCGAAGCATCTCCGTGTCCTTTACTCTTGATGCTTTGTTTTCTGATTTCTTTAGATATTTTACTTATAAGACCGCCTCTGAAGGAGCATTTTCTGCCGACGTTGCCGTTATTGTCTTTGAATTTACCCGAGCATCGACGTACTCGACGTCGTCGTTTTTGTCGTCGTCGTCGTCCTCCTCGCTGTCGACGATCCAGTTTCACGGCCATTTTCTTGTCTATTCCCATTCCTAGTTTGCGTTTCGCTTTCATTGCAGCCGTTACGCCCAACGCTGCGAGCTTCTCGGACCACTTAGAATCTTTGGCCTTGACTCGCCGCCAAGCCGCTTCTTGCAAGACCTTGTCGGCCTCGTGCCTGCGCTCCACGTCTTTGTGATGCGAATACGCGATGTCGTGCTGCTTGCACGCTTCGTCTAGAGGATTAATACCTTTGTCTCCGCGATTTAAACGCTCTTGCAGCCTGGTTCCGGGACCGCAGAAGTTATGACCAGGAAGGTGCAGTTCGAAGGGCAATTTATTTAAGAGGTTGTTGAACAACCCTTCACCCCGTGTACCAACATTGACTAACATCTCTCCTGCAATAACGTAATAATTTAAATATATATATATATATATATATATATAAAAATAACTGCATACAGAATAAATTTTATTTACAAAAAGGATCATACACTATCTTTAAAATACAAAGGTTTCATTTCGACATTTAAATTCTTTTGATATAAACATAATACGTCATCGACAATTTCGTGAGGAAATGGCGCGTGATTTCTAATAAGCCGAGTCTGTTGATGTCGTAAAGAACGTTTAGGGTACTTAGGGATGGATTTTCAAATACGTATTCGCTTATCATCTCGACTCGACATAAGATTTGATCCTGCACGTTCGAATAAAGTCCAGCATCCTCGAGGAGGGGGACGCCTTCACCTCCATCGTCGTCGCCGTCGCCGCTACTGCTCTTGCACCTGTTATACGCGTAAGCTCCGAACTCTTCAGGAAGGCAAGTGGCGACGCACTCTATATTTCTATCGTAGAACTCTTGAAAATCTTGTCCTTTCAATATTTCTAATTTGAGCATTATAAGAGGCGCTAGAGTAAACACTTTTGCAAATTCTTCGCGGGAGAGAAATTCGCGCAACATTGTATCCGGATCCTGTTGTTGTTGATTCTAATGCGGCGAGAGCCGCAGCAGTTTTTGCACCTCGACTCTATGAATGGACTCGTATTCGTCTTTAAATTCCACTTCCAAGTATCCGTCGATCGTCTGATGCATTTCACGCCTCCAGTGCCATACGTCTGCGACTACGGAGGCGGCGGTAGCGCCTGCAGATGCAACCGTGGCAGTATCCGAGCGGTTGGAAAAAATTTTCTAAATTTATGTTCGATATTGATAGACGACAAATCTTTCCACTCGTTTTCGTCCATTTGCAATTCGCCTTCTTTACAAAATCTGTTGGGGCATATAAGTCTGATAACAGGGCTAAAATCCATATTGCTCTTTCGTTTGGTTAAGCCCACTTCGATCGTATGACCGTGAGCGCACCATTGCGCATTCTCCTTGGAGGAATTCAATCGGTATTCGGTGCTACATATCAGGGATCCATCGCCTGATCGTTATCGTAGACATGAATACCTGACAAAACTTGCGGCGATCCAGATACTGCACACGTAGATGATGATGATGACGAAATTACGTCATCATCATCGTTATTTAAAAATACTTGACTGTCGTCACCACTTGTATGATTATTTTCGTCTTGAATATACTTCACCATAATTGCTATTTAATTAAGTGCAAAATTTCACGCACACATACACACCCTGAACGAAGATACCTCCCGGTTAGAACTGAAAATTATTTTGCATGCGTAGGTTTTCGTTCGAGCTCAAACGATGTTGCTCATGCGCGCATAGTTTATTTTATATTTGTAATAGATGTAGTATGCCCACGCTCCTATTAATTGCATAAGTACGATGTGTTCTAAATACGTCCATACACCATCTGAACTATCAAATTCTCGATCTTTTTTTCTCGCTCTCTTTCTCTTTCGAAGGCGATTCGTTTATGATTCCATGGCATGACGTACCATTCGGTCTCCGTAAAACTGCTATTATATTTAAATCTTATTTTAAACATCAGAAAAGGATCGATGCCAACTCCGTCTCCGACACAATCGCCCGCGGATCCATTGTTCAACCATTCGGCACCGTCGTCGTCGTCGCCGTCCTCGCCGTCGCCGGATCCATCTACGTTTTCTATTTCTCGTCGTCGTTGAAGGCGTCCTCCTCCTCCTCCTAGATAACTTTTATAAATTAAAAGGTCTCTCGATACCGCGGACGATGACGACGACGACGACGTCTCTGATGATGGCGAAAAGGAACCTCTTCCGAATGGTTCTGTTGCTGCTGCTGCCATTGCTGTTGCAGCTGCATGGTAATTAATTCCATACGTTTCCAATCTTTAGAGCGAGAGCATCTTATTTGTTGTTGTTGTTGTGACGACTCGGACTTCGACAATGCCAAAACGTCTTTATTTTCAACAACCTCGAAACATACGAATGCATTCGGAGGATCTACGGGAACCGGATTTTTTTGCCAGGAGGGCACGCTCGGTTTAAATATGTATAGGTAATTATTACATATTAAAGAGTAGGCGAGATATGCTGCGACGGCTGCGGGCGGTCCTTTAGGAGTCATTTCGAACAATGAGCATTTTTAATTGCATTCATAGGTTTTTATTGCAGGGCTGTGATGTGTTGTTGTGCGCGCGTACATATGGGGTAGAACATGCGCATTCAGGACACGATTTTATTTGCAGAGGAGGTCCATCTATCTGATCTGCATGCGACGACGATTGTAAGCCATGCGCTAAACAATAGCGATGCGTCCATAATTGTTTTTGCAAATACTCCGGTAATTTATCCAAATTTCTGGCGACGTCTTTACTTGCATGCCTCTCGATATACTCGAGCGGTAATTTCGTAAGATCCTCGACCGTCAACATTCTTCTATATTACAAACGTATATGATTATTAAAATAAACATATCATCTCGTAGACAATTTTCTTATCCCCCTTCCTTAAGAATGGATACTATAGGTTCCTGCATGATTTATATTGACGCCTAAATTTAATATTCTCGAAAGAGCTAACCCGCCCTGCTTTTCGGTATATTCGTCCAGTTTATTGTTCAATTCCTGAATGGCTTCGGGTTTAACTTGAGTTTGAAAGCCTTCAATTTTTAAAATTTTATAATTTTAGTAGTAAAATGTCTGAGCGATGACGACGATGATGATGATGACGATGTATCCACGGCTTCTGAAGACGATGATGTTGATGCGTTGGGCTTTACGTATTCACCGTTAAACACGAAATTAATTTTAAGAGAGCCGAATTTTCTCAAACATTTTCTCAAACGTCGCTCTATTAGGGCGAATGCATCTTCTAAAAATTGCATGGGATCTATGTGATATAAATTGACCACAGCACTCGAACGTATCCTGCGGGCGAAAGCCGATTTCAAATCGACCCACACGATATTGTTCGACGTTCTACGTCTTTTGACATTCTTCTTTGATGTTAATCTATCGAAATTTTCAGCAGGATCGTCGACTTCGACGTCGTTCGCATAACCCTCGTCGTCGTCGTCCTTCGCACTAGTATTATCGCCGGATCCATTCTTTTTACTAATACCTGCCCCTCTGATCGCCCTATCACGCTTGCTTTTTGCATTAGAAACGATCTGATTACATTTCAGATTTAGCAGCATCGATTCATAGTGACGTTTTCGACCTACGTTGCAAGCACTTTTCAATTGTTTTAAAATTGCACGCGTTGAGGTAGGCGCGTCTGGAATTTTAATTCGTCCGAAGCTTGAGACATTTTTACACTTTCGACACACGATGTTTACCGTTCGAATAATTACACAATAATAAATAGAAAAATATTTTGGATATTCTTTTTACCAAGACGACGAAACTATTATTCGTAGTAGGGAGAAAATTTTTTCAAATACAAACGCAGCACGCAATTTTTCTTATCGACACCTGTAATAAAAACCTTGCGGTTATTTCCCCAGCCTTATTCTTCTTATACTTCATCATAATTGCCTACGACACATCGAGCGTAACATTTTCAAATTATTAAAAGATTACTTGAAACGTCTTGCACGTGTCCGATGAGATAATCCCAAAACACACTCTTAAAACAAAACACGTTCGCACCACTTGCGCGCCCCTTACGATATTTCGTCTTAGACTAAAACACGCACGCCCCCCCTACACACCTATACACATAACGATACATACCTTTCTTTTCGAAAATAAAACAACAACAACACCGCCCCCGATCGATATCTACACACACACTTTTATCACGAGGGCGGCACGACTTCCACGTTAACATCACCGACAAACCATACATACCCTACACCCTACACGCACACACCTGCACATACATACCTCTCTTTTATATAATACGCACACCCTTTACAAGATATTTATGATCCTTTTAAAAAGGGCCGGCCAGCTTCTCCATAGCCATACTATCGTTATCCTCAAACCTAACTAATACTAACACACACACACACCTACACATACATGACCTTCACACATACATACTTCTCTTTTCCATAATACACACACCCTTTACAAGATATTTATGACCCTTTAAAAAGGGCTGTCCCAGCTTCTCCATAGTTATACTACTAGTATTCAATACACAAAAAACGTTTTCATGAAAAAAATTGGAGACTCCTAACTTGTAGTCTTTTAAATAGAACATTCTGTATATTGTTTCATTTCAGATGTCCCATAACAGTTACAAAAAATAATCAAGTGTAACTTGTCGTTCCGAAGATAATGGCACATTACGTTTGTGTTGAAATTTGTTAAATCGATTTACAAAATACATACCACACTTTTTCAAAAACAATGCTATACTGGGTAATTGTTTTACATTGACCATTTCAATGGGAACACCTTGAATATTTTTTCACAAACTGATTTCTAGTCAAACTCAACTAAAAATTTATATGTTTTATACGTGCAAAACAAACAGTTTTAAAAATACTGATACTTGTGGCATAATTGTTTTCTAAACACCTGTTGTTTGTTTAAAGCTTTGGAAAAATATTAAATATTTGAACTATTTCAATGTAAATGACTTGTTTTGTTAAATGAACTTAGACCCATTAAGTAAATGAAATATTTTAAGTAACAGTTTATTTCGTCTGTAAACAGATAAAAATTCTAATTTATAATCGAAGCCTTCAGCAGGTTAAAATTTAGTTTTGAATTCCTCTTTAAGTAAAAAAAAAATATTTTTCTTGTTATGAACATAGATTACATTAAATTTACAGATTCTAACTTAATTCATTTAACTTTGAGTTTTTTCATGAATTTAGACATCTAGCTAGTACATCCAATTTTTAGTCTTTCCACAGGCAGTTATGAAGATAAAAAATATTTCCATTTAAAGATTTTATAAGCGTATCCCTAATATTTATTTAATTTACGTTCTTGTCATTTGATGCATAAGATTTATGAGTTTAGAAGAGTTCCGTTGATTAATTGCACCAAGTAATTTTGATTTACGTGTTAAGTTTATTGAGGAAGTATGTGGAGTATTTTTTTGCCGATAATGGCAGTCGAGGGGTAGTAGTATATTGAAGATATAATGTGCGCCGTACATCCAATACGCAGTTGCTCGAAAGCATCGGACACTTACTAAAAATGGTTGAGTTTAACAAATAACCGTGTTTGATCTCGCTATCATAGTTTATTTAAATCAACAACATATAGTACGTTTGTTTGAATGTTAAATTTGTTATAAAACATGTTGATTTGACAGTTATTCCACAATTCATTTAAATAAAATGGATTTTATCCAAAACTAAAGTAGTATGGAATTAAAATGCGAACTCTGTTGGCAATATTAGTTTGTATTAAATACGACTATTGTTCAATAAAATTGACTTTTGCATTCTTTTATTAACCAACAGTTATTATGCGTTCAAGAAAACAAATTTAAGTCAACTCATTTTTGTAGTTAGTTTAACAATCTACAAGCGGTTCAGTAAATATAGTTGCGTTTAGAACGATTAAAAAATACTTGATCAAATGCTTTACTCTTCAAAACAACAAAGTTGTTTATATCAACCAAATCAATTTTCTCAGTGCAGTAATCTAGAACATCGTCAAGGTGCAGGTCCAATCGGAATTGGGTAGTATAGTATTTATCATAAGAAATTTTTCTTACATTGAAAGAAAGCTCTAACCCAACATAGATCTCGTATGTGGTAATGTAGTGCATGTCATAACATCACAAATTTTTCTAAATCTTATCAATTATTTCCATCACTGTTTGACCACGAACCTTTTCTTATTGGAAATAAAATTTCCAATAACATCCTTTTGGCATCCTCTAGTAAAACTGCTTTGAAACGTTTTACCAAACTAACAAGTAAAAGAGGCTGCTATAAGTGTACTGACTTATTTTTAGTTTATTAAGTATACAAAGATAAAAATTGGAGTGTTTTGAGTGTTCAACAAGAACTAATGTATTTCAGGTAAGAATTTTTGAATATCAGAGTTTGTAATATCCATCAGTCTGTTTTTCAGAGACCCTAACCTCCCAGCTTCACTCTTAATCGGGTTAGGTGGTCCAAACTCAATCTTCCAGTTTGAACTTTTAATCCCCTGCCCCATTGCTCATGCCTACATGGTTGTAACAATGGCTAGCTAATTTCTCTGTCAACAGTATTTCTGGACAAAACTTCAATGTTCAAACGTTTAACCTACATCTCACTGTTAAAATTGTACTTAGGTAAAATATTCAAAATAACCTACCAAATCTCTAAGTAAAACATAAATTATCAGGTATATAGTAATTGCAGTAGCTCCAATATGGTTTAATGCTTGTCAAATAATTCGTTTTTTGTTGTATTTGCTCTCTTGTGTGACCTTTACTTAGCCACGCTCAAATCTTATTGTATAGATATTTTCTTTCTGTGTTCTCTTTTAAACAATTCTCGTATCCTCCTTTACTTAGAGTATTTTGCTTTTTAATTGAATCACTAAAAACAGTAAAAGAGCTTTAAATTCATGTTTTACACAATACTTGACAACTCTTTTACATACAGTGATTTGTTTTTATCAATTTATTTGAAGGTTGATATCATAATGACAACATCCTTAGATATATTATCCCACAACTTGCAAAAAAAATTAAATTACAAACAGATGCAAAACTATTGGCAAATTCAATATTTTATCAAATACTTACTATTGGTGTTACTGCACTCTGGTAAATCTTTTGAACCAAGTTGTTTATTTTCGGCAGTATTATTTGGATCACAATCTGACTTTTTGCAAGACATTTGATTAATAGTTGGTTTGTGATTTTCAGGCTCTAGAACAATCGGTTAATAATTTTATAATGCAATATTAATAATATAAAGGATTGAGAAAAAGATTAATTAATGTAATGTTAATGGTAATTGTCAACTAATATATAATGAATAAATAAATAAAATAAAATGTTCTAGCCATGTGCACGTTTATCAATTATCAATCAATGTTGTTTATTCATGACCCCAAAACAATGAACAATCACTGATAACAGGGCCTAATGGCTATTAAACAAAATAACAAAAGAAAAAAGAATATTAATATGAGTGCAATCACTAGGTAAATTTCTCATAGGTAAATAATACAATATGTGTAATATACAATTATAAATAATAACTAGGGATAAATCAATACAATGTAATTTAGAATACACTAAAAAAGCTGGAAACAAACTGTATGCACGTATTGCAAATTCGTATAAGTTTATATGTTTTTGTGGAAAGAGAGATTGCTCATTATGGAACCTTGTAATCTGATAAATAGTGTTTTAGTAACTTAATAAATGTAAATGTTTGCTGATTTAAGTTTTTCAGGAATGCTATTGTATTCCAACATACTGTAATAAATAGGTGACCGTTGGCACTTAGTAGTTTTGAAGAGGCTCCTAAAATTCTTAGCATTTCGGGTGGCGATGAATATTTTCACTAGTTGTTAAGGTATAGTTAGTTGGTTTTTGTGGAAGGAGTGTAGTAATCTAGTCCAAACAATACTTTCAACACTCTATTTTGGGTTCGTTTAAGTAAGTTAATTACGTAATGTGAAATATTTCCCCAGCATGTAATTAAATATGTATAATACGGTTCAATAAAACTATTGTACATTAACCTCTTATTATACACATTCAATGTACGGGTACATCTTTTTAGCGCAGCTGTCATGGCAACAACTTTTCTTATTAGTTTTGCAATATGATCTTTCCATGTTAATTGTTTTAAGCCAAGATACTTATATGACTACTCTAATTACAGGTTTTTTTCCTATAGAAAATCTTATTGTTCCCTCAGGTTTGTTTTTCTGTTTTATCAACATATATACAGTTTTGTTAGCATTTATACAAAGTTTATTGTGGTTGAGCCACTGTGAGTAAATTTCCAGATCCTCATTAACTAGTTCTTGCAACTGAGTCAGATCATGGCCTGAATAAAATATGGCTGTATCATCAGCATACATAGAATATCTACCTTTTAAACAAGCAAATATGAAGCTATGCACATAAGTTAAATAAAGTAGTGGTTCTAAGATGGATTCTTGCGGCACTCGGATATTAATATTAGTAATTGCACTTTTGCCTTGGTTTACTAACGTGATAGATTAATTTTAGTAGAGTAAAATAACCATTATTGTTAATTTTTTTTAAACCAAAAATATAAAATTTCCCGAGTGCTTGTGAATACCGAATCATACATTTTAACAAGAGGCTAACTTTTAGTCGATCGATTTTTGAGGCTCTGGATAGCTGAATTTAGGGGTTCCAGGATAAAAAAATGTCCTGGTTTAAGGAGGGTTAGATCATTAGAATCGTTACTTTGAGCTCAAAAAGGACGGGCATTCAATATGGCCTCTATTTGGCAAAGTAAAGTAGTAAATTCGAACATGGTAAGGTGTTGTTCACAACAACCTGAAATCAATGTGCGTTAAACATTATTACCACTGCCTCGGTGAGACCATTAAAGTGAAGACACGAAGCAGGACTAAATTGCCAACACAACAAAAGAGTTCCAACCACTTCTTTAGCAAGCTTATGCAATTGATTGTTAGCACCGATAAAATTTGATCCGTTATGTGTAACAATCAGAAACTTTAACACGTCCAGATTCAAACCTGCGAAACGCAGCAATAAAAGTTTCTGCGGAGAGTTCCAAAGTCAATGCAAGATGAATGGCCTGTGTACTAGAACATACAAACACGCACATGTACGATTTAAAATATTTGGAACCATGTGAGCAATGAGGCGTACGTAAAAAGGTCCACAGAAATCGATTGCTGTATGTGAAAATGGTTTGAGTTCAGAAATACTGAAGGACGGTAAATCACCCATAAGTGACAGTTCGCATGCCTTCAGAGAAATCTTGAAACACTTGAAACAATTAGACAGTCTCTTGAATAGCCTTTCTAGCAGATCGATTTCAAGATGGTTACCACACAACAACATGGTGTGAGTGATCCTCAAATTTTGTTGTTACTGCAGTAAAAATATAGTAACTAAATTTGTTGAGTGCAATAAGTGTAAAGTTAAGTTCCATACCTCTTGTGGTGTAAGAGCTGGTAAAATTAAAAGTTCTAATGATAGTGAAAAAGCTTTATTTGTAATGCATGTAACAATCCTCATTTGGATAATATCAGCAATTCGTACAATGGTGAAACTTGTGATAATCAAAATTTGAATATGTAGTCAGACAAAGGCAGTAATGAAATCGAGAATTTGATTAAAAATAGTAAGCTTTGTGATTTCTTTAAAATGTTAATTAACCAGGCTACAGCACAACTACTCAATGAAATACAAGATTTAAAAATTCAAGTTGTGAATCTCACAGAAAGCAATAAGGACCTAGTAAAGCTACTAACCAGGAATGGGAATTTAATATTCAAAACTAGTAAAAGTTCCACATCTAAGAAAGACACCTGTTCTAATATTATTATATCTTCAGACAATAACACTGATAATGATACAGATGTGAATATACAAACAAGCAATATACTTATTAGCAAGACAGATGGTTTAGCAACATATGCAAATGTGGCTAAAAATTCTGTATGTCGACTAACAAATGAAAATGTAAACAGTAACTTAAAAATTAATAATGCTCTGAAAACGACTCATAATACAGATATTAACTAAAGGGAAAAAAATTAAAATTCTATGATTATTGGAACCTCAACAGTGGAATCCTCTAATGAGATTACAAATAGTGCTGATGGATTTATAGCACTATCACAAAGAACTAGAAGCTCAACCCTCCACCTTACAAGGGTCAATCCTACAGTTGACATCAATAAAATAACAAAGCATGTTGAATCTAAATTGCAATTAGTAATGCGTGAAGGTACTACTATCAATTTCAAAATTGAAAAACTAGCATCTAGATATACAGAATATTACAGCTCCTTTAAAATTACAATTAATTCCACATTTATACAGACCATAATGAATTCCGATATCTGGCCTAATGGAGTTGTAATCCGCAAATTTTTTAACAATGTGAAGAAACCTGGTAAGATACCAAATCAGGATTTTCATTATCAGTTCTCTCCAAAGGAAGTACATTAGCAAAGAGCCAAATTTACAAACAATCACACGTTTCTAATTCCTCTGGGAACAAGCAACTTTTTGATAAAAACATTAATATATATTACCAAAATGTACGAGGTCTCAGAACAAAACTTGAAGATTTAATGCTTACCAGCACTTGTAATTTGTACAGCATCCTAGTTTTCACTGAAACGTGGCTTTATGACAGTATCCTAGATGCTGAATTAGGTCTAGCAGGTTACTGTATTTATAGATGTTTCAAACACATCTCGTGAAGGTGGTGTTATGATAGCTGTACGAATATCTACTTCCAGTCATATAGTAAGTAGAAACAATGACCATGCATCAGAGCGCATATATGTATCTGTTGGTACAGGTCAAAATCAAATACTTATTGGCAATGTGTATTTTCCTCCAAAATCGAACATAGATGCTTATATAAAGCACTGTGAGGAAGGGTAGAAAACTACGGAAGAGGTTCATGAGTTCTTCAGGGATGTAATCCTGTTTGAAGATTAGAATATTCCTCATGTAAATCGGAAGGATATTGGCCTTTGTTCATCACCTGTTTTCTCTATTAGAATGCCTGCATATGAAATAGAAGTAGCAGAAGTTTTACCTCATACTATAGCTATCAGAAACCTATATCAACTAAATAACATACTCAACAAAAATGGAGTTACTTTTGATCTTGTTTTCTCAACTACGAGTTTTTAACCATAAAAGAGACATGTTACTATTTATTAAACTGTGATGTTCATCACACTGCCTTATCTGTGAATCTTGTTAATAGCATTCAAGAAGATAATCTACCATTGAATCTAGTAAGCTATGAATTTAAAAATACGGACTTTGTTGGTTTAAATAGCTACTTAACAAATATTAACTGGGATGAATTTCTTTTAAGCAGCGATCACACTTTTGGGGTAAAAGTAGAGTACTTCTACAAAGTATTATAGATAGCATTTGCAAGATGTTCCCCTTCGAAGACTATATAAAAGTTCATATCCTATATGGTTTACTCAAGAGTTAAAACTTCTCATTCATAATAAAAGAGAAGCACACATAAGATATAAAACAAACAGCTCTAAAAAAAATTATATTCTCTCCAACCTATGCACTAGATGTAAAATAGTACAAGCCGAGTGCTAAAATAACTACATCCATTCTCTTGAGGAATCTATTCCAAATAATATTAAATTCTTTTGGAGCTATGTTAAGGTTATGCGAAAAACAGAAGCCTTACCAAACCGTATGTTTTTGAGAGAGGAAATTGGCAGTGGCGGGAACGGCATAGTTAATCTATTTGCTCGCCATTTTGCTGCTGTTTATTCCAAGCATAATATGATTGCGCCTAATTTTACATATGGTGACACAGTTAACATAAATAGTATAAACATAGAGTTACCTGAATTGTTAAAAAAAACTCAGTAGCTTGAATATTAATAAAGGACCTGCTCCAGATGGAGTACCACTACAGAAACTTTTCAATATGTCACTGTCAACTGACATATTCCTAAATGTTGGAAAAGTAGTAATGTGACACCTATTTATAAATCGGGTGACAGAAAAAATATCAAAAATTACAGAGCGATATCGCTTCTGAGCACCATACCTAAGATTCTGAAAAGTTTTGTAACACGGCATATTAGCAACTCATTTGAGAACATATTAATAGAACAACATGGCTTTCGAGCAACACGTTCCACATTAACCAATTTAATGTTATATTCCACTTTCCTAGCAAATGCATTAGAAGATGGTTACCAAGTAAACCCCATCTACACTGACTTCTCCAAAGCGTTTGACAGAGTTAATCATAACATCTTGTTGGCAAAATTAAAAGCTCTTGGGGTAAGTGGAAATCTATTATCATGGATTAATAGCTATTTACGAAGACGCACTCAAATGGTGAAAATAAAAAATTTTATATCTAAGGAATTTGCAGTAACTTCGGGTGTACCACAAGGCTCCCATCTTGGACCAGTGTTGTTTAATTTGTTTATTAATGATATTAGTAGTGTTATTAAAAATTGCAAATATTTATTGTATGCGGACGACCTAAAAATTTTCAGTATCGTTTCATGTATCGAAAATTCTCAACATCTACAATACACAATCTCAAGAATTGCAGAATGGTGTTGCAGAAATGGAATTGAGATGAATATTGACAAATGTAATGTTATGCACACTTTTAGGAAAAGGAATACCCTAATTTTTAAGTATAGACTTAATAATTGTATTCTTAGCTCTGTTGAAAATGTGAATGATTTAGAAATTCTTTTTAACACTTCTCTTTCATTCCATTACCACATACAACTCATTGTTAATAAAGTATTAAGGAATCTTGGCTTTATCAAAAGATAACAAAAGATTTTAACAATATTAATTCAATCAAAATTCTATACATAACTATTGTTAGACCTGTATTGGAATATTGTAGTTCAATATGGACTCCATATTATTCTAGGTACAGCAACATGATTGAAAAGGTTCAACATAAATTTATGCGATATGTGGCTTTTAAATTAAATTATACTATTATTGACCATAATTATGCGGAATTATAGCAGACATTGAGAATTTCTGAACTTTGTAAGCGTAGGATTCTGTCTGACCTTAAATTCATGTTTAAATTACTAAGTAATCATATATGCAACTCTCCACTTTTGAAGCTGATACATTTTAACGCATCAACTCGTAGATTTAGAAAACAACCGCTTTTTAACATTCCTACCTATCATTTGAATTGTGCATACTATGCACCTATTCCTAGAATATTAAGATTGTGTAATTATTATAATATGATTAATTCTTTTAATATCTCTATGTCCCAATTTAATACTTTACTATTGGAATGTTTTTAAAATTATGGTCAATGTATATGTACTCTAAGTATCCTGTATTATAATGTTTGTATCTAAAAAAGGACCTGACCCGTAAATATATGCATAAATAAATAAATAATATCCAGAATTGTTACCTTAGTAAATAGTGCAAAGTTTTAAAACCTGGATGTAGATATTTGAAGTGGATAGATTCGATAATTACCGTAAGTTGGTGTGAACAGGGGGTGCTTTGCTTCATATGAGTTCAGAATTACTAAGACGACCTCCTACTCTTAATAACCCGTCGAGATTAAGAAAAAGGGAGAGCGGTCTACACTGTTTAGGTAACAATTGTTTATTCTGAATTTTCGTAATAATATTTGGAAACGATATAGATTGAACATATTGAACAAGACAAGATAATGCACTGCGTGTCTCATCTAAAGTAATTTTTCAAAGTACTTTTACTGAATTTTTCCGAAAATTATAAAATACGCGAAAGCAGTAAACTCAAATTTTTGTATAAGGATGAAAATTTGTCAATCAATGAGGCTAAAATGTGATATTCAACAGTCACTACGAAATCGTTGAGTTTTTCTTCCAAGTCCCCTTCTGGACTTAGAGTTGTAATTTTGTTAGAAGTCAACCCAAGCGGTTTTGGGTTTGGATAAAAATTAAGATAATCGCACCATAATTTATGGAACAAAAGTTTCTGGTGAAACATACCCCACGATCACGCATCCGTGGCGTTCAATACTGAAGGAATATAATGCCAAGATGATACCGCAATAATATCTTGAACGTGGCTAACCCTATTGGCCACAAAAGTTTTCCAGCGGTTAGGAGATGCATTTAACCAGGCGAGCACTATTTGTGCATCTGTCCACGCGTAAACCTCGTTAATGTAAATTCGCAAAAATGTATTTTTAACAAAGGAAATTAAATCAACTAGTAATTCTGACCGTGGTAGGCTCAATGATTTAAATGGTGCAACCCTGCTTTTAGCACACAATGACACCGTAAAATGATTACCTTCAATGTGTGTATAGATCGCGGCTGCATAACCTATACTAGATGCGTCACAAAAACCATGCAGATCAGCCGCATAGTAGTCCAGAAAATTGATGTGATGTGGAATTTTGAAATTGGAAATACGATAAAATTCACACTTCGACCGAGTCCAAGTTTTGACAATATCTGGAAGAAGCGTTGCATTCCAGTCAATTTTGATCTTCCAAAAGGAAAGGCACTGCATTAAATATTTTGCAGAAAGAAAAATAGTACACAAAAGACCTGGTGGATCGAAAATTCTACCGATTTCAGAAAAAATAGTACGCTTTGTATGAAACCGCACAGTGATTTCCCCTGTATAAGAAAATGTATCGTTAGAAGGATGCCACTGAAGTTCCAAAACCTTCGTACTGGGCAGTTCATCCTTATCAAACGATATAAAAGTTGCTGAATCTAAATTAACAACTGCAGATAACAATTCAGAAGCATTCCAAACAACTCTAAGTTTGGTACTGCTACTCTGTGGTTTTAGCACACAATGATGCGGAAAATAATTTGATAAAGAGTCTTTCTTATCAGTGTCTTTAATTAAAGTCAAATGATTGCTTTCTAGATAGTCTTACATAAAATCCGTATAAGCGGTATACAATTCAGGTATCTTAATCAATCTTTTTTCAAGTGAAAGTAATCAGCGATATGTATGTGAATAAGTATCACCTAAATCTGGTTCACCATTACGAAAAGGAAAGGGTACTTGAAAACGGCCCAATGCGGTGTGCTTAACGGATTTTTGAAATATTTGTTCGCATTTAACTTCATCAGCTAAAAGAATTGTTTTATTAGCAGGAATTTGATCAATTTCTCAAAATTTACAAATATTTCCTTCTAAGGAAATTTCAGCATCCATAAAGAAAGAATGAACATTTAAACGTTCAGTATGATTTGTAATTTTTCCCAGAACCACCCAACCAAATATCGTATTTAAGGTTGGTCTGAGCCACCTAATATTTTACCTTCTCTAAGAAGTTGTGGAAAAATTTCTACACCTAACAATAAATCTATTGTTCCCGATTTAAAATATAATGGAACTGCTAGCTGCAGCCTTTCTAAATGGGTCCAGTTACTATTTTCTAAAGAAAAACAAAGCATATCAGAGCAGAGTTTAGAAATGACTATAGAAAATACAGATTCATCTGTATTTTTTGGTTTTACTTTACAATTAGTTAACCATTTTGATGAAAAGAAGTCCATTTCATTAAGGCCATTTATAAACGTAGAACTGCAGCACCGTGGAAGACAAACGACACGCAAAGCGTTCTGTAAAAAAATTACACTGACTTCCGAAATCAATTATGGCCCGGACCATTTGAAAGTTCCCAAAACCATCACAAATATCATACAGCTGTACTTAAAAGTATAGTACTTTAATCAAAATTAGCCATTGCACATGTAGTGTTTGGAAAACTGCCAACTTCATTAGTAAATTGTTGGATTGCTGTTGGCATAGACAAAGTAGGATCCTGTTGAAACTGAGACGTAGTTTGTTTCAGAAGTTCGGTGTGAAGCAATGAATGATGTCTCCCTTTACAAAGGTGGCATTTGTAAATAAAAGAATAATTTTTTACTCTATGCAAGTGAGTACAAACAATTAACAAATAACCCCATTTGTTCTACAAAGGCAATCTTTATCTTTAACATTTTTTGCTAAGAATTTAGAACACCTTGAAATAACGTGACCCTGCTTGGATGCTTAGCAAGTAATATTGGAAGTTTGTTTTTCTAACGAACCTTCCTTACAAAGCGCAGAAAATGAGGCAAGAAACATATCATTATCTTTAACAAGGTTTTGCCCTGTAAGAACGAAGGATTTTTTTCCCTTGGCAACTGTTAAATGTTGCACAGACTCGAGAGCCTTGCATTTTATTTCTAAGAAAGAAAGTAAATTCAGAAAAGTGGGAATTTCCACTCGACTGTATTCTACCTCAAAATCAGTGCAGATAGTGATGTCAAGCTTCTCTATTAAAATGTGAAATAATAAAAAATCCCAATTATCAGTTTTAAACTGTAAAGCCTGTAAGGCTGAAATAAATTTGAAAAATGTATTTAAAAAATATCAAAATTCCTTTGCAGAATTTCCCTTTAATTTAGCTTTCATGATACTATTAACAGCATCAAATGCTAACAGCCGCTTACTTTGATAGTGCTTTATTAGCTACTTGTAGGCCACATCAAAATTGTCTGCAGTCAATTTAATACCTGACAGCATTCTCAACGGTTTGTCACCAACAAAACTAAAAAGGTACTGAAGTTTTTGAACCTTAGGAATCGATGGGTTTTTATTGACTGTTTTCAAACAGGACATAGAAAGTAACCCACATTAATTTTTGACTTCAAAAAATTGTCACAGAAAGTAGAGGTAATTTTACTGCAGATTCAACCGACAGAGAACTGACACCTGCGCCGACGAGATCGACTGGACTCAGTTTTGAAAAAGCAACTTTACATTCATATAAAAAGTTTTCAGTATCTTGAGGAACCTTTTCTTGTACCTCAAGGGCTTCATTATCGTCTATTAACTTAATAATTTCATAGTGTAGTTCGAAAAACTGATCGAACAAAGATTGTAAATCGGCGTATTTATTTTAAATTGGTCGAAAAAAGCATCTTCGCTAGCCACTTTCTTTGAATGTTTATAAACTTCGGTAATACGCCGCATAAAAATGCTGCATTGGCGTTCTAGTCTTTTGACCTGTTGCACCATATTGTAAAGAAACGTGAACATAAAGTAAGAAAGTGAGAAATACACAAACGCAACGGAATCTTATTTTCTAGTTTCAATAATTATTCCTACTAACAATAGTGCCCTGATAAGAAAGATTGTAAATGTAATATTTTAGTAGCCTTATCGCCAGTAGGTGAAAAATATAAATACAAGCGTTTTGCAAACAAGGATTTACCTTGACCTCAGAATAGAACAAAAATAGGAAACACTTGCTGGCCGGCACTTGTGGAAATACTACTTTTAATACAGAAATAGTTATCGCTTCACATGTTATACTAGTAAATTGATATAATGTTTTAGAAAATGTAATCAATAATCTCAATTTATTTTGATAATTACAATATTAATTGTATTACAAAATATTTTTCCTATTGAACATTGCACTTCAATGGCATATTATGTTTTTGCAGCACAAAAGATCTGGTTAGATATGACCACGTTTGTTAATCTGACTCGAAACGTAAAGTATACAGTAGAAACCTTCGATAGCTAAATTAGCAGAGGACCATCCAAATTGAGTCAACATATAAGGAAGTTGTAAATATGCAATAAGTAAACCATAGGCAGAAATAAATTAATAAACACAGATTGCACGTAACGTAAACAATAAATAACTTACCGTACATGTTCATATTGGATTGATACCATAAATGTTCATATTGGAATGAAGTTAATTATTATCACTTACGAAATTGTTGGATAGGGAATGAAAGGCATTATGGAACACAACACAACGTTTTAGATTCGTTAAGCAATAAACAACGATCGACCGTCTTGTTTGTTAATGAATGTCTTTTATCAATTAAATCTGATTACTAGAGTTCTAAATTAAAGGATGCTCGTACACTTTCCGACCTCTAGCGATTTTGTTTATTATTAAAATACCGAAATATATGCAAACTGTAAGAAATCAATTAATAAACCCTTTTTAAACTAAATTGAAATGAATGTTGATAATAAAATAGTCGCGGTGCGTAAACACATATTTAGGTATTGTTGAGTCTTGAATAGGTTCATATGAGATGTTTGCATGAACCTACTTTGTGTAACGAAATTAATTAAGATCCTCTTCATTATACAGTTACCACTATTTTGTAAATATGATGGTTATTGAAAATTATTATCATTGTTAGATCTACAGTCCTGGAACTATTTAGATGCGTAGGGTCATTATTTCCTATTCTGAGCTATATTTTGTAAACAAGTTAATTATTGAAACTTACCATCATCGTTAGGTCTACAGTTCTGGAACTAGTTCGACACATACCTCCATTATTTCCTGTTCTGAGCTAACCTACACATTTCCCTGAAATTCACATATCCTACATCTTTCAATATCGGCGTGCAAGTCTGATCTAGGTCTGCTGTTACATCTTTGTTATTAACCTTGTCTGTTCATGCTATCATCATCATACATATGAAGCATCACATTAAAAAAAGGCTTCTATCTTTTTCCTGTCTGCTTCTCCTACTATCCTTGTTTCATAGTCCTACAACTCTTCTTGTTAGATACAGCTCGGTTACCATTCTATTGTTTTCTAAATATTTACCGATATTCATTGGTATGTGAATGGAGTTAAGCAACTAGACAGCTATCAAGGTCCCCAACATTTAGACATATATCAATAGAATTCAATTTTGATTTAAGAGTTGCTTATTTCAAAGTGGTCTATGACCCAAAAGATTAATACTTTAAAATTGGAGTATTGGCAAATCATTTACATTTCAGTAAAGCATTAGTTTGAATTTATTTGTGTCTAGGTGGAGAACAACAAATGGTAGTCTTGGTTTAATTAAATGTATATTTTCTTTTCTAAGATATAGTATAAAGGGTTGGTAGAACTATCTTTTTTTTATTATCAAAATTCATTTGAGTCAAGGGGTGTCTTCGTTTTCCCCAGGTGTTTTGCCTTCATATTGATATAGTGTAAATGCCATGGCACCCTCCCTTTTAATGTTTTGAGTGTCAAACAAAATTGGCCCGTCTCGTGCCAGAGCACTGAAGTAATTTTCAAAGTTAGCCATTTACTTAAATAGGAATCCCTTTTCTATGAGCCGTTCACTAACCAATTTCACCCTGGACTATCTCCATATTCAGGAAACCTCCGTTTAATAGCGATAACCATTCCTAAAAAGAAAAACATCACACACGCGCCCCACCCAGAAGTTTTGTTATCTTGTCGCCCAGCGATGTGGGACTGCAGAAAATTTATTACATTTGATAGAAAAAAATATATTACAAGCCATATATCTTCTGCTCAGAATATGTTCATCTTTAAAGTAGTTTTAAATGATTTAAGAATGTCTTTCTTTAAAAAAGCTATTTTAAAGTCATAAATTAATTTATGAATATTGTTTGAAAAATCACAATAAATTAGATGTTTAATTTTTTTACTTTTATATTACAAAATTAATTTTATGTACATGTATTAAATTAGTAAAATAATAACTCCACATTTTTCATTGATCTTCTGAATTGTATATTAAAGATAATTTTTGTAATCAACATATCACCTATAGTCAGCGCGCCAGAAGAAGTCACCTAAAAATAATGCGGAAGTACAGAAATTCCTATAAAGCGAGATAATATTTACTTTACATTACTGCAGTTAAAAACATCGCATTGGGTTTTAAGTTATTACCTTCCTGATGTAATTAAATATCGCTTGTAAAAGTTGCATTTTTACGACTGGATAATAATTATGCGATAAAAAGTTCCTATAAAAGTAAACATAACTTAGCGTGTGAAATGTATAACATGTTATTTATTGATGATAGGGTTGTAACAGTACACAGACTGTGACATTGAGCAAGAAGTCGTATAGAGATGCAAGTGGCATTATACAAAAGTGTTATCCCGTGTATTGCTCATTAACCTGTTGACATTACCGGTCTAGCTGAAGCATGAGTCATAAACGAATGTTGCTTTTCTTATTAGTCAGCTTTAATTCCAACTATGGTTTATGGTATACTTTGTTTTTATTTCAATAATAAATATGGGAATTATTATTTAATAAATTTGTACTTTGAAAAAGTATGCATACAATATCAATTACATGTGGTAACAATTAACAGCTGCCGAGCTATCGTGTGAGCATAAATACTACTGCAGACTGAAACTGCAACTAAAAGAATACTAAGGTGATTGTTTTTAGCAAGCATTTACTACAAGTTCAAGTGCAAATGACTAAAGGTCCTTGGATATTCCTGTTGAGTCTAGTGTACAGGTAAGGAACATATTTAATTTGGTGATATTTTTGATTAAAACAATACAGGTCTACATATTACTCAAGTTGATTTATATTTTTTAATTATTTGTGTTGCCCTGGAGTTTAAAAGTTCATACCATAACTGATAACCATATATTTTAGTGCAGAATTTATTTATAGGTTATCACCATTTTCACTTGAGCTACAGTTTTTAATTGAATGCGTTTTAAAATAGGTTAGTTAATTATTGTGGTACCTTTACTTATTTCTCTTTTTGGTAGCATAGTATCAATAAAAAAAATTCTTCTTCTGGTTAAATGGTGCCTATCCTTTTTTGTAAACCTTAGATCCCTAGCTTATGTCCTTACAGGCTTGCCCCCAGCTATTCATAAGATCTCCAGGAATTTTAAACCTTGTTGTAGATTATTTACTGTTTGACCGCAGACCACCTTTTATAGGAATAAATTTTTTAATAACTGCTTTGAAACGTTTTGCCAAAGTACCAAGTAAAAAAAGTTGATAAGAATGCACTAATTTGTTTTTGAATTATCAAATTAAAAAAGGTAAAATTGGTGTGCTTTAAGTTTTCAACAAGTTCGAGTGCATCTCAAGTAAGAATTATTGAAAAGCAGAATTTAGTAATATTTACCTGGTACCACCTTTTATTCAAAGAGGTTCTAACCTATCTTCTTCACTCTTTATCCTGTTTAGATGATGCTAGGGCCTTTTTTAACCTATTCTGCAGCTCACGCCTCTATGCCCTACCACAGGCCAGCTATTTTTCTCTTGTGGAGTTTTTCCATTTATGTTAGCCACTTATTAACATATCAATGGCACCTTTGGGCAAAATTGCAATATTTAAACATTTTGCCCACATCCCACAATTAACGGTGTGCGATATACTTATGTATAAATATTAAAAATAATAACTTACTAAAATCGCTAAGTAAAACATAAACTGTCAGGTAGATAAGCATTACCATTGCACCAATATTGTTTAATGCGGGTCAAATAATTAGATGATTGTTGTATTTGCTCTATGGTGTAACCTTTACTTAAACCACATTCAAATGTAGTTATACACACAATATTTTCATTCTGTGACACCTTTTAAACAATTCTCAGACCATCCTTCAAGTGGAATAGTTTTCTTTTAAACTGAATCACTCAAAGCAGCAAAACATTTTAAATTCTTCCTTACAACAATTGGTAAATTCAATATTTTATCGAATACTTACTGTTAGTGCTACTGCACTCTGGTAACTCTTTTGCACCAACTTGTTTATTTTCAGCAGTACTATTTGAAGCACAATCTGACTTTTTGCAAGACATCTGATTAACAGTTGGTTTTTGATTTTCACACTCTAGAACAATTAATTGATTATTAATTTTATAGTACAATATTAATAATATAAAAGAATGACAAAAATATTAAGTGATGTAATGGGAATTGCCAACTACTATATAATATAGTGTGCGTGTGTGTGTGCATGCATGTGTGTTGTGTGCTATACATGCATATGTATTTATATACACACATATGCACATAATACTTACTGTTAGTGCTACTGCACTCTGGTAACTCTTTTGCACCAACTTGTTTATTTTCAGCAGTACTATTTGAAGCACAATCTGACTTTTTGCAAGACATCTGATTAACAGTTGGTTTTTGATTTTCACACTCTAGAACAATTAATTGATTATTAATTTTATAGTACAATATTAATAATATAAAAGAATGACAAAAATATTAAGTGATGTAATGGGAATTGCCAACTACTATATAATATAGTGTGCGTGTGTGTGTGTGCATGCATGTGTGTTGTGTGCTATACATGCATATGTATTTATATACACACATATGCACATGTACATTCACACACACACACACACACACACACACACACACACACACCCCACATACACATGTATGCATGAACACCAAAACAGACCACACTCTTCCAAAAAGCATAATGCTATGCTGAGTAATTGTTTTACATAATATGTGGTTATTTCTAAAGGAAAACCTTGAATTCTTTTCGCAAATTGATTTCTAGTTAAAATCGAAGAAAAAATGACAATAGTTTTATAAGTGTAAAACAACCCGTTTGAAAATACTGATGCTTATGGCATAATTCCGTTCTAAATGGACTTGCATCTTGAAAAAGTTCTAAATTACTAGAACGGATATGACGGCTTGTACGTTCCAGTAAGCTAAAGCGCTGTACTAAAGGTTTAATCAAATTGGTGGAGTCATAAGCGAGGAACCACACTAAGACAGGTCCCGAAAGAGAACAGCAGCTCTTTCGGTACTTAAAGTGACAGAAATCATAGGGGTCGGTATGGCATTCTAAGTCACACTACTGCAATGTGGAAGGCAATTGAAAACCGCCACATCACCTCAAAAGTACAGAGCATACTTAAATTGTTATTTAACATGATAGCATCCTCTGGGGTAAAAGATTCCGGACTTAAAATAGTCCCTCATTCGGATCTCAGGACGGGGACTACTTTGGAAGATGTGATCAGAAAGTATAAAGGAAGAGCCGGGAGAGTTTGCAAGTTGGAACATGGAACGTCAGAAGTATGGAGCAAGTAGTTAAATTATAGAACTTGAAAATTGAAATGGATAGGTTAGCATTAAACATAGTAGGAATTAACGAAGTTCGATGGCCAGAGCCAGGGGATTTTTAAAGCAAAGCCTTTAGGGTAATTCACACAGGATCAGAAGAAGGAAATTCAGGTGTGGCAACAGTTATGCGAAAAAAGATAGGATACCATGTAGAAACTACTTACAAAAGAACGAAAGACTATTCATGGTTAGATTAGAGTCTAAACCAGTAAATACAGAAATAATACCAATATACATGCCCACCTCTAGCTACGGTTATAGGAAGAGGTAGAAGCAATCTACAAAGATATCGAAGACATACTAAGATGCAGAAAAAGAAAATTTAATAATTACGGGGGATTTTAATGCAGTGGTAGGTGAGGTTAGAGAAGAACGGTAATAGGTTTAATTGGTATAAGCACGAGAAAAGACAGGGGAAATAAGCTGGTAGAATTCTGCAACAAAAACAATTTAACCATTACAAACACATTTCAACATCATGCTAAAAAACGATACACAAGGAATATGCCAGGAGATATAGGAAGATATCAAATATATTATATAACAACAGTTTAGGAATCAACTAAAAAACTGTAGAAGCTACTCAGAAGCAGACTCTGACCACAACATCGTAATTATGAAGGCCGTTTTTTAAAAAAAATTTGTAAAAAAGGAACCAAAAAGACACTGATTTTGAGAAACTAAAAGATAAAGATATCTACAAAAGATATGAAAAAAAGTCAAGTAAATTGCTGAAAGACATCGGGAAAATTTCTGATACAAGGGAAGTAGAAACAGAATGGAATAACATTAAATCCAGCTTAGACAGGGGGCCAGATACCTTCTGGGGTATACACAAACAGAAAATAAGAAACCATGATATCATGAATTTAATAGAAGAAAGTCAAAAATACAAAAACAGACCAGACAAAGCAGGAAAACAGAGGTACAAAGAGTTAAAATGAGAACTTATTCGCAAATGCAGGAAAACTAAAGAACGATGGATTGATGAAAAGTGCAAAGAGGTAGAAACTAAGATGGAAATAGGAAAGACATACGAAACATACAAATTAATTAAAATAAATTTCAGGTATATAAAACCATATAGCAAAAATATAAAAGACATGGAAGAAGACATCATCATAGAAAATATACAGAAAGTGGTCAGATGGTAAGAATATATAAGGAATTTTTATGCAGCACAGGAACTAGCAGCACTAGAACAGGAATCAGACATTGAAAAGTATGACGAGATATCCTATACTTAGAGACGAGTTTAAATTAGGTAAATTAGGTAAGGCACCAGGTATAGATAAGGTGCAAGCAGAAACTCTAAAAGCCGCTGGACAAGCAGTAACAGAACATCTCTTCCAACTTGTAAGCTATATGTATGAAACAGGCGAGATAAACAAAGATTTTAAACATAACATCATAGTCACTATACCAAAAAAGGCGCTGCTAAGTGTGAAAATCTTCAAACAATGTTTCACAACACACGTATAAAAAATAAATATTAACTTGAATTGTACAAAGATAGATGGAAAAACGAGCTGCAGAAATACTACGAGACGATCAATTTGGGTTTAGACAAAACTGGGAAACACAGGAGGCTATTTTAGCTCTGAGGGTAATAATGGAGAAGACAATAGAAGAAGGAAAAAGCGTGTATATAGGATTTGTAGATCTGAACAAAAGCATTTGACAATGTAAAATGTGAAAAAATGTTCCATGGAATGAGTTTTAGAGATAGACGGATGTACACAGCTTATACAAAAAGTAAACAGCTGTAATATAATTAGAGCAGGAACATAGGTAAGTAAATATTAGGAAAGGGATGAGACAGGGATGTACCCTACCTGTTAATTTTTAGCTTGCACATCGAAAAGACAATGAATACTGTCAAATGTAGAAAATAAGTCAAAAACCAGAATACAGATAGGAAACGGGAACATACAAGAGGTTCAGAATTTCTGCTACCTAGGAAGCCAAATAATGCAAGATGGAAAAAACGCAAAAGATATAAAACAAAGATAAGCACAAGGACGAGCTGCATTTAACAAGTAAAAGCAACTACTATGATCAAAGACAACAAACACAGAAGTGAGGAAAAGATTTCTGAAAACATATTTGTAGAACACAGCACTGTATGGCTGCAAAACTTGGAGAGTAGGAAAAGCGGACAAGAAAAGAATAGAAAAGCCTTTGAAATGTGATGCTACAGACAAATGATGAAGATATCATGGACCGACAAAGTTAAGAACAGCGGTTCTAGAAATAGTAGGAGAAGAACGAAATATGTGGAAAACAGTAAAAAAAAGAGAGTTAGAATGATAGGCCACATAGTAAGGCATAACGGACTAGTGCGTAATATATTAGAAGCAGAGATAGAAAAAAAGAGAGGTAGTTGTAGACCTAGGTTAGACTATTGCACACAGATAGTCAAAGATGTAGGCTGTAGGAGTTTCAGGGAAATGTGTAGACTAGCTCAAAATAGAAATCAATGGAGGTACGTGTCCAACGAGTTCAAAGACAGAAAACCTAATGTCGAAAAAATTGTACATGAACCTGATGATTACTATAAGCAACTACAGGTGTTGGTTTGGCAATATTTTCAACTAATGTTGATTGTACAAAAGGATTTATTGGAAAACTATTAATCTGGCAAACGGTTAAGTAATGGGGAATCTTGGGAGCTGCAGGTTACTTAACCCCCTTCGCATACCACTTAATGTCGATGAAATAGGGTGTATATTTAGAAAACAGTAGAAGGGATACCAAGCTGTATCTAACAAGAGCAGCGGCTATATTCAAAAACAACAAACATAAAACAAGGAAAGAATTGTTGAAAGCATATGTGTGGAGCACAGTACTGTGTGGCTATGAAAACTAAACAGATAGTAGGAGAAGCAGATAGAAATAAGGTAGAAGCCTTTTGAATGTGGTGCTTCAAATATATGATGATTATAGCATGAATAGACAAAGTTATTAACAAAGAGGTTTTAGAAATAGTAAGGGAAGAAAAATATCTGTGGAAATCAAAAAATAGTAAAAATAGGACAGGAGATGCTCTAAGGTAATTGGGGAATAGTGTGAGATATATAAAAAGCAGATACGAAAAAAGAGAAGTAAAGGTAGACCTAGATTAGACTATGGCACACAGATAGTGAAAGATGTGGGCTGTGGGAATTTCATGGAAGCGTGTAAATTAGCTTAGAATAGGAAACTACAGAGGTATGCCTAACCAGTTCCAGGATGGAAGATCTAATGATGACTAATAAAGAAAGTAAACCTAGCAAGTACCAGAATATTGCATTAAATGTAAAATACGCATCCATATATGAGCTTGATCACATACAGCTCATTGACTTTCATTAATTTCAATTTGAAAAAATGTATTGAACCTTTGCATGCAAACCACGGAGCTTACGGCATTGAAATACCTACATTTAACCGAAAATAGTAGGTTCTGTGGGTGTGATTTTGAAAACACTTATAACTGCACACGGTTATTCGCTATTCTTAATTCAGCTTTGTGAGTATGACAAATGTAGACTGTTAATGAGATGTGACAATTTTAGCACTGGAGGGTGCTCTGAAGATTAAATCAATGGATATACTTGAAATACCTATTTGCAGGAACTGTTCATTGTACTTAAACCTGATGAATATTATACACAACTACAGGTGTTGGTTTTGCAATATTCTCAATTAAATGATAGTGTGAAAGGATTTATTGGAAAATAGTTAATTCGGCAAATGTCTAAGTGTTGAGGATCTTGGTAGCCACAGGTTGCCTAACCCCCTTCACATACCACTGAAATTGGTGAAATAGGATATATTTAGAAAACAATTGAAAGAAGACCGAGCTGTAATAGGCTCTGGGATTTTCAGGGAAATGTGTAGAAGCCCAGAATAGGAAACAATGGAGGCATGCGTCTAACCAGTTCCAGCAATGAAGACTCAATGATGATGATGATGGAATAATTATTTTCTAAACACCTGTAGTTTGTTTAAAACTTAAGAAAAATATTAAAACCTTGAACTACTCAGATATAAGTGACCTATTTTGTTAAAAGAACTTAAGCTCATATAAAAAAATGAAATATTTGTAACAGTTTATCTCTTCTGTATACAGTTAAAAATTCTAATTTATTATCAAAGCCTTTGGCAAGTTCAACTTTAGTTTTGTACATTCTTCTTTACATAAATATTAAACTTTTTTTCTTGTTATGAACATAGATTATATTAAATTTATAAATTATGACTTAATTCTTTCCCTATAGTAGGGGACAAAGAATACTACTATAGTAAGCCTGCTTATCGTAAAAAGCGATTAAAAGGCACAGCCAAGTTCTACTGCAGTCTGCTTTAAAGTTGTGGTTTTACTAATTGCTTCGACATGTTGCACATACAAATTGTATGCCATTAGCTTTTGATCCCTTTTGATTCGTTTCCCTTTGAAGTTTTTGAATGTGCATGCCGCTTCGCCCATAATCATTAATATTTATTTCTTATTATTCACTTTTATACTTCTGTTATCATAATACACATTTATGTAGTAGGGGACAAAGAATACTACTATAGTAAGCCTGCTTATCGTAAAAGGCGATTATAAGGTGCAGCAGCCTTGCTGGCTAAAAGATATTGGAGGAAAGTCGATTGGTCTTGGGCGATCCTCAATAACTTACAAAGTTATTGGGGGTTGGCCGTGACAGATACGGCTTTTTGCTAAAACCTTTAAAAACTACATTGTTGAAAGATATGGGAACCTACCACAATATTTCCCAGGTATGCGTGGTCTAAAACACAAACTATGTATGATAGAGAGCTCACGCGTAAAATTCTTGTCTGGAGGTAAAATACCCCTCATTCGGATCTCCGGGAGAGGGTACTTGGGGCTCGTCATCGTAAGAATTTAAAACAACAGTTTGATTTAATAACAGGGACTTGGAATGTAAGGTCATTACTTAGAGGAGATAAGTTAACAAATTTATTAGTCAAAATGAAAAAAGGAAAGCTGGACATTTTAGGTATTAGTGAGGTGAGATGGCCAGATAGTAATGACTTTTGGAAAGATAATTATAGAATAACTACAACTTCTTCAACTAATGGACAGGCAGGGGTAAGAATAGTGTTAGGCAAAAGATTAGGACGTAAAGTTAAAGAGTACTTACAATTTAGTGATAGAATAATTATGATTAGATGAAGTACAAAATCCACAGACACTGTTTTAGTACAGGTTTACATGCCAACAACTCAGTATGAGGATGAGGAAGTAGAAAAGGTATACAAGGATATAAATAGTATAGTGAGAAAAGTAAAGGGAGATGAGAATTTAATAGTTATGGGCGATTCTAATGCAACGGTAGGAGAAGGTAGTCAGGGAAAAATGGTAGGAAAATTTGGGTATGGTAGACGAAATGATAGAGGAAAAAGATTAGTTGTAAGCCAAAAATTTTCTACTTCTTTCTTTTCATATATCTCTTTTTCCCATTACAGGGACGTCTATGACTTATTAGCTCAATAAATATTCAAATTACTATCTTTTGACTTTTAAATTTATACCTGCATAGTAGATAACATATTCTTATCTGTGCTCATCCATTATCATTAAGTGATTTTCTCATTCATATTTCTAATCCTGGCTTTACTTTAACAAAACAGCTGTGTAAAACTCAAATTTGAGAGAAGGTCTGATATTGTTTGCAATAGTGGAATATTTTGATAAGGTTCATTTTCGAACTTGTGTTTCTTCTGATTTTTGGTACTTCCTGTGTATTTGGTAAGTGTGAAAACTATTTGCTGTTTGGTTACATTATTGTTACTTCTAGCTCTTTTCCACCTGTGGCTTGTTGATTTTACCAGCCTTATTTTATCTTATAGCTTATGGTAACTAGTTTTGGTACTGAGTGGATTACACCCTGCTTTGCCTATAAGACCGATGCCCTAGTGAACGACTTCTGTGGATACGAAATTATACTTGGGATAAAATCCGTTCTACTGTTACAATGATTACAGGAACTTGGAACCCCGCGTGAGTTTTTGAAGCTCTAGTAGATCACTAATGCGGTGGATCTCTTAAAGATTTTACGGAGGCTGCATGTGAATATTTTATTAACCTACTAACAGTGGCTATTTATAAGTTAACCTAGACCAAGCTATATTAGTCAAATTATTAGAAATTTAGGTTGTAAAGGGTATGTAAAACTTTTTTTATTAGCACAGAATAGAAAAGAAGTTAGAGCTGCATCAAACCGACCTTAGGTAAGGTCGAAAACAAAATAATTAACTTAATTCGTTTGACTGTAGTTTTTCATGAATTTAGAAACACCTAGATGCCACATATAATTTTAAGTCCTTCCACAGGCAGTTACAAAGATAAGAAAAATTTTCCATTTAAAGATTTTATAAGTGTATACCCATTATTTATTTAATTACTTTCTGTTGTTGTTTGATATAGTATAAGATTTAGGAGTTAGAAGAACTCCGTTGATTAATTACAGGAAGTAATTTTGATTTATGCGTGTCAAGTTTAACGAGGGAACAAGTGTGCAAAGCGTTTTTTTTTTGGTTGCTGATTGCAGTTCCTATGAAATTTGAAACATTTGGAAAAGTTCTTGGGCGTTATTTGTCACAAATAATTTGCTTTAGTTCTGATTTTTCCTAAATTGGGCTTCTATTCATATTGTGTATTATTATAATATTATTTTCGAGCTGGATTTGATTGAAGGATGTGTCGTATATTAAGGAAGTGGTTGTGATTGTCCTTTGATTGGGAGGTACATGCTTGAATTATAATTCATTATGTTTCCTCTTGGCGACATTTAGCGGTGTCTGCAAGACGCAAATGTGGCCACAGTGGTTACCTCTTAAGTGCAATACTTTAAGTTAGTGTTGGTTCAAACTATTCAAAATCAAGCAAACAGTTTGCTAATGTCTAATGTATGTATGAAAATCTGCAATATATACATTATGCAATAGTACGATTAAAGTTCTCGGTCTTTTATAAAAGATACAGAACAATTTATTCTTAATTAAATACTATTTATATTAATTGAAAAGCAATAACTTATGGTTTCACAAAATAATAACACGTTTTTTATCACGCTGCTATTCGATACAAGGTTGTTTGGTTTGACCAGGAATCTAAATTGCTTCTAAAGAAGTTAAGTTATGAAAATAATATGCAGCAGGAGGTATGTTGTTAATTGCTGTCTAAGTTCAAAGACATGTTACCATCACTTGTTTTGTTCTACTAATAATTTAGTAGGAGAGATTTTGGATTGACAATTTTCTAAAAAATGCCTGTTCTTGAATTAGTACTTATTTCTCAAAACTATTTCTGTGCAAACTCACTATGCTTCTTCAATGTTAAATAAAGATAAAGAAGGCTGTGACAGCAAACACCCTAGGTAGAATTACAATCTTGCCACGATGGTTTGTAAGCAAGGTATGCACCTCAAGCTCAGAATGTGTTCATTTTAACAGTAGTTTTAAATTATTCAAAAATCTCTTTAAAAAAATATTGTAGAGCCTAAATTAATTTTTGAATATTGTTTAAAAATCACATTAAATCATTCGCTTTATTTTTCTACTGTCGGTGCGGAATTTATTTGCAGGTTATCGTGCACTTTGGCCCGAGCTAAGGTTTTTAATCTAATGCGTTTTTATGGAGGTTAGTGAATTATTGTGGTTGGTATCTCTACTTTTTCCCTTCTTTGGTAGCATAGTGTCTATAATAGAAAATTCTCTTACATTGAAAGAAGCTCTAACCCCAATTTCTTTGATGTTGTTTCTGGTGAGATAGTGCCTGTTCTTACAGGCATGATCACAGTTAGTCATAACTTCTTCAGGAATTTTTCTAAATTTCCACTGCTGCTTGACCATGCACTACACTATATAGAAAATTTTCCATTAACATTCTTTTGGCACCCTTGGCAAAACTCCTTCGAAACGGTTCGTTAAACTAGCAAGTAAAAGAGTCTGCTATAAGTGTGCTAATTCATTTTTGGTTTATCAAGTTTAAAAAGATAAAAAGTGGCGTGCTCTACATGTGCAACAATAGATAATGTAGTTCAAGTAAGAATTTTTGAAAGACAGTGTTTAATAATATCCATCTAATTTCGTCTTTTATTCGAAGAGGTCATAACCTTCTTTCTTCACCCAACACGTGTTAGGTGATACATGCTCCATCTTCTAGTTTAGCCCCCCACCCCCGCTCAAAACTACAGAGCTCCAACACAAGCTAGCCGTTTTTCACTTGTTAATTTTTCCATTTATTTTTATTCTATCGTCTTTGTCCATGGGCAGATTTCAGATACAAAATTCTCCTCTTAATATACCAATGACACCTTTGGACAAAACTGCAACATTTAAATGTTTTGCTCATATCCCACAATTAAAAGTGTGCAATATATTTATGTAAAAATATTCAAAATAATAACTTACTAAAATCACTAGGTAAAACATAAATTATCAGGTATATAAACATTACAGTTGCACCAATATTGTTTAATGCCTGTTAAATAATTAAAGGATTGTTGAATTTGCTCTCTTGTGTAACCTACCAAATGTAGTTGTATACCCAATATTTTCTTTCCATGATCTCTTTTAAACAATTTTCAGAACCCTTGTTTACCTGGAGTAGTTTTCTTTTTAACTGAATGCAGAAAGCGGCAAACAGTTTTAAATTATTCTTGCTTATAATACTTTACAACTCTTTTACATATAGAGATGTGTTTATCGATTTCTTTGAAGGTTATAAAATAATGACAAAATCCAGACATTGACATTTCATGAAACAGCATTCGAATAAATTAATTTTCATACAGATATAGAACTATTGATCATTCAATACTTTTCAAATACTTACTGTTAGTGTTACTGCACTCTGGTACATTTTTTGCACCAAATTGTTTAATTTCGGCAGTATTATTTGGAGCACAATCCGACTTTTTGCAACGCATCTGATTAATAGTTGGTTTTTGATTTTCACATTCTACAACAATAAGTTAATTCATAATTTTATAGCACAATATTACCAATATAAGAAAGCATGTGTATGCGTGTTATGTCTTCTATGTCTTCTATTTATATACAGATATGAACATACACACACATGCATGCACACATGCATGCATATGTGCACACACACACATACCACATACATGCATGCATGCATGCATACAATTACCTTTTCCACCATACACACACACACAAATATGAGCATGTGCATAAACACAAATATACTCATCAGACACAACATCCATATGCACACATACATACACACGGGATGGGCAATTAATGCATGGCTGGAAGATTGGTTCTTATGTATTAAATATCAAAACCAACTGAGATGTGATGATACATTATCATTAAACCTACATTTTAAAAATATTCAATTGCACAAACGATGTATTTAGTGGTGCCTGAAAGGGGCAAATGTAGCCCCAGTGGTAACCTCTTAAGTGCGATATTTTAAGTTGGTGTTGGTTCAACCAACGTAGAATCACACCAACATAGTTTGCTGATATCTAATATGTATGAAAATCTGAAAAATATACATTGCGCAATAGTTCAATTAAAGTTCTTCATCTTTTGTAAAAGATACAGAACAAGTTATTCTTAATTATATATTATTTAAATTAATGGGAGAGCAATAACTTATGGTTTCAAAGGTGATAACAACACATGTCTTTTATGTCATGCTGTATTTTGATACAAGGTGTTACGTTCAGGGTCTGCATGCAAATATTTTTGTTCTTACTGAAACAATATTACAGTTCTTATTGCTTTTTACGGCTATTTGAGAATTTATTAACAATTTCAATCCATTACAATTTCCGCTTTGCTTATGTTACAAGGCATTATTGAGATGTTACACTTTATATAATTTTATGTGAAAAATAGGTATCTTTCCTTATGAATCGTTCATCACCACGATCGGTTCTCCTGAGGAAGCGTTGACGAGATTTTTCAAGTGTTGACAGTAATCATGTAAATGTAACTTTTCGAGTAAGAATTATATTCCAAATGTTCAGTGCTATACTAAAAAATGATCAAAAACAATGGGTAGCCGATTCAGTAGAATGATGAATAAGCAGATAGTATCGAAAGTTCATTAATCACCGTCCAACAACTCGTAGAATTTTTAAAATAGAATTTACATCGCAGCAAGGTTTTCACTGGAGATGAGTAGCTATGATTTTTATTAAATTAATACGATTATGATTTTATGATTTGTTTATGAACTTTAAGACGTTTTTAAATAAAAGTAGTAGGAATTAATATTAATGCAGAAAAAATTACTCACAAGGTTTTGAACGTAACACATTCTAGAGCAGTCTACTGTCAAAAGTATTACAAACATCATGATATTGATTTAAAGTAGTCTTGTCTACAGTAAATAAATTTAGTAAAGACGATTCACTTTTATTTGTCAATTCTAATATTTTTGTTTCGCTATTACTCAATAATATTGTAACCTTGTAACTCTTTGTAACTTTATAGCTTTGGCACCCTTAGCAGATCGGATTTTATATTGATTAAAACAAGGCAGCAGAATGCACCTTAACTCTGTAATACAATAACGAAAACTAAATTTATTTTACCTTCGTTAAGTTTAATGTGCACCTTAAACCAAAAAAACGTTCCTTTACTACAAGGATAGACCTTATCCTCAGGGTTGCAATCGGGGTTGTTTGTACTTATTCAGGCAATAGCAACCTACAGAGAATAGTAATCATGCACAAGTTTTCAATGAGACAACAGCTAGAAATCAATCAACATTTACTTAGTAAAACAATATTTAAAAAAAAAGCACTGAGTTACTTGAAGTTGCATAAAGTAGATATTTGTCAAAACTACTTACTCTTCAATAAAATTAACTATAGTACTAGACTTGATCATGCTATTTAATTTAAATTTACCAAACTAACCTCACTTTAATTGAGCTCAAATCAAGTAGAAGAATATATACAATATCAAAAGTAATAAGTTTACTCAACCATGAAATTAAAATAAAGTTAAGTGCAAATGCACTTTAAACTTGCAAATTAACAAATTAATTACAGGAATACGTTATCAATCAATAGATACATAAATACCTGGTGGAAAATTAATATTAATGTCCTTGACCTAGGTGACCCATATGGACAAGGTAACAGATGGACTGCTTAGCAATTCAAGATCATGGCCGACCGCCAAACAACTGCTCTTGAACACCACATGCCGTACGAGCCAATCATGTAGATTTCAGCATAATTTTTGAAATTTAACAAATTCTTCTTTATAATACAACTGCCTGAAGGTGTCAATTCTATAAATTTCGGATGCCAGTGAAGCCACTTTAAGCGTTCAATAAATCGTTAGAACAGATAACCCTTAGAGCAAAATTAATGTAGGTTGACAAACATTCTTACCCCTAACCGACGATGCAATTCTTGCAAAATGGGATCACCATCCCAATGCTATAGCAAAATTGTTTTAACTACTAGATGCTGTACTCCATCTATCTCATCAGAAATCCAATGGAACAGAACAGGTAAAGTGGAGAGACGCAAGACACTATAGTACGCATTTTATTCCCACACGGCTGCGTTTCTACTAACAGACGGAAATGAATATTTCTTAGCTTACACTCATAACACAAGGCGAGTACTTAAAGCTGCATAACTTCCAGAATTTGTGACAGTATAAACGAACTGTTACACTGCCCCCTTCCCACATGAAAAACTAATAAAATAAGCTAGGATGACAAACTAGACTTAAGTGTGTCTTCCTTTTGAACATGTGGTCCAACCAGGCTAATGCAAAAGCAAAGTGCAAACACACTAAAAAAAAGGACCTTTCATTCCAGTAGCGTACCTATTATAAGCTTACATCAAAATTAATTCTGTATCAAATAATACTAGTTATCTGGCTTTAAATCTCTGACGTGCTAAACACCTATCTTTCTCTTTATTGTCTCTCAGTCTATATGTAACTATTCCTATTTTTTCAATATTTGGCAACGGACATACTTCGGTGCCAATTTCTGTGATACAGCCTCTGAAGCCTTGGACTGCACCATATTCTTCTTCCAAACAAATTCTCCTTTTTGAAAATCCACTGCCCAACGCCGTAGATCATATGTCTTCTTATTATGTTCATAAGCCTGATGAGGTTTCCCTACTACATCGTTATAAAGATCTGAAAGCTCATTGAAATCTTTTATAAGTTGTTCTCTTGAATAGACCATAAGATTTTGAGAAGTAACATTCGATAGCTTACCATAATATTCTCCTGAAATAGGTATTGAACGACCAAAATTCAAAAAGGCTGCAGTGTAGCCAGTAACTTCACTAACTGCATTCTTCATAGCATGTGCAACTTTATGTAATTCTTCATCCCACAGCCTGTGATTATCTTTCACGTATGATCTCAACACTGTGATGATAACTCTGTTAACGCTTTCAGTAGGGTTAACCTGAGGATGATAATTTGCATTATACCAAACTCTCTGGACATAGTATTCCTTTCTTAATCTTTTGAATGCCCTACTTATAAATTGAGACCCATTGTCAGTGGTTATAATTTGTGGTACTCCATATATAAGAAAAACTTGGTATTTAATGAAATTATTTATTGAATTAACGGTCGCATTTTTTATGGGATGAATCAGCACATATTTGGTGAACCAGTCGGATACTACAAATATGGATGTGTTACCTTTCTTCAATCTGAGTAAAGGTTCCATAATATCAACAGCTATCATTTGAAAGGAGTGTTCCACTTTTCTTTCTTTCCCTATTAATCCAAGTTTCGTATGTAAACTACTTTTTGAAGCACGTCATATTTGACATTTTCCAATATAGCGGCTAATGTCCGATTTCATTTTCGGCCAGTAAAATTTTTGGGCAATTTTGCAGCAAGTCTCAAATGTACCTAGATGAGCAGATGTAGGCATGTCATGATTTCTCTGATGACTTCTTCCGTGTACACTTTCAGAAGTACCTGTTTCCATTCTATTAAATTAGAAACTATGCTGTGCTTGTTAGCAACATATTTGTAAAATAACCCGTTTTCTATTTTGTAGGATACTCTTGAGTCTCTTTTATCACTTTATTATACCATGGATCACATTGATTAGAATCTATAGTAATCAGACTTATTTTCATCAATGCTCTTGATAGTGCATTCTGTACAACATTGAACTTTCCTTTCTGGTGGAGAACTTTGTAATTAAACTGGGAAAGTCGCAAACTCCATCTCTGTAATCTGCCTGATGGGTTTTGTAATTTATGCAACCATAATGAATAATGGTCGGTAATAATTTTAAACTTAGTTCCTTCTATGTAAAGACAATATTTTTCCACTCCAAAAATTACGGCTAGCAACTCTTTTTCTGTAGCACTATATGCTCTTTCTTGCTTGGTCAATGATCTGCTGCATATGCTATCACTTTTTCGTTTTCGCCCTTGCCTTGTAGTAAGACTGCACCAAGACCAACTTCTGAAGCATCAGTTTGAATTATAATATTCTGTGAGAGTCTGGACTAGTTAGAACACGCGATGTAACTAATAATGATTTCAATTTCTGGAATGTTCCTTCCGCTTCCTGATTCCAGTTTATGCGCTGCCTTTTAAAGTGTCCTTTTATAAGCCTTAATATTGGATCAGCTAAGGTTAAAAAATTTAAAATAAATCTTCTATACCAGCCCACCTACAGTTGTAGGTGCAGGCAAGCTAACTATGGCTTGGACCTTTTCTGGGTCTGTTCGAAGTTCTTGTTTATCAATCACATAGCCTAAATATTTTATTGAAAGTCTGCAAAATTCACATTTTTCAAAGTTAATAATTAGATTGGCTTTTCCTAGTGCTGAAAAAACTTCTTCCAACATGTTAATATGATTTTCAAATGTGGTAGATGCTATAATAACATCATCCAAATATATAAAAACGTTATCAAATTTTGGCCCTAGGATGCTGTCCATTAACTGTTGTAAAGTTTGTGGGCTATTACAAAGACCAAACGGAACTACGGAGAATTCATAAAGTCCTCTTCTGGGTACTATGAAGGCAGTTTTTCCACAGGACCCTGGTGTTAATTCTATTTGCCAAAATGCTTTCTTTAAATCAATTGATGTAAGGTATCTAGCAGCTCTAAATTTGTCTATGGGAATCATTAACGTAGGGTAAGCCATAAGCATCATTTTTTGTTACCGAGTTTAACCTTCTTCCATCAAAGCATAAACGTATTTTTCCATTCTTTTTCTTGACCATAGCAATTGGTGAATTCCATGGTGATTTTGAAGGTCTTATTATCCCTAATTTAAGCATTTCATCAATTTCCTTATTCAATGTTTCTAACATATTTGGCGATAACGGATAGTATCGTTTCTTTATAGGTTCAGTATCCCATATATCTATTCGATGCACAGCTATAGTATTTGTTCTGCCTAACCTCGGACCACTAATGGATTTAAATTTTTCCATTATATCTTTAAGTTGATACATCTGTTTTTCATTAAGATCATCTGTTGAATCTATGATTTTCTGTTGTAATAATCTATAGGAACACTGTGGCACGATTTAAATAAAATTAAATAAAAACCCTTAACCACAATAAATATTTAAATTACTAAATACGTATTTCGACCACTATGTGGCCATCATCAGTGAAAACCTATAATTAAAATTAAAAAAAAAAGGCTGTTGTTCTGGAACACTTCAGAGGATATTCTCCTCACCACTTAGGCTGAAGTGAACCTTCCCAACCTATAATTTACTATATTGTTGCTTTAAACACAATCGAGGATATTCTCCTCACCCGCAGGCTGGTGTTCTCAACAACAAACAAGTGGTGTGACATTATAACAAATCTACTTAATTTATACTAATTCTAAACCTACTGAAGCGGAACCAATTTAATCTTGCTTTCTCATTGGTTTGTTGACCAATAGGAAAGCAAAGCAGATGACTCTATTGGCCCTTTAAAACACCGATAAAGGGCCAATAGAGTCATCTGCTTTCCTTTGGTCAACAACCAATGAGAAAGCAAGATTAAATTGGTTCCGCTTCAGTAGGTTTAGAATTAGTATAAATTAAGTAGATTAAGTTATAATGTCACAATTCACTTGTTTGTTGTTGAGAACACCAGCCTGCGGTGAGGAGAATATCCTTGATAGTGTTTAAAGCAACAATATAGTAAATTATAGGTTGGGAAGGTTCACTCAGCCTAAGTGGTGAGGAGAATATCCTGAAGTGTTCCAGAAACATGTATTTTAATATAGTTTCAGATATTCGATTTCTAAATAGTTGTATTTAAATGTCCCGTCATAAGTTTTTCCAAATTTCATTAACGTAAATAATCACAGTAATTGTTGAAAACAGTATCGAGTTAACCTAAAATTAGTTTTGTAAAGCAGATAAATGCTAATTTGCGCAAATCAAATTCATGTAACGTAAAAATCAGCTTAGTAATTGTGAACGTAGTAACGATATAATCAATTTTGCACAAGATAAATGTGCTTAATTTGGAAATCAAATATCTGTACAGTAAGCTTAGTAGATTGGAACTGGAACGTATAATTCGCACTAGCACTAACGTGCAATTTATCCGAAGTCGGTTTTCAAGAATGGCAATAAATTTCCAGACGATTTGTTATTAAAGTCAACAATCATAAATTGTTAGACAAAATGTAATAGTCAAAACACTAAGTTGAAGTTTCTTTTAAAGAAACACAATGTCAATGTACCTCCTAAAAAACTGGAAATTACTTCACCTCAATTAGAGTCAATAGTTGTTAACGAATCGTAGAAAATCTTTAATAATGAAGATTTGACTTTCCTTGATCGAGGCCTAAAATTTGGAGTAGATCATTTGAAAACTCCTTTGGAAGACATTATTGCTGGCATTGAAAAATCCATTTCAAAATTAGATGACAATTCAAAAAACTTTATTAGAAACGCGTGCAAAATTCAACTTTCGAACAACTTACGCACTTGCGTAAGGAATGTTTCAGAACAAACAAGGAAAGATCATCTGATTATTAAAGATTTACGACAAAAGAATTGTTATTATTTAAAGGCTGATAAGGGGAATAGGTTGGTTATTCTGGATAAACAAGACTATGTTGATAGAGTAGAGACTTTGCTGTCTGAGGGTCCTTACAGACCAATAGTCAAAAAACGTAAAAATGAAGTTCCTTTAAATAAAATGATTAAATCAACACAGTCTGTTTTGAAAGAATGTCCAAACCTAATTTCGCCCACACTAAAATTAAAATTAACAATTTCAAATCCTGAAATGCCAAAACTTTACTGTTTACCAAAGATTCACAAAATAATAAATCGATGAGACCAATAGTTTCAGGTATCAACTCACCGACTTACTATTTATCACGATGGCTGTCAAATGAATTTAAGAATTTAAAGTTTAATAGTTTGTCTGTACAAAACTCTTTAGAGTTCATTAATAAAATTAAAATATCACATTAGAAGAGAACGAAATCTTAATTTCATTTGATGTCAGTTCATTATTCCCTAGTGTTCCAATACCACGTACTTTAACATATTTAAAGGATGTTCTTATAGATAGTGATATTGATGATGATAAAGTTGAGGACTATATCAAGCTTGTTTCGCATTGCATGTCCCAGAACTGTTTTCAATTCAACAACAAGTTGTACGAACAACATGAAGGCACAGCAATGGGAAATAGCTTATCACCTTTCATAGCAAATTTATTTATGTCTCGTTTTGAAACCGAGTTAAAAGAAAACTCCAAATACTTCCCAAGAATATGGTTAAGGTACGTGGATGATATTTTTGCAGTTTTTGACACTTCTAAATCAAATGTTGATGATTTTCTTAAAGAAATGAATTCAAAATTTCAAAGCATAAAATTTACGTATGAACTAGAGAATAATGGACAATTACCCTTTTAGATACATTAGTAATTAGAAATGGTAATAAATTAGAATTTGACATTTATAGAAAAGAAACCAATGTAAATCGCTTTATTTTGTCTTCCTCTAATCATAGCATACAACATAAGTTGGCTTCATTTAACTTTTTAATTAATAGATTATTGAATTTTCCTTTAAATAAAAACAGATTTAATAAGGAATTTGCTCTTATTAAACAAATAGCGAATTACAATGGTTTCTCTTCTGATATTATAGATAATATTTTTAGAAAGTGTAAAAATAGGATCAACATCCGTAAATCAACGACTTTGCAATCAACCACCTCTAACGATAATGTTAAATATGTTAAACTTCTGTTTCACAAAACCACAAAGGGTCTTGATAAAATATTCAAACAGTGTAATTTCAAAATTGCTTTCACTAATACTAATAAAATTAAAGATTTGCTAGGTAATCCAAAAGACAAGGTGGAAAAATTGCAAAAGTCGGGGATTTATGAAATTATTGTGCAGGGCCAGGGTGTTTTCAAAAAATTGGTCAGACCAAGAGGAATATAACAACAAGATTTAAAGAACACATTGCTCACTTCAAATATGGTAAATATGAAAGGTCTCAGGTCGCCAAACATATATTTGAAACCAGCCACCCCGTTAAATTGTTAAAAGCGGTACCAACATTTTCCTCCTTAAATGCCTATGAATCAATTAAAATTGTTAAACATAAAGGACCCCTCTTAAACACCGATAAAGGGCCAATAGCGCCATCTGCTTTGCTTTCCCTATTGGTCAACAACCAATGAGAAAGTAAGATTAAATTGGTTCCGCTTCAGTAGATTTAGAATTAGTATAAATTAAGTAGATTTAAGTTATAATGTCACAATTCACTTGTTTGTTGTTGAGAACACCAGCCTGCGGGTGAGGAGAATATCCTCGATAGTGTTTAAAGCAACAATATAGTAAATTATAGGTTGGGAAGGTTCACTTCAGCCTAAGTGGTGAGGAGAATATCCTCTGAAGTGTTCCAGAACAACAGCCTTTTTTTTTTTTTTAATTTTTAATTATAGGTTTTCTACTGATGATGGCCACATAGTGGTCGAAATACGTATTTAGTAATTTAAATATTTATTGTGGTTAAGGGTTTTTATTTAATTTTATTTAAATCGTGCCACAGTGTTCCTATAGATTATTAACTATGACTTCCGGTCTTGAACTTAACAGGTATCGGAGCTTAGCTCTTAAAATTAGTTTTGTAAAAGCAGATATTCGATTTCTAAAAAGTTGTAAAGCCCGCAAAGTTTTTCCAAATTTCATTAACGTAAAAATCAGCAGTAATTGTAAACGTAGTAACGCAATAATCAATTTTGCAAAAGATAAATGGCTTAATTTGGAAATCAAATATCTGTACAGTAAGCTTAGTAGATTGGAACTGGAAACGTATAAATCGCACCTAGCACTAACGTGCAATTTATCCGAGTCCGGTTTTCAGGAATGGAATAATTTCCAGAGATTTGTTTTTGAAGTCAACAATCATAAATTGTTAGACAAAATTAATAGTCAAAACACTAAGTTGAAGTTTCTTTTAAAGAAACACAATGTCAATGTACCTCCTAAAAAACTGGAAATTACTTCACCTCAATTAGAGTCAATAGTTGTTAACGAATCGTCGAAAATCTTTAATAATGAAGATTTGACTTTCCTTGATCGAGGCCTAAAATTATCCTCGATTGTGTTTAAAGCAACAATATAGTAAATTATAGGTTGGGAAGGTTCACTTCAGCCTAAGTGGTGAGGAGAATATCCTCTGAAGTGTTCCAGAACAACAGCCTTTTTTTTTTTTTAATTTTTAATTATAGGTTTTCTACTGATGATGGCCACATAGTGGTCGAAATACGTATTTAGTAATTTAAATATTTATTGTGGTTAAGGGTTTTTATTTAATTTTATTTATTCTGTTGTAATGCTGAAATTACTTTTTTTCGTTTGTTATACAAAGAGTGTTGTTGGCAAAGTTTGTCTGTAATTTGAATATGTGACAGACATCTGATCCTAATATTAGAATGTCATCGATAGAACTAGCAATTGTCGCTAAAATATTATGAGTAGTTCCATTTATTTATGTAGGCAAGATAACCTGACCTAAAGAAAATTGTTTGGTACCATCGGCTGTCTAAATAGGAAGGAGTATCAGGTCGTACAATTTCTAAGCCTAACTTCTTAATAATAGGTATCCCCATACGTCCTATTACTATATTGGTTACACCAGTATCCAATAATGCAAGGATTGGTTGGTTTTTTATGCGGACATATATAAATGGTCTTGTATCTTGCTTCTTTGCATATAAAATTGAATTAATATTTTCCGATTTTGTCGAAGTAAAATTTCATACCTGTTGTAGCCAATTTATCCATTCAATACTGTTAGCTGAAATGCATTTGTAGGCAATTCCCTATTTCTGCATTTAAAATTTTGCAATTTTGTGTTTTCCAATTGTAGGCAAGTTATGTGATCCCCCATTTGTTATACCTATGAAACTAATAAAGTTATTAGGAAATATTAGGAAATATTATGAAAATGCAACAATGTAATTAAAAGACAATTTGTTACAATTTATTTCAGTTATAAACGTTCTCATGTGAACGGAAGCGCTACAAAGTAGCACAAAGATAAGTGACACTGCAGATGTCAGGTCACAGACGGTCGTAGGAAGTCACGTACCGAGATTACGCAGAATAAGCCTGCAACATTGTAATTATGAATAGCTTTTAAGATAGCAACTAAGTATTATGAATAGAGTCAAGGGTAAGCGGACATTAGGTCCGCAAGTTCTCACAAAATTGTAAAGAGGTAGGGAGATTATAAAAAGGCCGGGAGCTCCACTCCCAGGCAGTTCATCAACGTTCAGCTTTCAAATTGCAGTCCGTCGGTAACTCACTTGTACAATTAAGTATTAACTATTTCGACTTAGAATAAATTAATTCAATATTGTAAAATTCCATGTTCAAATGTGTTTAAACAAATAAATATGTTAAGGACCAAAAAAGTCTTTTTAAAAAGGACCGCTCGAAGCCACGAACCTTAACTGGCGCAGTCGAACGGATGTCAAAAGGGCACTAGCGAATCCAACTTCGAGGAACTGGTGGTCCGGGAATTTCAATTCCGAATTTGGCAGAACAAAACAAAAAATGGAAGAGAAACACGCATCGTTCAAGTCCAGCAGTTGAAGGAGAAACAAGCATAGTTCGAATTCAACAAAAGAAAAATTGGAGGTGATACAAGCATAGATCAAATCCAAGAAGTCAAAAGAAAAACAGAAACAAAGAAAACAAATCAATGAAAGCAACAAAGCAACTAGTGTAAGTTCATTTTCCTAAACCAATTGAAATTTATTTTATTATTAACAAAGACATTTGATATTTGCTAGTTTTATGATTAATCTATATATATATATATATATATATATATATATATATATATATATTAACTATTGTTACAAATATTTTATGCCATTTTTTGAAAATAATCGACTTAGCAATTGCTAGAGATTATCTTCAAGCCTTTATTGAAATTTTATTATTATTTTACTTGTATATATGAGGAATTTATAAAAACTTGAGACAACAAAAAATTCTGAGACAAAGAACTAAGAAAAACTATTCTGAAACAAAAAACTAGAGACAATCAAAAAAGTCGCAAAGCGCACAAGAGACTAGATCACGTTTTAACTAACGTAAGAAAAATTCTTAGAAACAAAACCAAACCTCTAATTCAGCAACCTTAACTGGCACAAAAATTTTTTAGAATTTCTGAATTAAATCTTAACGCAAGAAATTTTTAGAATTTCTAATTCTACAATCTCAACTAACACAAGAAATAAACTTCTAATCCCACAATAAAAGAATTAACTGACGCATAAAAATAATTTAAATACACCGAGAATAAAAACGCGAAAGCTAAAACCACGAGCAATTAAAACCGAAATACTAGTAACAGCGCAACTATTCAACCGCGAATACCATCCATAAATAGACAACTTGAAATCTATTATTAAAAACCACATCTTAATACAAGAAATAAAGCGCGATTTCAAATTGAACGCAAAACCAACACTCATCGTCTCATCCTTACAGAAGTGAATGAAAACTAACCTTGAATAAATACGCATAAAATCTAATAATAAATCACATCAAAAACTATTTAAATACATCGCAAAAACTTTCATCATTGTGAAATTAAAGCAGCATAAAATTACAACCTTATTCAAACGTGAAAACATTTCAGTAAATTAAAGACGCACAAATTGTATTGTATAAAATCACTGCGAGTACTAAATAACACCCACGGTATAATTAAAAATAACCTATAATAAAGACGCTAAAAGCAACTAAGTAACTAACAACATCCTATAGCAGATAACAACATTGTAAGCATTGCAGACACCTTACAATCGCATAAACCAAAGAGATAATTATTACGCACCTAAATAAAATTGACATAATTAAAAAATAGAGAAGTAATAACTGAAGCAACTAACGCAAAACATTCAAACCCGATAAATTACCACAAAAATCACTCAGCCTATTGAAACTTCGGAAATTAAAATTAAAAAATCGGCAAATTAAAAGTAAACTCAACCAAACTAAACCAAGCGTAAAACTCATTAAATAACACCGAAAAACCACAAAATAAATCAACAATTTCAAAAAAAAAAAAATTTCTAATTTTTTAAAACTACCCAAATATTACCCCAGCCAAGATGACTAATGAAATGAAACTGTACCTCGAAATGATACCCCAATTTAACGGCAATGACCAATGCTTACTCAGCAACTACATTTCGGCCTCCTAAATATTCTTAAAAACCTTTTACAAACCGGGAGATAACGACAGAAACACTCTGCTTATCCGCCTTATTACCAGTAAACTAACCGGAAGGGCACTAACATTAATAGCCAGTCGCGAGGATGTAGACCAATGGGAACAGTACAAATCAATATTGATTGCATATTTCAGCGATCAACGTAACCTAAAATGTTTAGTAAGGGATTTAACCAACCTAAGAATGGAACACAACCAGTCACCCTATCAATTTGGAACGAAATGCCAAGATGTAAGAAGTTTAATCTTGACAAAACTCAAAATCGAAGAAACCGACCTAAACGTAAGACTTAAAAACGAAAATGTACGACGAGATGGCATTAGATACCTATCTAAATGCACTACCCGAAAGACTTTCAGATAAAATTAGATTTCAACATGCCCAAAACTTAGAAGAAGCAATGAACATGATAATCGAAGAAGAAAATGTAATGTACTATAGAAACCGACTATATAACCCCAACGCGAATAAAAGCTATACGCCAATGAAAACTATACAACCCGCAAAACAAATAAATCCACAACAAAAATTTAACCCATTCAATGCACAAACAAACCAAACGCGAACTAATAATCCACATTTTAATAACTCAAACTTTAACAACCAATACAAACAATTCTCAAAACCAACGTTTTACCCGAACTTTTCAAAACCCGCATATCAACCAACATTTAACTCGAACTTTTCAAAACCCGCATTTCAACCAAGATTCAATAAAAATATAAATCAACAAAGACCAACATTCAACGCGAATCCTAACAGAAACTCACCGATGATAAACACTAATAACCCCAATAACTATTACAAACCTACACCAATGGATACCTCATCTGGTAACGCCAGACCCAACACAAAAATAACCCACATAAGACCAAACCCTAATCAAAAACGCACTTTCACTTCAGAAGAGCTATTTCATCAGGAAGTAGAAGAGTATGAAGATGACCAGAATAATAACAATCGACCGTGTACGAATAACAAACACAATCAATCAAACCATTATGAACGCGAAGAACCATATGAAAATTACGAGGAAGACGACGAAGAGAACACATGTTCAAATTTTCAAATGGACCATTTTATAAAAGACATAACGTAATAAATCTAAATAATATGAATCACCTTGTATTACCCTATATCGAAATACCCCACGCTGACTTTAAATTACTAATCGATACCGGATCTTCAAAAACATTAATAAGCCCGCGAACAGTAAAGAAACATTATTTAAACTATGTAGAGAGAGAACCCTTTAAAATTAAAACCGCCCATCAAACGACCCTACACCAATTCGTAGCAAACATACCTTTACCAAAAACCTTTAACGTAAAGATGAAACATAAATTCTGCATATTTGAATTTAATGACAAATATGATGGACTATTAGGAATGGACCTTCTAAGAAAATTAGAAGCCAACATAGATATCAAAAACCGATTATTAAGAACCAAATATGGACGAATCCCCATCAAATTTCAAAACACGCAAATTGACGAAAAATATACATTAGAACCCCGAACAGAAAAAAAATAAAAATCCCCGTAAATTCAAATAATAACTTAGGAATAATAAACCACATAACCTTTCAACAAGGAGTAGAAACCCCAACCGCATTAGTAAAAATCAAAGATAATTACGCCACAACAACAATATTAAACTCAAATGACTACCCCGTAGAACTATCTTTAACAAACCCGATTAACGTAGAAGAATTAAACTTTAACGAAATGGAAATCGATGAAAACCCAAACGAAAATTACAACCCCGTAGAAAACGATGAAATGTTAAAATAAAATTTAAATAATATCCGATTTAACCGTGACATAAATCACGAGGAACAGAAAGCGATACAAAAATTATGTTACGAGTACCGCGACATTCCATTGCGAAGGAATACCCCTAACGTTTTCAAATACAGTTAAACACAACATTGAGCTAACGGATAACAAACCCATATTCACCAAAGCATACAGATTACCCCAGGCAAGTCAGGAAGAAGCTAACAGACAAGTTGCCGATCTATTAGATCAAGATATAATACAACACTCCAATTCACCATGGAGCAGTCCCGTACTAATAGTACCGAAAAAACTAGACGCATCAGGAAAACGGAAATACCGAATGGTAATAGATTACCGCAAACTAAATGAAAAAACGGTAGACGATAAATACCCGTTACCGAACATAACAGAGATATTAGATAAGTTAGGCAAGTGCCAATATTTTTATACGCTAGATTTAGCATCAGGATACCATCAAGTAGAAATGGAAGGAGATACACAAAAAACGGCCTTTAGCACACCCAGAGGACACTACGAGTATAAACGGATGCCATTTGGACTGAAGAACGCACCCGCAACTTTTCAACGAGTAATAGACAACATACTACGAGGGATACACAACGAAAAATGCCTTGTGTACCTAGATGATATAATAGTGTATTCAACATCATTAGTGGAGCATATTGAAAGATTACGAGAAGTGTTCGAAAGATTAAGAACCGCAAAATTTAAAGTACAACTAGATAAGAGCGAATTTCTACAGAAAGAAGTAGCATTTTTAGGACACATAATAAAACCCCCAATGAATGATGCCGAACCCTGACAAAACAAACGCTGTATTAAATTACCCTATACCCAAAACAAATAAAGAGATTAAAGGATTTTTAGGCCTTAGCGGATATTACCGAAAATTCATAGAAGGTTATGCTCAAATAACAAAGCCCCTAACCAATTGTTTAAAAAAGGGAAACAAAATTGTACATACCCCAGAATTTATCAAAGCAGTAGATAAAATCAAAAGCATTTTAACAAATCACCCCGTATTACAATACCCAGACTTTTCAAAACCATTCATATTAACAACGGACGCATCAAATGTAGCCTTAGGCGCAGTATTAAGCCAAGGAACAGTAGGTAACGATAAACCCATCAGTTACGCATCAAGAACCCTCAAAGAAACAGAGCAACGATACAGTACGATAGAGAAAGAATTGTTAGCCATAATTTGGGCAACAAAGTATTTTAGACCGTACCTATACGGACGGAAATTTTATATATACACCGATCATAGACCATTAGTATGGCTATGCAAACTCAAAGAACCTAACTCGAAATTACAAAGATGGAGAATCAGACTAGAAGAATATGACTATGAGATCATATACAAAAAGGGAATTTACAACAATAACGCAGACGCTTTAAGTAGAATCCAACTTAACGCACTAGAAACCGAATCAGTGATAGGAAACGTAAACGAAACCGAAATTAGAGAAGACCCAGAAGAAATGGAAACCATACATGCGACACAAAATGACGAACCGGAAACCGCAATTAAAATTTTAAACAAAGCTATAGTCATGAAGCCCAATCAATTTATAATCACAGAAGTTTTAAACAACCCCAACCCTGTAAAATACACAAAAGTGGATAATAAGAAAATTTGCCAAGTTCAAATAACCAAAGACGACAATGAGTCACATATAATTAAAATTCTAAAGGAATACACCCCCGAGAAAAAACGATTTTACTTTTATTTTAACACGGAAAACTTGTACAAACGATTTTCAGAAATATATGTAAAACTATTTAACAATTCTGGCCCCGAACTTATAAGATGCACAAGAAAATTAATAATATTAGATGACCCTGACGAAATAAACAATGTAATAAGAAACCAACACGAAGGAAAGACCAACCATCGAGGAATAAACGAGACCCTAAAACAAATTATCAGACGTTACTATTTCAAGGACATGAAAGAATTAACTACAGACTTTATCAATCAGTGCGAATTATGTGATAAAGCCAAATATGACAGAAAACCCCCAAAGAGACCGTTAATGTTAACTAAAACACCAGACAAACCTTTCCAGAAATTACATGCAGATACTCTAGTAGTAGAAGCACAAAGTTACCTAACAATCGTGGACGCATTTACAAAAATAGGACAAGCAGTACCAATCACTTCTAAAAATAGTATAGACGTAACTCAAGGATTTCTACACTATTTTACATTTTACGGAACACCCGAAACAATAACATTAGATAACGGAAGCGAATTTAAAAACGAAACAATTCAAAACACTTTGGAATTACACAAAATAAAAATTCATTTTATAACGGAGAACCACCCTGAATCCAATGGACTAATCGAAAGACTACATTCAACCCTATTAGAACAGATCAGACTATTAAGATTAAATTACAAGAAAGAACACATAACTAACTTAATGTCATACGCATTAATCGCGTATAATAACACGATTCATTCAACGACAAATTTTACACCCCTAGAACTAACCCTAGGACACTCAGATTCACGCAACCCGTACGATATACATTATAACAAAGAAATCTACCAGTAATACGCTAAAGACCACAAGGAGAAACTAAAAATAACTTATGACAAAGTAAAGGACAAATTAGAAAACGACAAAGAGCGAATTACCGCGACCCGTAATAAAAACTCAGATATAAACAAATTTTCCATAGGACAAACCGTATTTGAGAAAAATTACCAAGGTAAAAGACACAAAACGACACCGAGAAATTTAGGCCCTTTAAAATCAAACGAATATCTGACAAAAACGTAGGCGCGATAGACGACAGCAAGATAACAAAATATGTTCACCTCAAAAATTTAAGACACCCTGTACTTTCAGATGGACAATCGTCACCCTTACCGTCAACCCCCACCCAGGTAGCACGGACACAGAAATTATAATTGAAGACATAAAGAATAACCCCGGTGTACTACCAATAAAATTAGGCAGTATGCAGAACACTATAGATTATTGGACCTTTGCACAAAAATTCGATTTAACCGAGCTAAAACAAGAATTTCAAATAATCAAAAATAATTATTTTCGACTAAAACAATCAATGGACATAACAAAATTCGGTAAAGAATACGCAATAGAAACGATGAACTACGACAGTATAACAGAAAGCATTTTGAAAAATATAGATGACAAATTTAATCGACTAATACCTACAGAACAAGTGACAAGAAGAAAAAGAGCACTAATCAACAGATTAGGAAATCTAATCAAAGCAATTGCCGGAAATTTAGATAACCAAGACGCAGAACGCTATGACAACGCGATACAACAATTGATAGAAAATCAAAACGACATTAAAACCATAATTAGTAATCAAATATCGTTAACACAATCAACGATCATCAAATTTAATGAAACCCTAAGAAAATTAATTAGAAATCAAGATAGTATAGCCAATCGAATAGAAACCTTAGAAAATAACATGCGAACTACCATGTTAGGCATGCGAGATTTAATCCGATTCAACACGATATACAACCAAATAATATCAACCCTAACTTTAATTCAACAAATCCTAGCAACATTAGAAAACGCAGTAACCTTTGCAAAATTAAATACCCTACATTGAAGTATAATAGAACCAATAGATTTATTAAAAGAATTATTGAGAATAAAATCTTTTATAACTAATAGTAAATTACCTTTCGATGTAATAGAAACAAACATTTTAATATTTGAAAAAATAGCCATAGTTAAAGGCTATGTAAAAATAACGATATAACATTTTTAATAGAAATATCAATAGTAGAGATTAACAGTTACAATTATTATCACTTATTTGGTTTTCCAATGAAAATGACTAGCACATACCAAGTTATTATTCCAAAAACCAAATTCCTATCCTTAAATGAACAAAGATATGGTTATACAAACGAAAAATGTAATGAAGTCACACCCAGTCAATACTTATGCCAATCATTGACAACAACAACAATTCAAGAAGACAGCCCTTGCGAAGTACAACTACTAAAATTTACCAATCACTATGAAAATTGTGAAGCCAAACCTGTACAAATCAACAACATGAAAATTCAGAAAGTAACGGAAAATAAATGGATAGCCATTTTTCCCACCGAAGTAATCGCAACAATGTATTGCAATCAAGATGAAAGTAATTTAGCATTAACCGAAAGTAAATTAATCACCCTTAAGGAAAATTGTTATTTAAAATTAAAAAACGAAATAATTAGAGTTTACCAAGATCCCGTACAAAGCAAGAAATTAGCAAATCTACCCGATTTACAAATCAAGATTACCCAAGACAAAGACGAAGAAATAATTCAAAAACCAATGCAATTGGAACACCTGGAATTAGACAGCCTAAACCACGCCATGAAACTCATGGAAGATTATAAAGAACACCTGAACGAGATCAAGACGCCCAAAGTGCACTACGATAATATTAGTGTATGGACAATTATATTGATTATATTGACTATTTTATTGATCATTTATGTAACGTACAAAATATGTATTAGATATAAGAATAATAAAGGAAACAGTTTTAGATTTAAGAAACCCAAAGAAACAAATATACCCCTAGAAAATATGAATTTTAAATGAGATTAAACAAAAACGAATTTAATTAAAAATCAAGAAAAGGTAAAAACCCTTAATTTTTAATGTACGTTGGGAGGAGTTATGTGATTCCCCATTTGTTATACCTATGAAACTAATAAAGTTATTAGGAAATATTAGGAAAATGCAACAATGTAATTAAAAGACAATTTGTTACCATTTATTTCAGTTATAAACGTTCTCATGTGAACGGAAGCGCTACAAAGTAGCACAAAGAAAAGTGACACTGCAGATGTCAGGTCACAGACGGTCGTAGGAAGTCACGTACCGAGATTACGCAGAATAAGCCTGCAACATTGTAATTATGAATAGCTTTTAAGATAGCAACTAAGTATTATGAATAGAGTCAAGGGTAAGCGGACATTAGGTCCGCAAGTTCCCACAAAATTGTCAAGAGGTAGGGAGATTATAAAAAGGCCGGGAGCTCCACTCCCAGGCAGTTCATCAACGTTCAGCTTTCACATTGCAGTCCATCGGTAACTCACTTGTACAATTAAGTATTAACTATTTCGACTTAGAATAAATTAATTCAATATTGTAAAATTCCATGTTCAAATCTGTTTAAACAAATAAATGTATTAAGGACCGAAGAAGTCTTTTTAAAAAGGACCGCTCGAAGCCACGAACCTTAACTGGCATAGTTCTATTAATTTATCAATGTTGTCTATTTTTTCCAAACTTAGGTAGCTAGCACAAAAATGGTTACAAATTTTTGCAAATAAACTTTAGCTGGTCCATCTCTGGCGGTGGTTTTATTAATCGATTGAACAAGTTCACCATTGCAGCAATAAAAATTACTGGTTTTTCTTCCTGTCCTTGTTTTCTCGATCGTATTTCATCTAATAATACTTCATCATAGTCCGCTGATAAAAAGTGTTGCTTTAACTTTTGTTCTAACTCCGGCCATGAGTGTATCTTTCTTTAAAAGTCATATACCAAATTAGCGTTTGCCCACCCTAAATGTCTATTGCACTATTAAATACTTGTTGGTGTATAAATCCTCTAGAAATTCTTAGTTCTTCTACCCGTTCTAGAAATGCATTGTCTCCTAATTGCTGTGTATCGCCAGTAAAACAAATGTTTCATTAGGCAATTGATGAAACCGCAGTAGGTTGAATAGTTTTATTTGTCAAAGACTCATTCTGCATCACTGCTTTTTTAACTAGTGATGTTTCTAAATAAGCTAACCTTGATTCTAAATGTTGAACAGATTCTTTGTCTGTATTTGGTATTATCGAAATTTGTGTATTACTTAAGCTAGTAGCTTTTTGTATTGGACTCAATTGTTATGGGTTAACTTCTATACCGATCACAGGGTTTTGTCAGCAGCTTCCTGTATTTGCGATTCCGTGCGAGAATTCCTAAATGTTTATAAATCATTTTGTAACATAGTCTCAGCATCAACTTCTATCATATCTAAAAATTCCAAACATTTACTGAAAATATTATGTTTATCATTAATTTGTTCTGTTATGTCCATATATGCTAAGCGACGACCAATATGAAAAAGTTTTACCTTCAAACGTTTATCCATCAACCTAGATTGCCTATCTAAAAAATCGAGTAATGGTTGACGTAAATTTTCTAAAGCTTTTTCACAAAAGTCTAGTTGTTCATTCGGATCAAATTTGTATTTTGGATATTGATAAACTAATTTAGGATTAATCTTCTCTTTAGCAATAAAAATTCTCAATCGCTTTCTTTTATTTTCAGCTACGTCATCACCATGTTTTCCCTAATTGCTAATTCCCAAGATAACTCCTGCGTACATAGATAATTAATCCAAGACATGCTAATGTAATTGTTAAATTATTTAATCAATCAACAGGACGTAATAAACAACACAAAAATTTTCGATTAATCAAAAAACTTTCTCAAAAAAACTTCAAAAAATGAAAATATCTTTCATCCATATAGATAGTATGGTATTTAGAAATCGAGATTTAATACGATTAACTGTCTATTCTTTTATTGTAATTTGTTGCAAAATAAATATTGGTAGTATCACTATAAAAATAACACGTTCGACCACGTTCAACCAAGGTTTGTTGATGATCTGTGGGTTCTATCCTTTTAAATAAAATTGAATGATCCCTAATAATCACAAGGACAATCTTCAGTACTATTTGGTTTATCATAGCGCTCCCCAAATCTTTTTTTTTTGAAGGATTTGTGGTACTTGTATAAAACGCTAAAGGTAACTATGTCACCTACATGACCTTTTTAATGTAGAAAAAATTAATAAATATTTATCAAATTATTAATTAGCAAATTAATATCATAGCTAAATATATATATACATCAATGTAATGAATTTATTGGTTGCCAAGTTTTAATTTATTTTTGTTAATTCAAAATAATTGCAAGTGTGCAATAATTTTAATTAAATAAATTCACTCTGATCACTATTGCAGGAATAAGCAGCATATACTTATTAATGTGGGCGCCATGTGTAACCTTGTAACTCTTTATAATTTTATAGATGTTTGGCTCCCTTATCAGATCAGGCTTTATAGTGATTAAAACAAGGAAGCAGAATGCACCTTAACTTATACCTCTGTAATGCAATAACGAAAACTAAATTTATACTACCTTCAATAAGTTTAATGTGCACCCTAAGCAAAAAAAAGGTTCCTTTACTACAAGGGGAGACCTTATCATCAGGGTTCTTTGTACTTATTTCAACAATAGCAACCTACAGAGAATAGTAAACATGCATAAGTTTTCAATGAGACAACAGCTGGAAAACAATCAACATTTACTTAGTAATATAATATTTACAAAAAAATAGCACTTTGTTAGAGTTCCTTGCAGTTGCATATTAGTTGCATAGTAGATATTTATCAAAACTACTTAATCTTCAATAAAATTAACAATAGTACTAGACTTGACCATGTTATTTAATTTAAATTTACCAAACTAATCCCACTTTAACAAATTAATGTCCAAAATTATAATTAGCTTATAATTTTATAAAATTCATATTTGATCATGAGAAGGCAGCTAGAGTTCTCAATAATTAAAATTTGAGATTTATTAGCAAAAGCCCCTTTTTTAAAGCGTATGAAATATAATACGTTGGGCAATAGTAGGGTCTGTGTTATCTATATATAAAGCATTGGTATAAACAAACCATAGATTATTGTAATATGTGTATAAGTATTATTAGTTGACTAAATACTACGACGTATGGTATTTTTAAAAACAATGATCTGGATGTAACCCTACATTGCATTTCACACATTTATATTTTGTACACTTTCCGCATTTTCCACAGCGACGCTGTTTTTCCCACAAAATGTCCCAATACCGTCTAATCGTATTCAGTTGCTACATGCTTAGATGTTTTTGGTCGTACTCCTCGAGGGCATTCAACATCAGGGGCGACTAGCAGTGCCTCTACGATTTGCCTGAAAAATTCGGAGAGACATTTTCAACATGACGATATAATAACCATATATTGACAACTGCTCCATTTAAACAAAACCTAAAAATTGAAAAATACCACTTTTTGCAATATAATCCTCGTAGTTTATCAAACAGGTCAACACCGCCCATTTCGTGATTGTATAATTGAACAACATTTGGTTGTGGTATAAATACAACTTTTCTGTCTTTTCTTGACCACCTACTTGCACGTGTTTTTGAAAATTTCTTCTGTTGTAATATTAGTAGCTACAGTTACTTGACTGTTATCGTACCAACGAATAAGAGTTAGTCTTTTTTCTTCATCATGCAGAACATGAGAAGTTCCTCTAGTTTCTTTCTGCCAATCTTTTAGTGGAGCTCGCTCGATTCTGTCCTTGCGAATGGTACCAATGCAGTTGATGTGTGCCGATTTTAACTTTGTAAGAAGAGGTAAAGAGATGAAGAAATTGTCGATAAATATTGTGGAATCTTCTGGCAAAAACCCTACACACAACTTTTCAGTCACTGAGCTACCTAGTGTGTTTCCTGATTCTTTATCTCCACTTCCAGTATATGGATAAAATTTGATCAAGTAGCCTTTGTGAGTTGTACACACCAAAATTTAAAACCAAATCTTATTGGTATGCACTAATAAATTCATACTATGGTGACCATAATATGGCTCCATAGCTTCATCAACAGAGAACTTGGAAGGCATAGATTCAATAAATTTTTGAAAGCAGTTATTTATATGATGTATTATAAGACGAATTTCATATATTCTATCACTTCTGTCAATTGTAGTGTTGTCGTTCAAATACAGAAACCGATGAATTTGTTCAAACCGATTTCTGCTCATGGTATTACTTACTAAGTATGAGTGAAAGTCATTTCTATATTCCCAGTACATTCTACGAGAAGGTAAGGAGTGATAACCAGAAAGTATTAAAATGCCAAAATATTTATATTTCTTCAAGCGATAACGTAATTCGAACTCTGTTATGAGAAGCGTATTTGACTGTTTCTCAACAAACAAAATCCATAAAGTTGTCATCAAAGAATAGCTTGAATACGTCAATTAGTATCACATTATTATCTTTCCACTCGGCAATAACAGAAGGTTGCATGCTGACATCATTAGAAGTGCTAACGGCACTTGTCTGTCGGAGCGGTTTATCTTGCCAAATACGACATGTTTTATCAAATTTTTGTTTTTATTATTCACAACTTCAGATGTATCTTCTGCATGATCAGAATTCATCAACGGAACAAGTAAATCTCTTTTTTCTTGGTGAAGATTATTCATTGTAACTGTTCGAATATTCATTGTCTGTGAAAGCACACCTCTTCCAATCTTATCAAAGTTCTGGTTCGATATATCTTCGTTATCATTTGTAGCATCATCTCTATCCGAATCATTTGTATACTTACAGAGTTATACGTTCCTCTTCTTCTATATTTTCTAAAATACGCATCAATTCTTCAGCATCCTTCTTGTCACTAGGGTCATACCTTCTTTTTGCTGCCATCTATTAAATGTCCAAAACTAAAATTGCTAGCAAAAAGCAAAAATTAAGCATTAGTGCTCTTATCCTATAACACTAACCGCATCCCTGATTTTACTAGTAACTTGTGTGAAATCACTACTGCCCAGCGTATTTTAAAATATGCGCTCTACATAAACTCTTATAGTGATATTACCTAATACATGCAATGTAATCTAATCTACTTACTTGTTAAGTTGCACCTTTTAGTATAATGAATACTAAAATACTTTTGTAAAAGACTTATAGGGCCCTATAAAATCACAATTAGATGCAACAGTAATACAAAGAACCTGCTCTGAAACACTTATGCTTCTAAAAGATTATGTTAAATTTGTGTTGGTAATTCAGAAATTGTAATAGCTATGTTCTGGATTACATGACATCTAGTGAACGAATTGCAAAAGAATTTAACAGGAGATAAATTGACTATTCATTAGTAGATGGCACTTTGCATTTGCGGGTACTGCGTATGATATAAAATACGGTGGGCATTAATGGGTTAATTGAGCTCAAATCAAGTAGAAGAATATATACAATCTCTAAGTAAATAAGTTTACTCAACCATGAAATTAAAATTAAGTTAAATACAATGTACTTTAAACTTGCAAATTAACAAATTAATTACAAGACAACGTTATCAATCGATAGATACATAAATACCTCGTCGAAAATTAATATTTATGTCCTTGACCTAGGCGACCCACTTGGACAAGGTAACAGCTGGCCTACTTAGCAATTCAAGATCATCATGGCCGACCGCCAAACAACTGCTCTTGAACACATGCCGTAAGACTCAATCATGAAGATTACTTCAGCATAATTTTTGAAATTTAACGAATTCTTCTTTATAACACAATTGCTTGAAGGTGTCAATTCTATAAATTTCGAATGCCAGTGAAGCCACTTTAAGCGTACAATAAATCGCTATAACAGATAACCCTTAGAGCAAAATTAATGTAGGTTGACAAACATTCTTACCCCTAACCGTCAATGCAATTCTTGCAAAATAGGATCACCTTCCCAATGCAATAGCAAAATTATTTTAACAACTAGATGCTGTATTCCATCCATCTCTTATCAGAAATTGAATGGAACAGAATGGGTAAAGTGGAAAGACGCAAGACACTATAATGCGCATTTTATCCCCACATGGCTATGTTTTAACTAACAGTCGGAAATGAATATTTCTTAGTTTACACCCATAACACATGGCAAGTACTTAAAGCTGTATAGCTTCCAGAATTTGTGACAGTATAAACAAACTATTAGAATATAAAGAACACTTAAAAATTCGTTTAGAATATTTACATAAAACAGGTTACAGTAACAACTCAAACAATTAAAAACACACTTTACAAAAACAGCAGAAGAACCGTAATTGAAATCCCTAAGGTACAAAGAAGCTAACACTTGGTAATTAACCTGATATTATTTTTCTAGAATAAAACAAGTTTTAGATATTATTTAATAAAACTACAACTATTCAAATACTCTGATCACAAATTTTCCTGGTAAAAATCCCTTACAAAAAAATTATTGGGACTATCTTAAACTAGATACAAATACTTCAATATTAATTAAAAATAAATCTAAAAGTAATACTTGCAGAATCCACAAAAAAGCTCCTCGTAATTGAATATCTGTTATTTAAAATTGACCTCAAATCAGCTTACAAGATTTACTATATTTAAAATTCTTGTTTCAAACAGCAGTTACCAAAGTACATTTTTGGTTAAATCTTCCTTTTGATTATTTAATAAAATTTTTAAAATCGCATTTATCTTGTGCTTCTTTGTGGATTGAAAATAAACATTCTCTTATCGAATAAATTTTGCAAACTTTCTATATCTGAGCTAAGTTGTGTTACAACTGTATCTTATTAAATTTTGACTGTCGGTGCAAAACCATTTAAACAATAACCATATCCTATACCTCCTGCTTTTCAAAAGCATTTATATGCCGAAATTGATAAAATGATTCAGTTTGGTGTTATCTCCCCAAGTTCTCCCAGGAGTAAGTCATATTTTGCTAGTTGAAAAAAAAAGGAAACTATCATGTTTGTTTTGATAGTCGCAAATTAAATTCCATTACAATTCTTGACAGTTACGCATGATTTCATCTTACCCTGCTTAAGTAATGCTGAATATGTATCTTAAACAGGCTTTTTTTCAAATATCTTTGAAACAGTCATCTAATCAAAAAACTGCCTTTTGCGTACCCGGAAAAGGTTTGTATGAATTTAACTTTTTATCATTTGGTTTATCTAAATACTCTCAAACACTTCAACAAACCATGGACAGGACGCTAGGTCAAATTTTTAACCAAGTGCATGCTTTCATTTATCTTGATGTTTTAGATACCTCTAATACCATTGAAATATATATAGTAACTTTAAACAAAGTAGCTGATTGCTTAAATAATGTTAGTTTAAAGTCAACGAGAAGAAATGTAACTTTTGTTGTTCCTCTATTCCTTTTTTAAAGTTTATTGTAGATGAAAATGGATTGCAAGCTGAACCAAATAAAGTAAATGCCATCACAAATTTTAAAACCCTAAAACCGTAACAGAAACTAAACGCCTAATCGGAATGATTTCCTATTATCGTATTTTTCTCCTTAACCTATCTAATCATATCTGCCCTAATTACCACTATAACTAAAAATAAACTGAAAAGGCAATCTATTGATTACACTTCCGATGCATAAAAAGCTTTTGAAGAAACAAAAGCTTAAATTACCTCTGCCCTTATTTTAATTTCACCAAATTTCGATAAAACCTTTTATATTCCAACTGACACTTTACTTACTGGCTTAATTACAATTTGATTCCAACAAAAAGATAGTTTAGAACACCTTATTGCTTATGCTAGTCGTACTTTAACTACCGCATAAACAAAAGTATTCCACTACCAAACCAGAGCTTCTTGGAGTATCCTAAAATTTAAAGAGGTTATGTTGAAGGAGCCCGGTTTATAGTTATTACCAACTGTGCTGCCCTTAACTTGGTTAAATAATTTGAAACAACCTGCTGAACACTAGACCAAATGGAGTTTACATATCTCATCATTCATTTTTACTCTGTACCACAAACCTAGAAAATTTAATTTCATACCTCACATTATTTTTCGTGATGTGGCTGCTTTAAATCCTCCTAATTTTACTCCTGATATGTGGTATTCTAATATGGTAAAAAAAGTTATTGAACATTCTGAAAACTACCCATTATTTCGTGTTATTGGAGATCATTAATATAAATTTGTTAACTCTTCCTCACAAAAAGTTACAAATATATCATCATCATCATTTTATTTTCGACCTTACTTAAAATCGGTTTGACGCAGTTCTCACTTCCTTTTTATTCTGTGCTAATCTAAAAAGTTCTACATACTCTTCACAACCTACATTTCTAATAATTTGACTAATATAGCTTGGTATAGGTCTTCCTATACTCTTCTACCTTTTTCCTATCTATCTGGCTCTACATAGATATTAGCAACCTGATGTTTGTTAAAGAACTCCAACATGTTTACATAATTGCTATTTATAAGGAAATGAAATATTACCTAGTTATACCCTCCAAAAAAGAAAAAGTGTTAAATTATATGTTATGGTAAGGCTTAAGCAACGAATCGCTGCCAACATGCCATACCGCTAACTAATTGTGAGTTATGTCATGGTGACATTTATTAAATTATATGTTTTGGTAAGGCTTAAGTAACAAATCGCTACCAACATGCCAGACCGCTAACTAACTAATTGTGAGTTATGTCATGGAGACGTTTATTAAATTATATGTTATGGTAAGGCTTAAGCAGCGAATCGCTGCCAACATGCCAGACCGCTAACTAATTGTGAGTTAGGTCATGCTGACGTTTACTAAATTATGTATTGGTAAGGCTTAAGCAACGAATCGCTACCAACATGCCAGACCGCTAACTAATTGTGAGTTATGTCATGGTGACATTTAGTCAACTCATTTTTATTTATTTATTTTTGATTGTTTTATCTTCCACCTTACTTAAGGTCAGCTTGATATAGCTCTAAATTCTTTTCTATTCTGAGCTAGTCTAAAAAGGTTGACGTACCTTTCACAAGCTAAATCTCTAACAATTTGACTAATATAGCTTTGTCTAGGCCTTCCTAATCTATTTTTATTTGGTAGTCTATAATCTAAGACCTTAATAAATAGTCCCTCATGTCTTAACTGGTGCCCTATCATTCTATCTCTCCTGACCTTTAATTGTTTCCACATACAGGGTTCCTCACCTATCCTTCTATAAACTTTCTCATTTGTTACTCTATCTGTCCAACTAATCTTTAACATTCTCCTATAACACCAAGTTTCAAAAGCTTCTATCTTTTTCTTATCTATCTCTTTAATTGTCCAAGTCTCACTACGGCATAATAGAACGCTGCATAAGTACGACTTTAAGAAACTTTTTCTATTATCTAAACTAATACTATTAACGATTAGTAAGTCTTTCTGTTTTAAACGCTTTTTTAGCTTGAGCTATTCTAGCTACTATATCCCTTTTCCTACATCCGTCCTTTGTAATTATACTACCTAAATAGCAAAATTCATCTACCTCCTCTAACACGGTATTAACTATTTTTAATTTTGGTTTAGAACTAAGCTCTAACTCACTTGTTATTATCTTTGTCTTTCCTGAGTTAATTCTCATACTATAGTTACTCTGTAGTATCTCATACAATATTTAAAAACTCTCCTAACTCTTTTCTAGACTCTGCTATAATGCCTATATCATTTGCAAAATGTAGCATGTCTACTTTCTGTCCCTGTACACTAATACCTATCTCTTTTCTCTCTCTAGCTAAGTTTAAAGCTTCCTCAATATAAACATTAAAAATCAAGGGAGATAATATACAGCCCTGTCTAACACCATTTCTAATCTTAGCTTCCTTTGCTATTTCATCAGATCTAATTACTACACTTTGGTTTTTATATAGACTGTAAATAATTTTCTATCCCTATGAAAGATTCCTATTTTTCGCAAAACCCTGCACATAACAATCCAATTAACCCTATCAAATGCTTTTTCTAAATCTACAAATGCGAAATGAGCCTTTTTATTTTTTTGTAACCCTTTTTCGATAATTACCCTAATCATTAGTTTCGGTTCTCTAGTCCCTCTGTCTATACGAAAATCATATTGGTCTTCGCCTAAAGAATTCTCAGTCAAAGCTTCTACTCTATTTTTAATTATTATTATTAGTATGTTGGAAGCGTGGAAAGTTAAACTAACCGTTCTAAAATTCTCACACCTATCCGCTCCTGACTTTTTTGTGATTGGGATAATATTTTTTTTGAAATCTATTGGGACCTCACCTGCGTCATGTATTACTTATACTAGTTCATACAATCTGTCTAAAGTTTTCTAACTTGCATATTTTATTAATTCTGCAGGTACATCGTCTATCCCCGATGCTTTATTTAGTTTAAGATCCCTAACAGTTCTATCAAATTCCTCTCTTAACATTGAGAACCCTATTTCTACATCCTCTTCTTGGTCGTTCTCTAACTCATCCATATCGTCTCACTTATATAAATTTTCTAAATATCTTTTCCATCTATCTGCTACCTCAATTTTATTTATTAGAAGCTCATTATTCTCATCTTTAATACCATTATATTTTTTCTTATCTTCCCCGAAAAACTTTTTAACTGCCCTGTAAGCCCTGTCTGTTTTACCTACTCTCAAATCGTCTTGTATTCTCTTACAATTCTCCTACATCCATTTATATCTAGATTTTCTACACTCACGTACTATCGTGTTTCTAACTCTATTATATTTTTGCTTACTTTCACTATCCAATTCTCCGAAAGGTTTAAGCTTTTTTCTATTCTCTATTAAATCGCATATCTCCTTTGTTACCCAAGGTTGTCTCACTTCTATTTTTCTTTTACCTATAGTCTGTGTTGCTGTATCATGTACAGCCCTTTTTATTTCTATCCATCTATTTTCTACGTTCCCTCCTATAGCTATCTCTTTGATTTTATTATCTACTACTTGTTTATATTCCTCTTTTACCTCATTCTCATTAAGCTTACCTAAATCCCATGCCTCTCTTTTAACCTTTCTCAATTTTTTGAATTTTAGCTTACACTTCATTTTAACTAAGTTATGATCGCTATCTATGCCAGCCCCTGGATAACTACGACAGTTTTTAACTTGGTTTCTAAATCTTTGTTTAACTAAAATATAATCTATTTGGTATCTAACCCTATCACCCGGTGCTTTCCAGGTATATCTTCTCCTAACATGTTGTTCCAATAGAGTGTTTACAGTTACTAATCTATGTTCCTCGCAAAGCTCAACTAATCTTTCTCCTCTATCACTTTGTCTGCCATACCCAAATTTTCCTACCATTTTTCCCTGACTACCTTCTCTCACTGACGCATTAAAATCGCCCATAACTATTAAATTCTCATCTCCCTTTACTTTTCTGACTATAATATCCACGTAAACCTTTTCTACTTCCTCATTCTCGTACTGAGCTGTTAGCATATAAACCTGTACTAAAACAGTGTCTGTGGGTTTTGTACTCAATCTAACCATAATGAATCTATCACTAAATTGTAAGTACTCTTTAACTTTATGCCCTAATCTTTTACCTAACACTATTCCTACCCTCGCCAGTCCATTAGTTAAAGAAGTTGTAATTATGCTATAATTATCTTTCCAAAAGTCATTACTATCTGGCCATCTCACCTCAGTAATACCTAAAATGTCCAGCTTTTCTTTTCTCATTTCGACTAATAAATTGGTTAACTTATCTACTCAAAGCAATGACCTTACATTCCAAGTCCTCATTATTAAATCGAACCGTTGTTTTAAATTCTTACGATGACGAGCCCCAAGTACCCCCGCGAGATCCGGATGATGGGGTACTTTACCTCCAGACAAAAATTTTACTTGTGAGCTCTCCATCATACATAGTCGTGTTTTACGCTACGCATACCTGGGAAAATATTGTGGTAGGTTCTCATATCTTTCCACAACGCAGTTTTTAAAGATTTTAGCAAAAAACCGTGTCACGGCCAACTCCCAACAACCTTGTGAATTATTGAGGATCGGCCGAGACCAACCAACTTTCCTCCAATATCTTTTAGCCAGCAAGGCTGCTGCCCCTTGCTGTGCCTTTTAATCGCCTTTTATGATAAGCAGGCTTACTATTAGTGGTATTTTTGTCCTCTACTATAGGGACTCAAATATGCCTGAATGGAAATTGGTTACACCTAGCGCTAATAGAACTGATGTTTTAAAAATGTTTCATAATGATCCTGCCTTCACACATTTACGCATTACAAAATATATAGAGAAAATATCGAATTTTTGTTAGTGGCCCAATTTAGGACAGTCTGTTTGCCGATATATAACAAGCTGTAAAATCCATAACACAGAATAGTTCACAGGAAGTTCAGCCAGATGTGATGGGAGTGTTCAAAAAAATGTTAACCATTTCTCTTGATGCATTTGAACTATTTCCTTGATCTAAAAAGGGTAACCAACACCTATTGGTTGTAACAGATTGGTTTTCCAAATTTGTTTTCATTCATCCTTTAGCAAAGGTTACACTTCCTGCAATTATCAATTTTTAGAGCAACACACTTTTCTTATTTTTGGTGTTACTCAAATTATTCTTTGTGACAATGGTATACAGTTCATTTCATAAGAATAAACAAGTAAATCCAACAGAAAGTGTTAATCGTGTAATCATTACTGCTATCTCTTTCTATATCAAATCTGACCATACTATACTTTGTTCCTAGTTTTCGGAAAATGCACACCCCTCGATGGTAGTTATTATGGTTCTGTTCCTAACAATTCTGATGTAATTGAATTTGATGAAAAAATACATTGAAACAAAGACGAACAATCATTACCATCTATCTTTACCAATGTTAGAAAAAATTTATTTAAAGTTCATGAAAAATAAGTCATTACAACCTGCATGAAAAAGACATTTACCTTGCCTTGGGTGAATAAGTATGGAAAAAATCACATTCTATCTTATGCAACTAAAAAGTTTTCTAGTACAAGCTCTTCAACTTAGATTACGTGAAATTTCTCGCATAATTTCCCTATTGATTTATGAACTACAAGATTTAAATGGCAAACATGAAAGACACTGGCATATTAAAGATCTAAATAATTTTCGTTTGCCCCTAACGAGTAATACTTATTCATCCTTGTTTGCAAATCCTTCTAAATATATTCTTTTTTTTTTATTTTTATTTCAACCTATTTTTTCCTTTGATGTTACCTTCACATTATAAATATATGTCATCCTTGAACTTTCATTTTCTTAACTTCTGCCTAAATTCGATTTATATCTTTTTAACATCCAATCATATACTTGAATGTACTGTACTCTTGAACTTTGAATTGTTTCAAACCTTTTCATTTCATAAATAGCTCTTTAATTTCTAAAGAAAACCTCCCTCATTCCTAGTTATAAATTTTTTTTAGTCGTCCATATTCTCAAAAAATTCTATTTCTTATGAATTCCATCTTATATCTTGTTATTATTCCACAACACAATACATTCCTCTTATTGTGTTGAATATCTTTCGTTTGAACAACTCTGCAGATGTTTAGGGCTTGCATGAGTTGATTTTGGGTCGTGGATTACTCTTTGGATACGCATAGCAAGTGCAAACTATACCTCTGCAGTAAAAATTTCTACAGTTTCTACAGTTTCGGCTACAAAAATTTTCTATTCAAATTGTTTTCTTCCGTATATATTTTAATCATTTGTTACAAATTTCATTATCAATGATTTTTATATCATAGGGACATTAATGCAATCTTTGTTTTTTTCTAAACATGTTGGTGAGGGGCTGTCGTCTTTGTCATTTCACTGTTATTTCTTTTTGTGTTGGTGTACTCAAAATTTTCCTACTTTTAACTTTGATTTGCCATCTATTCTAAAATTATTTTAGTATGTCTGCGGTAGCTATTTGTTTTTAAAATTACTTTAAGTTGACTGAGTTACCTTTGTCTAAGTTTCTTCTCACAGTGGATGCACTAGGCAGGAAGATGATTTGTCTAGGTCTCATTTAGAGCAAAGTTATTTCTAATTATCGGTAAGTCGGTGTAAGGTTTATTTTATTGCTAATGTTGCAGATGGTCCCCAGACCGATCTGTTTAAATAGGGCATTCTCTACGTTCTACCTTTTCATTGGAAGATTATTCTAAACCTCTACTTCTTCTTATTCCTCTAACTCCGTTTTCAACTTTATATTTTCTTCTGTTAGGCATATCTTAGTCCCGAGACAACCATCCATCACATAAAAGTGGCGTTCCCCCCACTCTGGGCTGCTGACTATAGTTTGGCTGCCCGAGTAATGCTTCATTATCCACCATTTTTTTTATTGCTTTTGCTTAATGCAAGCCCTTCCTGAGTAAAAACCTCTCCTAAGGTTCCTAAGGGATCATTCTACTCCCCTGGGAGTTTCATTTTCTATTAGTATATTTGTGAGAGGAGGTGTGCCTTGACAAGTGTAAGGCCACTGAACCAAAATTAATTTTGATCAGGTTAAATTATAAATATTTTGTGTGTATCTTTCTCTATGAAGTTACTTTGGAGATCTTATCTTATCTACTTCATGTATGAAACCATTAATGGTTAGTTAGCTATTTTTTCTTGTGATATATTTGAGATGTTACTTGATTAATATTTCAATCCACAAATAATTTATTACCTAACTTTCTTGTCAAAACTGTCTTTATTCCAAAACTTATATTTCAACAACACACTTCAGTACAAAAATCTGGACCAAGCAGAAATAGACCCTCACGAAACCCTGGTTTACCTAAAGAAGCCGGCAGTGATTTTTAGCTGAAAGAGATGAACCGAGGATGCCTTGGCTATAGCTATTAATCAAAATAAGCTTTTGGCATATTTTAAATTGCTTTTTTGCATGTAATTCTATAGTCATTTGATGGCAATTATTTACGGCAATATTTGGGGCGTAATAAATTATGTCCGGGGTTAACGTAATAATTGACATGGACTGATAGCTTAAGAAACTGAATCATTGAAAGCAGCAAAACAGTTTTGAATTCTTCTTCCTTACAATATTTTACAACTCCTTTACACATGGATGTTTCCTGATAATAAAATATTAAAAAAGATTCAGACATTCATTTTTATAGCAAAAATTGAAAAAATTAATTTGCATACACATACTGAAGTATTGGTAAATTTAAGATTTTATCATATACTTACTGTTAGTTTTATTGTACTCTGGTAAATCTTTTATATAAGGCAGTTTATTTTCAGTAGTAGTTCTTAGTGCACAACGTGACTTTTTATAAAGGATCTGATCAGTAGTTGGTTTTTGATTTTCAGACCCTAGAACAAGCAGTAGATTAGAAATGGTATGAAGTAATAACATAATAAATACCAAAAAAAAAACTAAACAACATATTAAGTAATGTAATTTTAATAAGAATTATTAAATAATATATAATATGTGTATGTGTGCACATGTGGACACACACACACACACACACACACACACACACACACACACACACAGTAGTGTAGAAAGTTTATCAAGGTTTTTCCTGATTATTATATCATCATATTCAGTAACTATAACTTACCAGTAGTTAAATTGTCTCAAGGTACCTCATGCTTAAACTATCCAGAAAATTTAAAAAAGTGGATTTTAGAGAATTGCTTTAACTTTATTAATATTTACCAGTAAAATCATTTGCCAAATAATAATGGGATATTCTTGGATTTTTTAAACAATTAATTATGCTACTGACATTCTATTAATGGAAAGACCTCAGCATACGTCACATACTTTTGATTTACAAGTAATTAAAAAACAGAAAATGTTTAAAACAGGTAATAATGTATTATGATTTTAAAAATGGTAATCATAGAGGGATAGATAAGTATTTGTGTAGCTGTAAATGGAATGCAGTATTAAGAGATTCCAATGTTAATCCTGCTGTTCCGAAATTTTATGGTATTCTATATAATGATAAAAACCTCTTCATGTAAAGAAAATTTGCAGTGTAGGATACTTCAAACTCAAGTCGCTCTACAGATATAAAATGTCACTACCGCCACAAAGTGGAAATTATGTCAATGTCTTATACTAAGTCATATTTACAACTGCAACACAGTATACTTCAGTTATCTTTCAGAACACTATAAAAATAAGTTACAAATCTTACAGAACAGTTGTTTAAGATTTTCATATAATGTGCCATACACGGAACATGTGACCCCTGTGTATAATAATTTGAGCATTCTTAAGCTAAAATTTCAATGTGAGCTGTTTTTTGCTATTTTTCTGTTCAATATTTATAAGAGTAAACAGCCTAGTTATTTATAACATTTTAAATGTACGATGCTCTAATCACAACCTTAATCTTCGCAGCCACAATACATCAACCATTCCAATATATAAAACAACCAAGTTCAAGTGTTCATTTGAATAGCATGCTGCAATAATATTTAATAAATATATTGATTTATATTTAAGAGCAAGTTCAGTTCAAACCTTCAAAAATGCATTGTTAACTAGAATTATTGAAAAGCAGAACCACATATAATTGGTGTACAGAGGTACTCTGTGAAAATCAGCTTTGCTGACAAAGTACCCTTTAAATAATTATTATGTTTATTATTTAATAAACTATTCCATTCTATTTTAAATGATAAAGATTTTAAAATCTTTCGTGATGTTTATGATGCGTAGCGACAAGAATCAGGTTCGGTTATAAACAATCAAAAAAACAAGGGGTCTTGGACTGACAAGTGGGAATATAGAAATATTTCTTGGTCATCCGACATCAAAATTTTAGGTATACAATTATCTGGAAACATCAGAGAAGTCACACACATTACATATGAAAGGCTAATAATTTCGATAGAAGAAACTTTAAATAAATGGAGACAAAGGTTACCTATAAGTTCTATTAAAGGAAGAAAAATTATTTTAAATCAATTTGTTGCATCACAAATTTGGCATTTTGTACAAGTACTACCATTTAGTGTTCAACAAATAAATCAACTTCAAAGAAAATTTAACGATTTTGTGTGGAATGGTAAGCAGTGGACCATCAAACAAGACTTGTACTTACAAATCGAAAACGGTGGTCTGAGGTTAGTTCACATAAAAACCAAACAACAAATGTTTAGACTGTTTTCAAACCTAAACAGATATGGGTGACACTACTGAAACAGCTTATTCAAACAAGTAACCTAATCAAAACCACCTGGCAATGGCTCTTTATGGAAACCATATACAGAGCTCACCTGAATCAGAGAACCATTTTCTGTACAATATATTAACTTCTTGGAAGTGTGATTATATTAAAATACCCAACTTCCCACAACATAAAGATGGCATTGGTAGTGCTCTCATAACTTCGACTAGATTAATTGGCAGCTTTATAAAACCTGCGCTTTTTAGCAAAACATGGACGCAATATGGATTCCAACAACTAAAAGATTTTGTAGAAGAAGGCAAATGGTTGAGTGATGAACGCATTAAAGTTAAATTAAGAAATGCCCCCAAAACTGTGAAAGACATGTTTGTACTGCACTATCAACGAATTCGCACGTACGTCACATCATAGTATAACATAAAGCTGGATGATAGTCGTGTTCCACTACAAGTCACTTTATGTACAGAAAACGGAGAGTATATTAATATTACTAAGAACAATAGAAGCCAAATACATAAATTCTTGATTCTTAAAAAACAAAGATACTAAAGGAAATACAAGTATACTAAAGGAAGAAAAACTTCTTTGGACGACTTTTTTCCAAGCACCATCATTAGGGAGTGACTCTAAGGTTTCGTGGAGATTTACGAAAAATCGACTCGCTGACCTACAATTTTTGTATAAAGCAGGATATTCGCCAAAGCCTATGTGTCCATGGTGCAATACGGAGGCAGATACGTGGCACACTCATTTCTTGTATCAAAGCTGATGAGGTATGGAAATTTCTTATACTGATCATAATTATGCATCAAAAACACATTTTTGAATGAGAGTTGCTCGGAGGGTTCTCAAATGAATCCAAACGTGTGAAATTAGCAAACTATTTAATAACTACCGCAAAGAGCACAATTTATTGGTGTACTATTGAAAAGCACATATTCTAACACACATTTGTTATACAAGGAACTTTTGGTACATAGAATAAAATTAAGAATTTCTCAGGAGTTTGTATGGCATACCATTCAAAAATTTATGGACATTTGGTGTAATAGAACAGTACTCTGCTGGATTGAAAGTGATATAGTTAGATTTACTCCACTTTTGAATTAATGTTTATATTCACAACTTTTAAAAAATGGTACATAAATCAAATACCTTTAATAACTCCTGTAGTAACATAGATAGATTTCAATTGTAAGGTACCAATATTGTTTTAATAAATAATAATAACGCCCCCCTCCACACACACACACACGCACGCGCACGCACGCTCGCGCCCACACGCACGCCCGCTCGCGCCCACACACACATGCATGCACATGCGTGTGCACACACACACACATCTCAACATCCTGGATTGCATGCGAGCCTTCCGGTTTCTAGCTGCCAATGGCTAAAGCACAACATGGTTGTGCTAAGCTCTCTGTCTTTGGAGATCTGACCACCTACGGTCAGGACAGAGTTACGGGCAATCCGATCAGCCGTAGGGGCAAAGTTGGACGTCCCAAGGGCAAGTTGTACAACGCCACTTGGATTTATGCAAAGTGAATTTATTTGCCGTAATAATTAGTCAACAGTGGTAACGCATATAACAATAATGATTGGAAATGACATCTTGGTTGACAAGTCACCTGACAACATAATCAATTAAAAAAATCATTAAGACAGGATCTTTGAAATTGGATTCTACTAAAACTGAATCATTATTTCTAAATAATGGACTAAATTGTAGTTTAACCAAAGTGAACCGTGAGATATGTGAACTTCTTAAGAACAAAATTATAGAACTATATTCGTTCATTAAAAAGAAACGTAATGTGCACCACAAAATTAGAAGATTGGTAAGTGATATCTGCACATTACGTGATCGAACATACAGAGACATTGAGGTAAATGTACTTCATAATGTGGGTACATGTATGACCCCGAAAAAATTCAAAAGTAGAAGTACGAGCACCCCAGTAGTTACACCAGTAATAAATAAAGCGATAGATACTAATTTAAATGTTCAACATTCACCACCAAAAATGAGAAAAAAACTTGCTATTCCATTAAACAAACAAAACGGCTCATTAGCAAGTAATGCAGGATCTCAATCTATAGCAGCAGAAAAGTCTACCACGTTGCTATTCAATAATCCTATCAATCCCATGAACTTTAATATTGATAAACAAGCAGAACATAAAAGCAGATTAAGTCAGAATTCAAGAATACGTCCAGATGCATTAATAATTAAAAGGAAAGGTGAAATGTCTTATGCTGACATATTGAAGAAAGTTAAAAGTGTACCAGATCTAATAGAACTTGGATCAAATGTTAGCAATATTCGCAAAACAGCTAACGGTGAACTTATCTTAAAACTACATAAAACAGAGAATTCGAAAACAAAAGAGTTTCAAAACACTTTACAACACGAATTGATCAAATACTGTTGGAAATAAAAGATTTAGACGAAGTAACCACTTCAGAAAAAGTATATGATGCTTTGAAATCAGAATTTAAAGATATGTCTGATATATATATATATATATATATATATATATATATATATATATATGTACACACATATAAAGTCTACAAGGAACACATATGGTGGTACACAGACTGTTGTTATCAGCCTTCCAACTAAAATTGCAACAAAGGCACTAGAACTAGAAAAAATAAAAATAGGTTGGATAGTCTGTAGAATAAGGAAAAAATTAAATCCATTTAGATGTTTTAACTATAATCATATTGCACGTAACTGCAAAAGTACTATAGACCGTTCAAATATTTGTATTAAGTGTGGTGAAGGAGGTCACGTTATTAAAACATGTACTAACTCCCCTAAGTGTACCCTGTGCAGTGAAAAAGTTTCTACTAACCATATTCTAGGAAGCATAAAGTGTTCAGCATATCGGAGTGCTGTACAATTTCTTAAACATAAAACATGAAGCTTTTACAATTAAACCTAAATCATTGTGAAGTTGCCCAAAAGCTTTTGTTACAATCAATAAGTGAACTAAACATTGATATGGCTATTGTTTGTGAATAATACAAAGACATAAAAGATGTGCGTTGGGTAGCAGACATTAATAGTAAAGTCGTTATTTGGGCTTGTGGTAAGTTTATTTCCAAGAAACTATGGACAAAAAGAAAACGGTTTTGTGCGTGTTAAAATAAATAACATTTATATCTATAGTTGTTACATTTCTCCAAATGCGTCATATATAGAGTTTACTAGCTTCCTTGATAGACTAGTTAGTCATGCGAGGGATCGGACTCCAGTCATCATTGCAGGAGATTTTAATGCATGGGCCGTTGAATGAGGTAGTCGACTAACTAACAAAAGGGGACAAACAATTTTAGAAACGCTCTCTGTTTTAAACATAGTGTTAGTAAACAAAGGAAATTCTTACACTTTTAGTAGAGGTAACATAGGACCAATAATAGACTTGACATTTATGAGTAGCTCCTTAATAAAAAACAATGTATACTGGAAAGTGTCTATACACTACACTCACAGCGATCATAATGCAATATTATATGAAGTGCGTAACCAAATTAAACAGAACCAAATACCAAAGGTTAAACCATATGGCTGGATAAGTAAAAATTTTGATGAAGAACTATTCAAAATTATACTGGATGAATGTAAAATATCAGGTTCAGCAAATTCAAAAACCAGTCAACTACTAGACACTTTAAAGAAGGCCTGCAATGCATCAATGCACAAAAAGTCACCCTATAAAGGACGCAATAACGTGTACTGGTGGAATGATCACATTGCTGAACTTCGTAAAGAATGTCTTCGTTTACGGATACAATATCAACGCTCTCAGTGTAAAAGCAACTTCAATAATCTTCGGGAGGAATATAAAATTGTAAAGAAATTGATTATTATCCTTGGGAAAGGCCTTATAAAACAGTAATGGGAAAATTAAAAAGAAAACATTTTTCACAACCCACATGCCCAATCTTTCTTAAGAAAATAGTAAACACCTTATTCCCAAAGCAATGCGAAGAAAAATATGGAAATGCAATAACCTGCAATGAAGAATGTATACCACCAGTCACTGAAAGTTAAGTGCTAGATGCTTGTAATAAGATAAGAAAGAACAAAGCACCATGACTAGATTGCATCCCCAACACTGCTCTTAAAATAGCTATTAGAAGCCGTCCTGACATCTTTGCATCCATATATAGTTCTTGTTTAAATGACGGGTGTTTCCTCAACCATGGAAAGAACAGGTTCTAGTATTAATACCCAAAGATAATAAACCTCCTGACAAACCATCGTCATACCGTCCAATATGTATGCTGGACACAGTAGGAAAGATCTTAGAAAAGATTATAAAAAACAGATTGGAAATGGCTATAGAAGAGGCAGCCGTACTTTCAGAAAATCAATATGGGAAAATCGCGTTTTACAATTGATGCAATTAACTCGGTTCTCAATATTATTCAGACTAAAATCTCAGGGAAAAGATGGAAAAGAGGATCTAAAAATTACTGTGCAATAATAACATGGATGTCAAAAATGCATTTAACTCTATTAAGTGGAGTTCCATAGAAAAATCTATTGATATAGCATCGGTACCTACATATATAAGAAGAATTATCGGGGACTACTTTAAGAATAGAATCCTCAGATACGACACTGATGAAGGCCCACTACTTTGAAATTTAACATATGATCCTCAGGCTTAAATTACCGGATGAAGCTAAAACTGTAGCATTTGCAGATGATTTGATACTAGTGGTTACTGCAAAGCTAAAGGAAGAAATCGTACAAATCTGCAATGAATCTGTGGAAATAATTAGGCAATATCTAAAAAGTTTAAACCTTAAACTAGCTGCAGAAAAAACTGAAGTCCTTGTGTCCAGCAGAAAGATACGTGAAACAATAAACCTGCATATAGGTAATCACGAAATTACTTCTAGTCCCAGTGTGCATTACTTAGGTGTGAAGATCGACGACAAATTACCATTTAAAGAACATTTGTCCTACGTGAGCAAAAAAGCAGCAAACACAACAACAATACTCTCACGACTAATGCCTAATGTTGGTGGACCAAAAACTAGTACAAGATTACTTTTGGCATCGGTTGTTACATATATAATCTTTTATGGAGCTCCTATTTGGGCTAATGCAGTAAAAATAAAATTGAACTGCCGTAAAATTTCTTCCATGTATAGATTAAGCACTCTACGAGTAATATGTGCGTACCGCACAATTTCTTATGAAGTTGCATGCATTATCGCAGGCATGCCCCTGATTGAAATATTAACACACTACCGTCGAGATTGGTATCATAGAGATAAAACTAGACCAAAAAAATAAAAAAAGAAAAGGCAGAATGAATAGCGAAATTGCAACAACGTTGGGATACATCGCAGAAGGGTAGATGGACGTACCATATGGTACCACTTATAGAACCATGGCTCAATCGATGTCATGGAGAATTAGGCTTTTATCTAACAAACTTGTAAGTGGTCATGGGTGCTTTAGAGCATACTTCAATAGATTTAAATTAGATACAACTCCTAATTGTCCAATGTGCACTGACGTTCTTGAAGATGCAGAACACACATTTTTTCACTGCCCACGATTTAACGGACCATGTGAGAAACTAACTACTCTTACAAAAATAAACCTAAGTCCAAATACGTTGATCCAGAAAATGGTAGAATCAAAAGAAGTATGGTTAGCAGTTACCATATTTGCTGCAATGGTAATTAAAAAACTGCAACAAATTGACAATACAAGGAGAGAAGCGTTAAATACATAATATAATTATATACATAAAACACGACCTTGCTATCAGAATTATCTTAATCGAAGAACACATGATTTAACCTCATTCATAACTGCGTATAGATTGAACTTCGTGTTTTGTAATGAAACTCAACCAATCAAAGAATAGGTAGATATGAATTAGACTATATCTGCAATTAATTCCTAATCGAAACTCTCATGAATATTCTTTATGAATTATGCATATTACAATTACTACAACATCCAATGTCCACGAAGAAATTGGTCCGACTTCGACTAGCTTAAAACGTAAAGCCCGATTTTTCATCCGAGTACCAAGTGAATCAATTAGGATGCAGAAAGTCACTGTGGGGTGTACGAAAAATTTAATAAGACACCATTATCATTGAAGTTAATAAAGAAAATTATATGAGACGGACAGATCCAAATAATGGAACAACAAATTACTCGTTCTATAAAATCGAATCCTCAAAGAAGAGAGTATGAGCAACGACCACTTCTCATGAAGTTATGCTTAATTGCAGTTCCGCAAGAAGATATTGGTATTGAGAATGCAGTGCATGTATTTATTAGTAATGTAACTTATTTATGTTAAAATATAGATATTACAACTGTTAAAAAAACACACACACATATACATGCATGCATACACACACATAAAACTGATTTGTGGAAGATGGTTATTGCTTCAAAAGCTTAAACAGTTATCTCCTACGTGCTACAATAAGAAATTATTAAATGCAGTCCACTGTTACTGAAAACACTGGAAGCTTTTAATGATCATTACAATTAATGAGTTCTGAAATATTTTATACATGTTTCTCAATTTTGTGTATAAACAGCTGTACTGATAATTCGTTGCAAGTGGTTTACATACTACTACTCAGTTATTGCAAAATCTGATACTATTTTGGTGATGCATCAAATGTTTAACACCAAGCACTTGCAAAATGTCTACTTTTGTCTGTTTTAGTGCATTATTCATTATACGTATAAAATGTAACTGTAAGGTTGTCAAACCTTTACTAATACACATTCATATGTGGTTGCATATATATTATTTCATCTTTCCATGATCTTTTTTTAAATAAATCTCAAACTCTTCTTTATCTGGAATGGTTTTGTTTCTAAGCAAATCACTAAAAGTATTTAAACAGTTTTAAATTCTCCTTTTTTACAAATCTTTACAACTACTTACACCTAAACTTGTGTTAATATTTTGTTTGTTGGTAATATAGTAATTCAGACATCATATTGGTAAATTTAATACTTCAACAAATACTTACTGTTAGTGTTACTGCACTCTGTTAAATCGTTTTCATAAGGTTGTTCATTTTCAGTAGTACTACGTGCAGCAACACATTTATCTTTGCAAACCAGCTCCTTAATGGTTGGTTTTTTATTTTCAATTTCTGAAATAATTAGTAGATTAGAAATTTTACGATATAAAATAAAAAACACAAAGACAGGAAAAGGTCAAGTGATGGAATTTAATTGGGGACTGTTAACAACTTCTGAATGCTGAAGCAATAGGTATGTAGAAACAACAAAAATAACCCTACAGTGGCAGCGTTTAAACCAAAGAATAATAAATTATCATTTTAATGTTAGTATATTTGGAGCAAAACTGAGGAATCATTTCTAAATGCCGAAAGTCTCCACGAAAGAACTATTTGTATAATTCTTCAGTTTTTTCAAGCTGGTTTTGTGCCCTATCCTATAATTTGTGCTTCAAAATAAAGATCATGTAATTCTTAATAGTTTTAACATATGTGCAATGCCTATCAATAAGAGTAACAACACAACACGTTATTGTACTACTATAAAGTTCTCTGTGCACTATCCATGCTTTTTAATTGTTTTTTTAAAAACATAGTTCTTTTATTTGAAGTTGTTGCAGCAGTTAAATTTGGTCTTTATCTACACCTTTTCATTCCCAAAACCTTGGTTATAATTATGAGTATAGGAGTTAAAATGCTTGTTAAACAAGTTTGCTACAAGTAAAGGATCCATTATAACCATAAAATTATTATATATTTTATTATTTTTTACAGCTGTATTAGGGTTTGCTATTGACCATCCCACTAAGCGATTTTTTATTTATTATCTGCCAACAAGATCTTTTTATGTATAAAAATGTTATTGTTTTTATTGAAATAACTACAATACATTCATTTGCAATGTTATTACTTGATAGTTATTTGTTTTAATAAATCTGTATAATTGCATTACAGATACTAGTATTGTTGCAATTTTTTTCAAAAAGGCTTCACCTTCGATTGTATTATTTAGGTTCAGGGGATATTTAAACTTTACACGGGTAACTTTTCAGTATTATTGTTTAAAATAAGTGTTACGTAAAAACCACACAAAGATTTAGTTGTCACAAGTCTAGACACTGATTTACAATTTGTGGTTTGAGAAGTTGCAAGGATTGCATTTTTCATGTTTAATGTGCAACTGTGCCCACCAATATGCGCCAAAATATTAACCTATTTTGGAGGGGTGATTCGTGTTAATCGATACGCCAAAATAAGCAGACTTTACTACCGGCCTACATTGAGTACGGAAGTGTTTCGTAGAGTTTGAACATTCAGTGAAGTAGTACATTTCCCTTCCATTTCCTCAACCGTTCTACAAAATATCGGCATTTCATCGATAGGAAAGCTACTGCCAACCAAACAAGAGGACATCTGAATGCCCTCTCGAGATTAAAGGCACAACAGGATAAGGATAACCACATGGTAAGTGCTAACTTTAGACTTTAGGACGCATTTGATGTCCCAGAAGAAATTTAAATCGATGTAAATTTGAATATATTTTATAATATTTATTGCAGTATATTGTGTAGTAAAAGTTAACGTTACAATATATAGAAAATTCTATTTGCTATATAATAAATAATATTATAAAAATTTTAAATCATTTTCATAAAATATTAAAGATTGGGAGAGGCATCTATCATTATTCACGCAGACAGTCAACCATCTAGAATGAGTCTTACACAAACAAAAAACTTCAAAACCTTTTGAGCGACTTGAACAGTTGCTCAAAAATTTGGCCTTCCCATAATCTATTCACAAACAACTAAATTTTGCAAGTTTTTATATACATTTTTTATTGATTATCTGTAACAAGAGCAATTAATTTTTGATGATGCTCATATGCCCATTTATTGATTGAATATAGTTTTGGTTTTATTGAAAGGTTTTATTATTATGTGAAAAGTTACACAATTTTGATAAAAAGTTTGAAAATACTCCTATATAAAAATGCCCGAATTTCAGTACAAATTTGTGTACTCCACTGTTACCCATTAAAGAATTTACTACTTTTGTTCTATTGTATTCTTGGTTAATTTTGTTGCCGTATTTACTACGTATGGTTGTTTTCCAATTAATTATCTAAATCAAACAGGTTCAAATATCAAAAATCTTCTAAAATGCCATAAAACAGTTCAGATGTTAAAATTGCAAGTTTAGGACCTAAGAGGGAATTATAAAGAAAGTGCTATATGTCCGTATTTTGGGGCATTACTAAAAGGATGATATGAAACAGACACTAATGGTTTGTAAAACTTAAAATTATTCATTTAGCTTCCTTTTGAATTTTGCCTGGCTAGCTCAATGGAATTGATGGAGATTTCAAAAAGAAATAATACACAGCAATATCACAAAGCATTTATACAGTATTAAATATTCTGTCTTACACAAAAACATTTAGAACATTTACAACATTGTTTCTTTCATACATAAAATAATTTCTAAGAAGTATTGATTACAAACAAAAATTGTTGCTTACCTTATTTTAAATTTACAGAATTAAACTTATTCTTTTGAGGATGGTTTACCTGGTTGTTTATTGCTACGCTTGGAAGGTTTGTTTGGTCAAAAAAAATCCTTGACAGATAATCTATTAAAAGGTCAGAGTATTTCAAACTCTGATCACAAATTCTCCTGGAAAAACCCTTTACTTAAAAATATTATATGATCAACACATTATTATACCTTACATTAAATATAAATCAGTTAAAATACATCTAAAAGTGATACTTGCAGAATCCAAAAAACGTTTCTCGTAATAAAATATCCTCTTATTTTAAATTGACATCAAATCAGCTTACAAGATTCTCCATAAAAAAATCTCATTTTAAACAGCAATTACCAAAGTACATTTTTGGTTAAATCTTTCTTTCGATTATTTAATAAAGTCTTTAAAAATAGTGTTATCTTGAAAAACTTTCCAGCTTGTAATTAATAATTTTTATTTTTCGTTGTAGGTTACGTTTAAAACATTGCTTCTTTATTCATTGCAACCTCGCCACCGTTAAATTACAATATGCTTACTGCATACTCAAATACTATTTCTGCAAAGCAACTGTTCGCAACTTAAAATAACATTTCGCATTTGAATTAATCGAATCAAATTAATGAATGAAAACAAATGACTCCCTTTGATAAATGCTACGTTATATATTCAAATTTATGTTTCTAGAAGCTAGTAGAAAAATGTGGAACATTATGATGCAAGCTTTCTTGGAAAAACCAATTAGCGTCTCAATTTGCGGCATCTTATTACCCAATTATCTAGTTCCAGTTACTCGTAACCTGCTATTTGTCCTTGTTTCACATATACTATTATTGCGGCGTCGCATACTAATGCTAAAAGATAATCAATTCGTATCTGATATTTCATAGATTTTTATAAGTTTTCCGTGTTCCTGCCGCTTCTAGGAATAAAATGTTCATTTATTAATACGTTTATACAAATTTGACGAATTCTCCCAAAACTTCCTTTCCTATCTAGTCTATTCCAAAAAATTCGCTATTCAAAATAAATTTGTGTAATCCACAGGGTAATTAATTTAAACTTTAATTGCTTTTTAAAGCAAAAGGGGTTTCGTTTTATATAAACTATTTGCTTTCATGTTTCAGTACACAAAATTATTTATTAATTTTGGGATTTTAAATACACGTTGATTGTAGTATCTTATGCCATTTAGAGCAAATAAAAGAATATTTTTATATGCATCGATTTGTGTTAGCATTGAAACGCCTTTTACGGTATCTTACAATAAATTATTTTTATAAATTATGTTACTTGCTCTTTATTTACAATATGCTTATATAAGACAGATTGATTATTTATACACACGCAATTTGCGTTTTGCATGGCACTTTAATGAATAAAAGTATGCTTGTATTTTACAGGCTGTAAACATGAATTTGCAAAAATTTCTATTTTTCCGGTTTTCCATTATATTTTGGTGGGATTTATTTTTAGAATTTGGGTTTCAATGACTTCTCGTGACTCCTTATCACGTCATTTTCCCCCAAATCAAAATATAAAATTCGAAATCTGTGTTATTTTTCCGCATACATGAGTAATTTTACTATTTTTATTTCTAACTACTTGCTATCTATAACTAATTCTATAACTTTTTAAAATACGCATAATCTTTTCACGCTGTGGCTCTTCTTCTTTAACAATCCACCTATTTCTATCTTATAATTAACTAAACCGTCCTAAACTCTATACTAATATCATCTATAATTTAACATTTCTATCCTATATTTCTCACTTTTTATATTTACACACGATCTCATCAAGTCTCATTTCAAACAAAGTTCTCTTCACTATCTTAAACTCATCGTATTATAGCATATTCCTCTCTAAATTATCATAATCTTGGAAAAATATGGGGTATAAAATTTTCACAAAGTTGTCCCAGCAACTACCTAGCTATACTACTCACATCAAAAATTATGGTCTAGAATTTCTATATCTAGCCTACTTACATAACTTTCAAATTGTATATCTTTCAATTACATATCTTTTAACTACTCTGCATTAAATTCTGTGTGCATATACCATTTAAAACAAAACTAAAACGTTCATGGTGATCTAATGTCTGGAGATGAGTAGTTCATGTATACTAAACGAAAATTAATTTTGTTAGTTATTTTACAAAGAGAACTAGCCAATGACCGGTATCGCTGTGTTTGCGGCTTATGAGATTGGAGCGTCCCTCATTGCAAAACAACCAACAAAGATCTTGAATGATATGAGAATTATAGTGTATTTTTATATACAAAACATTTCCCATACGCTCTCTCTATACTTGAATATAAACAACTATCAGAAACTTTTCAAATTTTCGCTATTTTAATAAAGGTGACATTGTCAGACAAAATTTAATAATATTCACTACTAGTCTATGACAATTAAGGTGGAAAAAACATATGACCTGTTATCCACTATAACATTAGCAGACTTTCTAAGAAAGCACTAAACCTAATGTTATTGGGGATCTCAGCCGACAGAAGCTAATGCACTTCTAGCTTAATGGTTATCTAATTTTGTCTGGAGATGAGTAGTTCATGTATAGTGAATTATTTGATGAAGGATAATGAAAATCAAACACAATAATATGAATAATATTGGTACAAGGTCACAACTGCTGATTTTAATCGATTAAAAATGAAACTAGGAAGTATTTAATGACGTTAGTTACGATGGAAATGAAACTTTGACAAGCACTATTTGACAATAACAAAGTATAATTTTGTTTTTGTAACTTATAAGGATATTTAAATATTAGTAACTTAAGCTAGAATAAGTTCTTATTTCTATCAAAATTATTTGTCAAGGGGGTAATTTCCAGCAATTTTTGGGGAAATGTGGTATCCCAGCTACATGTAATTATTAAAAATTCGAAATCCATGCTAAAAATAAGGCTAAGCAAACCAAATTCAGACAGATTGTTTTGAACCGTAATAATCTCGCAGAACTGATACAAAATATTCAGTATCATTAAAATTAGAAGAAAAAGAATTATAATCAAGAAACGGCTAATGTGAGATCTCCATAAATTTGCAAAATTCGAGATATGGTTCAATATACCTATATATATTTATATAAAGCGAGGTTCGTGTGGTGTAGATTAAAAAGCAACAGTAATTTCACTGCTGATTACAGAATTTACTATATTGTTTTGCATGTTACAGTGTCCGCTTAAGTAATGTTATATATTTAAATAGTGTAATTTTTGTTAAGCTTATTTATTGAAGTGTGTTCTTAGTGTAGGATACTTAATATTGTTATTGTAGTATTGCATACAACCTTGAGCGCCAAGTGGGAAGTAACATAAAAGTTTGATTATTTAAAAAAAAAGACTGCAGAAATTAAAATTATTTGGAATATGTGAGTTGAAGTTTTTATTAAAGATTAAGAGGAATTCACACAGTTTTTAAAGGTAATTGTTTATTTTCCTTTAGAAAGTTATATTTTTGTTTATTCTCCTTTAGAAAGTTATATTTATTATAATATTGTACAGGCTATAAATATCGAAAAAATATTCTAAAAAGAAAAATAAAACTTATTAATACACTCCTAGTATACGAACCGAACAGATTTATCGCTAGAACCACTCAGCATTTGATATAAAATTTTGTAATTGAAATAATTGCTTGCTAAAATGTGATAAAAACTGACAAAAAAAAATTACCATCTCATAGACTTGCACCTGTCAAGTGAAATCTTACAATGTTATTAGTGTTACAATTAAAAACGTTAAGTCAGATATTAATCTTTCTAAAATACAAGCTCAATCAACTTTCTAAATGGATAAAATTATTTTTGATTTACCCAAGTCAAATTAGCGAATGCTCTAAGAAATATAAAGGTTGCTGTAATTGTGTAAACTCGAATGCTAAGTATAAACTAAACCATAAAGTACATCACGAAGCAAATAGCAGTGAGTGCCCTACATACAAGTATTACATCCAGAAATTGAGAAGCACAATCAATTACTCTTGTAAGTAATATGAGTGTGTTATTTATAAGAAGCTGTGTTAATTTTTTATTTTGTATATAAATACTTAATCATCCAATTATTTTCATATTCAAAAGTGGAACAATGTATCATTCTTTCATATACATATGTAAGTTATGAATAGTTCTGAAAAAATAGTATTAGATGAGATAGACAGAAGCGCAACTACACACTCAGATGTAGGTGGATGATATAAATGTCTTTAGGAATAAGTTGCTTACAAAAACTCCAATTTTTCATATCTTGCATTTAAATATTAGGGATGTTTATAGTCATTTTGACGAGTTGATACTATTTTTGGAGTCTTGTAGCTTGCAGTCAGTAGATATACTCATACTTGGTGAAACAAGAACAAATTTTAGCCTAGAACAGGTTGCCTTACCTGGTTATAACACATACTATAATAATAGTACAATTAATCAAAACGATGGACTAATATTTTTAATCGATAAACTAAATTGTGAAATAATATATACAGTATTACCTCTTTCGTCTGCAACTATATCCAATATTAATTTTAAAAGTAATATGCTGACCTACAATATTATGTCATGCTATAGATTTCCTTCTACTTGCGATAAAAATTTTATAACTGATTTAGAGAATTTCTTATCAAATACCCAAACTAAAAATGTAAATATTCTTATAGGTGACTAACTTAGACTTAAGAAATAACTCTAATATATCCAATCTGTATTTATCTCTACTATCATCACTAGGTTTTATATCTTATACCAATACTTTTACTAGGGTAACTGACACATCCAAAAGTTGCATAGATCATATCTTTGTTAAATCTAATATGGACAAAAATTTATACAAAATCAATAGGTCTGTGATAAACCACAATATAACAGATCACTACCCTATTTATTTGCAAATTACGAGCAAGGATTTGCAAGTTATTTGCAATAACGAGAATACTAAGGTACAATTTAATAAAATTAATTTAAGATCATGTTTTATCGTGTAATTTGCCAGTTGATGCATGGATGGCATTTACCAAAACATTTGAAAATATTTATAAAAGCTGTCAAATGACTGTAAATAGAAGAACAAAACATAAGTTATAGCCCTGGATAACTAATGCAATAATAATATCAATAAAAAAAGGGACCAAATGAAGAAACTTGTAATAATAATGAAATAATTCCGGAAAACTATAAGGCCTACAGAAATAGACTTCATAAAATAATTAAGAAAGCTAAAAGGTTGTATTGTGCCAATCAAATTAACAACAATGCTGGTAACCTGAAGAAGCTATAAAAAACCATCCAAGTGGTAACTGCTCCTTCAACAAGGGCACGGCCAACTATCCACATCACGAATGATAATGGCAATTCTTTTACATCTGAGCTAGAATCGGCAAACTACATTAATAATTATTACGCTAGCATTGGAGCTGACATGACTTCAAGAATATCAAGCCACTTGTAGAAGCAAAAAATATGTATCCCAATTTAAAGGACTCACTATTTCTCACTCCTGTCCAAAAAAATGAACTAATAGGTCACATCAACTCATAAAAAACGTTTCTGCTCCAGGATTTGATGAAATTAGAGGATAATTAATAAAAAGTTGCCATCAATTATTGTTAAGGTGCTTCTATCTAAATTTTGGCATTTTCAGGATTTGCCTTGATCTTCGCCACATCTAAGTAGACCTTTGTAGTATAGAAACTCAATACTCCAACTTATTTATTTTTAGTTATTTTTGAACCAGGAAGTGACAAAAACAATCTGTTATCAAATGTTAAGTTAATGTTTGTTTCGTTTTTGTCGTCATAACTAAACCATCCTTTCCAAAATCTATTTGAAATCCACCTTCAACCAGTAAATAAACAGATGTTAAGCTTTTACATAAATCGGGAATGTGATATAAATTATATAGGGTAAAATAACTTTTTCCTTCTTCAGCGATCAAAGTCAAAGAAACTGTACCTCTGTCTACTGCAAATATTTTTCTACGTCCCTGGACCATAAGGATTGGATTAATTCTTGTGTATATTTTAAAAATACCTCTGTTAAAACAAAAATGATGTGTTACACCATAATCTAGTACCATGATCATCCCTTTGTACTGGTATTGTAATGAGACCAGTCAAAACGCAACTAGAATGCAATTTCCCCTAACCTTCTATCACTATATTAATTATTACTTCTAATTAGATTACCTCCATGAACATTAGATTTACCTTCTTAGGACAAGTTTTGTGAAATTTATTACCTAAGTCGACCCTACAATTCTTTCAAAAATGCTCAACTTTTCCACACTTATAACATATTATTATTACGTTGATTGTTTCCAGTATTTCGTTTACTTAAATTTAAAGTGGAATGATATACACTAGTTTTTATTGCACATTCTCTTAATTTGTCATCACTTTTAGCATTGAGTCGATTTTCCTCAATTAGTAAACAGTCTCTAACTACTTTTGTTGATGAAGTAGCAGGAGAGATTTGACAAATTGATGCGATACTGAGTCATATACCTAACCTTAATAACATAACAATTGCTACTCATCTATCTGAAACCTTTTTATTTGAGCACTCTAATTTAGACACAATAAGCAAAATTCGTAAAATATATAACCTCATAAACTGTGCGTCTTATCATTAAGTCTTCAGTCCTGGAACTGGTTTGACGCGTACCTCTATTGTTTCCTATTCTAAGCTAACCAACACATTTCCCTGAAATTCACACTGCAGCTTTCACTATCTGCGTGCAATATTCTGATCTAGGTCTACATCTACTTCTCTTTTTCCTATATCTACTTGTAATATAGCCCGCATTATTTCCCAAAAATGCCTTATAACGAATCCTGCCCTTTTATTTCTCCAATTTTTTTGTTTCCGACAAATATCTTTATTCCTCTACTTCTATAGTCTCTTTGTTATTAACTTCATCTATCTATGCTATCATCATCATACATCTGAAGCATAACATTCTAAGAGGCATCTTCCTTTTCCTGTTTGATTTTTCTACTGTTCCTGTTTCATAGGTGTACAGTGCTGTGTCCCACACATATGCTTCTAACACTTTTGTCCATCTTTCTGTTTATTGTCTTCAAACATATCCGCTGCTCTTTCTTGTTAGATACAGTTCGGTTCCCCTTCTATTGTTTTGTAAATATATACCCTATTTCACAGATATTCAGTGGTATGTGAAGGGGGTTAAGCAGCCTGTGACTACCAAAATCTCTCAACACTTGAACATTTGCTGAAGTAATAGTTGTCTTAATAGATCCGTCCGCACAATCAAGATTAGTTGAAAAAATTGCAAATCCAACAACTAGTTTATAATAATCATCAGATTTAAGTTCAATTATTTTTTTTGTAATTAGGTTTTCCGTCTTCGAACTGGTTGAATGCATACCTCCACTCAGTTCTATTCCGAGCTAGCCTACAGTTCCCTGAAATTCCCACTACCTGGATACAGCTCAGTTCCTTTTCTATTGTTTTGTAAATATATATACCCTATTTCACCAATATTCAGTGGTATGTGAAGGGGGTTAAGCATCCTGTAGCTACCAAGATCCCCCAACTCTTGAACATTTGACGAATTAATAGTTTTCCAATAAATCGTTCTGCACAATCAGGATTAGTTGAAAATATTGCCAAACCAATACCTGTATTAGTGTATGGTACTCATCAGTTTAAGTGCAATCTCTTCCTTTTCCTATCTTGGCTTCTAATATATTCCGCATTATCACTATCATCCTATCTCTCCTCTTTTTTAATGTTTTGCACATATTTCTTTCTTCCTCTACCATTGCTAGAACCTCTTTGTTCTTAACTTTGTCTGTCCATGTTATCTTCATCATTACTTCTGTAGCACCACATTTCAAAGACTATCATTTTCCTGTCGGCCTCTCTTACTGTCCAAGTTTCACCCCCGTACGGTGCTGTGCTCAACACATATGCTTTCAGCAATGTTTTCCTTGTTTCTATGTTTGTTGTCTTTAAATACAGCAATTGCTTTTTCTTTTTAAATGTAGCATAACTTTGTGCTAATCTTTATGTTATATCTTTTGCACTTTTCCCATCTTGCGTTGTTTGACTTCCTAAGTAGCAGAAATTCTTAACCTCGTGTTAGTCCTGGTTTCCTATTTGAATTCTAGTTTTTGATTTATTTTCCCCTCCTTTGCATACTAATACTTTAGTTTTATTTTTGTTAATTTTCATACTGTATTGCTCAGTTAGAACGGTTTCAATTTCATTAAGAGCTGCTTCTAACTCTTCCTTGTTAGATGCTAATACCACTATACCAGCTGCAAATCTAAGCATATCAATCTTTTGACCCTGCATAATAATTCTACATGTCTTCTTGCATTTGACAGTATTCATTGCCTCTTCGATGTACAAGTTAAAAATTAATAGAGATATGGCACTTCCCTATCTCACCCCTTTCCTAATATCTACTTCTCCACGTTCCTGCTCTAAGTCTATTACAGCGTTTGCTCATTGTATAAGCTGTGTACCATCAGTCTATCCCTAAAGATCATTCCAATCCTTTTAAGTATTCCGAACATTTTTTCATTTTACATTTTCAAATGCTTTTTCCAGATCTACAAACCCTATAAACACGCTTTCTCCTTTTTCTATTGGCTTTTCCATTATCACTCTTAAAGCTAAAATAGCCTCCCATGTTCCCCTGTTTCACCTAAACCCAAATTGATCTTCTCCTAATACTTCTTCAACCCGTTTTTCTATCCGTCTTTGTACAATTCTAGTTAAGATTTTTGACACATGTGCTGTCAAACTTATTGTTCGAAAATTTTTACATCTATCCGAGCCTCTCTTTTTTGGAATAGTGACTATGATGTTACTTTTGAAATATTTGGGTATCTCGCCTGTCTTATACATACAACTTACAGGTTGGAAAAACTGTTACGGCTTCTCCGCGGCTTTTAGAATTTCTGATTGCACCTTATCTATACCTGGTGCTTTACCATTTTTCATGCCTTTTAATGCTAATTCAAACTCATCTCTAGGTATAGGATATCCCAAGTCATTGATTTCAATGTCTGATTCCTGTTCTAGTGCTGTTAGTTCTTTTTATGCCTATAAATTCTCGATATATTCTTGCCATCTAACCACTTTCTCTACATTTTCTAAAATGACGTCTCCTTTCATGCCCCCTTATATTTTTGCTATAAGGTTTTATATTCCTAAAATTCATTCTAATTAGTGTGTATGCACTTTTCATCAATCAATCCACTGCTCTTTAGTTTTCCTCCATTTGCGAATAATTTCCCATTTCATGACTTTGTATCTGTTTACCAACTTCGTTTGGTATGTTTTTGTATTTTCGTCTTTCTTCTATTAAATTCAAGATATCCTCCATGGTTAATTATTTTCTTTTTGTGTATAACCCAGAATATATCTGGCCGCCATGTCTCAGTTGGATCTATTGTTGCACCATTATGTTTGTACTTCATTAGTATCTGACATTTTCTCGATACCTTTCAGCAATTCATTTGACCTTTTTTCAAATCTTTCATGGATATGCGATTATACGATCATCTTTAATAATAATTTAAGTACTCTGTGTGCTTGGGAGGTCATGTGGTGGTTGCCCATTGCCTTCCACATCGCAGTAGTGTGTCTTAGAATGCCATATCTACCACTATGGTCTCTGCCACTTAAATATCGAAAGAGCGGCTGTCCTCTTTCGGGGGGGGGGGGGGGGGGGCGGCTCCGTGGTGTAGTGGTATGTGTGTGACTACTACGCCCAAGGTCCCGGGTTTGAATCCCGACACGGTCCGCTTGAAAAATGTTAGGCGAGCATTTTTCACAAAAATACACCCTCGTTCGGATGAGAGGTAAAATGGAGGTCCCGTGTGTGAGTGTTGTCACGCACGTTAAAGATCCCTACCTTGCTTGGAACAGCAAGGGTTCGGCAAAATTCCAAATTTTCCAGGTAAAAAAAACTCGCTTCCTGGCCAATGTAGTACCTTCGGGTGGAGCATTGGAAAATCACATGTAATAATGTCCTCTTTCGGGGACTTGTCAGTTTGGTTCTCTGCGTCTATTTTACTAATATTAAATATTAATAACTTAGAACACTAGCACGATACAAATTAATATAATTAATACTCCTTTACCACAAAAAATACTAAATAGATCTTTGTATAAATTACGTAACCCTAATAATATAATAATTGCTACTAGTCTATCTGAAACATTTTCATTTAAGTGCTCTAATTCAGACAATACGCAAAATTCATGAAATATATACCCCCTTGTTACAGCCCGATTTAGCAATCGTTCTGTACATGGTTTTGTATATATATATATATATATATATATATATATATATATATTTCGTGTTTAATAATTGTACAAGAGGTGATGGTAATTATTTGCTTATATAAAATAGGTATATAAATTACAATGAATTTCTAAAGTAGTTTCTGTAGACTATACAAATAGTTTAAATTAATTTCAGTTACGATTCAGGTTTACAATTTTGTAGGGTTACGTCTGTTTAGATTCATCAATGCCATTGTGTTTTAAATTTGTAGTTGAAGTTATTGCACGATGGGTATAATAGGTAATAATGTAGATAGATTAGCTTTTAACAATCAACAGTGGCGTCTTTAAAATAATTTCATTAAATTCAATTTTCGCATATCTGTAAAAAATTATATTCAGTCTTCTTTAAGGTGTATCAAGTTTAGAAATAGTTTTTCAATAGGGTACAAGTTTGTTCCATATTTTTATTAAGTATAAAACAATATTTATAGTAATTTGAATCCTTCTTAAAATTAACGACGACTATGTGACAGGTGTGATTTTCAATTCAAATCGTGTTATCAGTTGTTTTCGAAGTGAATGCTCTCTTTGATTTTACACCTTAACAGAGCAGCACGAATGGTTTGGAGCTCTTCCTAATTGTTATTCAAATTTATTAATTGAAATTTAAGTTATCCATATTCGTTATTACGGGATATTATTAGTGGAGTTCTTAGAGTACAATAATAAGTATTAATTATTGTATGTAATGGGATTGTTCCCCATTTGTAATTAACCAATTTCGTGCGAGAGGAGCATGCTTGTAAGTATGGCGGCACGCCATGTGCATTTCCTAATTTAATTTATTTTAGGCACCCTTTATGTTTCATGTATTTGCATTTTTTAACGTTTTGTGCTGATAATATTTTAATTGTAACTCTGGTTGAATTAACTACATTTAATTTTCGTTACTCGAAAATTAGAGTTTGGTATTAAGAACTTATTGGGTCATCGTTGGTTCGATTTTGAAAGTTATCTTCTTGGGAAAGTGCTACATAGGGGAGATCCTAATTATCCTTATTCCTATCACCAGGAGCAGAAGAGGTACACAACACCAATCTTGAGGTCCGTGGAATTTCGTAGCGTATCTGCTAAGTTGATCCTGAGCCGAGGTTATTGTACTTACATCAAGGTGTTTCACCGAATTAAAACATGTTTGGTATCGTAATATATATATATGATTAATGTTCCCCAAATGCATGCACTTGGCCTTTGATATTTTGTTTATGAAATTTACAAGTTAAATGTTAATAGTGATTATTAGAGAAGAGTAAAAGATATCACAGGCCAATCCAAATCTTTATTGCTTTATATTTTTGTGTACTTTTATAGGGCCGATGGATCCGCTGAGGTATATGGGACTTAGGCTCAGAATAAAGTTAGCCGGTAATTTAGCAATATAGTAAAGCAGTAGAAAGTGAACAAGATTATTCATCGTGGTGGTGAGTAGATGTATTTATTCTGCTTCAACTTGAGTAAGCAAGTGGTGGTAATATTAGAAATTGTCATTATACTGTTGATCTAAGTACTTAAGAAATTTAAAGTGTTTATTATTACTTGTTCTAAAGTCATAACAGTCTTAATTTTAAAAATATACCAACACCCCTCCCAGGGTGGTAGCACCCTTAGATTCTTTGTCTATTTTACTATTATTAAATAATGTAATGAAATGGGCTTATAGTCACTTTGCAAGATTGTTCATGCGTCATATGGGTCATCATTATTTACTAACAATAACTGAATTTTCTCCTATAATGTAAGGTATATGGTACTAAGTGCTCGACCATATTTAATTTCAAATTCGTCCTTGTCTTTTTTGTAATGCAGGGCCCCCAATGGAGGCTGCTTCGTTTTCTACACACTTATATAGGCCTCTGGAAGTACCATGGTTCAATTAACTCTGCATGCAGCGTAGTTTGTCGTATTTAATTTCGTGTAGGTCATTACTGTTTCATGTGTTTCCTCCATAATTAGCGGTAATGTAAATAAAAGAAACCATTATCAATTTACGAATTAAATTAACAATTAATACTCACTGTTCTAGTCCCCTCTTATTGTTTAGAGGTAAAACTTAAAAATCACAGGCAAGAAATACGTCGAAAAATGGCAACATCGTGTGCATCACCAAACATTAATTACGTAAATTACGTACGACAATCTTCATCCTTAAACGTCTATGTTCTTTCTTTTCATGTACATAATAAATTTTAGGTGACATAATTAATTTCTAGTGCTTCTATGAAACCTAAAACCATCTGGTCATCGCCATGACACCATTGAATTTGACCCCACTTTTCTAGTACTATGCATATTCCACTTTCATGAATTACAAACCATGCTCTGCTACTGCTTGTGATAAATATTAATGGCTTATTCTGTTTGAATATTCTATTTACATCTATATTATCACAACTATGCATATTTATAATTACGTAAAATAAAAAGTAAAATCATTTAAGTTTTAATACAAAACAAAGTACATTATGTATTACGCGCCATGCTTGGTCGGCCTCTATCCACAAAAGTACGCCTCACTTAGCAGTGGCGTCACAAAATTAAAACGTTAAATAAATGAAAACGATCAGTGACAGAATCTTTGCATTTGGACCTGATTTCAGACTTGTCTTCTAATATGTTGTTAGCTGCTTTAAAACATTCTCCCAGCGTGCTGCATATTCTATTATTTATAGTGATATGAGAATAAGTTTATATGAAGAATTAATTCCTGTCTATGTACACGAAATTTTCCAATAAATTCAAAAGGAAGTATTCTCGTGTAGAAATAATATATTTAAATTTTTTTTATAAAATTACAACAGCGTTTTCGGCATTAGCCATCTTCAGTGCTCTGTCAACTTAAAAATCAGTATTCCATCAATCTATTACATTAAATATAGGACATTTTAAGTCTGTTAAAATATACTTATACAAAGCAATTGGTAATAAAATTTTAAGTTATGAGGAACTGAATACCGTTCTTATCCAAATTGAAGCTTTGGAAAGGGTGGTTTAGTTATGACGACAAAAACGGAACAAACATTAACTTAACATTTGATAACAGATTGTTTTTGTCACTTCCTGGTTAAAAAATAACTAAAAATAAATAAGTTGGAGTATCGGGTTTCTATACTACAAAGGTCTACTTAGATGTGTCGAAGATCAAGGCAAATCCTGAAAATGCCAAAATTTAAAAGTACCTTCATCAAAAAATTCTCTTAAATTATGGCACTGGAGATTGGACTATATAGCGCATTATTCAGTAGAAAATTGGTTCAAATTGGGCGCCGCAAGAAGGAATATGTCACTAATAAAGGATTTAGATGTTTGTGGTAGTTACCGTCTGGCAAAAAGTTCTATGGTGCCTTCAAAGCATTTACACAGGCAGATATCAAAATATTCATTTCAATTGTTGTATATGGATTTGCGGGGACTAGCCCCAGTACATTCAATGGGAGGAATGTGCTATTTTTTAAATTTGAAATTATTGAAGTTCTAACAGATAATAGTTTGTAATTTTGTAGCAACAAGTTGGAAGTTGAAGGAATGTAGAATCCAACATAAAAAAACATCTACTTACACTTTACAACAAAATGCGGTTGTAGAAAAACCACGCGATTTATTAGATGGTGTGAGAGTATCTTTAATTGACTCTGGTTTTCCTCCTGAATTTTGGATGAAACCACTATTTACATTTGTTTATGTCAAAAATAGAGTTATTCACTTGGTTTTAGGCAATAAAACGCCATCTGAATTTTGGCATAGTCATAAATCTATCTTATTTCAAAAGATTAGGGTCTTTAGTATTTTATCATTTGCCTAAACGTTACTGAAATAAGTTACAATGTAGGGCAAGACCTGGTTTGATGGTTAAGTATGCCATTCATACTCGCGGATATAAAATTTATGATCCTAGTTCAAAATCAGTAATAGTCAAAACATGTCAAGTTTGACGAGTCCAAGGTTGGTCTTGAATAGTTCAGAGAGGTATCGAAGGAATTGTTCAGGGATTTTTCTGTATTTAATCCCATACCTCTCAATAACGAGTAGGTGAGTGAGTCTGATATGGTTGTTTCAATGCCAACATTCCTCTAAGAGGTTATAATTGATAAAACTTCACAAATAGTAGACCTGAGAAATAGTTTGGATTGGAAAAGGTTAGTTCTTACTCAACACTCGCAAAAGCAAGGGTCAACGGGATGTTTGTTATCAGTATAAAGATTCATCAAGGTTGAAATCGTTAACAGATGTCTGTGAATTCTATAAAAAGAATAATTATAAAATAGAGGACGAGAAGTTTGATTTTAAAACCTCATATGGTTTAGCTGTAAACTCTGTTAGTACGAATGCTCAGGATGCTACCAATAGAAATCCTAATGATGGTTTACATAAAGATGCTAGAATTAAAACTAATTCTATTGAAGATGATGCATTATTTTTTTGCGGGACTGACTGGAATCCCATGTCACTATGAAGATGTCTCAGTTTCAACAGATCGAGGCAAGTGATTTAATGCGATGTGTGAAGAATATGATGTATTACGAGAAAGAAATGTTTGGGAAATTGTATCAGGTTCTATACTAAGGGTTCACATACTAAGACATGAGGGAATAGTGCTGAATATATTAGAAGCAGAGACAGGAAAAAAGAGAGATAGAGGTAGACCTAGGTTAGACTATTGCACACAGATAGTGAAAGATGTAGGATGTGTGAATTTCAGGGAAATATGTAGGGTAGCTCAGAACAGAAATCAATAGAGATACGCATCTAACCAGTCCCAAAATGGAGAAATTAATGATGAAAAATATAACTGTACGTAAACATGATTATTATAAACAACTACAGGTATTGTTCTTGCAATATTCTCAACTAATGTTAATTGTGCGAAAGGATTTACTGGAAAACCATTAATTCAGCAAATGTCCAAGTATTGGGAGATCCTTGGCAACCACAGGCTGCCCCCCTCCAATTTTTTTCCAATGCTCCACACGAATGTACTACATTGGCCAGAAAGCGAGTTTTTTTTTAATATGGAAAATGTTGAATTTTGCCAAACCCTTGCTGTTCCAAGCAAGGTAGGAATCTTTAACGTGCATGACAACACTCACACACAGGACCTCCATTTTACCTCTCATCCGAATGAGGGTGTATTTTTGTGAAAAATGTTCGCCCAACATTTTTCAAGTGAACCATGTCGGGATTTGAGCCCGGAACCTTGGGCATAGTAGTCACACACATACCAACTACGCCACAAAGCCACCTACTTCACATACCTTACATGTGATTTTCCAATGCTCCACCCGAAGGTACTACATTGGCCAGGAAGCGAGTTTTTTTTACCTGGAAAATTTCGAATTTTGCCGAACCCTTTTGCTGTTCCAAGCAAGGTAGGGATCTTTAACGTGCGTGACAACACTCACACACGGGACCTCCATTTTACCTCTCATCCTAACGAGGGTGTATTTTTGTGAAAAATGTTCGCCTAACATTTTTCAAGCGGACCGGGTCGGGATTCAAACCCGGGACCTTGGGCGTAGTAGTCACACACATACCACTATGCCACGAAGCCGCCTCCACTTCACATACCACTGAACATCAGGGAAATAGAATATATAATTGTAAAACAATAGAAGGTAACCGAACTGCATCTAACAAGAAAGAACAGCGGCTATGTTCAAAAACAGCAAACAGAAACAAGAAAAAAATCGTTCAAAGCATATGTGTGAAGCACAGCACAGAACGTCTATGAAATATGGGCATTAGGAAAAGCAGACACAAAGAGATAGAAGCCTTCTGGAATGCTGTGCTTCAGATGTATGAGGATGATAGCATAGACAGACAAGGTAATTAACAACATTTCAAGGAGATAACATTTATAAATGTGATTTGTGAAACACTTTAATTTGTGCTGGCAAATTCTGTGAAAATATCAGCACAACAACAATAAGATGTTTAAATTTGAAAACAAAAAGGGTATTAATTTTTTATACCCAAGATATAAGTTCACTCTTTGAGAAAAATATAATATGTTAATAAGCAACGAAGAACCTCTGACTCAACTGACTACTTGGCAGATTATAACAAATTAAACATTCAACCAAATAAAAAATGTTCTCCTAAGAAGCAAAATATTGCACCATAACGACATAAAGAGCTTGGAAACAAAGCAGGAGGGAAAGACTAGATAAATAGTACTTCTAGGAACAAGAAAATTGAAATTGAAGAAAACTAGTTTATAGCAGTTTCAAACTATACAAATGCCCAAACTCATTTATTGAACACAATGCAACAATTTTCCAGTGTCAGGAATTTCAAAAGTTACCCAAAAATACTAATCCTTGGCAACATACAAGCTAGAGGTATATCCAACATATTGTCCCAAAGACATAATTCAAACAAGTTTGCAATCAGGCCTGTAGTTAAACCAGGTGCAAATTTCAAGGCAGTAGGAAGTCACTTGAATGCTTTAAGCAGCATTGGGAAAATCTAACTACTATAATTATGACAAGTCAAATGATTTTCGAAATGTTTTTATGTTTCAATAACTAATGTTATTAAAACATATAGGCACACCAACTTAGTTATTTGTGACATTCCTTATAGGAACGATCAATCTACATTTGATTATTTAATATTTTACATAAATGGTCTCTTTTTTGATATTTCCAATGATACGCTGAATGTAATAATTTTCTAGATTCCAACTTCTACTTGAATGTAAATGGTAACGTGAAGCATGACTTGTACATATCAAACAGTGGGAAGTTGAAGCTTTGTACCAAGTTAATCCATTATATAAGAAAATTTAAATTTGTGACTGATGTATGTAGTACTGAAAATTCGGATAAGACAATAAGTGCATATGTACATAATACTCTCATAAATAACATATTCTGCAATATAAAAAAAACTCCATATATCGATACTTCTTATTTTGTCTCCCTCTCTACTTTGTATAAACGTCCAAACTCTCAGAAATTAATTGAATAAAATAAAAGGATTTCTGGCAGAAAAATACTTTACTCTTCTTTGTTTGAATGAGCACTGGCAAACAAATCTAGAGTCTGAAATCTATACCTTAAATGATTTTAAACTTGCAACTTGTCATTGTTAGAACCATTTTATCCCATGGGAAAGTAGCTATTTTTATTCGTACAGGTTATGAGTTTGTAATTTTGGAAAAACAAATAGAATAAACTTAGACCTACACTGTGAGATCACTTCTCTTCTTTTAAAGACTTTGGATATTATTATAAATATATATCATGCTCCAACACGGAATTTTGATACATTTATCAACAAATGCCCTAATACTAGTAGATTCCTCAAAAACATTATTTTATGTAAAGATATCAATGTTCGTTTCAATCAAAATGACCATCATACTCTTGACTCTATGATCTTTTAGTTTTAATCTGAAATCTCAAGTAACTTTTAACACTAGAACCAAACGGATTGGATAATATTTACAAAGTTTTACACCAATGATAGTTTATTTTAAAATTGCACAGTAATGTGAGTCCATTATCTGATCAAGATGATACGTATTATATTACCCAGTCTTACATGTGAGTTAAATTGATATATCTCAAAGATAATAACCACCATAGGATTACATAAATTTTATTACTTCTTAGAAAAAATTGGTTGGAACCTCTTAAATAATCTCATCCAGATAGGCAGAAATTCAGTAGACTAGTTCTTTAAATTATTTAGCAATGCTTTTGAAAAATCATTTTCTTACAAAAAGTTGTGGTATATAGCAAACCAAATAAGACCTGGTTTAATAATAGACTGAAACTATTACATGAAAACTGAACCTCACTTAATATGGCATACAGATGCAATCTTTCCCCAGAATTACTATCCTTTCGCAATGCTCAAAGTAGTGCATACAGAAAGGAATTGCAAACACCAAAGATTAAAATCATTAATTACAAATTCATCCAAGGCTATCTGGTGACTCATAAATAATAAAAAAATGATCGACAGCAAGGGAACCTGTATATCAGTATCTGTATTTAATTAACATTTCTGTAACATAGCTAAAACATTGATTAATGAAGTTCCTATTTGCACTTCAAACCAACCCCCTTTCCTACATGGATAATATTAACAAAATTCCTTCAACTGTTTCTTTTAACGTCCGAAAATTTACCTCAAACAAAGTAAACACTGCTATTGACTTTTTAAAAAAATCGTAGCAGTGATACTTGACTTAAACACTACTATTCTAAAAACTATAAGAAAACCGCCGTCTCAGCACTAACTAAATTGCTTAATATATGCTTAACCGTAAACATATATAGTGATTAATTTAAAAAAATTAGCCAAAGTAATACCCTTTCATAAAAATGGATACAAAAACACTTTATATAACTATAGACCCATATCAAGCTTACCAATTCTTGCAAAAGTTTCAGAATCCCTTCTTGAAAAGCAAATTGTTAATTATCTTAAAGTTAGTAAACTATTAGAGAGCTATCAGTTTGGTTTCAGAACAGAGAAATTCACAGAGGACGCTCTTCTGTCTTTACTAAATGAAGTCTCTGACTGTTATGAAAATAAGAAATTTTGTCTAATTACTTTCGCTAATCTGAATAAGATGTTTGACTCCATTTCACACAGCATTTGATTAATATAATAAGCTCACCTACTATAATTTCAGTGTTAGTGCTATATTGCTATTAAAATCGTATCTCATCAAATGAATGCAGTATGTTTTTTCTAATGGCATCAAATCAGAGACCTTGGCTCCAGAACGTGTACTTTCACAGAGATCAATTCTGGGACCTCTGTTATTCTTCATCTATGTGAACGACTTTCCATCCAACATTATAATAAAATCTATTTTACCTAGAAATGATACATTAATATTATCTATAGCAGATGTTTTTCAATAATGTTGTATATTCGCAGCCGCGTTGTGGATTGCTAATAAAACTATATATATGACTGGATTTATAATTTATTCAATTTAACAAACACGTTCACGATGTGACCAGGTTGACTTGCAGTTAGACCCAGCTGACACCTCTTACAATTCTGGTAGTGTCTCACTATGTGCTAATATGAATACATCACAATACCTCCCTCATAAATTTAGTCTCTCCACGGGCTTAATTACCCTCCGAGGTCTTGTATTTACATTTAACAATACATTTCTTGGGCTAGTAGTATTAGCAGATACCACACCAGAAGTAGTGGGTGCTAAAATTGCTTCCACCTCTGTTGGTACATTGCCAGATACTAGTTCCTCACTTACTAAAGGTACTATTTCAGGTTCTACCACGACTAAAGGATCAGGTAAATTTATTTCAGGTAAGACTTTGTCTCTATTCTTTTCAATCGTAACAGCCTCTGAAACTTCATTACTAAACTTAGACTTATCACATATAATTTGGTCTAAATGACGCTTCCAAATCAAATTCTCATTAACTAGTTTACACAAATAAACTCGATCACCTAACACTTCGTCTATTTCGCACTGTACCCAACTTTTTCTATTGGGGTTACGATAATCCCTACACCACACTTTATTTCAAATTTTTCGTTTCGTCGTTCTCTAACAGTTTGCTCATTCTTAATGCGCTTAGTTCTAACAGACAAAGTTTTTAACAAATCAAAGCGTGTTATAACTTTATGCTTAAATAATAAACTAGAAGGTGTAGCCCTGTAGTCGTGTGCACTGAATTTCTGTAATGAAACAAATACCTATTGATTAAGGTTTGCATGCTACTTGACTATTGGTGCTATCCATTAATAACTTATATAAAGAATGTTTAACATTTTGACACAATTTTCCGCTAATCCGTTCGTTGCGGGATGCCAAGGTGGTGACGTTAAAAATTTAACTCCACTTTGATACAAAAATGTAATGAATTCCTCTGAAACAAACTGACTTGCGTTGTCAGTTAGGATCACTTTAGGCAGCCCAAAACGAGCAAAGCATTCTCGAAATTTTTCTATTGTTTCCTTAGAATTTATGCTATTCATAATAAAAGCTTCAGGCCATTTTGAATAACTATCAATAATAATTAAAATCATTTTACCAGATACTGGACCAAGAAAATCCGCATGAATTCTTTCATAGAAATAATCTGCATCATTATTGGCAACAATTTTACATTTTTTAGGTTCAGGTCTAAATGGTAAGCAAACTTACAACTATTTACCAATGTTTCTATGTCATTATCAAGACCAGGCCACCAAAAATATGATCTAGCCATTGTCTTCATTTTAACAATTCCGCCATGAGTGGAATGTAACTCTTCTAATAACTGATGCCTATAAAGGGGAGGAATTATAACACAATACCCCCACATTATCACTCCGTTTTCGATACTTAACTCACTTTTGTGATTAAAATAAGGTTTTAACAATGTGTCATCAGAGACTTTAGGAAACCCATACTGTATATAATTGTATATTTTACCTAGAACCGGGTCTCTTCGGGTCGCTGATCTAGTTTTATAAAAATCAACCGAAATGGAATTTTCTACCAGATGAATATATTCAACCATCAACCATCATACAACCATCATTAGTACTCGGTAAAGGCAACCTTGACAGAGTGTCTGCCCTAATATTATTTTTGCCTTTAGTATATTTTAAAATGTAATCGAAATTTGACAGAAAAATTGACCATCTTTGTAACCGCCCTGCCGCCATCTGCGGTAGACTTTTATTTTCCCCAAATAGGGCTAGCAACAGTTTATGGTCAGTGACTAATTCAAACTTTCTACCCATTAAGTATTGATAAAGTTTTTGCATCGCCCAATATATGCTCAAGGCTTCTTTGTGAACCATTGAGTAATTTTGTTCAGCTTTTGATAAAAGTCTAGAAATAAAACTAATAGGCCGCTCGGTTCCGTCCTCTAACACATGAGACAGAACTGCCCCTAGTCCAAAATAGCTAGCATCGCATACTAAACGTAAACGTTTAGAAGGATCATACTGGATTAAAACTCGATCAGAGCTTAACTCCCTCCTAGCAACTTCAAAAGAGTTCTGGCATTCACTTGTCCATTCGAATATTTTTCCCTTTTTAACTAACTCGTATAAGGGTTTTAGTTTAAGCGATAGATTAGGAATGAACTTAGAGTAATAATTTACCATTCCCGTAAACATTTGTACTTCCTTTATACTAGAAGGTTTAGGAAATTCCAACATCGCCTTAACCTTTTCTATATCCCTTCTAATGCCATCTTTAGAAACTATATGCCCTAAATAATTTATAGCCTCTTTAAAAAAGACACATTTCTTTAAATTTAATTTGAATCCTTTCTCCAATCGTTCCAAGACTAAAGATAAATTCCCTAAATGTTCAGATTCAGTTTTCCCAGTGACCACAATATCATCGAGAAAATTTATTGTTCCCTTAATACCTTGTAGAGTTTTTCTACAATCTGTTGAAAAATAGAGCAAGCCGGCTTTGTACCGTAAGGCAATCTATTGACCTTATAAATCCCGTAGGGTGTACTCCAAGCTAACAACCGACTGGTTTCTTCATCCACGATTAGTTGATTATATGCATTTTCAAAATCTAGTTTTGTAAACTTCCGACCACCCTGTAAAGCATTTAATAGCTCGTCTACACGTGGCAAAGGATAGTTAACATCTTCTAAATATTTATTTATCGTAGTTTTATAATTGGCACAAACCCTAATGTCACCCCCATTAGGTTTAAGTACAGGTACTAACGTAGTGCCCCAAGCTGAATTTTCAACTTTCTCAATTACCCCATTATTTCCAAGAGTTTCCAACTCCCGTTTAACCTTTTCTTGGAAAGCAAAAAGTATAGGCCGGGGTTTATGAAAAACTGGTTGTGAATTCTCACTAACACTTAAATGTATTTTCTCACCCTGATATGCTCCTAACTGTTTGTTAAATAATTCCTTATGCTTTTCCAAAAGCGATTCTAGATTTATTTCCTCATTTACTTTAAGGACATTAAATTCTACTCCAAATAAATCAAGTAAATCCCTACCTAAAAGGACTTTGCGAGCTTCTCTAACTACAATTAACTCACTACAATGTTTTGAATTATTAATCTGAATCTCTACTGCAATTTTCCCTACTGGAGCAATAACCTCACCGGTATAAGTTTTTAATTTGACAGCTGTTGGCTCCAACTTAACATCATTAAAATGTGTTTTGTATAAACTAAAGGGTATGCACGAAATTCCTGCACTAGTATCCAGTTCCATTAAAACTGATTTACCGTTGATTTCCACTTTCTTATTAATAGGTTTAATAATTTGCAAATCGTTAATTTCAAAACTTAAAATTCCTATTTCATCATTATCATGTTCGATACTACTATCGTTAACATTGATATTAAATACAGAACGACATGCTTTAGCAATGTGACCTACTTTTTTACACTTATTACAAATATAATTGTTAAATTTGCATAGCTTAAAACTATGACCACCTTTTGCGCAATGAATACAAACCTTCTTCCTACCGCTTCCCGTAGCTTCTACCTTCATTTGTTGTAATGCTGGTTCTGCGGTCTTGCGATTAACATTCTGGATGCGATTTATATCCATGCTTCGGCTGTCTTCTAATGTAGCTTCTTGGTTAAGAGCAACATCATACAGCTCTTGTAATGTTTTAGTAGTTGGTTCTTCGCACAAGCGATCTAAAATTCTACCCACCTTCATACCTACTACAAACTTATCTTTGATCCGAGACTGCAACTCCACTCCAAATTCACAATGGGCTGCAATATCCTTCACTTTAACATACCATTCCCGTACAGACTCGTTACTTTGTCTAAGTGAATCAAACTGTATTCTTTTCCTAAACACGGATACAGTTGGCCTAAATTACTTTAACAACATTCCAATTAGAGTCGTGTACGTCTTGTTTGCAGGTTTATCGGGATCACATATATTCTTAAGAACCCTGTAAACATTTTCACTAACTGAAGTAAGCAAAATTGGTACCTTGCGATCTTCTTCGATTTTGTTTGCTAAGAAAAACTGTTCCAGTCGCTCCACATAAATTTCAAAATCATCCGCGATATTAAAATTTGCTATAGATGCCAAGTTACCCTGGTTAACCACTGTAATTTGCTGTGCCTGTGCCATCATTACTTAAAACTGCACCAAATTTTAAAAAATTGCACCATGTGCTTAACCTCAAAATCGTAGATATTTTGTTAAATATCTAAAATATACGGTGAATTCGTCTTTCTCGTCGCCAGTTTTGTTGTATATTAGCAGCCACGTTGTGGATTGCTAATAAAACTATATATATGACTGGATTTATAATTTACTCAATTTAACAAACACGTTCACGATGTGACCAGGTTGACTTGCAGTTAGACAGCTGACACCTCTTACAATTCTGGTAGTGTCTCACTATGTGCTAATATGAATACATCACAAATAAGTACTTCAAAACATTTTCTAAGCATTAGACAGAGTGGGTGCTTGGTGTTCTGCAAATCAGTTGTTTATTAACCAAACAAAGTCTCAGTAGCTGCTTACTTCGCCATGCAAGTACGAATTTGATAATCCAAAGTCAGTTAAATGCACCCTCCCCTTTTCCAATGAGATATAAAGGGTACTGCAGTGTATAAGAATAAAAATACTCCGGCGGAATTAGCATCGACCTTTAAGGGCTTCGGAGTTTGCAAAAGACTGATTTCAGGGAGAAACAGTTAATTACAGATACAGCTTTGAAGCTTTTTGTATGGTTACTATCTTATTGTTTCTCACCTTGCTGTAAAAGAATTTAGAAACTAATGTAAGTGAAAGCAAGAAATGTACTAAACTTGTATATTAAAATTTCTGTCAAACAGAATTAAACAATGATTTGTATAAAATGTGAATGCATACTAGTCAGAAAATCATGATCTTAATTTGATGTTTTAATAAGCAATTACACAAAGCTTCTTGCAAAGACAAATACAATAGCACTGTGTAGGTTTAAACTATCTGCTTAGAAACCTTTTTTAACATAAAAATTTCATGTAATCTTTTATGTTCACAGAATTAAGTAATAAGCATTTAAAAAAAATATTCGTAAGCATATTTTAACTAATTGTAAGATACACAGGAAACAAAATCAGTTGTGTATATTCATTTAGACAATTTAGTAATTTGTAAAAAGTTAGGTTAGAGTACTACTATCACTGACACAAAAGAAACAGCGAAAATCATACCTGAGACAACCCAAATATCCTAGTTAGTTACTTTTGTCTTAGTATATTTTTGTGTTTGAGTTCCACCCGGCGTTCAGCAGGAAAAGCATCTGCCACTGTCGAAGGAATCGGCCACCATGTGAAATCTTCAACTTCTCTAAATAGAAAACATCTGTTCCACCAAATAGTCGCAATTAAAACTTATTTGGCCCCGTTCAAGAATATTCTGGCTTCCAGATACTTTTACGTTATGGAGGTAGAAACCAACTTTGAAAGAAATGTTATAGAGTAATTGACAACGTTATGTGCTTAAGATAAATTCTAATATAGACGGTATGTTGCACTTATATAGAAGTTTACTTAGATATTTTTGAATAAAATGTTTATCCGACATTAAATTCTTAGATCCTGCAAAATCAATTGTGTTACCAATTTATAAGGCACATGTTTCAACTAACCATCAAAAATTAATCTGTTTTTTCTTCCCATCTTTAATTTAAAAGACAGGCCCAACTAGAGAAAATTTCATCTTACATGTAGTATAAGATGTCTATAAAATTATTTTTATTAGAATGCTTTTGGATACAAAAATACATACCATAGTTAACCTCGTGGCACTTTCAGGATATGTTAACAATATCGATTTGCACCGCCAGGCAGTCAAATAGTAAAAGACAATCCTGACAGATTCAATTCCACCTCAGTTGTGTCTTGAAAGATTTGCTTAAAGGGATTAACTAATCAGGAAATTTCTTGTATATTCATTTATTTATATTACACAAATAAAGAAGAAACATGAATAAATATAATAATCTTTGTGCCTAGCGTTATTTTTAAATGCAAGAGTAAACGTAAATATATATTCAGAATCAAACTTAATTTCAAGAAATAATAAAATGTGTTTTTATAAGAATATAAACACAAATACTTTATAAAGTGAGAGGCACATTTAACATTGCCAGGCCTCGACCAAATGCATTATACAACATTTGTTGGAGTTTGTTTAGACAGCGGATTCTTATGACATTCCCATATTAATTGTGTAGCAAATAAACTAAGCAAAACCATTAACGTAATTCGAACATTAAAGCAACAAGTTTCAACTGCAGTTATTTTAATAGCCTACCACTCACTTTTTCTGAGTCATCTGAAATACGCACTTCTTGTATGGGATCAACATTCCTCTCATTATCATAGTGTTTAGGTTACAACGTCGTGTGATTAGAATAGCTGAATACAAAGCATTTTTCATTAAATTCAAATTCATAACCTTTGCTTGAATTTATACTTATCAATGTTTGCAATTTGTGCATAAAAAATAAGTAGCGTTTTAAAACTAACAATAACATTCATATACAGGGTGTCCCAGGCCTTCAGGATTCTTCGATAGCTGCATTATTAGCAAAGTAATCAAAAAACTTATTAACAAAAATATTTACAACTATCCAGGGTGTTTCAAGAACGAGTACTGTACCAAACTTATGTTTTTTTAAATGGAATACCCCACATTTTTTTACCAATTTGGATTCAGCATCAAAAATAAGTATGAGTCTGTTAATATAATATGCATCTGTAACGAGCTGCTATGCCGCTAGCAATTTTTTTGTAATATTTTAGATCCGTTTTGAAATATTCAGTAAGTAGCAGCAAATCGAAGTAGATACAAATAGTAAGCTGTGAAAGCAAGCATGCATAAATTATAGTGATCTGTCAATTGTAAACATTTGAGACAATCAGTATTTATGTCACAGTGTTGCACAGAAATGTCACATTAAAATCGTTTATTTCAATAAACGAATAAATTTATATTGAACAAAACTATTGTTTAAGTAAATAGGATTAGTGTATAACAAAAACGAAAACATAATAAATGACAAAAAACAAGAATAATTTAGAGCAAATGTTCAAAGACCGGCCCATTCATTTCCCTGCACAACTGAAGCTTTCGAGCACTTGATCGTCAAACGTCTGCTAACATTTCCGCAGTTACACTTCGAAAGGCGTATCTAATCCGTTGCTTCAGATCGTCTTTAGTGGTAAAACGATTTTGGTAAACAATTTCTTTCACATATCCCCAGAAGAAAAAATTCATCGGTGTTAAATCTGGCGATCTAGTCTGCCAATGAACGCCTCCTCTTCCAATCTAATGGTTGGCATAAACATTCAAATATTGATGTACATTTAACTGATAATGCACCGGAGCACCGCCATGCTGATACCACATGTCGAATCTTCGTTGTAGCGACACATCGTCCAACAAGGAATTCAAATCATCGGTTAAAAAATGCAAGTATCTTACGGCATTCAGTATACTCTCAAAAAATGAGGACCGATAACATGATTGTCAATTATACCTCCCCAAATGCCCAAACTCCTAATATTTTGGCTATCCACATACCGTACCCAGTTGAGATTTTCTATAGCATAATAGTGCATATTGTGCCTATTCACAGCACCGTTGATCTTAAAAATAGCTTAATCAGTAAATAATACCTTTGAACAGATATCGGGGTCTTCATCAATTTTTTTGCAACATTATGTTGCAATACCTTATACCCGATTATCAAAGTCAGTGCGATATAATTCTTGGTGAAGTTCCATATGTGATATGGATGATATTTGTGTGTCCGTAAAGTTCTATTGATCGACGACACTAATACCTGTTTCTACTGCAATCTCACGTGTACTTGCAAGTGGTTTTCTTTAGCAGCTACCAGAATATGCAATTCCTTATCTTCTGTAACAGTTTTGCAAAATGTTTGATGCGGGGAATAGTCTACATTTCCCGTTCTGTTGAAGTGATTTTGTAGCTTCTGGAATGTACCCACTCTCAGATGTCGCAAATCAGAATATCTCTGATTGCATAAATGAATAGCCAATAAACAGTTTCCATCGATTTCTCCCAATGCATGTATCACTTTAATTCGAGCTTCTTTGGAGTAGAACATTTTGTAGATAAATTTACAACAGTATTTTTTCTTGTTATGCGTTTTTAATATCAAGTTCATGTGCAACACACAATCACATAAATACTGATTGTTTCAAAATGTTTGCAACAATTGATAGATCACTATAATACATGCATGCTTGCTTTCACAGCCTACTATTTGTGTTAATAAATCTGATGGCTCATGATTTATGATTTGCAATAGACTTTGCCAAAACATTCCTAAACGCATTATTTATAAAATTTAAAATAGCAAATTTGTAGAGAATTAAATTTACTGTTAGATGTGCCTATCAAATGTGTGTGTTTGAATTTAAGATTCTGATGTTTCTATTGATTTTGTTTTGTTTTACAAATATTCAATAGGCCGCCATTTTGTAAAACAATGGGCAACATTGTATTTCTAATGGTAGTTAGACATCGGGTTGATAATAATTTCAAAATGAAATGTCTCTACTTCGATTTGTTGCTACTCACTGAATCTTTCAAAATGTGTCTAAAATAATACAAAAAAATTGTTAGCGGCGTATCAGTTCGCTACAGGTGCCATATTATGTTAACAGACTTTCATACTTTTATATTTGATGTTGAATCCAAATTGGTAAAAAATGTGGGATATCCTATTTAAAAAAAATATAAGTTTGGTACAGTACTCATTCAAGGGACACCTTGGATAGTTGCAAATATTTTTGCGTTATAGATCATTTCTGTCTACAACTTTTGTTAATAAGTTTTTTAGTAACTTTGCTAATAACGCAGATATCGAAGAATCCCGGAGGTCTGGGACACCCTGTATATATATGATGCCAGATACAGGTTTCAGATCTGTTGAAACTCACCCTGGTTACACAAATCAGAATATAGTGTAAATTATTATGCAATTAAATTTGAAATGTCTTGCCAATATTAATTCACTGAATGAGTTATAAGAAATTTAAAGTTCATCTAAAGAATTACCTCGTAAGCAAAGCCTTTTGCTCAATCAAAGATTTTTTGTGTTTATTCATAAATTCTTAGTGATAGTATGACAATTAATTACAATATGTTCGTATACATTTACTACCGATTAACGTGATAAAATATATCTTGTCTATTTCTTGTATATTCTTAGTTACTGGTTATTTAAAAATCTAATTTATGACTTGTGCAAAACATTGTGAAATTTAAATTGCAATTACTATACAATAAAGTGCACTATTCCTGAAATTATGGTTCCTTTAATTACCTTTCTTTCATTTGCAATGCCTGTATTTCTTTTATTACATACTAAGACAATCACATTAAAAACGAGCAAAACACTATAATAAGCATGGCATAGAGGAAGAATTAACTCAAACAGTAGTTTGACAACTATTCTCCAAGTACTATTACCTGCATATCGTTTAGTGGGTGGGGATCTAATCCTGAACTAGTTCCCAATCTAAAGTTTAAGTTGTTGTCAGATCTATGCTATTATGCAGACATGTTCTATTTCTGTGGTAAACAATCTGTTGACCTATTCAATATAGTAAGTGGCAAAAAAAAGAGTTCTGTAAATATTGGACTAAACGTTTTAACTGTAGTTAATGGTTCAAATGTCAAAGGCATAAAAGAATGTTCAAGATGTTACAAATTATATTTTAAGTTTTTACAAATAAAATTTCAAAAAATATAGGAACCTCTTGCCAAGCCACATATAAAAAGCTTTTTCACAAATTAGCTCTCACAAACATACAATAGTCTAATTACCTCTCAAATTATCAATGATTTATGCCCAGAATGCCTAATCAAAGATTGGTCTGCATATAAACAAGTATTTTAAAGGTGATGAGCAGTAATAAGATAATAGTAAGGTATGTAGTGTGATTTAGAAAGTAAGTACCCTAAGGAGAAGAGGAACATGGCAAAAATATAACTTGTTATAGTAACATTTCACAATATACTTGCCTATGACAGCGGTCTGCTTCAACACATCAGAAACAGATAAGCCCATTTTGCTTCTACCTTCAACAGTCATTACACAACTGGCTGTGCATGTATTATGAGATGTTGTGAGACGCTTCTGCTCACGTCTTTCATAACAATAACAGCAAATGCACCTAAAATAAGCAAATTAAAAAAAGTTAAAGAAAAAATTGATTATTTCAAAACTGAACTTAGATAATACGCTTAATACATATTACGTTAAGCTGAAATGCTAAACTGCCTCAAAAATTAAAAATCATAGCAAAATATGTAAAACAATAGAACACTGACAATTATACATTATAAACTTCAATTTATTTAATAAGCATATGAACTGTATTTTAACAAACTTATAATTTAAATCCATTAGTAGAACAGTTACGTTAAAATATTTCCTTTAATATATTACATTGAATCATTGAATATAACTTAAATGGATAATTAACACACCTATATTGAAAATCTCTTTACACTTGTATGTATATGTTTTCCAGTTATCTGGTTAAGGATGTTGTTTATTAATCGCTGCCAGATAAGAGAACATAAGAAAGCAAGATAAGTTTATGATTAAGTTCCTGTTGAGCTTTCATGGTATTAAGATGCAACAACCTTGTTAAGGGTCATAAAATATATTGAGAAGCAAGTCATACACTGAATTAAATTATTGGATGAAGTTGTGTTAAAGTTTTTATTCGAATGTGGGTTCTAGCAATTTTTTTTACTTGGCAGGATTTAAAACAAATTGACTAAAAAGTTAGAAAACCAAAACAATTATATTTGTAACAAACACGGATCATATAATTCAATATTTTGAAGAAAAATTTATAATTGATAAATTTAAATTGTTCTTTTTAGATACATGCATACTTGGCCAATTATAGGTAGATTTTTGTTTTTCTGTGTTATTTACTGTAATATTCGTTTTTGATAATATAGGTTAGATTAACAAAACTTAGTTTTTTTTTAATTTGTATTTATTTTAAATTACTAGATGGTGAGAAATATGTACCCGATGTTTTACAACTTCTAGAAGTTAGAATCGTGAATAAATTATGAAATTTCTTTATGTGACTTTGTTTTTGTCTGGAAAATTCCTATTCATAGTAGGTTTTTGCAATCAGGATTTTATCAAGATCATCTTTTTTCTGTTACTGTTATTCGTATGAAATTTATAATGCCCTGAATATCTTGTTTTAACTTATAAAAATGTGTCGGTGGTTTTTGTAGTCTTTCTCTCATCATACTATAACTGCTCTTTCTAGAATCCTTGATAGTTTATTGCTTTATTTGATTCTGAATTTTTTTGGTATTATTTCGTTGTTTCAGTATTTTATTAGGTTTGCTTTGTACTTTTTTTAAATCTTCTTTGGGAATTAAACCACTCATAATTATTAAAATGGTCTGATTAATGCAAAAACCTACTATGAATAAAAATTTTCCAGACAAAAGAAAGTCACGTAAAGAAAATATAATAATCTATTTATAGAGAAAAATCCATTTCGAATGGACCTGCACCGTGCCGAAGTTCTAAATTACTAGAACAGGTGAAATGGCTTGCGTGTTCTAATGAGCTAAAGAGCCAAACTACAGGTCCAACCAAAGTAGTAGGGTCGTTAGTGAGGAACCAGACTAAGACAGGTCCCCGAAGAGGGCAGCGGCTCTTCGGTACTTAGATTGGCAGAGACCATAGGGGTCGGTATGGCAGTCTAAGACACACTACCGCGATGTGGAAGGCAACGGAAACCACCACATTATCTCCCAAGTACACAGCGTACCTAAATTATAATAAAATGATGGCATTCTCTGAGGTAAAATATTCCGGAGTTAAAATAGTCCCCAGTCGGATCTCCGGAGGGACTACTTGGAGGATGCGATCGGAAAGTTAAAAATAAGAGTCGGGAACATTCTGCGAGTCGGAGCGTGGAATGTTAGAAGTATGAAGCAAGTAGGTAAGCTAGAGAACCTAAAATCGAAATGAATAGGTTATCACTAGACATAGTAGGGATCAGCGAAGTTCGGTGGCCAGAGGCGGGGATTTTGGAGTGGAGACTTCAGGGTAATTCATACAGGAGCAGAGGAAGGAAATTTGGGCGTGGGGATAGTTTTATGGAAAAGATAGGATACTGTGTAGAAAATTACTTACAAAAGAACGAAAGAGTACTTATGGTTAGATTAAAATCTAAACCGGTAAACACAGTAATAATACAAGTATACATGCCCACCTCTAGCTACAGTGACGAAGAGGTAGAAGCCATCTACAAAGATATCGAAGACATATTAAGATACGTAAAAGGACATGAAAATTTAATAATTACGGGGATTTTAATGCCGTGGTAGGTGAGGGTAGGGAAGGAGCAGTAGTAGGTTTATTTGGTTTAGGCACGAGAAACGACAGGGAAATAGGCTGGTAGAATTTTGTGACAAGAACAATTTAATCATCACAAACACATTATTTCAACATCATGCTAGAAGACGATATACGTGGAAGATGCCAGGAGATATAGGAAGATATCAAATAGATTACATTCTTGTTAGACAACGGTTTAGGAATCAAGTAAAAGACTGTAGAAGCTACCCAGAAGCAGATATAGATACTGACCACAACATCGTAATTATGAAGGCCGCACTTAAATTTAAGAATGTGAAAAAAAGAAACGGAAAAAGGCACTTGGACTTAGAGAAACTAAAAGATAAAGATATTCAAGAAAGATTCGAAAAAAAGTCAAATGAATTGCTCAAAGATATCGAGAAAATATCTGATACTAAGGAAGTAGAAACAGAATGGAATAACATTAAATCCAGCCTAGACATGGCGGCAGAGATATTCTGGGGTATACACAAAAGAAAATAAGAAACCATGGTTAACAAAGGATATCCTGAATTTAATAGAAGAAAGACGAAAATACAAAAATAAATCAGACGAAACAGGAAAACAGAGATACAAAGCCATAAAATGGGAAATTATTCGAAAATGCAGGAAAGCTAAAGAACAATGGATTGATGAAAAGTGCAAAAGATACAAACGAAGATGGAAATAGGAAAGACAGACGAAGCATACAAATTAATTAGAATGAATTTTAGGGATATAAAACCGTATAGCAAAAATATAAGGGACGCACAAGGAAACGTCATCATAGAAAACGAGAAAGTGGGTAGATGGCAAGAATATATAGGAATTTATATGCAGGAGAGGAACTAACTGCATTAGAACAGGAATCAGACATTGAAAATGATGACTTGGGATATCCTATACTTAGAGATGAGTTTGAATTAGCATTAAAGAGTCTGAAAAATGGTAAGGCGCCGGGTACAGATAAGGTGCAAGCAGAAACTCTAAAAGCCGCTGGACAAGCAGTAACAGAACGTCTCTTCCAACTTGTAAGCTATATGTATGAGACAGGCGAGATACCCAAAGATTTCAAACGTAGCATCATAGTAACTATACCAAAAAGAAAGGCGCGGATAGATGTGAAAATTTTCGAACAATAAGTTTGACAGCACACGTGTCAAAAATATTAACTAGAATTGTGCAAAGACGAATGGAAAAACGGGCGGAAGAAATACTAGGAGAAGACCAATTTGGGTTTAGACGAAACAGGGGAACACGGAGGCTATTCTAGCTCTGAGAGTGATAATGGAGAAAACAATAGAAAAGGGAAAGCGTGTATATAGGGTTTGTAGATCTGGAAAAAGCATTCGACAATGTAAAATGGAAAAAATGTTTGAAATACTAAAAAGATTGGAATGAGTTATAGGATAGACGAATAGTACATAGCTTATACAAAGAGCAAACGGCAGTAATAGAATTAGAGCAGGAACGTAGAGAAGTAAACATTAGGAAAGGGTGAGACAGGGATGTGCCCTATCCCCATTGATTTTAACTTGTACATAGAAGAGGCAATGAATACTGTCAAATGCAGGAAGACATTTGGAATTACTATGCAGGGACAAAAATTGATATGCTTAGATTTGCAGATGATATAGCGGTATTAGCGTCTAGCAAGGAAGAGTTAGAAGCTGCTCTTAATGAAATGGAAATGGTTCTAACAGAGAGATACGGTATGAAAATTAACAAAACTAAAACTAAAGTTCTACTATGCAAAGGTGGGGAAAATAAATCAAAAACAAGAATACAAGTATGTAACACGAACTTACAAGAGGTTAAGGATTTCTGCTACCTAGGAAGCCAAATAACGCATGATGGGAAAAGCACAAAAGATATAAAACAAAGATTAGCACAAGGTCGTGCTACATTTAACAAGAAAAGCAACTACTGTGCTCAAAGACCACAAACATAGAAACAAGGAAAAGATTGCTTAAAACATATGTGTGGAGCACAGCACTGTACGGCTGTGACGCCTGGACAATAGGAGAAGCGGACAAGAAAAAGGTAGAAGCCTTTGAAATGTGGTGCTACAGACGTATGATGAAGATATCATGGACAGACAAAGTTAAGAACGAAGAGGTACTAAAATGGTAGGGGAAGAAAGAAATATGTGGAAAATGGTAAAAAAGAGGAGAGATAGGATGATAGGCCACATACTACGGCATGAGGGAATAGTGCGGAATATATTAGAAGCAGAGATAGGACAAAAGAGAAGAAGAGGCAGACCTAGGTTAGACTACTGCACACAGATAATAAAAGATGTAGGCTGTAGGGGTTTCAGGGAGATGTGTAGGCTAGCCCAGAATAGAAATCAATGGAGGTATGCATCCAACCAATCCCAAGATGGATAAACTAATGACGAGAAAATAACTGTGCTTAAACACGATGATTACTCTAAGTAACTACAAGAATTGGTTGGACAACATTCTCAAATAATGTTAAGTGTTTGAAAGGATTTACTGGAAAACCATTATTTCGGCAAATATCTAAGTGTTGGGGGATCTTGGTAGCCACAGGTTGCTAAACCCCCTTCACTGAATCTCGGTGAAATAGGGCATAAAATTAGAAAACAATAGAAGGGGAACGAGCTGTATACACAGTCTTTTGAAATGCTGTGCTTCAGAGGTATGAGGACGATAGCATGGACAGACAAAGATAATAACAAATAGGTTATAGAAATAGTAGGGAAACAAGGATATCTGGGGAAAAAGATAAGAGAAATAGAAGGGCAGAATACGTTCTAAGGGATTTTTGGGTAATAGTATGGGATATATTACAAGCAGAGATAGGAAAAAAGAGGTAGATGTTGACCTAGATCAGATAGTGATAGATGCAGACTGTGCAAATTTCAGGGAAATCTGTAGGTTAGTTCAGAATAGGAAACAATGATGGTACGCGTCTAACCAGTTCCAGGACTGAAGACCTAATGATGATGAGAGAAAAATATCACGCAAACTAGAACGTTAAAAACAGCAACACTATGCTAAAAACTGTCATAAATTTATCAAAGTAAACTATTAACGATACAGAAAAACTAATTCTATCAAAATACCTGAACTTTGGAGTAACATTACATGTGATTTTCCAATGCTCCACCCGAAGGTACTACACTGGCCAGGAAGCGAGTTTTTGTTACCTGGAAAATTTTGAATTTTGCCGAACCCTTGCTGTTCCAAGCAAGGTAGGGATCTTTAACGTGCGTGACAACACTCACACACGGGACCTCCATTTACCTCTCATCCGAACGAGGGTGTATTTTGTGAAAATGCTCGCCTAACATTTTCAAGCGGACCGTGTCGGGATTTGAACCCGGGACCTTGGGCGTAGTAGTCACACACATACCACTACGCCACAGAGCCGCCACTTTGGAGTAACACCAAAATCAATACCAACATTTGAAATAATCAGCTGTAGTGAGAAAACAGCAAACCAACTCGAAGAAGATCAAGCAAACAAATTTAGAGTTCAATACAAAATCAAAATAGAAAAGTATCACAAAATAAAAGCAATTTGCAATCTAAAAAACAATAACTCAATTATAATTCTACCTGCTGACAAAGGCAATGCAACAATAGTAATGGATAAAAACGATTATAATGCAAAAGTCAACAAACACTGAGAATTACACTAGTTTAGAAACGGACCCTACAAAATCAATTGAAAATAAAATATACAAAACTATATAAATTTAAAAATGAATGCAAAAAACAAAGAAGCAAACTGGTCCCACATTACAGCAAACCACCCCATTTTTACGGTCTACCAAAAATTCATAAAAGAGACATTTCTTTGAGACCTATCTTAAGTTCCATAGATTCACTATGCCATAGTTTAGCAAAATTTCTCCTAAAAATTATAAATCCATTAGTATGCAAAACGAATTCGTTCATAAAAACAACCAACACTTTTTAGAAAAATTATCAAATATTAAAATTGAAAATACACACCAATGGTAAGTTTTGATGTAGTAAATCTCTTCACAAATGTCCCTGTAAACAAAACGCTTAATATTATAAAAAACAAATTAGAAAAAGATGACAACCTTAAAGAAAGAACAAAACTAAGTATATCATCAATGATGGAATTACTTGATCAATACCACATATGTTCAAATAAATGACTGATTCTACAAACAGAGCTTCGGAATGGCGATGGGAAGTCCACTATTGCCAATCTTTAGTAATATATTTATAAAGGAATTCGAAAAAGATGTAATATTCACACAAGAATTGAAACCAATAATCCGGTGGAGATACGTAGATGATGTCTATGCTATTTAGCCTCAGAATACAGAACTAATTAAAAACTTTGTACAATCAATTAACAAAATACAACCAGATATTAAATTCACATATGAATTAGAGCAACATAAAAGACTTCCATTTTTAGATATTTTAGTTAGCAAAACCGATACAACAATTAATACATCAGTATACAGGAAACCAACACACGCAAACAGATACTTAAACTTTGATTCAAACCACCCACACTGTGTCAAACGAGGAATTATCAAAACCATGTATGATAGTGCAAAATTAAAATCATCAAACAAAGAAATTTTAAAGAGAGAGAAAGACCCAATCAAATGTACATTAATAAAAAAACAAGTATCCTAAAAGAATAATAGAAAAAGAAATGAATAAAGTCTGAAGAAATAAAAAAGAAGAAAACAGAGACGACGATACGCATAAAAAAATGCTCTCAAAACCATACATAAAAGGATTCTCCGAAAAAATCCAAAGAATAGGAAACAAATTCAAAATCAAAACAGTATTTAGAATCAACAATACACTAAGAACACAATTAACAAAAACAAAACCCAAAAACAATACAAAGTTCAAAAAACTGCATCTACAAAATACCATGCGAATGTAACAAGTTTTATATAGGGGAAAGTTCCAGATCATTTAAAGTTCGATTAAAAGAACATAAATCGTATATAAAAAACAGAAAAATCCATGATTTGCCAACATGCATGGGACTCCAGTTATAAAATAAAATAGGAGAACGCAAAAATTATTGACAAAGAAGAAAACCACCAAGAACGCAAAAAATCAAAAAAGCTGCTTACATAACCCTACATAAAAATAACTGCTTAGCAAACGAATTTGTGTCTTTCAGTAAACAATGAATTCCATTACTAAAAAAAATAAATGAAAATCAAATGCCCCCAATATCTAGGTAGCATTGCAAGTTTTTTCTGGGTTTTCCTTGCGATACTAACATGAAATACAGCCTAAATATAGGATTTCTATTTATACATACAATAACTAATTACATAACAATAACCATATTAACAGCCCCGTAAAACAGCATTGGTATTTGACAAGTGTAAACCCGCCATAGGGTTACCTCAGAACCATATACAATCTTCGTTGAACAGCATTGGTATCTGACAAGTGTAGACCTGCCATAGGGTTTCCTTAGATCCATATACAATCTTCATTGAACAGTATTGGTATCTGACAAGTGTAAGCCCGCCATAGGGTAGCCTCAGAACAATGTTAAAATCTACTAAAGAGGTAGCCTAAATCATGAGTTTTCCACAAGATAAATATAAAAAACAGTTGCTTAAGCCTTACGGTAACGTATTCGCACACTTCTTTAATAACCATCCTCTCAATCGTACAAATAGAAACATGTTAAAAAATGTTTTCCAATCCTCAAGTTATTCAATTTATATGAAATTTAATTATATAAAAATTAATCGGCTGATTTCATGTTAAGCGTACTGACTACCTCAAAGTCGCTTCTACGTCATGGATCGAAACGTAAATAACGACAATTTTAACAACTATGAATGGTTTAATTCCCAAAGCAGATTAAGAACAATACAAAACAAACCACAATAAACACAGGGAATATTTACAAGTCTGTATAAAACAAGCAAACTTTTTAGCCATTCAAGTGCAAAGCGAAAACAATTTCTTGCTTGTAGATAATCACTCTAGTAAAATAAAAGCATATTGTAAATACAAAAACATTAAAAGGGAAAGCAAAACACACTTCCCGTGTATTTAAAACCCTCAATTTTAAATCAATAATACAGCTGTGTGTACAAAATTAAGCCGCATATGTAAAAACAATTACTCTGTAGCAATTTTATTTTCTACCTTATATATATATATCTGTATAATCATTTCTTTTATTAAATGTTAAATAATATAACACATTATAATGTAATCCAATCCACTTAATATAATTCTATCTATTATCCAATGAAGAACTAGTATTTAGTTCATGTTAAAAGTTAAATTCTACGGAGACAAAATAAAAGCTTTCGTTTGGTATCCTTTCTGGATCCCCTTCCACTCAGGAATCGTAACGTAACTTCGTTACTGGGTAGCAACAAGCTCAGCGGTCACTTCCGACTAAGCAAAGGTTCAAGCAGGTCGATAATTGTTCGAAGGAACAATGTCCGTTTTTGATTTTTATCGTTGGAAGCGTGTAAAATGGAAATTGCACGTGTATGCTATCTGCATAAATTTGTTTCGAACGGTCCGTTTTTGTGTTGAGGGCAGTCGAAATGAACGATGAAGCTTTGGTTAAATAAGACCATTAGGAACAGTAAGTGAATTTATTTTCTATAACAATATTAATTGAAACTTTCAGTGTAACTTTTGAAAATTATGCAATTTAAAACATGAACTTTCGAGATATTAAATTTAAATGTAAATTATATTGCAACGTAGATTCTAAAGAAGCTCTTTTCTGAATGGTATTCATTTGAAGTAATGGAAAACAATTTTATCCTTGTATAATATGGAATTACATAAGTAAAGTTATTCAAATCAAGTACAATCAACATTTGCTTTCTTGTGGTATTAATTATTGAAACGCAGTTTATGGAAGCCAGGTGACGGTTTTTCAGTAAGCAGCGCAGATGTTTGTTTGGTATGGAATTTTCCGTGTTAAAACATGTGTCAGCATTCACGCAAGTATATAGTGTAAATTGAACTTTGGTATGTACAAATGATTAGATCCGTATTTGTTTGAACTTTCGACGTAGTAACGAGATAAATTTTGCTGTAGTCGACTTGTGTTAACCATAAAAATAGGTCAAGGCTAGACCTCAGTTATATTTTTCGTAATCATATGTTAGAAATCTGCAATTTGTTTTACAAATCCTATTATTAACTCAATAAAACATCAAAAGATGTCACTACAAATTAGATAAATTAAATTCTTTTTATTTTAAATCTTTAGAATTGAATCTTTATAATTGATATTTTATGAACAATTAGTTGTTATTATCATCTGTGAAATTAAGGTAAATTTACCATAATTAACTCCTTCTTTAAATAAGCGATTTTATGCTTTGTTAAATTGTAATATAAACTTCATTAAATATTAACTGGTACTGATACTTTCAGTGCCATTATAATTAACTCTTCCTAATTTTAAATTAACTTATAAAGGAAGACATTTTTTTGTAAACGAAACATTACCTTATTGGATATCATAAAGAATAGATACTTATTTTCGGACTAAAGATTATCTTTTATTTAAGAGGAATGAAAGTCGATTCTGATAGTATTTGATTATTTTTGAATTTGAATGCACAAACCGTGCTTTTCTTTGTTTAATCTGTTCACAGGTGCAGTGCAGGATTGCTAGATCAAGGTCGAACCATAAGGTAAGATACCTCAAAGGTCAGGAGGTCTTTAAAAATTATATAGCGGTTATAGGAAACAGGTTTCCGCATTTGCCTTGTACAAGGGACTTGTATTTGGTCTTCTCAGTATAAAAAAATACGGTGGCGCCTTATTCTTATTATTAGTGGTTGCAATTACACCCCGACCCACAGCTCATTCTCCACCCAGAGCATAAAGTTCGACTAGCGCTTGCCTTTGAGATTTCCTCCACTTAGAGCCACTTTCCATCTTGATTTGCCGTGGGCTCCATTCGTTATTATCGGAAATTCTCGTTAAAATAAAATCGGAATCAGGAAAAAGGCTACAAATAGCGCCCAGCGTGTAGGCCTCGATTGCTGTATCAATTGTATAAGCACATAAGGTATAGGCTTCGATTGACTTTGGTTGTTTGCACTTGTGGTTTATAAATCATTTATCCTCAGATTAATTTAGTCTATTGATGTTGTTGTTTAATTGAGTTTAATTTGTAATTAGTTAGTTAGCCTAATCCATGATGGCTGAGACGTATCAAGTTGTTTATTTGCATAAAGATGAGTTGGATTATGAATTGAGAATCCGTGGAGTTGTTAGCAGCAGACCGATGCAGGATAAGAGGAAAATGTTAGGCCGACTTATTAGCCAAAGAAACAACATTACCTGGTCGTTTAATTGATCTTTCCACATATGTCGTAGATTATTCAGATGAACGAGATGAAATTGAGGCTTCGATAGAGTCAGTAAGAAATGTTTTATTAGAATTTGAAGGCGAATTAGCAGACCCCACATTTAAGAGGATACAGTCGAGATTGATACATCTTGATGGTCGAGTTAGGAGAATAAAATCCCTTTAGATAATTCAGATGAAGTAACTTTATTTAAGAATGAATCATTGGCAACTATTCTTACGATGGAGGCAGAGCTACATGAAAAGCTTAAGAAGAATGAAGATGTAAACGCTTATGGTGAATTTTCAATGAGAGAAACCATTCCAGCAGTTGTCAGTACTCCTATTCATACTGTTTCATATTTAGTACCCCTATTCCAATTGGTTCATGGTCAGTAAAATTTTCAGGAGATCCAAAACAGGTTCATCAATTTTTAGATAGAGTAGCTGAGTTGGCACACTCGCGTAAAGTATCTGAAGAAGATTTATTTAATGCTTCTGTAGAATTGTTTACAGGTAACGGTTTAGAATGGTATCGTTGTGTTCGAAATTCTTTAACAAACTGGAATTCATTAGTTATTCGATTAAAGGAAGATTTCTTACCATCACACTCAGAGGACGAGATTTGGGAAAAGATTAGGTCACGTCATCAACAAAAAGGAGAATCTGTAGTCATTTATATAGCTCATATGGAGAATTTGTTTAGTAGGTTACCACAATCACCTGCGGAATGTACAAAAGTTAGAATGGTAAAGAAGAACCTATTACCTGATTTTATTTGTCAATTAGCTCTAACGGAAATTGATAGTATGTCTACATTGATAAGGTTGTGTAAGAAATTGGAAGAAGCATATGCATCCAAGCATAAATTAGTACAAAGTCCAGTAAAAATGTTCCGAAAACAGTAGGAAAGTCAAAATTTCAAGTTGAAAAAATTGGTCAGCTCCTGTAAGAAACTTTTCAGCGCGAACTGGTCGCAGTTTTATAATCAATCATTTCCCCTCAAATACAATCTCTCGGCAACAGTAATAGTAATAATAATAATAATCCTCTAGTAGAGTCTTTGTAAATAAATATAAATTAAATAAACTTACATGTTGGAATTGTTTAGATGAAGGTCATACTTTTGGAGGTGTAAGATTCCTCGTAAAATATTTTGTTATAGCTGCGGATATAGTGGATTTAAGTCAATAAATTGTCCGTCGTGTTCAAAAACGAGTAGATAGGCAGATGCAGAGTGGCCGGCATCGCGCTTTCATGCAAAAGGCTACAGTTATGTTGTGTAAGCAGGAAAATTTTTTGATATAGATGATTGGTCAAAATGGCTAGGCATCGTTAAAGATTTTGTCAAGGGAACGTCAAGCCAAAAGCTGACGCGTTATTTTTAAGGAAACCTCAAGACAATCGTCCGTATATTATGGTAAAACTGTTAGATAGAGATGTCACAGGTTTGTTTGACTCTGGTTGTACTACTACCGTTGTTGGTTCGTTAGCGTTTTCTGTTCTTGAAGAATTAAATTTGAAGGTTTTTAAAACTGAGAAGAAAATAGTTTCCACTGCCGATGGTGCTCTTCAAGAAGTTATTGGTTCAGTTGATTTACCCATTAGAGTTGGTAGACAATATCGTATTGTTAACGCTTTGGTTGTACCATCTCTTCCTCACACATTTATTTTTGGTAGCGATTTCGCAAAATCCTTTGGTTTAATAGCAGATTTCAAAAACAATACATGGCAAATTCAAGATTATGATAACAATAGCATTTCGTATATTGGTCATTCGTCAGTACCCTTAAGTTGTAGTAATCAATTACTTAGTTTGGATGATTTGTTAGAAACACAACAAGAAAAAGCACGAATAGCAATAGAATCTTACAAGGAAATTAGCAGTGAAGAGAGACTAGGGCGTACTGATAAAATTGTTTTAGATATTGATACTGGTGATGCAAAACCATTTCGTAAAAACCATATGTCATGTCCCCTTTATGAGCAAGATGTTAGATAAAGAATTAGATGAGATGCTGAGATTGGGAGTAGTGGAAGAATGTCAGAGTCCATGGTCATCCCTGTATTGTTAGTTAAAAACAAGACAGTGAGTACAGATTTTGTTTTGACGGAAGGGCACTCAATGATATTACTAAACATGATAGCTACCCATTGCCAAATATCGATAGGATTATAAATTTACTTAGAGGTGCAAATTACATTTCTAGTTTAGACCTTAGAAAGAGTTTTGGCAAATCCCACTTTCCGAAACATCTAAGGATAAAACAGCGTTTAGTGTTATCTCGAGAGGACAATATAGGTTTGTCACCATGCCATTCGGATTAAAGAATGCTGCTCAGACGCAACAGCGTTTGGTTGATTCAATTTTGGACCGAAGTTTGAGCCACATGTTTTTGTTATTTAGATGACATTATTTTGTGTTCATCATCTTTTGAGGAACATTTGAAGTTATTAGAAACGGTGAAGGAACGTCTTAAGGAAGCAAACCTTACGATTAATTTGAAAAAGTGTGAATTCTTTAAGAAATCGTTAAAATTTCTTGGTTATATTGTTGGATCGAACTCTCTTCGTACAGACCCGAAAAGGTTTCTGCGATGGTAAATTTCCCAGACCTAAGACAACTACTGAGGTCAAACGTTTTTAGGAATGTGTAGTTGGTATCGTCGTTTTATAAAAAACTTTTCATCTTTAGTGTCACCGATCAGTGATTTGGTAAAAGGAAGAAAAAAGGGCCAATCTATTGTTTGGACATCTGAGGCTGAGAACTCATTCGTACAGATTAAACAGGCTTTAGTTTCCGCCCCATTGTTATCGCAACCGGACTATTCAGTTCCATTTATTGTCGAATGCGATGCTAGTGATACAGGACTCGGAGCAGTTCTAGTTCAAAAAATCGATGATGTAGAACACGTTATCTCTTATGCCAGTAAATCACTTACCCGAACTGAGCGAAACTATTCAGTCACGGAGAAAGAATGTCTCGCTGTAATTTTTGCTATAGAAAAATTCCGACCTTGGGTAGAAGGTACCCGTTTTACTGTTATCACAGATCACTTTTCTTTGTTATGGCTTAATAATATACAAAATCCAACCGGAAAATTAGCTAGATGGGCAGTCCGTTTAAGACAGCATACCTTTGAGTTGGTTCATCGAAAAGGGAAGTTCAATGTAGTTCCAGATTGTCTTAGTCGCGCAGTTCCAGTCGTGAGTTATGTTGATAATTTGGTTGAGATCAAGTTAGATGATGTGGATCCCTGGTATGTGTCTCTTCGAGAGAAAATTTTAGCTTCACCTGATGATTACCCACAATGGAAGGTAGAAGATAATTATGTTTTAAATTTCTTTCATCAAATTTACCACTCGTCGAATGTAAGGAATGGAAATATTTAGTCCCTAGATCACAAAAGGAAGAGGTTATTCGGATACATCATGACCCTTCAGTGGCCGGTCATTTTGGTTTTTAAAACATTGGCACGCATACAAGAGAATTTTTATTGGCCAAAATGCGTATTGATGTGTTGAAATTTTGTAAAAATTGTTTAACGTGTGGTGCACAGAAGGCATCGAATAGAGGACCCCTTGGTTTAATGGGAAAGGAAAAGGAAGTGAAGTTCCCCTTTCAGATTGTTGCTATAGACCTCATGGGCCCATTTCCACGGTCTAAGGTTGGACACAAATGGTTGTTAGTTATAGGTGATTGGTTCTCAAAATTTACGTTATTGTTTCCGTTACGTAGTGCAAAAGCTCATTTAATAGAACGCGTATTGGAGGAAAAAGTTTTTTTAGTTTATGGTGTTCCCAAATATATTATTTGTGACAATGGCTCACAATTTAGTGGTAAAATTTCAAGGCCGTATGTACAAAATATGACGTTCAAAAATTTGGTTTAATGCAGTTTACTCTCCCAATGTAACTTTGTAGAGAGGATAAATAGAACGGTTGGAACAGCTATACGTTCGTATATTGGAGAACATGATACTTGGGACATAGAGTTACCCCAAATTCAGTATGCGATTAATTCTGCAAAACATCATGTCACTGGTTATTCGCCAAATTTCTTAGTTTTTGGTAGACATGTTCCTGTATCTGGAAGATTTTATGGTCTTGATGTGGAACCCTCAGTTGATATTGATTTTATTTCTAGAGATAGACCTTCGTATGTATCAGATCATCAAGGACTGTTTGATATTTTTATAGACATACAGAAAAGGTTACATTTAGCTTACATGCAGTCTAGTAAGTCGTATAATTTAAGAAGACGTAACATATCTTTCAAGTAGGTGACAAAGTTTGGAGGTCAAATAAAGTTCTTTCGAAAGCAAGTGATAAGTTTACAGCTAAGCTTGCGCCAAAATATGTTTTGAGCATTGTTAAAAGAAAGTTTCAAATTTAATTTATGAATTGATTAATGAAAATGGTTCGAGAGCAGGCAGATGGCATGTTAAGGACTTAAAACCTTATTCAGAGTTCAGAGCTGATTTTGAAAGAGAGAACGTTCCTGGACATTAATTAGTGTTGTTGACGTATTTAATGGTTGATAGTAGGTATCATTTCTGTCTTACCTTCTAGTAAAGAGTTTAAATATTGTATTGGAATACTGTTTGGTAGTCTAAAATTTTAGATGTTAGATAAGAAGTATAAAAGAATTTTCATAGTGCAGTAAGGCTGACACTAGACTGTGCTGATATTGTTAGTTGCAAGTTACTTATTTGAGTCAAGATAAAAGTTACATGTTTCCGTTTGTCAAATGATTTCATTTGTCGTATGATTTTTGTTCTAGGTTATAAAGGAATGTTTAGGTATGCTTATGGTTATGAATAATGATAAAGTTGTATATAGTTGGTTAGTATTTTTTTGATTTGTAATCAAGGTGTTAATAATAGGAATCAGGTAATTGAGTCCATATTAAATATTGGTTGGAGGTCAACATTTTTAGTAACTTTGATAGTTATGTTTAGTAGGAATATTGTGTAAGCTGACAATGTTCTACGTTTAATTATGAATATTGCGTGAGATGACAATGTTCTACGTTTAATTATGAATATTGCGTGAGATAGCAATGTTCTATGTTTATAATGAATATTGTGTGAGATAGCAATGTTCTATTTTGTTCATTCATGCGTGAGTGAAATTTTTGAGGAGTAAGACGTGGTGGCGTTTTACTTGTCTCTTCAGGAAAGAGATATTTCTACATTTTGGTTGCATATACATGCGGTAGAATTGTTGAACATTAGTGATTTCAAGACATGTTTGCTGTTTTGAAGTTATGTTTAGAGTGGATCTCAAGGATAATAAGAGTCCTTTTCTTCTTTTGTAAATATGTAAATTAAAATTAATAAATTAAAAATATGTTTGTCATGATAATTTGATATTTTCATTAAAGAGTTATAATACAGTAGTATTATATGTTTTGTTGTTTAGGTTTCGAGTATAAATGAGTGATATATTAACCCCGAATATGATTAAACGATAATGACACCCTACCGATTAAGACTTCCCGAATTTGTCCCCTTGTGGCGTATAGTACGCGTAGTTACTCGTCACTCATTTACAATTATGTTGTACCATAAGTGGTAATTTTGTTTTATCTTTGTAAAAATTTAATAATAATAAGTTGTGAATACGTAACAATAATTTCAAAAAAATTCTTAGTATTTATTCCAGAATTTTTCTCTTAGAAAGAGGCAGTGTAGCAATTTTATTTTCTACCTTATATATATATATCTGTATAATCATTTCTTTTATTAAATGTTAAATAATATAACACATTATAATGTAATCCAATCCACTTAATATAATTCTATCTATTATCCAATGAAGAACTAGTATTTAGTTCATGTTAAAGTTAAATTCTACGGAGACAAAATAAAAGCTTTCGTTTGGTATCCTTTCTGGATCCCCTTCCACTCAGGAATCGTAACGTAACTTCGTTACTGGGTAGCAACAAGCTCAGCGGTCACTTCCGACTAAGCAAAGGTTCAAGCAGGTCGATAATTGTTCGAAGGAACAATGTCCGTTTTTGATTTTTATCGTTGGAAGCGTGTAAAATGGAAATTGCACGTGTATGCTATCTGCATAAATTTGTTTCGAACGGTCCGTTTTGTGTTGAGGGCAGTCGAAATGAACGATGAAGCTTTGGTTAAATAAGACCATTAGGAACAGTAAGTGAATTTATTTTCTATAACAATATTAATTGAAACTTTCAGTGTAACTTTTGAAAATTATGCAATTTAAAACATGAACTTTCGAGATATTAAATTTAAATGTAAATTATATTGCAACGTAGATTCTAAAGAAGCTCTTTTCTGAATGGTATTCATTTGAAGTAATGGAAAACAATTTTATCCTTGTATAATATGGAATTACATAAGTAAAGTTATTCAAATCAAGTACAATCAACATTTGCTTTCTTGTGGTATTAATTATTGAAACGCAGTTTATGGAAGCCAGGTGACGGTTTTTCAGTAAGCAGCGCAGATGTTTGTTTGGTATGGAATTTTCCGTGTTAAAACATGTGTCAGCATTCACGCAAGTATATAGTGTAAATTGAACTTTGGTATGTACAAATGATTAGATCCGTATTTGTTTGAACTTTCGACGTAGTAACGAGATAAATTTTGCTGTAGTCGACTTGTGTTAACCATAAAAATAGGTCAAGGCTAGACCTCAGTTATATTTTTCGTAATCATATGTTAGAAATCTGCAATTTGTTTTACAAATCCTATTATTAACTCAATAAAACATCAAAAGATGTCACTACAAATTAGATAAATTAAATTCTTTTATTTTAAATCTTTAGAAATTGAATCTTTATAATTGATATTTTATGAACAATTAGTTGTTATTATCATCTGTGAAATTAAGGTAAATTTACCATAATTAACTCCTTCTTTAAATAAGCGATTTTATGCTTTGTTAAATTGTAATATAAACTTCATTAAATATTAACTGGTACTGATACTTTCAGTGCCATTATAATTAACTCTTCCTAATTTTAAATTAACTTATAAAGGAAGACATTTTTTGTAAACGAAACATTACCTTATTGGATATCATAAAGAATAGATACTTATTTTCGGACTAAAGATTATCTTTTATTTAAGAGGAATGAAAGTCGATTCTGATAGTATTTGATTATTTTTGAATTTGAATGCACAAACCGTGCTTTTCTTTGTTTAATCTGTTCACAGGTGCAGTGCAGGATTGCTAGATCAAGGTCGAACCATAAGGTAAGATACCTCAAAGGTCAGGAGGTCTTTAAAAATTATATAGCGGTTATAGGAAACAGGTTTCCGCATTTGCCTTGTACAAGGGACTTGTATTTGGTCTTCTCAGTATAAAAAAATACGGTGGCGCCTTATTCTTATTATTAGTGGTTGCAATTACACCCCGACCCACAGCTCATTCTCCACCCAGAGCATAAAGTTCGACTAGCCGCTTGCCTTTGAGATTTCCTCCACTTAGAGCCACTTTCCATCTTGATTTGCCGTGGGCTCCATTCGTTATTATCGGAAATTCTCGTTAAAATAAAATCGGAATCAGGAAAAAGGCTACAACTCTTGAGACACCTTATAATGCATTACATGCAAACTTTATTAGAATGCAAGTCAATCATTTCAAGTGTATTATAAATACAAAGATATTTATTTTATTACCATAGAGATAAGTACAAATTCATTCATTTTCATTTATCGTAAATTCAATGCAAATTTTATTGCACTTTTATTGAATATGTGTGTAAAATATGTACATTTTATTTATAATTATGAAGATGCAAACCGTTTCCATTTGAAAGCAATTAAAAGTGTTGGTTATTTATGTAATAAATAATTTCTCCGTGTGTAAAATATCCGTGTAAAAACAATGCAAATCTTCTGCATTTAAGCATAAATACAGCAATTAAAGCTTTAATTAATTATATAAATTGACTTCCATGTGTATCAAAATATAACTTTAATTCACTTTATGAATTTTAAATGAAATAAGTTCTAGAACTCTCTGATACTTTATTAATAAAGACAAATACGTCATATTTACTAAGAAATATCATATAAATTAATAAATAAACATTTATTCAAGGAACTTGCTTTATCGCTAAAAAGGCAATACAAATGTAGTAAAATTGATCAAAATGAATTTATAGCCTTTCAGATTTCAATATGAAAAAAAGAGTGAAAGTAGATCATCTCCGTATGTTGGAGAAGGACAAACAGCACGTTTTACTACATAAATAAACCATGCCATTTGACACTAATTAGGTAAGAAAGAACGTCAGTAATATGACGTCATTATAATATATTATGTTCCATATAAAACAAGCAAACTCTAGAATGGAGATAATTTTAATATAAAAACGGGAACTTTATTAAAGAGATCCATTCATAATTTTGGTCCTAAACCTAGTAAAATGTAACGTTAATTATGAAGTTAAAATGAAAACTAAACTAATGGGAAAATTAAGACTTTAGATCAAGAAGTAAATGAAGTCAAGAGAAAACTGCCAAGCTGACTTTAAAACATTTAAAAATGACTTGGGAAATCTTAAAACAGAGGGGAAAAATTTTAAAATTCATCAGACTTAAAAATATTCATGTTGGGGAACCTATGAGATTGAGTCCAACCAGTGTTCCATTAAAACATTCAAAATTTTATGGGGATAATAAACATAATTCTAAGATATTTTTAAATACCTAATATAAAAACTTCAATACAAGTAAGCTGTGATGGAACAAACAAAGTTAAGTATTGTGAGGTCCACGTTGAAAGGGAGTACAGAAATTGAAAGTGAGTTGAGTTCATTTAAAGACTTAGAGATTAAATTATAAAATATTAAGCAAGACACTGAAATGAAAGTAGGCAATGCATAGCCTTAAAAAATATTGTTGATAGAGATGTGTTTTTAGAATATCTTCAACTTATGATGATATGGGTCAATCAAGGAGGATGGAAGCTAGACCAAGGGGTCAGCCTATGGATGCTTTTAGATTTCAGATGAATAATAGATATGTGCAAACATGTTATTAATTAGCAACTCTTTAATAGTTAAGTCATTTGGCATTCAACGCTTATTGGAATATTTCTGTTCACAATTTGTACATGCCATAATAGATGATAATATACAATTGACAAAAATAGGCGAAATTCTTATACGGGTTACTGTTTACAAATAAGTAATAACTTTGCAGTGTAAATAATAAAAAAATGATATATCTGTAATCATTGTAATTGTATATATTTTTCAAACAAATACACATACACATGCATGTGCATGCACATGCCCATCCACCACAGCACATACAGATACACATGAGTGTATAAAATCCTATACTAGTGCATATGAATACTTACCAATGAAGATCTGGCACATCAATTAAACTCAGACAACGGAATGTAGCATACGTTTTTGTTTGAGATACAACACTACATTTCAATGTGATATTAAAGGTGTACCTATTCATTTCAAACTTGATACCCTTTAAAATGTAGTTTACAGTGTATGCATTTAAACATCGTTCGGAACAAAACTTAAAAAAATCGTAATTCACACTTAGTGCATATTGAAGGATTGTGGAATTGGCCGTCAAGAGCCCAGAACATGAAACACAGCTCTCTGTACAATAAAATTTATCAAATAATTCACTATAAAACATTATTACCTGCATCAATCTTATCAAGAAACTTGCTGGCTAGTAAACAATGTCTGCCACAAGAGTTGCTAAAACAATGATTTTTACCATACTCCAATACAATTGGTGTATATTTAGAGCAACTGAAACATTTATTAAGAAAGGGTGCTGGTTGGTCTTTGCTAGCACTGCTCATGGTGATGTTTCTGCAAAAATCAAATTGATTAAAAGATATTAAAGTTTATTTACAATTGGGTAGTGTTAGAATATGTTCAATACATTCCTGAATTGCTACTGAACAGTTAATACTATAAAATTGTCTGGTGTTATAACTAAATCAAACAAAACATTCCTCAAAAGAAAGAATAACTTGAGCATATTAAATGGGTAGGTGCACTAAAACACCTATCTTTTAGAGAAACATGTTCGCCCAGTTACCTAAGAGCTACTTAAAAAAAATGTTAAAAATGTTTTTTAGGATTCTGCGAGATCTGAGCTCGTTAAACAGAAACAGAAACAAGTGTTATAAAACAGACCTTTTACCATAACAGGCAAAATAAGTGAGAACTGAAACTAAATGTTATTTATTAATTTTAAAAGTTATCGCAAATAGAAAGTTTATTTTGTTCTTTTCTATTTAGTTGTCCACTATTGGAGTGTGGTGTACAATAGGCATTTACCTTAGTATTTTGTACTACATTTTATCCAGATTAAGTGGAAGGTGCCTACGTCTTGCTCTCTGTTAGTAGATTTGTTCAACCACCAATTAACGCACATGCAACCTCAACATGTATCTAAATAAAGTGAGCTTTATTGTAAACTACAATTTTGGGAATTTATTCTTCGGTTCTTGTTTGATAGAATAGAGTTTTTCCATCCTACTCACTGATTTAATAAATTGTCATCAATAAATTTATTGTGATAATTTCACATTACTATTCCTTTATTTTACAATAAAGCACTTATAAATCTGGTATTTCTTCTTAGATAAAACTACAATGTAATGATGTGGCCACATAGTTAAATTCAAAAGGGAATCGGTTTGATAAAAAACCGGAACGTGAAGCTGTCACCACAACAAACGTGCACGTTATTAAAATCGTTTGCTTATTTGTGTGGCCAATATTCACTCTAAAATAAAATGTGTGGTGATAATAACAAAAAAACGTTAAAAGGTATGACTATTCAAATATCATGAAAGGCACCAGTTGCCTCAATTATGCAATCTTTATGTGCCTATAAGCTAACCTTAAATACTTTCAACCTTAGCCATACTCAGCACATCTCTTGCTACGTTATTTAAATTCTAAATTGTAGATAATTAATCATGTGAAAATTATGTGTTCATGAAAATCTATTGTTATATTATTCTACATTTTATAGAATTTTGAAACAAATTTCCTTTACTCTCAGTGAAATCTATTTGTGTGAAGTATTTTTCTACATTTTTTTATTGTAATTTTAGAATCTTGTAAAGTATTAAAAGTAGTGACCACCTAGAAGTTTCTATCTCAAATAGTGTCACAGATATTTAACTTTAAAGTTTGGACAAAATTTAATTTTTTTGGGAATTATGAAATTGTGAATTTAAATTTGGCAAGATTGCTAAAAATGGAATAGGGATGTCTTAGGAACAGATACCCTATTTATAATAGTTGTTTCTGAGGTATGATTGCATAATTTAAAAATATATAAATATACAGCACATGTTCAAAAGTCTGCACCATTTGTAAAACTTTTTGTTATCTATTTGTCAGAAAATTTGAATTTTTATGAAAAAGTAAAATACTCATTTTTCAGATTATCAAAAAAAATTTTTTTTAAATTTTTATTAAAATTGAAGATAGTTTTCAAATTTAAAATTTTCGTTTTTAGTAATTACAGAAAACCAGTATCACATACACCCCGCCCCCTCCCACTCTTTTCCCCATCATCCTATTAAATATTTTTTATTACTGTCAATTTGTTGGTGCAAAAATGTCATTCCACCCTAATCAATAACTGGAATACTTGAAAAAATTATTTGTAAAAGCATAAATTAAAAAACTTGTTTTGCAACCAAGTCTGAAGGCTAGCACCTAAGTCAATTCAAAAATATGGCATATTTTATTGAGGGGGCAGAACTCCCCATCCCGCTTGGATTGGCTCCAAAACCTAGCACTGAGTAGCTCTGATTTAGTACTAGCTAGGACCCAACTGAAAAGCTAGCTCTTCAAAAACAAGATGGCGGGGATTTTGCAAACATATTCAAAAAAATTGAAACTCGGGCACCTGATTGATAATAGCTAGCACCAGCTGCAGCACCTACCTATAGTAATTGCCTTAAAATTAACCGCCTACATAACCATCCTACAACTAGCACCTACAGCACAGTTTGCAGACCGGAGCTGGAACTGGCAAAACTACAAAGCTGTTCTTAAGCAAGTCCAAAAAGATTTGCAAACCAAACAAAACAAAGTTTCTGTAAAAGGTATGTGTCGTTTTAGTACACCCACCCTAGCTACCCAACAAGCTTCAAGAGTGCAGATCTTACAGAAGCTAAAAAACTTATTTAATAATTTCTTAAGGAGTCTTATGCAAGTTAGCAAAAATTTGTGAACTGGGGTAAACACATTTCTGTAAAAAGAATGTGTTTTTAGTGAGTAGTAGTATAGTTGTGCATATACAAATACTTAGTGTTGTTTTTATTCCATTGAGTGACTTTTGAGTGTCAGACCTTCCCGATTAAGCCCTATCTATTTTGTCTTCCCGGATATGTCTCCTTTTAGGACGTGTTGTACGCATTAGTTACTATTACACTCATTCGCTCATAATATTTTTTGTCCTTTTGTACTTCCACCTTCCCACATTACTAGTCAAATAGGAAAATTTTTTTAATTGATCTTACGTCAATGTTTAGGGTTAAGTTAGTTGGTATTTGTTTATCGTCAATTAGTTAGTTATGCTGAGATTATTATTAGGACGATTATAAAAAAAATCGTTGATCCTTCTTTAGAAATTGTTTTGTTTATCCAAGATTTTTTTCTTTTTGGAGAGAGGCTGTGTAACAATTACGATTTTCTGTTATTCAAATATACAATTTTATTCAATACACCTTGTCAATAAATATTAAATTTCTATCGATACCCTTTATTATGAATTCATACATAGTACGCCATCTACATTAGAATAGCCCAAGTAAATTTTAAGTGAACTTCTATTTGCTTGTATCTTGATTCAATATCCCCCTTCCTGGCGCATGCTTGAATAGCTAACTTTGCCTCGTGGAAAAAGCCATTTTGATATCAGATGTAGTCCGAATACCAGTATTATCCAGGGCCTGTAGGTTTTTAATTAAACATGCCGCCCCAACAAAGAGTCAAGTGGAGTCAACGAATTCCATAAGTTTAGTTTTGATGGCAGCATCGACCTAAGATGATTGTAAATATATTTTTTATGGTAAGAAAATATTTCGCAAGCGTACCTCAAAATTCTTTTCTCGTGTTTGATTTCAGCGCAAGTTTTTTATTAGTTTAGAATTATAAGGATTAAAATACTAATTATTGAATATGGAGAAATTTAATTCCGAGTTTTAAAATGTTAAATACAAGTTACACGTTACTCAGCAATGGAAATTAAGTATAATAAAAAAAAATTGTTAACCATAAGGCAAGCACGAGACTGGAAGGCCGCTTCAATTGTTGCTAGGCAGGAAAGTGAAAACCCCACATGAGATTGGTTTGTATGACGGTCAACTCCGGACCCCCGCGTCAGCCACGTTCAACTGTAAGAATAGGGACGCAGATGTTTAAAAAAGATCCTTAAAAGAAAGAAAACCGACCGACAAACGGATAGCCAGTGGTGAGTCATCCTCCATTTTTATACCTATACTATTTCAAAAGAACTTTCATGTCAGAAACACAAACAATTTTTGAAGAAGCTATACATAAGTTTGTTTAAAATTATTTCTTGATATTTTTGCAAAAGTTCCATAGATCAATTTTGTTTCAAGTAAAATTTAGTTTGAAATTTAGTATTTGGATAAGGCATAATTGACCTTAATATATTCAAAGTATTTTTGTAAAATTATGTTTGAAATTACAAAGTTGTAGTAAAAGGTTTGCTTTACAAAACATATGATACGATAAGAATTGTTTGCCGAAGTATTGGGTAAAACCCATTGTGTTAGTATACCTGAAGTATAGTACAATATGGACAATAAGCATTTTTCTTTGACCTTTGATTTTATTAAAGATAACTATTGAAACTAGAGCCATAACCTACGAAATTTTTTTTAGAATATTTAATTTGTTTCTTGTACACTGAACAGGATCCTATTCTAGTAGCATGAAATCACTGTAACATAAAATGAAAGTAATATATTTCTTGTGGACAACTGAAGTAATTTATGTAATTATATAAAAAAAATCATTCCACGAATGCTTAGAGATTTATATTAAACCGTAATAACGGAACTGTTTCAACAGTCTCCATATAAATAAGTTTATATAAACGATGTATATTTACATTTTTTTAAGAAATCAATAGAAAAAATCTTAAGTTGTCATAAAATTTTCTTTCTTTAAAGTCAGCAGTAATTGTCCTACAGAAGCAAACAGTTTACCAATATGAAATGGTAGTATTGAAGAAAGGTATTTTTAGTGTTAAAGTTAAAAGTTTTTTTTGAAAGTCTAATTTTGACTAGTGGATTTATTTATAATTTTTTTGTGATAAAGTGACTAGGCTCTAATGGAGCTCTAGTTAGAACATGTTTAGGTGTGGTTAAATTTTCAGATAGCACAAGATCGTCGTTCCCATTCCAGATTGCAGAGATCAAAGTAGGTATTTTTGTTTATGTTGCTCGTCGTAAAATTTTTTTTTCTTTCAAAGATTTCCGTATCTGATCTTCGAATAGTTTCTTATCAAACACTCATTAAGATATGGTGGCGTGCAATAAAAATTTCTTTCATTTTATCGTATACCATCCTACGACCCTAGCTCATAGCTCTGCCCTAAGCTGAAGAAGCTTAGCTGGCTGGAAGATCTCTTTAGAGGGACCCTTTTTTCTGAAAGCCATTCAACATCCTTTTTACCCTGGGCTTGACTGTCAGACAGGAACCCCTCATAATCTATCGAGGCTCTGCCGCCTGTATGGTAGAGCAGACATACTATATTCTTTAAGAAGAATTAATAGGTTACAAAGTTCTAAAAAAATGTGTGGTGGCGAGCAAGTTTCTGTAAAGGGTACGTGTTGTTGCACCTACCATAGCTGCCTAACTAGTATCTCGGGCGCAGGTCTTACAGCAAGTTTCTGTAAAGGGTACGTGTTGTTGCACCTACCATAGCTGCCTAACTAGTATCTCGGGCGCAGGTCTTACAGAAGCAAACACGAAATATTTTTAATATTTGTTAAGGAGTACTTGGGCAAGTATGCAAAAATTTGTGAACCAGAGATAACACGTTTCTGTAAAAGGTATGTGTGTTATTGTATTGCACCTACCCGAGCTGTCTAAAAAATTTCAAGAGTACAGATCTTACAAAGACTAAAAAGAAAAAAATTTTTTTCAAACTGGAATGAACGCATTTCTGTAAAAGGTATGTCTTGTTTTAGTACATCTACCCTAACTGTCTAACAAGTTTCAAGAGTGCAGGTCCTACAGAAGCTAAAAAAACTGGAGCAAACACTTTTCTGAAAAGAGGATATGTTGTTTTAGTACATGTACCTTAGCTGTCTAACAAGTTTCAAAAGTACAGACCCTACAAAAGTAAAAACAAAATTTAATATTTTCTTAAGGAGTCCTTAATGCAAGTTTGCAAAAACTTGCGAACCGGGCCAATTCATTTCTGTAAAAGATTGTAATGCTAACACTGTCCGTATGTGGTATTTGGAACAAAAAAGAGCCTCATCTGTTGACTGCACGTGTGCAGCCAGCTAGTTCAAGTTACAGACTCTGCAGTGACCATGAGAAATGGGGAGTGGTTCTTTAATTAGACTTGTAAAAGCGATATAAAAAACTAAAAGGGGTAAATACAAATATAGAGGGGGGCACCACATCTAACTGTAAAAATAATTACAACTTAAGGGACTATGCGAAAACCCTAAGTATACCTGGATAATGTTGCCTGTAAAAATTACAAATCTTCAATACCCAACAGCAGACCAAATCACTGTCGAGAGCTATAATAAAAGTTAGATTATTAAATGAAATACGAGACACTATTTGTGCCTCACAATGTCAGATAATAAAACAAACAAATGTATAAAATGTAAGGTTCAGATATTAATATGGAGTGCTTTTTCAGGTTTCAAAATACTTCTTCTTTATTAACCTTGGTAAAACTTATTTCCAAGAACCGAAAGAGAACCACCTTTCTTATCGACCACTGAGCTTACATTCTATGAAACAATTCATTGACTTTACACCTATATTTTCTCATGTAGTAATTCAATAAAATTTCACACCTCAATAATATTGTATTCAAAAAAATTAAAGTTCCTTCAATATTTTATAAACAAGTGTACAAGAAGTATATGCTTTATATACATATGAGTAACATATAATTTCTTTGCCATCTAGTCTGAACTTTCAAAAAATATTTTATTTAAGATGTATAGAAAATTTTGATCATTCTAATTTAGACATATGTTTTATTAATATATCATAGCAGATCTGATATGACATTCGACAATTTGTTTAAAAAGTTTTTAATTTTCTAATAGTAAAGATATTTACAGCAAGCTATAAAATTTAATAGAATACTTAATCTCATAAATATGAGCAATGAAACATCTTGCAAAACCTACTAATAAAGTTCAATTTATCTACATATAAAATCACATAAGAGGCAGGTGACTACCATATGTAGTTCGATTTTAACCTTTTGAAGTGCATAACAAAAAAAACTTTAACTTCAATAACAAACTCTGTGAGCTTTAAATTTGATTTTTACCGATATGATTTTGAATTGCATAACAAAAGGAACAACTGCTAACTTTACCAACAAAATTTTAAGGGTTCTATATTTCATTTTTTATTTAAAAGAATTTTGCACTTAATGACCTCAAATTATTTAACGACAACCAACTTAATTTATTATATGTTATGTGATAATCCACATGTTTAGCCATGATTCAGCACCCAAACAACCATTATAAATAGTTCTAGATGCAAAAATTCAATCGTAACTACCGCAAGTATGCATAAACTATATTAGGCAACTAAAATTTATTTCAAACCCACATGAAACGACATCCGTATTACTGCAATTAATCCACCACCACAAACATCCTTGCAAATTACATCAAATTCTTCCATAATAAAAATTAACAATGTGAACAGTACAGTTAAACTCGGCCATCTTGTAACCTAACCCCGTGCAACCTCATAATTTTGATTTAAATTTTTCCTACATGTGCTGCAAAGAATCAATCAAAACACAAATACTCAATATATTTACCATTAAAAAGTTAGTTACGAGCCAGAAGAATTGGCACTCTTGACTTTAATGCTATTCGCATTTTCTAGCGACAGGAACTTAAAAACATTTTGCCTTCTTCAAACAGAACCTCTTATCGAAAGTGGCTTTCCCACTTCAAATAAGTTCTAAAACGTGAACAACTATATTTCATATGTGAACGCGTGACATATAGAAACAACAGACATCTGGTTACAACATATTATAATAGAACAAAACCAACTAATAGGTATGCAACAACAAATTGCACTTTAGCAAGAAATAGGTGAACTAAACTTTTAATGACGACCCTAATAGTACCATTATTGCTTTTTAAAAATGAAATGCAATGGAATGTTAATGAAAGTAGAAATTCAATAGATTTAGCTATGACGCGAAACTGTATACGTTACAAGATATATATTGTTTTAGTATATCTATCCAAGCTATATAACAAGTTTCAAAATGGTAGGTCTTAGAGAAACTAAAAAAAAATTTTTGTGTTTTCAAGATGAATACGTTTCTCTAAAAGGTATATGCTATTTTAGTACACCTACCCTAGCTGCCTAACCAGTTTCAAGAGTGCAGGTTTTACAAAAACTAAAAGAAAACATTTTTATATTTTCATAAGTTGCACTACTGTACAGTTCGAAAAATTCCTGAACCGGGGAAAACATGTTTCTGTAAAAGGTATGCATTGTTATAATACACCTACCTTGTGCCTAAAAAATTTTAAGAGCAAGGGCTTACAGAAGCTAAAACAATTTTAATTTTGTTAATATGTTCTTATACAAGTTTGGAAACTTTGCGAATCGTGACAAACACGTTTCTGTAAAAGGCGTGTGTTGTTTAAGTATACTTACACTAACTGTCTAACAAGTTTCAGGAGTGCAGGTCTTATAGAAATTTAAAAAAAATATTAAAAAATTTTCTTGTGTTCTTATGCAAGTCCAGAAAAAATTAGAGAACCAGGGCAAACAAGCTACTATAAAAGGTATGTGTTGTTTTAGTACACCTACCCTAGTTGTCTAAAAAGTTTCAAGAGCATTGGTCTTGCAGAAACTAAAAAAATTTTTTTTTTAATTTTCTTAAGACGTCCTCATGCAAGTTTCAAAAATTTACGAGTCAGGGTGAACATGTTTCTATAAAAGGTGCGTGTTGTTTTATTACACCTACCCTAGCTGTCTAACAAGTTTCAAGAACGCAGACCTTACCGATGCTAAAAATAGCATTTTTAAATTTTCTTTCTCCTTATGCAAGTTCGGAAAAATTTGCGAACTGGGGAGAACACGTTACTGTAAAATGTATTGTTTTAGTACATCAATTGTAGATGCCTAACTAGTTTCAAGAACGCAGGTCTTACAGAAGTAAAAAAAAAACGTTATTAATATTTTCTTAAGGAGCCCTTATACATGTTCGCAAAAATTTGAAAACCGAGACAAACACGTTTCTGTAAAAAGTATGTGTTGTGTTGGTATACGTAAAATAGCTGCCTAACAAGTTTCAAGAATCCAGGTCGTACAGAAGCTATAAAAACCTTTTTAATTAGTATGGTGTTCTAATGTAAGTTCGGTAAAATTTACAAACCAATGCAAACATGGTTCTATATGGCATGTGTTCCTTTAGTACACTTAGCCTCTGCTGCCAAACAAGTTTTAAGAGTGCAGGTCTTACAGAAGCTAAAAAAACATTTTTAAATTTTCTTAAGGTATCCTTTTACAAAGTTCGAAAAAATTTGCAAACTGGGGCAAACACGTTTCTGTAAAAGATATGAGTTGTATGTATTGAGGTGTTGACATAACCTAACGCTGTTTTTGTAATATTACTCATTTGAGGTTCTGTAAATACGTATCATAAGCAAATTAGTGCCCAGATTATCATGTATAATATGTAATAATTGAGTTAAAAAAAATCTACTCTCATGAAATACATAAAAAACTAACTTGGTCAGAAAAAAATTATGTACTCTTAAAAATGTTCTCAACCTTGATATAACAGAACTCAAAGCAAGAGCTCCTTTCATGCATGTTTTTCAAGCTATGTCACTGAATAGTATGTTGTTGTAATATTAGTTTTAGTTTTCATGAATATGTTCAACACTGCATAGTATGGAGAGAGACACGGCCACGCACGAAATATGTGGAAGTTGCATCACGCTCAACAAGCTCAGGATTATTATTATGTTATGGTTCTCAATCAATGTATTTAGATAGATTAATAAACAACGTTATTATAAAACCAGTTTCATCATATATAATAAGACAACATGGTGTCAGGTTAGTCTTAAAAATTTGTTGAAGGAGAACATAACCTAATATGGAATTATTAATGATAAAAGAAAAATACAAAATGTTGTCTAATAATCCTATGCAAACTGGTACAAAATCACCAAAGCTTTCGTCATCAATGAAACTGTTAATCACTGAAATTTGTCAAACAATTGGAAAAATTGGTACATGCAATTTAAAATATATTTGCATACTAGTGGTCTTGAAAACGAGGAAGATAAACGCAAAGCAGCGATCTCCTTGCATTATATTGGAAATGATGCAGTTTCGATTTTCAATTCGCTTAATTTGGATATGGATACCTGTATCAAGAATTAATTAAAAAAATTGAAACCCACTGTAAACCAAAAACTAACCTAACAGTTGAACATCATAATTTTTTTATCAGATTTCAAAAGCCTGGTGAGAATATCGATGAATTTGCTACTGTACTAAAAAATTTAAGTTTAGTATGCGAACTTAGAGAGTTTGGTAAAGGATGTTTATAGCTGGTCTAAATAGTAACAATCGTTCAATTAAGAAACGCTTACTACAAGAAAATGACTTAGATTTGAAAAAGCTATAAAAATAGCAAAGTCAATTGAAATCACCCATGAACAAACAAGCACAGCAATTAGTTAAAAATTATGAAATGGTAATCAGTAGAGTCAAGCAGTCTCATGGTGAAAATTCATCAAACACACAATCATCATTAAGAAGTAAAAGTTATCATCCACAAGCTAAATACCGTAGTGATACTGTTAATAATAAAGAGAATACTAAAGTATGTACCCGTTGTGGTCAATAACATATTAAATGTCCGGCACAAGGGGTAAGATGTAATTATTGTCATAAATGAAATCATTTTACTAAATTCTGTTATATTAAGAAAGTCAAAACAGTTAACCTAGAAGGTAATGTTGACTATAATACTGATAATAAGTATTATAGTGACAATGATGACTTATTGTTATAAAATCAATTACCAATCTAAACAGTAATGCTACAAATTGGTTTCAAGATATTTATATTAATAATATTCGTTTGAAATGTGACCTGAATACAGGGGCTGAAGTAAATGTCATGTCGTTTAAGAACACACACACAAACACGCGCGCACGCAAGCAAGCACGAACGCTCACCCCCCCCCCCCCACAACACGCACACACGCGCGCACCCACCCCGCACTCACCCACCCACGTACGCGCGCCCGCTCGCGCCCGCACACCCACCCACCACTCCCCAACACACACACACACACGCACTCACCCACACACCCAGCCACGCACGCGCCCGCTCGCCCCTCCCCACTCACACCCCCACACCCACCCACTCACACCCAACAACCCACAAGCGTACGCACACACGCACGCACACGCGCACACACACGCACGCCTACGCGCGCACGCACCCACGCCCACGCGCCCACGCGCGCACGCGCCAACGCGCGCACGCGCCAACGCGCGCACGCGCCAACGCGCGCACGTGCACACGCGCGTATGTGCACACCCTCACCCGCCCACACGCACGCACGCGCACACACACTCACACACGCACCCACCCACGCACGCCGCCCCCGCACACACCCACACCTACCCCTCACCCACCCACACACGCACCCATGCACGCATACGCACGCGCAACCACACACACGCACGCCCGCGCGCGCATGCACCCACGCCCACGCGCGCGCGTGCACACCCCCACGAATTAAATTTATGGTGCAATAGTATCATTTTAAATATTGATTTTTGGCATAACAGTGAAACTAAGGGTGAATAATCTAAAAGTAAAATTTTGATAAACTAAAACTCAAAGGTTGTGTAAAAAATTTTAAAATACTAAAATCATCAACAGTAAATTGTTATCAGTTAACCTTTCTATCAATTGCTATTTTATTGAAACAAGTGTTAAATATGGTTGATAATGAAATATGTGGCAAGTGTAAAGTTGATAAAGATAAATCTCAAAAATTCCAGTGTGATAGTTGTAAAAGGGTACATTGTGAATCATGTTCTGAATCTGCATCTGAAATAAGATGTTTACAATTAAAAAAACGCAGATTAATATATTTATGCGAAGAATGTGAAAATGGCCTGTTGAAAGTGCCAATATTAATTAAGGAAATTAATGAACTTAAAGTTGAGTTGGAAAAAGTAAAAAAATTAGCACAAGCTAATAATACATCTCAACAGGCTAACATTTTCTCACTGGAAAATAATATTGAACTAATTAGTGAAGTTCAAGAAAGACAAAAAAGAGCATTTAATGTAATTTTATATAATGTTAGGAATCTAATGAAGACAACTATAGTGATTGTAAGAAAGAAGATTTGGATAATGCAAAACATGTGCTGAAAAACATGGATGTGGATTTATCTAAGATCAAGGCGTTTAGAATTGGTAGGCGTGCAGAAACAAAAATACGCCCGTTAAAAATTATTTTGAATTCTGTAAATGAGGCACTGTCAATTTTAAAAAATAAAAATAAATTAACTGAAGGTGTGCGAGTGTCAGCGGACGAAACAAAAATGCAAAGGGAGTATTTTAAAAAATCAGAGGTGAATTAGATGAACTGGTTGCAAAGGTGATAATTCTAAAACAATTAAATTTATAAATAATATACCCAAATTAGTTAATAAAACGTTAAAAACGTATAATGCATCCTAATAATAATAAAAAAAGTGGAGTGTTAGGTAAAAGTCTTGATATTACTTACTTAAATATTAGAAGTCTTCTTTGTAATAAGTGTGAATTGATTTCGTTTATCACTCAATATAATCCAGCAATAATTTTACTTAGTGAAACCCATATAACTGCAGATATATTAGACAGTGAATTAATGATCCGAAATTATAATTTAGTGAGGTGTGATTCAATTCACGAAAAACGGGGTGTGTTAATTTATATAAATCATGCTATTTCATACAAAATAATTAGTGAATACAAGGTGGATAGTAGTTATTGGTGTATTACGGTTAAAGTGAGGATTAATTCCCAAGACTTGATAGTTGGTTGTTTATATAGATCATAGCAAATCTACATTGGAAGTTTTTTAAATGTTTTTGAAGAAATGGTGGAAGATATTTTTAATAATGGTAATAAATGTGTTTTGGTAGGGGACTTTAATTTAGATTATAACAAACAAGAAGATGGTTATGTTAAACGTTTGCAAAATTGTCTGAGTGTTAACGGATTATATCAATTAGTTAAGGTAAATACTGCATTACAAATGATAGTTCAACATTGATAGATTATGTTATTTCAAATACAGAAATGTTTAAAATAAATGTACTTCATACACCTAAGATAACCGACCATTCAATATTAAAGATTAGTTTAGATAATAGAAAATATAATACGCGAAATCCTTATTCAGTATTTCACCAGAAATATAAATGAAGAAAATTACAAAATATTAATGACAAGTTATTTAGTTGTAATTGGCCTTTAGAAAGTGTCGATGTCAATGTTATACTTGAAAGCATAACAACTAAATGCGAAAATATAATAGATCAGGTATGTCCAATAAGACAGAAATATAATAAAGCAGGAGAATTACCATGGTATGATAAGGTAGTTAAGAAAATGGCAAGAATGAGGGATAACGCATTTATTAATTTTATTGATAGTAGGGCAAAAGATAAGGCAATGCATTGGGAAAACTATAAAGTCAAAAGAAATAAAGTAGTGAACTTACTAAAAGAAAAGAAAATTAAATACTATGAACAACAAATTGACTTTTGTAAGAATGACTCAAAGAAAATGTGGAGAACAATAAAAAGTTTAATAAGTCAAACGAAAGCAATTGCGAATAATATTAGATTTACTGAAGGCTCAGTAGAATGCAAATTAGACAGTGAAATTGCTGAAAGATTTAATGAATTCTTTATCATTAGTATTGAATCAATAGTTGATATGATTGGTTGGGCACCTAAATGGAATAGTAACAATATGCCAATAGTACAAAATATTTTTAGTAATTTTAAACAACTGGGGATGACTGATTTGAGAAAAATAATTATATCATTGAAAACAGAACTAATATTTGGCAACCAGTAAGTGGAAAGATGCTTAAGTGTATTAGTAACTCTATTGGTCACATACTACTGCTCTTGATAAATGTTTCATTGGAAACCGGTCAATTTCCTGAAAATTTAAAATAAGTACAGTTGTGCGGTGCCAAAGGTGCCTAATTCAAATAATGCAGAAAATTTTCGACCAGTTAATACATTACCAGCAATGGAAAAATTCTTGAAATAGCAGTATATGATCAATTAAAAGAGTATTTTGAAGATAAAAATTACTATATGTAAACCAATCAGGATTTAGGACTGTCCATTCGTGAAACAGCTCTGCAATTTACCACATGTAAATGGAAAATCTTACTTGATGAAAATAAATATATAGTGGCAGTATTTTTGGATTTACAGAGGGCTTTTGAAACTATTGATCGATCGATATTACTCGAAAAACTTAGGTACTATGGAATAAGAGACAACGTTTTAAAATGGTTCACTAACTATCTAAGTAATAGACGACAAAAAACCAAATACAATAATCACTTCTCATCAGAAAGGATGGTTATACATGGGGTGCCACAAGGAAGTGTTCTAGGTCCACTCCTGTTCTTAATATATATTAATGATTTCTATCTCAAAGTGGAATGTGAATTTATGAATCTGTTTGCAGATGATACATTACTTGCAGTTAGTGACTATAATTTACAAACAGCTATATCGAAGATTAATGTGGTGCTAAATAATGTCAACATATACTTACAAACAAATAAACTTAAAATTAATGTTAAAAAAACTAAGGCTATGGTCATTACTTCTAGGTATAAATCCAATAGTGTTGATTTAACATCTTGTAATATACTCATAAATAATTATAAAATTGAGATTGTAAGAGAAGTAAAGTATTTGGGATTAATAATTGATGATAATCTAAGTTTCAAGAATTATTTTAAGTATATTTATAAAAAATATGTGGCAAAATATTTTCTTCAACAGAATATGTAAACACTTATCACTATGGTCTAGAATCTTAATTTATAAAACTATAATTCAACCCCATTTTGAGTATTGTGGAACCATGTTATATTTGCTTGATTCTAGTTGTAAGCAATCATTACAAAATTGCAAAATAGAGCAATGCGAATAATTTTAAGATGTAATCGATATACACCCATTAACAGTATGTTATATATACTAAATTGGTTACCAATTGAGCAACAACTCTATTTCAAAAGTATGGTCTTTGTATATAAAATTAATGCAGGTTTAGTTCCAACATATTTTGAACAATTTGTTATTAAAAATAGGGATATACATGACCATGACACTAGGAATAAGGAAAATTTTTATATTAAAAAAACCCAATACAAAAAAACCATGAATTCGCTATTTTTTAAAATGTTTAATATGTATAACCAACTGCCAGTCAATGTAAAGGAATCGTCTAGCTTGAATAAATTTATAATCAACTTGAGAAAAACGTTATGATGATGACAGTCAAAGTTCATACTTAATAATTAGACTAGAATAGTTTTTGATTTGTGATGAAATATATGTTACTATTTCACCATATTATATTATATTATATTGTATTGTATTATGTAATTTGATATAAGTTGTATTATTATTAGGATTAATCCTATTTATGAAGAAATATATTGATTGATTGAGTATACCCCAACACGCGCACACCCACACGCGCACCCCTCCCCCCCCCGCCCCCCGCACGCACGCACGCGCACACGCACACCCACACGCCCACACACGCACGCACACACACGCACCCACACGCGCACCCGCACACGCACGCACGCGCGCGCGCACGCATGCAAGCACGCACCCCCGCACCACCCCCCCCACACACACACGCACCCACCCCGTACTCACCCACCCACGTACGCGCCCGCCCGCTCGCGCCCGCATACCCACCCACTACTCCCCAACACACACTCACACACACGCACTCACACCACACCCAGCGACGCACGCACCGTCGCCCCATCATACTACTCACACCCCAACACCCACACCACCACACCAACCACACCACGTACGCACCACCAGCACGCACGCCCAGCGCCACGCACCACCCCACCCACACGCCCACACCACGCACCGCCAACACGCGCACGTCACACGCCGTTCCACACCCGCAACACCCACCGCACGCACGACGCAACACACATCACCAACACGCACACCACCACGCCGCCCATCCGCACGACACCCACACGTACTCCGCCCTAATCCCACCCATACACGCACCCATGCACTCCGCAACACATCACACCACGCACCCACCACCCACGACGCAGCACCCGCATGCCGTATCCCAACACGCCACACCCACACGCACTACCCACACACGCACGCACGCACACCCACCGCACGCACGCGCACGCACCACGCGCACGCCCGCGCCCACACGCGCACCCGCACGCGCCACCGCACGCCGCACACGCACGCATGCACGCGCACCGCCACACCCCACCCGCACCGCACCACCACCACCCACCCACGCACCCACGCGCCGCCCGCACACACCACACACGCCACCGCGCGCACCACCCACACCACGCACCCGCACCCACCACACACACGCACGCCCGGCGCGCACCACACACGACGCCAACGCACGCACGCCCCGCGCACACCCACCCCACCCCACCCAACACGCACGCCACGCGCACGCCCGCGCCTCACACCCACCCACGCACCACCACCACACACGCACCCCCCGCACCACCCACGCACCCCCCACGCACGCACGCACGCACCGCGCCACACAGCACCGCACGCACGCACCCCACACACACCACACCACCACACACCACCCACACACACACACACGCCACGCCACACCACACACACCACACACGCACCGGCACACCACCACCCACCACACCCCACACACCCCACACACCACCACACCACACACCACACCACCACACACCCACACACGCACACGCACGCACCACCACCACCACACACCCGCACACACCACCACCACCACGACACCACACACCACACACCCACACACACACCCACACACACCACACACACCACACCACCACACACCCACACACCACACACCACACACACACACACCCACACACACACACACACACACACACACACACACACACACACACACCACACACACACACACACACACACACACACACACACACACACACACACACACACACACACACACACACACACACACACACACACACACACACACACACACACACACACACACACACACACACACACACACACACACACACACACACACACACACACACACACACACGTATATTTAATCTAAACATCTAAAGGTTCCGATACGTATCGCTAAATATATCTATACGTACCGCTACATATCGATACGAGTCGATGCATATCGATACGTATCGAAACGCACCGATATGCATAGATACGTATCGATACGCATCGATACATATCGATATATATCGATATTCGATATATCAATATGGAATATGTATCGATATTCGATACGCAAAATCCCGTATGGCCCACCCCTAATTATATACTGGTTGAAGGCAAGGTCAATATTAACTGTGTTATAAATAACTCATTAGCTTGTATTGAGTTTATAGTCTACGTATCTGTCTAGATCCACGTAATTTAAATAAAACTATTAAGCGATGTCATTATCCACTTCCCACATTTGAGGAGACTCGCTCAAAATTGTCCAAAGCAAAATATTTCTCAACGCTTAATGCGCAGTCCAGATTTTGGATGTTGCAATTAGACGAAAGTAGTGCAAATCTGTGTCTTTAATATGCCCTTTGGGAGGTATAAATTTTTAAGGTTACCATATGGTGTTTCATGTGCACCTGAAATTTTCCGTAAAACTATGTGGGAATTATTTTCCGATATACCAGATGTTCTAATTTATATAAACGATCTCCTAATTTATAATGATACAATAGGTCACAATGACACACTAAAAAGGGTTTTTGAAAAAGCTAGGGAAGTTAATTTAAAATTTAACATGGACAAATGCAAATTTTTTCTTCCCAGAAGTTCCATATCTTGGACATATTTTTAGTTCGTTAAAGATACGCCCAGATCCAAAGAAAGTAACTGCTATTTGTAAGCTAGAAATACTTAAAGCAGTCACAGAAGTCAATTGTTTCCTAAGGATGGTTAATTATTTAGGTACATATATTGACAACCTAGCAAACAAAACTGTGCAATTAAGATCACTTATAAAAAAAATATTGCTTTTCAGTGAAGCGAAGCTCACCAAACCGAATTTGATAATTTAAAAAATATTATAACCAATACTCCAGTCTTAACATATTTTGATCATAATCGGCCATTTGCTGCCAGAGCGGTTATTTTACAGGACCATAGACCAATTTCTTATTCGTCAGTCTTTAACATCTTGTCAAACTAATTACGCTCAGATTGAAAAAGAATTATATGCAATACAATTTGGGTGTATCCGTTTTTATTAATATATCTATGGACGTAAGGTGCAAGTGGAAACTGATCATAAACCACTTGTAACTTTATTTTAAAAAACCACAGTCTGAAGTACCAACATGACTTGAACAAATGATGTTAAACTTACAAAAATATGATCTTAATGTCACATTTACTCCAGGAAAACTTTTGTTTATCGCTGACACTCTTAATACAGCTCCAGTATAACCGGCAGAGCAAAATGATTTACTTGAAGAAGAATTACATATTCATATGAATCTACTTGTCAGTAACCTAGCAGTTACACCAGAAAAATTACATGAAAATAAATTAGCTACACAGAACGACATAGATTTAAATATAATTATAAATTATTGTCGTAATGATTGGCCAATGTCACAAAAAGAACTCCCAAATTCAGTTAAACCATATTACAATATGTCATGATCTTCACACAATACAAGATCTTCTTTTTAAAAGAAACCTTATGATAGTTCACACGACACTGAGGAATCAAATATTAGATCAAATTCATGAGGGTCACTTAGGTATTGATCGTTGTCGAAGACAAGCTCGTTCTATAGTTTATTGGCCTAATATTAGCATCGATATAAAAAATAAAGTTGAGCAATGCAAGTCTTGTAATAAAGAGAATGTAGATAAAATGAAAAGGCATTATGATAAAAATACTAAAGTTCTTCCACCATTGCGTATAGGGGATAATGTCTATTAAAAAAACTCCAGATTCACCATGAGCACCCGTTTCAGTAGTCCAAGTAGGCCCTCTGCCACGGTCTTTCCTAATCGAGACTCCTGAGGATGTTAGATACAGTTGTAACCGTTTTCATATATTAAACTCAAAAGGGGACAATCAAAATTCGTCTACTCCATGACATATAGTTGAACAATTTAGTCCTACACCTGCTGTTGAGTTGTTAAATCCAGAAGTGGATGACACTTAAGGTACAATAGTGCCAGATGCAAATGGCGTTTTTGCTAGTATAGGTAGGCGAGTTATATAGCCTAAAAGATTTACTTTTACTAAAGATGACGCTAGTTAAATTATTGTAAGTTAAAGTATTTAAAATTATAATTAAATTTTCAGTATTTCATTATGTATATATAGAAATGAAAAGAAGGGGCATGTTGTAATATTAGTTTTCATGATTATGTTCAAGACTGCATAGCGTGGAGAGAGACACGGCCGCACACAAGCCACATGGAACTTGCATCACGCTCAACATGCTCAGGATTATTATTATGTTATAGTTCTCAATTAATGTATTTAGATACAATTAATTAACACCGTTATTATAAAACCAGTGTCGTAATATATAATAACACAACATATGTAAGTAGTGCTTTCGTTAAGTCTGAAGTCGAATACAGCTTTCGTCAGGTATTTTCAACAACAAACAAAAATCATTTTTGTAATAGAGATTTAAAATCCAAGTGCTTTTACGTTACTTCAGACATCTTTAGTTAGTGTTTGCAAAGATATAAGTATATTTAGCTCGCTGTGATATTAGTATTTTAAGATTCATGCCAGTAAGCTTCGACCAATATTTTTCGTATGTGAGGGAAGAAACGTTTTTTTAGTAATAGAAGATCGAACACAATATTTTTATTACTAATTATGTTTTCAAGTGTAATGATTATTTCCAACAATTTTTAATCTCTACCTTCTTTTATTAAGTTTAAGAATTTTAATTATATATTATGCAAAATTAAAGAAAACTTACACAGCAAAACCAAGCAAAGAGCCAGGTTCCCGGTCTTTTAATTTTCAATTAAGAAACGTTCTTAAAATACGGGTAGGAACGGGTACATCCAAATAATGTTAATATGTACATAATAAATTAACAACAGAGTTTATACTTACACAGAAATTCGTGATTAATCGACAGGAAACAGGAAAATTAATGAAGAAACACTAAACAATAAAGTTCGTTGTTCAGTTTATACCCGCCATATTGGCGTGGCTTGGCTTGGCTTGGGTCGGGCAACTCCGCAGTGCTGTTGAAATAACCGATTTCTGAAAACACAAATATAACTGTTACGTTAGCTATGTGGTAAATGCCGTTAGATGTCGCCGCGCTTACGTACAAAAACTACAATAAAAATTTAAATAATTTACAACTTTCATAACATACTCTGAAATAGAAATATAAATTTTGAAACATTTAAATACATTAATCCGATATTGAATTAATATAACTTTTATCCTTATTTACTTATAATATTTGAACAAACTGCCCCATATTATTCGAGGTTGAAATTCCTAGTGAATGCGCCAACTAATGAACACAACCAATAATCGGACAAAGAAGGAGAAAATTCAAATGTTAACCATTTACACCGATTTGGTGAAGTTAATGTACTGCTATTGGTCAGACACGACACCATCGAATTCAAATAATTTTTTAAGATCCTTTGAAACGCCGCTTCTGTATGTGACGTTTGAAATTTACCATTTAACAGTATTCTTAAATTATCTAAAAATTAGTGATGGTATATATTCAGTGAAGTCAGCTTAAAATTTATATTATAGGCGTCTTAAATATAAACAGAATCTGTATTTTAAGCATTAATAATATTCGTCCTGTTTCAACTTTAAAAATCGGACAGCTGTCCGATTACTAGAAAACGCAGACAAGAATTTGTTTCATGCTTTTTTTAGTAATACAAATTTAATTCAATTTTTTGCGTTTTATAACATAGATTTCTCAACGATGCATTTTTCAAATATTCAAACACTCGTTTCCACATTAATATCCGAGAAAAATATACAGTAGTCTTTGTGTCTAAATCAGAGAACTACGACATTTTATGCTAAAATACAGTAACCAATAATATATCTTTTTTACGACGTATAATTTGGAATTCGATTCATTTTTTGAAAATCATAAAAGTGATACGAACCTGAGCTAAATATTTCCACAAAATTAAAAAATCGCTTGTGAAGTCGTGTGAAAGATAAGTTCTAATATGTTTGTGGTTCCTATATCCACTCTTCTGAACCGTATTAAGGACAGATATGAAACGTTTGTATGGGACTAGAATTCAACATTTGATTGATTGGATAAGTGGGTTGTTAAAATTCGGTTTTCTGTTAAAAAACAAGATCTTTTGTCAATTGTTGAAAAACTAGATAAAGGTGTCTACTTGGAAACCTTATTTAAAAATAGGTGCCGTGATCAAAGATGGGTTCTCAAATTTTTTTAAAAGTATCCGCAATAGCAATGATATTATCTGAATCACTAGATTTATCTTGAACGAAACTAACACATAAACAAATAAGTTAAATATTTGTTTAACCAATTACCGAATTCCCTGCAACAATCTAAATTCTTTAGACATGTTTGATAATCGTAACTGCATACTTAACAGCGATAAAAGTAGTTTTAGCCTATGTCCTAAGACTGGAAAAGTAGTTGCATTAAGTGGACATGAGCTGTATGTGGTAAAGGGCCATAAAAAAAATACAGTATTTATCACATTTACAGCTGCCGATAAATTGTGTCCACAGGTTGTCGTTTTTCTCTATATTAGACTCCCAAAGGGATTAGTTCAAAGCATGCCTTCCAGCAGGATTTTAGGAAAGTCAAAATCCCGATCACTGATATCTGACATATTCTTCGAATGCGTTGTAAATGGTTCGAATGAGTGACTGATTCTTCAAAACACAGAAACCGGTGCTAGCTTTGGTAGATGTGCAACGATGTATATTGTAACAGTAATTAAGAATAAATAGAACACCCTGAAAATTACGCTTATTCAGATTTTACTAAAGCGGCGTCATATCTGTTTAGCGATAGGAAAGGACGATTCATAGGTATCGTAATACAATCATATGTCTGGTGATAAAAATGTCGATTAATAATGAAATACGATAGGAAGGCGGCTACGTGGCGTAGTTGGTATGCGTATGACTACTACAGCTAAGGTCCCGGATTCAAATCCCTGCACACTTCGCTTGAAAAATGTTAAGCGAACATTTTTAACAAAAATACGCCCTGGTTTGGATGAGAGATAAAGCGAAGGTCCCGTGGGTGAATGTTGTCACACACGTTAAAGTTCTTTACCTTGCTTCGGACAGCAAGGGTTCGACAAAGTTCAATATTATTTAGGTAAAAAAAATTCGCTGTCTGGGCAATGCAGTATCTTCGGGAGGAGCATTAGAAAAAAATCAAATGTAGTGTAATACGATAGGGTTATTCTTGAAAGTTTGATGATTCACATTCTGGCTGACTATATTTTTCTTGAACAAAAAGTTATTGCGTAAGAAGGTGAATCCCGTTGCGATAGATCTGAATTAGTTTGAATTCCTTTCTGATAAACGTTCGATGTACATACATTAATGTAAATATAAATTTGCTTAGGTGATAAACATTTGTTAGATAAATAATTTACTAGTAAGATTAGTGCTACAACAGAGTTTAATTGATCGTGTTTAGCAGATTAGATTAGTACCTACAAACAGTGATTAAGCTAGTGCTAATATAAATGATACCTTGTAAACGTTTGTGATTGTGAAGATAATTAAGGGACATATTTATTAAAGATAAAGACCAAACGAATTGTAGCGGGCTACTATTAATGCGTTTCACCAATTTAAAACAAGTAACAACAAGTTTTTATTACTCACTGTTCACAAGTCTAATTAACAGCATATGCATTATTTATAGATGTTTTCAGTCCAATTAACAATGAAGCACTATAACATTAATGTTCCTTACAAGCACTAATATCTTTTTAAACAAAATTCTTAATCATAAGGCTTTTCTCAACAACACTAAACACTCCTATAATTTATTTATTACACTTCTGTTTATTTATGTGTTCTACAAGCTGGCGGTACAATATACACGTTTACATAACACAAATTTATATTTACTCTTGGACTTTGAAAAGTGTGTAACAATTTTATTTCTTAGTTACTAAATCCAACCATAAAAGTGCAAAGTTATAAAACGCTTTTATTCAAATTATTAGTAAAATACATGCAACAAGTTTAGTAATACGCTAAAATTGTATCTATAGATAGTTTTCTATAAATAGTCAGGTGTCTGTGCTTTCGATAACGGTTCGCAGGCGAGTTGTGGTTGAAGGCTCGGCCGGGAACACGCCGTAGCTCGTGCGAGGATAACCAGTCGGTCCTGTAAGCTTGAAAAATCAAAATGTATGATTGGAAGCAGGCCGCCAATTTGCGGTTACATTTTGAAGAGTCGAGATCCATCTTTAAATAGCGGTTGGTATCCTATGAACAGTATTTAATTTGTTTAATTGAGGTATTTTGTTTAGCGCGTAATTAACCACCATAAAATCATCTGTAGAAACAACTATCCCAACCACAGATGTAAAACCACTTTGTATTGCAGTCCGTAGGAAGCGGCTTTAATAATGGAGACTTTGAATAATTAATAGAAGAACTTATTACTACAAACCTGATGGAAGTATGGTGATTACTTTTGATTTCACAACACCTCTTCACTTTTGGTTCGTAGATAACTTTAAGAAATTTGATTGTGTTTGAAATTAGAAACACGCTATATTTGTTTAGTGCGTAAAAGCACGAATGTTATAAAATATCGATTATTAATTGAGCTGAAGTTTTCAGTGTTAAAAATTTTAATGCACAACTTGTAAAGTTTTAAGATACCATACACGTGGTTCATTTCGTCCTGTTGGTAACAGCGACAGATGTTTTGTTACGTCACTTGTTTGCTTGCAGTTTACTGCTGACACCTGTGTTCAAATAACATATGCTTTGAACAATGTTTGCCTAAGTTGAGCTTATAAGAATATTTTTATGATCTTTCTTTATTAGAAACTGAAACTAACACAATTAATTTAGATAAGGAAACTTGATTTACTATGGTTTAATTTGTAACCCTCTCGAACAGATCTGCCCGGGTCGGCTTTTATTTGTAACAAGTTTACACTAAGTTTTAAAATGTTTGCTTAGTAACTATTTTGATGAAACTTTATTTTAAATCCTTGAACTCATTTAATTATTTATGAAACTTTGTAGCATTGAATTTTGTTTTAAAAAGAGAATCTTTTGAGTAAATTATTAGTTCAAGATTAAAGCTTTTTTTATTTTGATCAAATATGGTCAAAACTAACTACAAGAAACTAATATCCGTATGAGTGGAATTTTAATGTCAACTTATATAGGAGATATTTTTTTTGATATTTCTTTAGGTATGTTTGTGGTACACAAATAGTGTTCCACCCATCTATTAAGCTAATTATTACCATTTCTTACAGGAGCAGCGTCTTATTCAGTTAAGACGGGTTTCTGTCATCGAAGTCGATTTTTTCTTTGGGTTTCCACGTCCGCCCCTAGAAATACACTACGCAATTATCCTAATTAAGTCGGGACTTGGTGGCGCCTTATTTGTTTTGGATTAAGTTCAACATACAATCAAAATTCGACTTACCCCCCCATTTCTCATAGCTCTACCCAAGGAATAGACCCCTAGTTATGTCGGAAGACTTCGTTACACTTGCTCATAACGTGAGGCCAGCTATATATAAGAAAAATTAGTTTCACTGGCTTTCTATAAACGTAGGGCAGGTGCCTCAAAAAACAATATTTGTTTCACTGGTGCTTTCAGTGCTTCAAAAGAAAATACGTCACACTGGTGCCCATGTGTGAGGCTAGCTGAGACGAGTTAGAAAATAGTTACACTGGCACACCACGTGGGGCTGGTGTTTTAGTGCATCAAGAAAATTCGTTACAAGCGTAACTAATTAACTTTACACGATATAATTTATATTTGACATTTAGATATAGACTAAACTCTGTATTTCATCAGCGGTCTTATTAATACCCTAAACTAAATAGATGATTTATACACTGGTATGTGGTCGAACATTCTCGATTCCTGGAAAATGTACTTGGGTTATGAAGCTTGTGTGCTTGACGGGCTGCTTAATAGTAGTCCGTAACACTGCCCTCTCTTTAAAACCGTTACGTTTTGTAACTGTAAAAACATTTGGACGCCAATCCGATGACTGATGACGGTATCGGCAGCTATCTCCCCTGGTACATCTACCACGTCGTTGAAAATAACATTCAACCCTCTTTTCTTGGTCTTAGTAGGCAACCGGCTGATAGCAATAAACAAGGACCTGGATGTTGGTTCCCTGGAAAATTACTTCTAACATATTTCGAACTATTCTCCATTCTAAGCGATCCAGTCCACATCCTAGCTTGGGCACCGCTAGTCTTGTTACTCCATTTTCCATCATCTGAGCCTTAAGATTTAGCAAAGCCTCCCATAAATGACCATAACTAGGTCTCTGCCATGAGGAATTTTTGGTGTTCAGATAGTAAACATAACGATTTCTATCCTGAAGAACCAAAGCTTTTCCTACAGTTGGCTGCTGTTGTACTAATTCTTCTACACATTCAAACCTTTTCTTGAAAACAACAGCTATTCCTCTTGACATTTGCACATCTTATGCTACGCAATGTGCAAGGGAATACTCTTCTGGTGCTCTAAATAGATCTTACTGTTTTTCAAAAACAACGCCAAATCTCGCCTTAGCGGAACCACTCTACGCCGCCATGAAACTCTCAAAATCTATATTTGGCTCACGATTAATAACTCTTCGAACACCATTCTCATTACTCGAGTCTTCTTGGTTGTTGCCAGCATAAGATGTTAAACGGTCAAAGTGTACCACATTTGGTTTACCATCACGGGGAGATCTTCTGATCCGGTATACAACATCACTAATTCTTTTTAACACTTCGTACGGGCCTTCCCATTGTCTTTGTAATTTTGGCGACAATCCACGCTCTCTTTGTAGATTGTACAGCCACACTAAATCTTTAGGTTGGTAACCATCTTCGTGTGCTCTCGTCATATTGTGATTTCATTCGATCGCTTGCTGCCTGGATAATCTTTCGGACGTTTTCGTGAATGCTATTTGATTTTTCACGAAGCTTACTAACGTAATCTTCACTTGCGATCTTTTCTCCAGGTTTATATCCAAACTGAAAATCACATGGTAGCCGCAATTTACGTCCTAATATCACGCAAGCGGGCGAGTATTCTATGCTGTCATGTACCGAAGATCGGTACGCCAGTAAGAACAAAAGTAAATATTGGTCCCAGTCTCGTTGATGTTCAGAAACGAGTTTGGCTAGGTACTTTCCTAACGTCCTGTTCCTTTCAACCATGCCATCCGATTGAGGATGAAGTGGCGTGGTTCTAGTCTTCCAGATTCCAAGATGCTTGCAGACGTTCTGAAACAACGCTGATTAGAAGTTCCGACCTTGATCGGTGTGTAATTTCAAAGAAACTTCAAAGCAACAAGACATCTCCCTCACTAGTACATCTGCAACCGTCTCGGCTTCGGTTAGGTATAGCATACGCCTCCGGCCATTTGGTAAAATAATTCATTGCAATCAAGATGTATTTATTGTCTTTCTCTGATTCAAGAAACGGACCAGCTATATCAATGGCCACCCTCTCAAAAGGATTCCCCACGTTATACTGTCTCATTGGGGCTTTCCGTTTTGTAACCGGGCCATTTCCAGAGGCACACAACTCGCATTTCCGGTACCACTCCTTCACATTTTCTTTGCAGTTCACCCAATAGAATCTTTTTCTCACTCTTTCAAGAGTTCTTTTCACGCCAAAGTGCCCTCCGGAAATACCATCGTGCAAGTGCTGCAACAGTTCCGGCACTCTGCTTACCGACACTATCACTTGAAGTCGTCTCTCAGCGCCATCTTCACATTCTAGGCGTCGTATCAAAATTCTATTTTCAATCACAAGGAGTCCCACTATGAACAGTATGCCTTCAGGCTCCTGCTTGAAACACTAATTTCTTCCCAACCTGGTCGTTGTCCTCTATTTTTCCACTCAATAATACGTCCCCATTTGTCGTCATTCTCCTAGTCTTCTCGTATTCTTTCGGGTTGACAAGTATCATTGGTTACCGTCATTCTATGAATGACACTTATTTTCTCTTTTATCTTGGAGCAATGATTGCAATATACCGGACAAGGTCTCCTTGACAGAGCGTCCGCATTCCGATGGCTAGTTCCTACAGGATGTTCTGTGTCAAGGTCGTATTCCTACAGCCGTTCTATCCACCTTGCACCTTGCCCTTCAGGATTTCGAAACTGCAGTAACCATTTTAGTGTAGCATGATCTTTTCTTAACAGGAATTTACGGCCGTATAAGTACTTATAAAAGTGCTCTACGGATTTGACGACGGATAACAGCTTTCTTCTTGTCACACAATAGTTCCTTTTTGGCCGCGACAAGACCTTGCTGAAATACTCAATAACTTTTTCTTGTCGGTCCTCCACTTGAAAAAGAACGCTTCCTATAGCTGTGTTACTGGCATTGGTATCTAACACAAACTTCCCCTCCATCCATGGGTAACTCAGAATTGGGGCTGTAACTAGTAGCCGTTTCAGTTGTTCAAATGCGCTGTGGAAGTCGTCATTCCAATTATATTCTTGTCCATCTTCGGTTAATTTTGTCAACGGTTTGACAATGTTCGCAAACCCAAGTATAAAACGTCGGTAATATGTGCACAATTCTAGAAAACTGCGTAATTGGTGTATATCTGCTGGTGTAGGCCACTCTTGTACCGTTTTTATTTTGTCAGGGTCAGCTCTTATTCCGGTCTCCGAAACGACATGTCCTCGGTATTTCACCTCTTTTCCAAACAGGCGACACTTCTTGGGGCTCAATCACGTCGTCTAGAAACACCAGACATGTTTTCCAGGACAGTCCATGCAGTATCGACTCCATGAAACATTCATAAGTAGTAGGGGCGTTGCATAATCCAAAGGACATGACCTTGAACTGCCATAACCTAGTTCCAATTGTAAATGCAGTTTTCTCTTTACCGTTTGGCTCCAAGCCTACCTGCCAGTATCTACTTTTCAAGTCCAAGGTCGAAAATCATTTAGATCCGGATAGCGTATCCAAGGTGTCATCAATTCTGGGCAAAGGATAGCTGTCTTTCTTTGTTACATTGTTAAACCGCCGGTAGTCTACACAAAACCTTGTCGACCCGTCTTTCTTCTTGACAAGCACTACCGAGGATGCCCATGGACTATTCGAGGGTTCAATCACTTTCTGTTTTTCCATGTCGCTGATAATTTGCTCGGCTTCCTTGCGTTTTGCCAAAGGAAGTCGCCTGGGATATTGTGTTATCGGTTGCGCATCTCCAGTATTGATCTTGTGTTACACAACAGTCGTCTTTCCTTTCTCACTATCATTTAGTGCAAACACACCTCGATATCGTACGACCAGTTCTTTTACCTTACCTAGTTGATCACCGTTTAATCCTTGACTCAAAGGTATCAACATATCTAGCAATTTCTGTGAGCAACCGTTGACTGGTTTATCTTTTGTGCCGTTCATGCAACGATTAATACGACTTACTGGAATGCAACTTCCCACAATCATGTCTTTCTTCAGGGTCACCGTATGCGGATTAATGTTTAGCACCCTAACTAGTATCATATTTCAAGACTTTACCAGTATCCTTCCAATCAGTAGTTCCTCCTGATCCATTTCCGATTCTGTTGCTTCCATGATGCATACTTGTCCTTCCTGGAGCGTACCATCCGGGCGTCCTATTACGATCATTTCCACCTTCTCGGGTATTTTCATATCACAAATTATTTGAACTTGCATCGTCTGGTTACTCGCCCCTTGAAATAAAATTTCTTCATCATCTATCCGAAGCACATTTTCCTTCATGTTCACATGAAACCCATATTCTCTCATGAGATGCATTCCCAAGATCACTTCTTCTGTAATTTCAGCTACCAACACCCGATGATTAATTAGTTTGTCTCCAATTACCAACGTAAGGCAGTCTCTCTGTGAGTAAAATGTTTTCTCGCCACTTGCCGTTTGAAGACATACCGATACAGGTAGCACTTTTCCACGACCAACCAAATCTGGTCTTACAATAGTTCTTGTCGCTCCTGTATCCACGAGTAATCGGACAACCCCACCATTAATTCTACCATCAATATAAATGCTGTCCAGGCTCCCCATCGACAATGCAGCACGGATGATAATCTCCGAGGCACTACGTTGTGCTGTCGACGTTTGACCCCTTACGTCGACTTGCTTTAGTTTTTCTTGCTGCTCATTTTTGGTTGAGTACAGTACAGCATCGCAAACTTCATCTCCGCGGTCATCGTCTTTCCGGCCTTTTCGCCACGCGGTTGATTATTTCTTCCATGCTGTTCTGCGATTGACCAGGTTCTTCTAAGGCAGAACGAACTTTGTGACTCACTCTGCTTGATGTTTGCTTATCAGCTTCAAATTCAAGCACATGAGCCAGTGCGTCATCTAACATTTTCGGCCGTGCTAATCTTAGTACTTGCTGTATTTTGCAGTCTTTAACGTCATCCACAAATGTTTGAACAGCCAGTTGTTCGAGGAAGCTATCTGGTGCCATTGGGTATGCCAATCTAACTAATCTGGCAATGTCAGATTCGAATTTTTGTAGGCTTTCATTTGTCTTTTGCGAGCGGTTCTTAACTAGTGCATAGTAAACCTGATGAGAGTGAGCGTCTCCATATCTCATCTCAAGCTTCGATGTAAAGAGGCCGCAAACATCCTGCTGGTGATCGGGAATCGTTTGCAATATGTTAAGAGCTTTTCTCCCGTAGGGACACTATTGGAGAGAGCGTTTTCTCTTTGTTGCACCAACCGTTGGCTATTGTAGCAGCTTCAAATTATTTCAAATATGTGGGCCAAGGGGTTTTACCATCACATGTGGATGGTTTCATTTTAAATTTTGACGGTAATGACTCGCTTCCTTCCATGCTTATTATTTCTGGAATGTTCTGATTTACAACTTGGTTTGCTAATTCAAGTGGCCTCGTTGTTAGTGAAATCATTTGTTCTTGCAGCCTCATCACTTCTTCCATTTTTACCAATTTACTGTCTAACTTATGCTCAACTATTTTTACCTGTTCAGTGACATCTTATTTCAATGCGATGGAGCTTTCCATTATTCTTTGTTCTAACGTGGCCGTCTTTTCATTCAACTCTTCCATTTTCACAGTATTTTCACTAAACCTTTCTTCCATTTACTTAGCATTTTCACTTAACTTTTCTTTAAGGTTTGATTTCATTCAATTGACTTCACTACGTTTTCACTAAGTGTCACTTCTAGTTTAGCAGTCCTCTCTTTCATACTGGATTTAAAATCCTTAAGGAAATTCATTAAAGTTTCTGCGTCTATTTTGCTTTGGCTTCTTGTAACTGGCATATACAAACTACTTAAATGTCTTTAGATTTGTGTGTTCTTTTCTTTTTAAATTAATCTCTATATACCCCACACAGCCTGAAACCAGTGTAGCGGGCTACTATTAACGCGTTTAACCAATTTAAAACAAGTAGTAACAAGTCTTTATTATTCACTGTTCACAAGTCTAATTATCAGTATATGCATTATTTATAGATGTTTTCATTCCAATTAACAATGAAGCACTATAACATTAATGTCCTTTACAAGCACTAATATCTTCTTAAACAAAATTCTTAACTATAAGGCTTCTCAACAACACTATACACTACTATAATTTATTTATTACACTTTTGTCTATTTATGTATTCTACTAGCTGGCGGTACAATATACACGTTCACATAACACCAATTTATATTTCCTCTTGGACTTTGTAAAGCGTAACTAATTAACTTTACACGATATAATTTATATTCGACATATGTGTTCGAACATTCTCGATTCCTGTAAAATGTACTTGGGTTATGAAGATTGTGTGCTTGACGGGTTGCCTAATAGTAGTTCGTAACAGTAATTAACAAGCTCTTTACAATTTATGTTTGAGAGTTTAAGTAATTTTGTAACGGAATGGTAAAATTTTATATCCTTTTCTTCTAAATACTCATTGTATTTACTTCAATCTGCGGATATTTCGATATTTACATATATGAAAAAATATTGAAGGGCAATATGTTAAACAATTGGAGGTAAAAAACTACAAAACAGTTTCAAAGCTGAATTCTGTGGAATTTTCAAGAAAGTTTTGGATCATCCAAAAATGCAGCAAAACTAAAAAAGATAGATTTAAGGCGTATGGTCTGTACCCGTTTAATTTGGGTGCTAAAGATTGCAGCAAATGTATTCAGAATACATTAGATGCCATAAATAAGAGGAATGCTAAGCAATACAGCAACGTCGCTGTATAAATAGCGTTCAAAGGAGTTGCAGGCAATAAAACCGGAGCTTTTAGAAAATGATATAGATACCAAATTTATTCTGGCAATGATGCAATTGATAAAAAAACGTAGAAGTATCTGGTTACGAGGTTAGATATGACGGTGTTTTTAGAATTAGTCTCTCAAAATGAAAAAAACAAAACCACTGTTGGTATCTTACAGAGCGAAGTATTAAAGTTCCCAAACACTTCGAAGCAGGTTCACCAATAACTCAACGCATTCAAGCAATTACTCATTTGATTTTTTTATTTTTAGAAAATTGTTTAGTATCTTCATAAGGAAAGTACCTACTGTCACAGAATAAAGTAAAATCAATAGCAAATGCAGAAAATAGAAATTTTGACACTTTTCTCAGTTTCCAACCTACTTGCAACACTCCTTTAAGTGCTTCATCTTTTAATGACATAGTAGAGGAAATTACCGAAAAGCAATTGAAATTAATTAAAACTACAAATGTAGATACGGAGGAAATTCTTGCTAATGTGTACGGTACAGAAAATTTGCCAAATAGATTTAAAAAAAATTATTGCAAAAAATGCCAAAGAAATAGATTCAAAAAGAATACATGCATACTAAATAAAAATGTCAACAATGGTTTAGAATTGGTACTAAAGAAATATCTTAAATATTCAAAACCTCTAGAGAAAAAGCAGAGGAACAATCGTGATAAGTTTTTTAGTACAAGATCATCTAGTTAATGGAGGTAATACTACGGAAAAATAGAAAATTTTATATTTCAATGTGTACATATTGTCGAGTATTATAAATCTGGTTCTAATATTTTAATTCCCTTATAGGAAAAAGTTTACATTTCTATGATCGAAATATTCTTCAAATGCCTCATTACAAAACTAATTAACTGACAGTTCTGCAAATGGTTTCCAAGGCTTCGGAAAAAATGGTAATTGGTTGGTGTCAAGTCAGGGGAATATCGATAATTCAGACAGCTTTCTCACTATCAATTGTAGTATGTATAGTATAGAGCAGGGAAAGCAAACTTAATGCAGGTATGATCGACATTAATTTTTCTTATTTATGCGCGATCGACTTCGAAAAATGGATTAAATTAAAAACAAACAAAAATTTAATTAATAATATATTAAATACATTGTATTTACTATTTTGTGCAATGTACTTTATTGATAAATATTTTAGAATAATTTCTTTATGCAGATGCGTGACATTCCATTTCATCAAGTCTTGTAAAGTTAGGTTTGTAATCACTGATGCACATTCGAATAGATGCCATTAAGTGGTCATCAGTCAGAGAACTCCTAAATTGCGAATTAATGTTTTTTATTTGAAAAAACGCTGCGTCAGATAGATAAGTAGAACCAAAAAAATGCAAATATCCTCATTGTCACCGATCTGAGTAATGGATATTTTTCTTTTGGTAATCAATTCCACAAATAATTTTTATTTGCACGTGTTTTTAAAATTATACCTGATTGTATTGTTAAAATACCTAACTCTAGATTCGATCAATCCAATTTGATGAAATATCGTCGTTATCGAATTCTCTAAAAGGAAATGAAATAAATTCAATAATTGGTTGAAAATTATTTAGATTTGTAAATCGTCTCTCAAATTCTTGAATAAAAGTTTCCAGTTCAGAACAAAACATTTCAATATTACATTCATCAGTAAGTTTAATGTGTTTTTCTAATGGAAAATGTTTAAAATTTCCTCTATAATTGTGAAGCAAAAAGTTTTAATTTTGCTTTAAAAGCATTTACTGAACTGAACAACTCAAAATATTTTTTCCGTTTCCTTATAATTCTAAATTAAGCGAGTTGTAATGGTCCATAAGATCAGTAAGGAATGCTATTTTTTTTTACCCATACTATATCTTCAAATTGTTCATGTTTTTCTCCCAATGTGTTCAAAAATGCAATAATTTTAGTCAAAGGATTTTCAAATCTTTCCAAAACTTCATCGGCTGAGCCACCTAACACGACAAAAGAGAATTAAATCTTCATATTCCTTAAACTTCGCGTTCTTATCGAATTAGCAAATTTCACTGCCAAATCCATAATATCATTAACATCCAATATTTTTGCACATAAGGCATTATTATGAATTATGCAATAAAATGATATGAAATCAGGAAACTGTTCATTTTGTTTGCAAAGGGCCAAAATCCATGTTTCTACCAATCATTAAAGGTGCTTCGTCAGTAGACATAGCAACTAATTTATACAAAAACTAATTTGTTTTTTCAGAAAATGGCATAAAAGTTGTCATCATATCTGCACCTCGTGTTGCGCCTTTTATCAGAAGTATTGTTAAAAATTCTTTTTTTATTGAAAAATCGCACAAAATCATTTTTATAAAAACAATTAATTGTGCAATATCAACGATATCTTTTGACTCGTCAAACTGCAACGAAAAAAACGGCAACTTTGTACGTCATCTTCTAGTTATTGAGTTACATTTTTATTTATACCTTCAATACGACAAACTACAGTTCTGCGAGAAAGTTGCAAATCTTTAATTTCATTGAAAATTTCACTTTTGTTTTTAAAGTTGGAAAATAATTCCTCGCTGCCCCCATAAAAAAACTTCCCTAAAAATTTACCCATCCCGATAGGGCTTTTTATGTATTGGAAAAACGTATATTATGACATAAAATGCTTCAGTTGCCATTTTGAATTGATGCATAGGCTTCTGGAACAAAAATTGCTGTGTGGCTAATTAATTTTTTAGTTTTTTTATTTTTAGTTTTCTTAATCTGGTATTAATAGGGTAATTATTTTCATAATTTTTATGCAAACTCAAAAAATGTCTTTCTCAAGCAAGGCGACTGTAACATGACATATAAAATCTAGGCATTTATCTTTATACATAGTAAAAAATAAAGTCCTTCCCATTCATTATGGAAATTATATGTTTTTGCTTTTTCTTATTCATTTTTATTTTATCTGAAATTAAAATAATTAAATATAGAATATGTTACGTTTATTTTCGGGATAAATTAATTACCCCTTTTTCCCTTTAATTTGTTTTTCTGTTAAATCAATTCCGTTGCTATTCTTAAATCCTTCATCATAATCCTTAAATTTTACCTGTTCATCATATGCCCGTTTTACAATAATTGTTCAATTCGTTCTATTTGCTTGGAAACGACAAGTTTATGATAAATTCAAATAAGTCAATACCTTGTTTTAGGTATCCTTTAATTTGTTAAACATTCCGATAACGTATAATTGCTTTCTCTATGGTTTGAATCTAAAGACTCGTCAAACTAAGGTGGCGTACTTTCCGATAAAAGCGTGTTTCTAAGTTTCCTAATCACGCTTTGATAACCACAATATGACTTGGAGCTGTGGTTGTTTAATTAAACAAATTTATGTTCACTTTCTTTTCACAAGGTTCAAAAGCACTCGTCGTAATTGCTAGAGTCTTCGTCCGTTTTTCTTTATGAAAATTTCGCGCACGCTTTACAGCGTGGTAGGTATTGATGGTTTTATAAACCCGTACTTGTTAGCGTAAATAAATTAATATTTTTCTTGTTCATTCTAGCTTCCTGCGGGGGACACAATAGTCTCTTGAATTGCCGCTCCTTGGGGTATAAAGGCTGCACCCGTTACGGGATCTCAAATCCATCTGGCCCGCTCCGGTCCGAGAAGCCAACGAGCGATCCAACACCGTAGAGACGTGGGTGAGTTCTTTCCTGCTTGTGTCGAGACCCTGTCTACTTAGATTTCACTGTTTGGGGCTCATACAGGTCTCGAATTAATTGTATGTACGAAAATGATTTATGCTAATGGGAACTATTGCCATGGGATTACGTTTAACTTTAACTACTATCTATTAATGCGGGAATGGGAAAAAACTTGCTGGCACATTGGAATACGTTATTTCCATTGTAGTTGTAATTGTAGGTTATATGTTAACATTATCAGAGCCTATGTGAGGTATCATAATATTATGATTACTGAACGAAATTATGAAATCTGGCATACAAATACACTAGCTAGCAAATACTAATATATATGGTTTATTCTCACTTACTTAAACCAAGTTAATGCCCATTATAATGTTTCTTTTTGTTTTTATGCTAATTAGTGTTCTTTTGTTAATGTGTTATTTTCTTTGTTTTTTTAAATTTGGGTATAACTGCAGGTGGGGATTTTTCCTACAGGTTGTACGGAGCGGTTAATAATTTATTTTTATTTCAGGCCTTATTTAATTTTTGTAGGTATTATACCCCGCCCACTCACCGACTGAGCCATGTCAATTTCTTTTTCTTTCTTCTTTGTTGTCTTTTTTTGTTGACTATGTCGCTGCACGTAGCATAAATTTTGGTGCCCAACGTGCTATCCGATTTTTTTTATTAACTTTTGCTCCGATTTTGGTTTTAGTTAGCGTTCGCTTCGATGTTATTTCGCTTAATTTCTTACCCAATTTTTTTTTGTTACTGCCTGATTTCCGACATTACCCGCATTTCTCGGCCTGATGCTACTTATTTTTTTTCTTTAGTGTTCCTCACATGAGGATCGGTTTTTTTATTTCTTGTGTGGGTTCGATCTTCTTAAATTTTGAATTTGTTTTCTTTCTTGATCGCTAAGTATTATTGGTTGGCTCATATCAGATTATCGGAATTGTGTTTGCGCTGATAATTCTAGTTCGTTGAAAACGCTGGCGCCCTATTCTACTTTCTGTTTTGTTGTTTTGCTTTTATTGGTGTCGGATATGTTTTAAATTGTTCTGTAGTCGCAATATTTTTTTTGAGCTTTTATCGAGTTACGGTTAGTCTTTACTTAGTTGCTTTCTCCTAATTTCTATTTTATTCTTACTAAAAATGACTGATCATAAATTGGCGGTGTTTAATAGGATCTGTAAGAGACGACAGAAGTCATCCGAAAGCATTACTAACTATTTCGCGTGTATGACAGGTCTGTTTGGAAACTATGGTTTTTTTAGTGAAGATGTTCAATTGTCCGTTTGCTTCGTAACCTTGATCCATTTTATAAAACCCATTTGCCTACCGTTCATTCTTTGCAAGAATTAAAGAACGAGTGTCTGAAGTTAGAACTGGCAAAGATTTGGGCCGATAATACCGTATCACCTAGTCACGATCAACATACTGTTACTGCTGACCCGGAATTAGCTCCTGCTACAGTGCCTAAGTCAGTCGCTACTCCTTTTTCGGCTTCCTACCAAAGCCTCCCTGTGTGGGAGTGGAACTTGAAATTTTCTAGTGTCCCAAACACTCTTACCGTACATGTATCAGAATTGCAGTTATTTGAGTCTGCAGTGAATTTGTTTGAGTCGAAAGCGTTACTTTGGTATCGTAGTAACCGGCATAAGTTTTCTGACTGGAAGTCGTTGTCTAATTTACTGATTCAACATTTTGAACCCCGGGACTTTGCTTATAAGTTTGCTACTATTGAGGAAAATACTTTTGCTTCACATGACCGAGTTGTTAAGATATCTCCTACGCCTACGGGTAGATCCGATACTTCTTCCGTTCTTTCTACTGTTCTTCTTCCTAATTCTACTTCTACTCGTCAGGTCATATGCTTTAATTGCGACAAACCTGGTCATGTTTCGACACGTTGTACTCGTTCTAAAGTACTCCATTGTTATGGTTGCGGATATTAGGGAGTTTCTCGCTGCAACTGTCCAAACTGTTATTCTACTACTAATAGGTCTTCAAATAATACTTCAACTTCTGTTCTCAGCTCTAGGAACCAAACTTCTTCTGCTTCTAATTCTACGTTCTCTTCTGTACCTCATCCAGGTCATCCTGCTACTACTATCAAAACCTACTCTTCTACGGCAAATATAGCTTCGAAAAAAATTTCTTCCATCTCTAGTTCTACCTCCTATTCTACTCTTCCTTCTGCTCGCCGTACTTATTCACTCTCACCCCAGACTGTGCCTCCACCACCATTGCAACCCATACTTCGAATTAATGACTTACAGTTAACTTTTAAAGAGTTTGTTCCGCTTTCTTAAACAATTGTACCCACGAAATTCCTGTTGTGTCTGCAAGCACAAATGTCGCAGAGGCGAGATAATTTCTGATTTAGTCGGCGAAGGTCCTGTTGAAGTTCAAGAACCTATATCTTTAATGTCTGTTGCTGTTGCTGTCAAAATTTTACATGTTCCTGCTTTCTTAAATTGTTCTACTCAAGAAATTTCTGTCGTGTCTGCAATAACAGCTGTAGCTGAAGTGACATTAACTTCTAATACGGGTAGAGAAGGTCCTGTTGAAGTTAGGGAACCCGTAGCTATCATGCCTGCTGCTGTCGTTGTCCAAGTTTTACCCGATTTTGTTTCGTTTTCTACTATTGTTAAGGAATCAGTTCCTATTGTGGCTGAAGTTTTGTCTGTTTCTACTCCGTTGTCTAACAGTGATGAAGTCCTATTTGATTCTACTCCTTTATCGGACGTTGATGAAACGTTACCTACTCTTACCCATTTTCTCATGCTGACAACATGCTACTTGTTTCTGTTCTTTTAACTAAGGTTGGTAAAATTCTAGCTGATGTCTTGGTTTTACAATATTTTCAACTAATGTTAATTGTGTTAAATAGTTTACAGAAAAACTATTAATTTGGAAAATGTCTGTGTTGGGGATCTTGGCAGCTGCAAGCTGCTTAACCCTTTTTACATCCCCTACATTTGATTTTTCTAATGCTCCATCCGAAAGTACTACATTGGCCAGGAAGCGAGTTTTTTTAGCCGGAAATTTTGAATTTTGCCCAACCCTTGCTGTTGCAAGCAAGGTAAGAATCTTTAATGTGCGTGACAACACTCACACACGTAACCTCCATTTTACCTCTCATCCGAACGAGGGTGTATTTTTGTGAAAAATGCTTGCCTAACATTTTTCGAGCGGATTGTGTCAAGATTTGAATTCGGGATCTTAGGCATAGTGGTCACACGCATACCAACTACGCCACGGTGCCGAAATTGAATGTATCGTGCCGCTAGTGTTAAATGAATGTAAATATATTAACTGAAAACTAAAATAGTTATTATTAAAGTGGTTTTTGTGTGATTGTTTTAAGTTAGAATACGACAATGGAAGGATTCCAGGATATAATTAAGTCGACAGAAATTTGAAGGAATATCTAAACTACATTTCTGAGTTTTTTTCGAAAACTGTCAACACAAACAAACCCATTTTTCAAGAAGAAAACCAAAACCACCTTGATAATATAGAACAAAATGAGTACTCCTTACCAGGAAACAACGAGATTGAATTTATTAAATTGACAGAAAGTTGGAAATAACAAATAACCTATTATCTTGCATAACATTAGCGAACTTTTTAAGAAGGCGGCTCCGTGGCGTAGTGGTATGTGTGTGACTACTATGCCTAAGGTCCCGGGTTCGAATCCCGACACGGTCCGCTTGAAAAATATTAGGCGAGCATTTTTCTCAAAAATACACCCTCGTTCGGATGAGAGGTTAAATGGAAGTCCCGTGTGTGTGTTGTCACGCACGTTAAAAATCCCTACCTTGCTTAAAACAGCAAGGGTTCGGCAAAATTCTAAATTTTCCAGATAAAAAAAACTCGCTTCCTGGCCAATGTAGTACATTCGGGTGGAGCATTGGAAAATCACATGTAAGGACTTTTTAAGGGCGGTTCCATGGCGTAGCTGCTATGTGTGTGACTACTACGCCTAAAGCCTCGGGTCCGAATAGCGACACGGTCTGCTTAAAGAATGTTAGGCGAGCATTTTTCACAAAAATACACCCTCGTTCGGATGAGAAGTAAAATGGAGGTAATGAGTGTGAGTGTTGTCACGCACGTTAAAGATCCCTACATTGCTTGAAACAGCAAGAGTTCGGCAAAATTAAAAATTTTTCAGATAAAAAACTCGCTTCCTGGCCAATGTAGTACCTTCGGTTGGAGCATTGGAAAATCACATGTAAGGACTTTCTAAGAAAGTACAACACTTAAGTTACTGGGGATCTCTGCGGACAGAAGCTAACCCACTGCTAGCTTAGTGATGACATAATTTTGCCTGGAGATGAGTAGTTCAAGGATAGTGAACGAAAATTAATTTCTTGGTTATTTTACAAAGAGAAAGTCAATGACAGGTTTTTCTGTGCTTGCAGCTCACCAGACTGTCGCATGCTCGTTGCAAAACAACCAACAAAGATCTTGAATTGTAAGGAAACTATAGTGTATCAATATATAGAAAACATTTCCTGAACGCCCTGTATACTTCAATGTAAGCAATTAACTATCGGAAACTTCTTCAAATTTCCTATATTTTTGTAAAAATGTCATTGCTAGAAAAAAATTTAATAATATTAGCTAGTCTATGACAACTAAGGTGGAAATAACAAACGACCTATTATTTACTATAACACTAGCGGACCTTCTAAAAAAATACTACAACCAATACTACTGAGGATTTCGGTCGACAGAAGTTAACACGCTTCTAACTTTGTAATATTGTAACAGTTTTTTTTATCGCTGCAGAACATCAACGAATTGTTAGTTCTAATAACTCTAGTATAGTCATTAATGTCATGCAAACCATTTTTAAACAAATAAATACCAGTATTGGTATTGTACGTGCTAACCGCCATACAGAAATGCTAGTTTGGTTGCTAACATCAGGCGCCGAATGTTAATACAATTATTATCAAGCCTAAGCAGCTTTTCTGTTTCGTGCATAGCACATCTGCACTCACATTAGCTACAGCTCTCGTCGAGAATAATTATGGAACTAATAAGGGTTCTGGCATGTAACTTGCGTCTAGCCTTTGTGCGGTAGTGGAGCCATGGTGCGCTGAACACTAAGTTTTGTGTTTTAACGATAATAAGAATTAAAATAATAATTTATTAGACCAACTGAATAGTTTTGTTGTAGCACTCTTATCTTTTCGTATTTTTTCTTTTCTTTTGTTATAACGTTCTTTTTAACGACGTTTTTAAATGACCTCTAATAAATAACTTTGTTTGGATAATTCCTTTGATAAATTCATATAGTAATTCTTTGGACATTTGTGTAAATAGCACTTAAAATATTCCTTTAATAATTTCGTAAAAGTTACGATAAAACATGTTTTTCAACGCTTCGTTCGAAAATTTTCAATTAGATATTTATTTTATAATTCTCAACTTTCAAGAAGTCGTTTTGTATTATCTGGTTTTATAAAAATAAGGCAGCGAGTATGCTGTATTTAAAGAAGATATAAATTCTACTTTTGCACCTGCGAGTATCAACTTATGGTTCATTCACGTCAACTTTGCGATAGGGTATCGATCCAACATGAACGTCCTTCAACTGTACGATGGATAGTTGGATTTTATGTAATGTTATGGAGAAAACAATAAGTTCGAATTTTAAGGAAACATTCTACAAAGTATGTAGAAATTTTTATGGTTTGGAAACCAAGTCCGATGATGCATTGATATGCTACTGTTGAAACTTTTGTTCAAGATTTACACACAGTAGAACATCTAAGTTTGGTATTGGAATTTAGTTGGTCCAGTTTGTGCGTATAACAAAAACGCATGGAAGTTAGTATGGTCCGGTCCAAGGGTCACGCAGCTGTTCGTGTTCTGTGGAACATGTGGATTTTACGTCACTTGTTTTCTGAAAAATGTATGTATTAACACCTGCCCTAACATGTTGTAACGACAACATGTAAACAACACCTGCAGAGCCAAGGTAAGAGATTAGAATTATTCTTGCATCACGTCTACATTTGATGATCTTTGATATGAAGCTGCTTCAGAAAATATTTTTGTAACTATCTATTATCATAAATCCGTTTCGCAAATTAAGAAGGACTTTAGTAAATTTTTATTGTCAATACTAGTTCAGTATAATTACAGTTACTAAATTTTATGAAGTTAGGCAAACCTAAAGAGTTCTTATTGATATTTCATATATGCATGATTTCGCTTACAATTTTTGAATAATGAATTAATAGACAAAGTAGTTAAAGTTTTATAAATATGTAAACAGAAAAAACAGATCTGATATTTCTGGTATAAATTCAAGTTAAACTTTTGTAACTAAAGCAACAATTAAAGTTTTTGATATTTTTCTTTGAATATATAAACCTACCTTATGAGTAGATGAAACTTGTATTATCTTTTCTTAAACATGAATTTTATATTTACAATTTTTATGAAAGAACAATTTTAATTAAAGAAGCAACATTTAATTTTCTTAATTAATTGTTTTATTCTGAACAAGTACGTTCAGAAGTAGGGTAACAAAGTATAAGATCAAATAGAGCAAAGTGGTAAACCCAATTTAACAAGAAGCTTTGATAGCCTTTTCAGAATTTGAAGCGTAAAATCTGTGTTCATATTATTGTTGCCTGATTAATCTTTGCTGTTTTTTATATGAGGTAACAAGAGAATACCTCTTGTTAATTAAATTTTTTTACAGCTCCTGCGTTAGCAGTTAATACGGTATTCCTCCCTAAGGACGACCAAGTCCCCCTTAGGGAAACCCTGTGTTTAAAGTTAATGACTTGGTGGTGCCCTATTCAAACCCCCGTTTTGTTGAGAATCTAGCCCTAGTAATAAAATAATGCTTTGTAAAAGGAACCACGACCAATCCTCATAAGCTCTGCCCAAGGAATAGACTCCTAGCATAGTCGGAAGATATTTGCGTTCCATCATTTTAAGGAAATCCTTCCTTAAAGGTTACTGGTAACATTGGGGGATATAAAAATAACCCCTAACTAGTTAACCCAACCAGTAATTTTATAATTATGAAATTACGTTATACTAACGCCCGGAACGTGGGGCTGGATTATTTTGTTACATCTAAATTAAGTCTGGATTATTTTGTTACATCTAAATTAAGTCTGGATTATTTTGTTACATCTAAATTAAGTCCCGATTATTTTTCTAAATTGAGGCTCGATTATTTTGCTTACGCCTAAGACATAGCCTTCGTTTGTTTTGCAAGCACCCACCAAAACGGGGCTTTGTTTTTTTTACTCACACAAGGCACGAGTATATAAAAAAGCATTGTGTTAGAGGTTTCGATTGTTAACAGCTATGTTGATACAGCGTTGAGAATGTCAAATTTTTTTTGAACCTACTAAGAGGTAGTAATTAGATTTCTGTCGTTGTGGAGAATATTGCCACGCAATGTCGCATAAATTTTTTTTGATTAAAGACTTAATTAATTAATTGGAAGCAAGAGAGTGGTTGCTGTAGTAATTTAGTAATCAGTACGGAGATGTTGTGAATTCTAGATCTAATTTTAGTTCCTCTATTGAAAATATTTTGTCAATTGTGAATTTTTAAAAGGGTACAGTCAAGATTAGTACACCTAACTGGTCGAGTTAAGAGGATGAAGCTGCCATCACAGAATCATGAGGAAGCAGTAGTATTTGTGCGAAAGACGTTGGCTACGATCCTTATTATCGAAGCAGAATTGTTCAACAAGGCGAAAGATAAGCCTAGTAGTTTGAATGAGTCAGTAAACTTATCTCTCCCTGTTAGTAATGAGCCCCTTAATACAATCACGTTTGTAACACCACCCTTACCCATAGGAACTTGGTCTGTTAAATTTTCTGGAGATCCTAAACAGCTTTTTTCATTCCTAGAAAGGATCGAAGAGTTAGCACAGTCACGCAAAGTAACTGAGGACGACTTGTATAACGCCTCTGCAGAGTTATTCGTGAATTATGCCCTCGTTTGGTTTAGACAAATTAGGAATTCCGTGAAGGATTGGAGATCTTTAGTAAATCGATTGAAGGAGGATTTTCTTCCTGCTCATGTTGAGGATGAACTATGGGAAAAGATTAAATCACGTCATCAAAAGAAAGATGAATCTGTAGTTTTGTTTGTGGCCCATATAGAGAGTTTATTTAGTAGGTTACCCAAAATGTCTGCAGAAATTACGAAGGTTCGTATTATATGGAAAAATTTATTGCAAACTTATGTTACCCAACTCGCTTTGTCTGAGATTAATGATGTTTCCACATTAGTAAAATTAGGTAAAAAGATTAAAAAGGCAGTTCAGTCAAAACAAACTATGGTAGCTACCCCGTCAAAAGATAATTTTTGGTTTCGTAAAAATTTTAAGTCACAGTCAGAAAATAAATGTCAAGAAGAAGTTAGAAATACTTCAGTTCGTAGTAAGGTTTATAGAAACAAATCTTCATCTTCAAGTCCATGTAGTAAATCAAGAAAAACTTTTAGATGTGCAATCATCAGGCGTTGAAAGAGTCAAGAAATTCGTGTGTTGGAATTGTACACGTCCAGGTCATACGTTTAATTATTGTAGAGCCCCTCTGAAACAATTTTGTTTTAAATGTGGAAGTAAAGGTGTAACGTCAATTTCGTGTCAATCATGTTCGAAAATAAGAGACTCGCATGAATAATTATTAACATATCATTTCATTTTATACAGTTCTATCTAGAGAGTACTAAAAATAATGTTTCGGTAAATTAGGTACATGGGTTTGTGCTGTCGTCGTGTCGTTTAAGAATTGTCCTTGTGCGTAGGCACGTTTTTGGTTTAATGACAATTTTTATGATTTATATTGGCGATGCAATGCAATTTAGTTAGTTATGTGTAGAGTAGGCGATGCTTGTCGTTGTAGTTGGTCGCTCAGCAGTGCGTAAGTCTAGACGAGACTCGTGAGGAGTTGGTCGCTCAGCAGTGCGTAAGTGTAGACGAGACTCGAGGTGAGTTGTCGTTCCTAATATTTTTTGGCATTACTAATTTGGAGTTTGGTGATAAAAGAAATTTTTTGTAGAGTAGCCTAGGAGAGGCTTGTGAAAGAGTATGTCATTCAAGCAAGTTATGCGTTGTGAAGCAAGTTTTTTGTTATATGGACAGTCTGATTATAACCTATTCCATCAGTTTGGTTAGAGATTAAAAAGAGTGTACCTGTATGTTAAATTTTGTTAACTATCGTTGAGATTAATTTCTTTTGAAGGCCTAAGTAGTTTGGTACGAAAGCCGGAAAGTGGCATATAAAAATCTGAAACTTTTCTCGATGACATGCCAAGAGGATGCCATATCAATATAGTTAGTTGTTGCTCCTCAAGTCAAGTTTGAAGTCAAGTATATCTATGATCGTTTCGTTTAGTTTTGTTTTGGTATAAAAGGATAAGAGGAAGAACCTCGTCTAATTTTTTTGTATATGATTTCAAATTAATATTAAATATAAGAATAGGAAGTTAAAGAATAAAAAACCCTGTTAGTAAAAGAGCGTATCGTTAAAATCAAATTTTTCCCGTGCGTACGTATTGTGTTATCAGAGACACATTCCCTGTGTACACAATCTAACCCACCTTGCCCATGCGTACGTACCGTTTTCTCAAGAACACCTTCCGTGTTTATATGTGTGTGTATTCTGACCGTTAACACAAAAAATTTTTTGTTTCTTTTCGTAGTTGACAGACGAATTTTGTTTGCCTCGTAAAATGTCGACAGACGAAACCCTTTAGGTTTACAACGTGTTAACTGGTGTGAAGTTTTTGTTGAGTTCGTAGAGGAAGACATTTTGTCCACAAAGGACTGGTCTTCTATTGAGTATGCAAAGGACCATGGTGTGTTCTTTTCGCATATAGGCATTCCATTAAGAAATGCGTAAGTCTAGACGAGACTCGTGATGAGTTGGTCGCTCAGCAGTGTGTACTTGGTTGAGTGGAATGTAATAATAATTTTTTGAGTATTTAGTTTAGTGACGCTCGAGAGTAGTCGTTCACTAATAGTTAGAGTATTGTAGGTGAGCTGGTTGCTCACTTGTTATTTGGTTTAGTTGCGTTTGTGCAGGAAGCACAATTAGTAGTGGAGTTAGCTACTCACTACTGTGTTAGAGTGTGAGAGTGAGCCAGATGCTCACAATTTTTTGGTGAATTGGAGTTAGTGCAGATTGCAGACGTTGAGTTAGAGTATGAGAGTGAGCTCACAATTTTTTATAAATTTGAGTAGTGCAGATTGCACCCGTTGAGTTGAGATGTGTTAGGTGAGCCGGTTGCTCACATTTTTGTTAGCGAAATTGAGTAAGTGCAAATAGCACAAATTGAGTTTTGATGTGTTAAGTGAGTTAGTAGCTCACAGTTTAGTTGATTATAGTGAGTATGTGCTGATGGCACAATAATTAGTAGAGTTGATGATGTGATGAATTCACATTAATATTGAGATTTAGAGCATTTTAGCAGGTCGCTAAAATAGTTGCGCGGTAAGCAATTAATGCTTACGTTTGGTGTAGCGAAAGAGTTGTGATGACATTTAATACTTTTGCTTTTGAGATATTTTGTTGTGGCCTATTTTCTGAAAAAGGCTCTAGTTATGATTCTTAGAGTTGAGTTGTCATCCCAAGCATAAGTTTTGTATATAGTTAATCGGTTCGAATTTTTTTTGTAGTCTGGGTATTATCTCCAGTATCGTTGTTAATAGTTTTCGTTTAATATTAGTCTGGAGAGTTTCTGTCGTGTTTTGTTTTAGTTAGTAGAGTTGGATAAAGACCTGTAAATCTTGTTAATTTTTTTCCGTGAGAGTGTTAGACTTCCCGATTGCGACAATTCCCGATAGTGTCATACCGATTTTGTTTCCTTAAGGACGTATAGTACGTGTAGTTACTAGAAACGCTCACTCTTAATTATAGTAATTCCCCCATTTTTTTATTTCTTTCTAATCTTTATTTTTTTATTCTCACGCAGGTCAGTTATAAGAAAATGCCCACATTTTAGTACTTTTTAAAAGACGAGAACGACTCTAAAATAATTGTATGCAAAACATTTTTTCATCAACTTTGGGCTATAAAAATAAGTTGTGTCTCTTACAACAGTAAGTCTTCGTATGATACGCTTAATATTAATTATTGAAGAGAAAGAAAAGGGTGTTCAAAAAATTTTCTAGAAATGAAACTAAAAACATATAACGAGATATAATCCTATAAACTCACACTGTCGAAGAGAACATGTGCCTTGCCGTTTGTATCTTCCAAGTGATATAAATATTATTTTAATGTATAAGAAAAAATATACAAGCTCAATTTCTTATGGCTTATTCATAACAGAAGTGGTAAAGTTAAATATTGCTTTTACTAAACTTGGAAACGAGGACTAGCAAAAATACGAGTATTTCTTTCACAATGTCTGTCATACCCAACAATCTTTGGATAATGGTTGTAAAATTTGCAAACTGGAAAGATTATCTACAGTGTGTGGAATACACTGCATGGCTCATCAAAAGAATGTTGAAAAGGTGAATAAAATGGAACCCAGTTAGAAAAATGTTGTAGTCGTTTCTGCTAATCCGCAAAACCTAATACTTTTATCTAGAATCGATATGTTTAAAAAAGTTTTTTTACACGAAAAATTACTGTATATAATAAAAGTTTTGTTTCAGTTGGATCACAAAAAAATTATTTTTCATTGTAGCCGTTTGGCATGAAGAAATAGTAGGAAGAAAACAAAAAGCAAATTGTAAGTGTTTTTCAAACATTTTTAAAATCCAATAATGACGTACACTAGAACGTAATTTAGACAGATAACTGTACAACCAAAACAAAAATTGAACCTTTGTAACTTTTTAATTTTTCTGATCAATAGTACTGAAGCTGGCACAGAAAATGTCCATCTTAAATATTTTAAAGCCGGACGTATGTCAGTAGATAGTATTTACCATCAGGAAGAACTAAGTCTTAAGAAACAAAAAAGAAAACAACAATTTTAGTGATGTAGTCAAAAGTTGAAATAAAGGCCACGTAACAGTTAAATGTATGAACATAAATGACATACCGAATTGGAAAAAATGTTCTTCAGTTTCAAAGATAAATAGGTTAAATCCCAGACCGTAATTATGCGAAGTTCCCGAAATAAAGTTTATGAAAAAAATTGTCATTTTCGTGTAGAATAATTTGTTTGTTGAAGAAAAATTGAAGAAAACAAATAACCTTATGCGACCCCCTTTCCGTAGTACCGCATGTGAGACAACCGCTAATAAAAAAGAATTCATAATAAAAAATTCGGGACCACTGATGCCAGGCACTAGATTACATTTTTAGCAAGATGTTCTTATTTATAACAATTAGTATCTTAATTAATTAAACTTTTTTACTAAATTTCAACTGTGTTTGTATTTTAAAACATACCAAATACATATTTAAACATTTTTTTGTTTTATTTTAGTTTATAAACATTTATAAACGTGTTTTCTAAAATATATAGAATATGTGTATTAGATCTTGAAAGTTAAAAAATGAAGTAAAAATAAATGTTTTACTAAATAAAAAGCATATATTTACATTTTGCTAAGACAGAACAGGATATAAGCAAAATATGCGCAGTTTTTCCTTAGCAACATGCTAATACGTGCTTTTTCTTTAAGAAAGCAATTCAGATTTTTGATGTTGATATGCCGTATTTTAAACTTTCATGTTATAAAACAAAATTCTTTTGTTAAATCAATATGATATATTAATATGTATTTTGTTATTTTATAAAATGCAACTTTGGCTTGAAAATTTGTTCACTCAAAACAAATATTATCCGTTTTATTAATAATTTAAACTACTTCTTTCATTTTCTCGACTATACGATTTTGTTGTATACTTGGTTCTTTGTTATGACGGTAGTATTTGATTATATAAGAACATAATTTTAAATCCAGTTTGAGTATTCATCTCAAAGCAGCTGAACTTTTGTGTGTTGACAAGCTAAATCTTCACCCGCAGACGTATCAACTTTAGCAACGGATCACTTCTACAGCCCCCTTTTTTTTATTCTGGATAGATTTTCATTTAATGTTGAACCCTTCTTTGCGATGTTCTTAATCTATGACTATGAACCCTTCTACTTAGAACGTTAACCTTCCTATCCTTGTAATACTATAAAACTGTGACAAAAAATCTCCAGTTAATAATGTTGCCGCTAGGGAAAAGGAGGGTCAACTCTCTATTGTGTCTTATGGCGTATTAGTATTAAAATCGCATTTTTATTAAATTGTGAGATCTAATTAGACTAAGATCATCATATTTGGTACTTTATAGCTGTGATAGTCAATAGTGAGTAAAACTTGCGGCCTATAACTTATCTATAGATATAAAATATGAAGTGTTGTTAAATATGATGGCATCCTCTGGGGTAAAAAATTCCGGAGGTAAAATAGTCCTCCATTCGGATCTCCGGGAGGGGACTACTTCGGGGGATGTGATCCGAAACAATAGAAAAAGATCCGTGAACATTCTGCGAGTCGGAGCGTGGAATGTTAGAAGGATGAAACAAGTATGTAAGCTAGAGAATCTGAAACTCGAAATAGATAGATTAGCACTATACGTAGTAGAAATTAGCGAAGTCCGCTGGCCAGAGGCGGGGGATTTTTGGAGTGGAAACTTCAGGGTAATTCATACAGGATCAGAGGAAGAAAATTCGGGTGTAGGGATAGTTATGCGAAAAAGATAGGACGACGTGTAGAAAACTACCTACAAAAGAACGAGAGAGTACTCATGGTTAGATTTGAATCTAAACCAGTAAATACAGTAATAATACAAGTATACATGCCCACCTCTAGCTACAGTGAGCAAGAGGTAGAGGCGATCTATAAAGATATCGAAGACATAATATGATACGTAAAAGGACATGAAAATTTAATAATTACGGGGGATTTTAATGAAGTGATAGGTGAGGGCGGGGAAGGAGCGATAGTCGGTTTATTTGGTTTAGGCACGAGAAATGACAGGGGAAATAGGCTGGTAGAATTTTGAGATAAGAACAACTTAACCATCACAAATACATTATTTCAGCATCATGCTAGAAGACGATACACGCGTAAGATGCCAGGAGATATAGGAGTTATAGATTACATTATTGTTTGACAACGGTTTAGAAATCAAGTAAAAGACTGCAGAAGCTACCCGGAAGCATATATAGACACTGACCACAACATCGTAATTATGAAGGCCGCACTTAAATTTAAAAATCTAAAAAAGAGGAACGGAAAAAGGCGCTTTAACTTTGAGAAGCTAAAAGATAAAGATATCCACAAAAGATTTTAAAAATGTCAAATGAATTGCTGAAAGATATCTGGAAAATTTCTGATACTAAGGAAGTAGAAATAGAATGGAATAACATTAAATCCAGCTTAGACATGGCGGCCAGAGATATTCTGGGGTATACACAAAAAGAAAATAAAAAACCATGGATAACAAAGGATATCCTGAATTTATTGGAAGAAAGACGAAAATACAAAAATAGATCAGACAAACAGGAAAACAGAGATAGAAAGCCATAAAATGGGAAATTACTCGCAAATGCTGGAAAGCTAAAGTACAATGGATTGAGAAAAAGTGCAAAGAGGTACAAACTAAGATGCAAATAGAAAAGACTGACGAAGCATACAAATTAATTAGAATGAATTTTAGGGATATAAAATTATATAACAAAAATGTAAGGGACTCGGGAGGAAACGTCATTATAGAAAATGTAGAGAAAGTAGCTAGATGGCAGGAATATATAAGGAATTTACAGCATTAGAACAGGAATCAGACATTGAAAAGGATTACCTGGGTTATCCTATACTTAGAGATGAGTTTGAATTAGCATAAAAGAGTGAAAAATGGTAACGCGCCGGGTACAGATAAGGTGCAAGCAGAAACTCTAAAAGCCGGTGGACAAGCAGTAACTGATCGTCTCTTCCGACTTGTAAGCTATATGTGTGAGAAAGGCGAGATACCCAAAGATTTCAAACGTAACATCATAGTAACTATACCAAAAAAAAGAGGCGCCGATAGATGTAAAAGTTTTCGAACAATAAGCTTGACAGCACAAGTTTCAAAAATATTAACTAGAATTGTACAAAGACGAATGGAAAAACGAGCTGAAGAAATACTGGGAGAAGTTCAATTTAGGAAAAAAATGTTTAAAATACTTAAAACGATTGGAACGAGTTTTAGGGATAGACGGGTAGTACATTGCTTATACATAGAGCAAAGAGCGGTAATAGAATTAGATCAACAAAGTATAGAAGTAAATATTAGGAAAGGGGTGAGACAGGGATGTGCCTTATCTCCATTAATTTTTAACTTGTACATAGAAGAGGCAATGAATACTGTCTAATGCAGGAAGACATTTAGAATTAATATGCAGGGACAAAAGATTGATATGCTTAGATTTGCAGATGATATAGCTGTATTAGCTTCTAGCATGGAAGAGATAGAAGCTGCGCTTAATGAAATGGAAACAGTTCTAACGGAGAGATATGGTATGAAAATTAACAAAAATAAAACTAAAGTTCTAGTATGCAAAAAAGAGCATAATAAACCAAAAACAACAATGCAAATAGGTAACGAAAACTTACAAGAGGTTAAGGATTTCTGCTACCTAGGAACACAAATAACGCAAGATGGGAAAAGCACAAAAGGTATAAAACAAAGATTAGTACAAGGCCGTGCTACATTTAACAAGAAAAACCAACTACTATGTTCAAAAACCACAAACATAGAAACAAGGAAAAGTTTGCGTAAAACATATGTGTGGAGCACAGCACTGTATGTCTTTGAAGCCTGAACTGTAGGAGAAGCAGACAAGAAAAAGCTAGAAGCCTTTGAAATGTGGTGCTACAGACGTATGATGAAGATACTATGGACAAACAAAGTTAAGAACAAAGAGATACTAGAAATGGTAGTGGAGGAAAGAACTATGTAGAGAACAGTAAAAAAATAGGAGAGATAGGATGATAGGCCACATACTAAGACTTGTGGGAATAGTGCGGAATAAATTAGAAGCAGAGATAGGAAAAAAGTGAAGTAGAGGTAGACCTAGGTTACACTACTGCGCACAGATAGTGAAAGATGTAGGCTGTGAGAATTTCATGGAAATGTGTAGGCTAGCTCAGAATAGAAATCAATGGAGGTACGTTTCGAACCAGTCGCAAGATGAAAAACTAATGACAAAAATAATTACTGTACTTAAACATTGTGATTATTATAAACAACTGCAGATATTGATTTTGTAATACTCTCAACTAATGTTAATTGTGCGAAAGGATCTACTTGAAAACAATTAATACAGCAAATATCTAAGTGTTGGGGATCCTTAGTAGCCACAGGCTGCTTAATCCCCTTCACATACCGTTCATTTACATTTCCAATGCTCCACCTGAAGGTACTACATTGGCCAGGACGCGAGTATTTTGTTGCTTGGAAATTTAGAATTTTGCCGAACCCTTGCCGTTCCAGGCAAGGTAGGGATCTTTAACGTGCGTGACAACACTCACACACGGGACCTCCATTTAACCTCTCATCCGAACGAGGGCGTAATTTTTGTGAAAAATGCTCACTTGTCATTTTTCAAGCAGTCGGCCGTGTCGGGATTTGAACCCAGAACCTTGGGATCCGTAGTCTTACGCTTACTACATTGATCCATGGCGACGTCTCCCCTTCACATACCACTAAATCTCGCTGAAATAGGGCATATAATTAAAAAACAATAAAAGAGAATCAAGCTGTATATCGGTTCAATGTAGAGCATTGAGGACGTGGCCGCAAGTATAGCGGCCCTTATTCAAATTATAATGTATATTGGCTGTTGTGAGAATTGCAGGGTACGCTGTAGGTTAGGTTAGAACATAAATAAGCTGAGGTACAAGTCCAGCCAGTTTCAAGATGTAAAACCCAATGACGAAAAAAATAAGTGCTCTTAAATCTGATGATTATTATAAACAACTACAGGTATTGGTTGTGAAATATTTTCAACTAATGTTGATGGTGCGAAGGGATAAATTGGAAAAACTATTAATTCGACAAAGGTTCAGGTGCTGGGATAACTTGGCATCCAAAGGCTGCTTACCCCCCTTCACATACCACTGAATATCGGGGAAATAGGGTATATAACTGTAAAACAATATAAGGTGACTGAACTGCATCAAACAAGAAAAAACAGCAGCTATGTTCAAAGACAACAAACATAAATACAAGAAGAAAACTGTTCAAAGCATAGTGTGGAGCACAGTACAGTACATCTATGAAATATGGGCAGTAGGAAAAGCAGACAGAAAGAAATAGAAGCCTTCTGAAATGTTGTGCTTCAGATGTATGAGGATGGTAGCATGGACAGACAAAGTTAATAACAAATAGGTTGTAGAAATAGTAGAGGAATAAAGATATCTGTGGAAAATGAAAAAATAGGAGAAATAGAAGGACAGGATACGTTCTAAGGCATTTCTGGGGAATAGCACGGGATATACTACAAGCAGAGATAGGAAAAGAGAGGTAGGGGTAGACCGAAATCAGACTTTAGCACACAGATAGCGATAGATGCAGACTGTGCAATGAGGGTGCGCGTCCAACCAGTTCTAGGACTGAAGACTTAATAATGAGTGATACTATTAAGTTTCTAAATATATATCTTTGTAGGATGTGGAAACATTAGAAAAGCGGAGACAAGCTATTCCTCAAAGTGACAAGGTTCTTTCTTATTTGAGTATATATTAATGTATAATGAAATTTATTTTTATGTGCATTGGATGGTAAGAATTGTATTTAAGTATCTACCTGAGCATATATGTTTCTAATACGATTCTTGTTATAATAATACATTTCTATTTCTAATTAAAAGTGTGTATAAAAAAAAGTTAGATATACTGTTGTTTTATTTTGTTTAATATAATACTTTTTTGCTTCAATAATACATGTAATTCATCCTTCTGGACCATTAAAGATTCTAAAAGTCTTAAAATTTCTAATTTTTATAGTATAAAGCCATGTTCTCATTCACTTAACGTAACATAAATTAACGTAACGTAAAACAAATTAACATAACAAAAAAGTTAAAGTTCATAGACATTTTTGTAGGCATTCGAAACGAAAATTATCCTTATTTACTTAACTTAACGGTTCATAAAGTTGAACCAACTTCAACTTAACGAGGTTCTTAATTTCCGTGTTCTTAATTCCGCCAATCGCTGGTATCTAGAAACGACATAGCTATATAGATTGTGCACCTTGTTTAAATTAAACTGGTAATTACGGCCTAAAATAATAAGCATTTTTCATTTACATAACCTGAACTACTTATTAGGCGAATGTTATAATTCATTTAGTAAATTTAAACACAGAGTGCATGATTTAAATTTGTAATACGGTATATAATTTTAGTTTCCGGCATTTATCATAGATGATGGAGAACTTATAGGTTTGGTACATAGCTAACACCATTTATCATTAAGAAAAGATCAGACTTTAAGGACGCCACCAAAAAGCAAAATTCCTGGATTAAAATTTCAAAATCAATAAATAAAACTGAAGAATAATGTAATTAGTACAACTATTTGGTTATAAACAAAAATATTTATTGGTTTATAGATTATATAAGATAAAAATAACGTGGTTATTATCACGCTAAGGTGGCAGTTTGACAAAGTACACATGCGCAGCAAACCAATAATTAACTACTTTAAGGTGTTTTGGACGCAGGAATCTTATATTAATTTGTGTTACGTTGATTTATGTTACGTTAAGTGAATGAGAACAAGGCCTAAGACTTAACTACATAAATTAACAATAATTTTAAATTGATCTCCTAAAAACTAGTGTTATCAGAAATAAAACATTCTTTCTCCGTATGAATGACATCTCCTATTATATTGTAGCCGCTTGTATTTGTATCATAAAATGCTTTAAAAGTGCTTTGAATAAATATTATTTATGTATGGTTACATTGCCCAGCATGCTATTTTGATTCTTTAATAATTTGAAATTCTTATAGAAATGCGGGAGTATTAAATTGGTAATTGTTAAGAATTTGTGTATATTTCAACTTCCAATAACTGGAATTTTGAATAAAATCCGAATTTATAATTATTTATGAGAAAAATAACGGATGCTCCATAAGACTGCATGTAAAAATCGCCCTCTATTTCCCTAGCGGCAAGTCGCGAACTACGAATACAGCGCTAAAATATGCACAGATTTCTGGCCTAGATTATTGTCCTAAGTAGAGAGGTCCATAGACTTACATGGTATAACTGATAAGTATTAAAATCATTCATCGCATGAGAATCGCTTTTCAACGTAAAACATGTTCAATTTACTGTTCGCACTACAATATCGATTTTAAAAGTGTAAAACGTTATTGTCCAACCTGTATATTATGCGAACTTATTAAACAATATGACTGAGCCACGTTTAACCGTAAACCTGAATTTGGAATAATAGATCTAAAACGCTCAGAGGAACGAGGTGGTACTATATTCACCCACCTATATACTATAGCTTAACATTTAAAATTAGAAAACGTTTTCAAAATGAATTTATACGGATTGCATTATAACGTCTTATGTACCGATCGGAAAACTGGCACGGCTGTGTAAACCAGACTTCGCGATGTTTTACAATAAGTATTTCGCCCACGGTATAAATTTAATTGCGAAACTTGTAGAATAAATATTACTCGCTGTGAGAAACCCATATAATATATTTTAATGAAAAAAGTTTCATGTTTCTAGATCTTTTTAAACTTAAATTAAGCTACAACATCAGCTACAGCACAATTATCGCAATCATCTATATACCTACGAAAGTTACTTATAAACAAAGTTGTAAAATTAAAAAAAGCAAATTAATTCTTACCTTGTAAATCAGATATCACACTTTCAACGTTCAAAGATACATTACCACTTTCAGCAGCTGCATCGATCTGTCTCTTGTGTTTGCGCAACATACCCTCCCATACAATTTTGAGTGAACTACGGGGTTCTCTAGCTGGGGCAGATAAAAAGAAATATTATCGTCTGCCATATTCGTGCAAACGACTGAGTGTAAAAGCTCTTCTTGAAAGGATCTTATTATATTTCTCGCACAAAGAATGATTTAAAGCTTTCATTTGTAAATATTGTAGCTAATAGGGTGATTCGGTATTTGAAAGATGCTGCATTTATTTTTATAATTTGAATTCTGACTAGTTAGTAATAGCGAATAACTCAATTTGCTTTAATTATGTTGTAAGACACAGTAACAATCATCTTCACATCATCATTACAAAGGCTGTTCTTAAAATTTCGTGATGCGCATAGGGGTAGTTATTAGCTACTGGACGTACGAAAATTCAAACGCAGTGGCGGATTTACATATTTGCCGCCAATAGGCTATGCAAATTTTGCCACCCCTACCAGTGGCGTGCCCAGGGTGGTCCGGGTTGAGACCCCTCCCCCACCCAAAAAGTACGATACCCTAGTTCACAATTATATTAATTAAAATTTTGATGTTAATAGCGTTCAAGGCACAGATTATTCACCACTTACAGATACGAAGGCTAGCGTTTCCCGCTTAATTGTTTTTCTTTGCGCATACTCCAAATAAGTGATTTTCTAATCAACCTGAAATTTTCTTGTCCTTAACCTAACTTTTTATCTGGATGATTCGTATTGTTGTAAGTATTGTTTATTTAGCGTTCAACAATCAATATGGACGGAAAAAATGAAAAAGGTGGCACATTTTGTGCTTTCAGAGGCTGTTCCACAAAATCCTCAAACAATATCTCCATGTTTCGATTCCCAATAATTGATCGATCAAGGTGAGTTCGTACACAGATTTACCATTAATATAAGATAATCTGTGCCTATAGCACATATTGTCCTGGATAGACTGCACTTTTAGTTCTTAATTACAATATTTCTACTTCCACAGATGTGAGGAATGGTTAGCAGCATGTAATCGGAAAGATTTACTGGCAATAGATTCAGACAAGCTGCATAAGAATTATAAACTATGTAAGACACATTTTCCAGAGAAATATTTCTCAAAAACCGCTAAAATTCGCAAAAGACTTTTAGATAAGGCAGTTCCTACCATTTTTGATAAAAAAGTACTACCGGATCAATTTGAACACGAACCACCAAAAAAAATTGTAATTCTGTCTGGTAACAATTAACATGTTCTCTGTTTTTGCATCTAACTTATTATGTTGTCTTTCAGATATTACAATTAATACTAAAGAAGGTTCCAAAATGATTTTTCCAAAGGAAGTTACTCCCAGCTCTTATGTGGATATATCTGTACCTTCAACATCAAGTAATACTTATAATTTTAATGATTACTGCTATTTTTTCATAATTCTTATATCTTATATACATTATAAATTTTCCTAGTCCCAGAAAATTTCAACCGAATTGGATTAATGACAAAAAAGGTAATTTAAAAATGTAAAATTTACTTTTTATTATTTAATTTCTTTAAAATGTACAACCTATAATTTACGGTGCCTTTAACTTACCATAATTTTGTTATTATTAATTCGATTAGGTTAAAATCTTCTGGGTATATAAGATCTTTATGCTCCTTCCATTAAGGCAATCATTTATTTTCGTATCACACTAGTTAAATAGTTGTAAATTAACCCTTTTTTATCCATATGAGATATACACAAATACAACAATTTCTTATTTTTAGGCAATATACCTTGCAGAGTACACCTTCTAATGGGTCGCAAACATCAGCGGCATTATCATCGAATACACCAAGAAAACAAAAAATGAAGGCAGAAATAAAAAGACTTAAAACAAAATGTTGTGCAAGCCTATTACTCAAGAGCAGGTTTCTGTAGAAATGTTTGATCGTATGTGTGATCATTTTTTGCCACCAAATTTTTCTGATATTGTCAAGGCCCAAGCTCGAATGTTTGGGAAGGGATAAACATGCTCGAAGATATTGCCCTGAACATAAACAAATATCTATGTCCATATTTTTTTAGGGCCTCGAGTCTATTCTTTCTTAAGCAAAATTATGTGTTTGCCAACAAAAAGAACTCTTCAAAAAATGACCAAAAAAATCATCTTACTTCCAGGATTCAAAAATAATGCAATTTTTGAGTTATTAGCAGTTAAGGTATCTACATTGTTAGAAATAGAAAGACATTGTGTTTTGCTTTGGGATGAAATGTCGCTGAAAACATTCCTTTGTTATCATTGTGGTAGGGATGAAATTGTTGGTCTTAAAGATATTGGAGATGGGTGAAAAAGAGTTTATTTTGGCGCAGAATATAGCTTGTTATAATGCTTAAAGGAATTTATACAGACTGGAAGCAACCGATTGCTTATTTTTTCGTAGAAACGCAAATGTCTCCCAAAGATCTTCACAAAGCTCTGGAAAAGTGTGTAGTACTCGTAACGAATATAGGTTTTCGTGTTGAATGTTTAATTAATGATATGGGATCAAACTACATTGAGTTTGCTAAGAGCGTGAAGGTAACACCAGAAAACCCTGTTTTCCATATCGGTGGAAGAGAAGTTATTTATTTATTGATACATGCCATTTGCTTAAAGCAACCCGAAACAATTTAAAGAAGAATGTTTTCTTTTATGATGGTGAAAAAACTTCATGGACATTCATCGATACATTTTATAATGAAGATAAAAAGAGAACATATAGGTGCGCACCAAAGTTAACGGATGCACATGTTTATCCCAATAACTTTAAAAAAATGAAGGTAAACCTTGCTGCCCAGATAATTAGTGATTCAGTGGCTAGTGGTATGCATACATATGTATGCCTTAAGGCCTTTCCCAAGAAGGCAAATGCCACTATTGCAGTTCTTGAAAAATTCAATAAGCTTTTTGATATCTTAAATTCATATAGGAAAAATTGTAAGAATAAATTCAAAAACGTTTTCGAAGCAACTAATTATCAGAGACAATTTTTAAATGACATGATTGTGTTTTTGAATAAGCTCAACATATTGAACAAAAAGAATGAAGATATTACTGCTAGTGTAAATTTATAAGAGGTTGGCTAATTACAATAAATGGAGTGATTAAATTATGAAAAAAATTAAAATTATGCAAGTTTAAATACATTAAAACTAGGAGACTCAATCAAGATTGCCTTGAAAATTTTGGTGCCGTCAGACAGCAAGGTGGAAATTGCCTTAACCCAACACCAACACAATTTGAACGAACTTTTAAGAAATTGTTTGCTCAAGATTTTCTACACTGTGACAATATGAATTGTCAAGATGAGTTTAATGGTTTATTAATAAAATTGAAGTCGTCTGCAATGCCTGTTTCAAGTATTGGCACATGTGTTTCATATACAAATGTTCAGCAAGCAATTAAATTACAAGATTATGAATATAGAACTGAAGATCTTCCTACACAGAATGCGTTTAATGATGTTTGTGGTTATTTGATGAAAAAATGTTTAAGTGTTCACAGTAACGGTGAAGAATGTATAAAATTTTCAAAAGCTGTAGAAACAGTAAAAATGGACAAATTATTGACACATTTCAAAGCATTTGATCACGATAGAAGTATGTATGGCGGTTTACGAATGCCAGCTGAACACTACCGTGTTCAAAGACAACAAACATAGAAACAAGAAAAAGATTGCTTAAAACATATGCGTGAAGCACAGCACTGTACGGCTGTGAAGCCTGGACAGTAGGAGAAGTGGACAAGAAAAAGGTAGAAGGCTTTGAAATGTGGTGCTATAGACGTATGATGAAGATATCATAGACAGACAAAGTTAAGAACAAAGAGGTACTAAAAATGGTAGGAGAAAAAAGAAATATGTGGAAAACGGTAAAAAATAGGAGAGATGGGATGATACGCCACATACTACGGCTTGAGGGAATAGCCCGAAATATATTAGATGCAGAGATAAGAAAACATAGAAGTAGAGGTACACCTAGGTTAGACTATTGCACACATATAGTGAAATATGTAGGCTGTAGGAATTTCAGAGAAATGTGTAGGCTAGCTCAGAATAGAAATCAATGGAGGTACGCATTCAACCAGTCCCAACCTGGATAAACTAATGACGAAAAAAATACATGTACTTAAACATGATGGTTATTATAAGCAACTACAGATATTGCTTGTGCAATATTCTCGGATAAGGTTAATTGTACGAAAAGATTTACTGGAAAACTATTAATTCGGCAAATGTCTAAGTATTGGGGGATCTTGCCAGCCACAGGCTGCTTAACCCTCTTCACATACCCTACATGTGATTTTCCAATGCTCCACCCGAAGGTACTACATTGTCCCTTCACATACCACTAAATCTCGGTGAAATAAGGCATATAATTAGAAAACAATAGATGGGGAACCGAACTGTATATATGGTGAGGGTATTTCAGGGAACTGTGTAGTCAAAATACAAATAAGTGGAGGTACATGTCCAACCAGTTTTGAGACGAAAAAGCTAATGACGAAAAAAGTAAGCGCAGATAAATCTGATGATTATTATAAACAACTACAGGTGTGAAATATTTGCAACGAATGTTGACTGTGCGAAAAAATATATTGGAAAAAATATTAAATCGGCAAATGTTCAAGTGCTGGGGGAACTTGGCAAACAGGAAAATTGTAGAAAGCATTATGTATGGAGCACAGCACAGTATGCCTATGAAATATGAGCAGTAGGAAAAGCAGACAGAAAAACGGTAGCAGCCTTTTGGAATGTTGTGCTTCAGATGTATGAGAATGATAGCATAGACAGACAAAGTTAATAACAAATAGGTTATAGAAATAGTAGGGAAATAACTATTTTTTTCATGAAAAAGTGTTTCAAATTTAATAGGTGTCCTATAGTAAATGGGGTGTGCTAATCGTGAATCTGTGCTTAGCTTTTCCAGCACGTCGGGTTTTCAGGAAAAGTGCGTTTAAAAATTTTCATAGAAACTACCAAAAATATTGAGAAAATATTTATTGAAATTATATTTAATAGAAAATTACACTCCAAAATTGAGTTTCATTAAAAAAACAATGCAGTATAATCTACGTTAGACAATCGTTGGTTTCTTTGAATAAAATCGTTTTTTTCCCTCAAAACTGCGTTTTGTAGTTTTCTTATTGTGGATTTTTGTGAGCGAGTCCCTCTTCAAGGTCCAGCAGTAAGCCATCATTCTAATATTCCATCTTCCTTGGTAACGTCTCTTCATCTTCTTTATGTCTTGAAGGAAACTCTCTCTCTGTTTCTCGCTAACAGCTCCAAGATTTTCGGGAAAAGTCAACGTGAGAATTCAGAAAATGAAGTTTGACGCTCATATTGCATCCCAGTTTTTTATAATTTTCGACCATGTTGGCTACAAATTCTTTGTAGTTTGGAGACTTGTTGTTTCCAAGGAAACCGTCTATGTCTTCTACGAAAAAACTCCATGCTTCAGATTCATCCTGGGTCATTGTATCCTTGAACAATCTGTCCGATTTTAAGGTTCGAATTTCAGGGCTTACAAAAATCCCTCTTTAAGTTTAGCTTCAGAAAGTACAGGAACTTTGTCGCACAGGTATTTAAAGCAGTCACCTTGTTTATTTAGAGCTTTGACAAACTGCTTCATCAATCCTAACTTTATGTGAAGGGGAAGCAAAAGAACTAATTTTGGGTCAACTAATGCATCACGCAGCACATTTTTTTTTATCCCGGCACAAGTCTTTCTTTGAGTGGCCATTCTTTCTTAACGTAATGTAAATTTTGTGTTCGACTGCCCCACTCGCACAAAAAACATGGATACTTTGTGAATCCAGATTGCTGACCCAAAAGCATGGATATTATTTTGAGGTCTCCACAGAGTTGTCAACAATTATTCGCTATACTTTATTGTATTTAGCAACAGCTCAAGATTCTCATACATTTCTTGAGATACACGGAGTGAGCCACAGGCACCGAGGTATAAGTATTATCATTGTGCAACAAGACACCCTTCAGACTTTTCTTGGAAGAATCAATAAATAACCTCCATGATGTGGAATCGTAATTGTCAGCTCCCAGTTTCATGACTAAAACAGGAATATTATTGCAATACACCAGTGAACCCTCTTCAGAGAAATATTCCGTGAACTCTTTTTCACGATGCCTATACCACGAAAATGTGGTTCCTGGAGCCAACAGATTTTTGTCTTTCAGTTGTGAGCCTAAGATTTGTGCAGCATCCTTCGATAGACCCAAGTCTCTCACTAAGTCATTTAGTTCAGCGTGGATAAACTGTTGAGGTTGGTCTATATCAGGATTGAATTCGTCTTCATCGGTTTATTCGTTTGAACTTTCATCTGATGATTGCTGTTGGATAGTGTGAAGAAAATGTGGAGGAATGGGAATTCCTGGTCCATGAGGTACAGGTCTTTTAGCAGACGGTAAATCAGGATACTAAATAGACTGTTTATTTTTCGAATTGAAACCCTTGACATCGCAGAAGCAAAAGTAACAGTCGTCTCCATGATTTTTTGTTCCCTCCATACCATAGGAACGCCAAAGGGTAAAGAGCTACGTGTACTTTTTGTCCATTTTCTCAGTAGCTTGACACACTGAAAGCACACTTTGTGTGGAGCCCAAGTTTGTCCTGATCACCAAGCTTTACACCGAAGTAAGCGTGATAAGCTTTTTTTCGATACATTCTGTTGTTTGGTTGATGCTTTGCTATCGTTAAATCACCACACACGTAACAAAATATATCAGGACTGTTTTTGCACTTTCTTGATGACATTATGACGCACTAAACACTAAGAAAACAAAACACAACTCGATGCTACAAACAACTGACGCTAACTATTTCGTAAACAACTGCGGATGCCATCAAGTTGACCTTAATAGATGCGGAAATGAAACAGTGTTGTCATTGAAATGAAATAAACATAGTATTATACTAAAACATTTTCTATCGATGTATCAAGTATTTTAAAGAAATAATTTTAATGCAATTTAGGAAATATCATAAAGGTACTTTTTTGCTCTGGTACAAAATATACCACAAGGGTTTTTAATTTTGTGAAAAATCTTGACGTGTTGGGCTCAAACCAAATTCACATTCAGAAGCAACATACCCGTATTAGCTAAGGACACTTATCAAATTCAAAACGCCAAAAATCATGTCGGCCCGTGTAATCGATATATTTCTGAATTTTCTCTGTAAATTATTTTTAATTTACTTTTTTGTAATTGCTTGTGTTAATGAAAAAGAAGTTCAAACATGTTTTATTATTATGATATACACATTTTATATGAATAGGTATGAATTTAGGAGCCTGTTTCATAAAAGTCGTTAATAAAATTAGGATTCCTTTGGAGTGTCTACGGCAGCTGTTGGATACTTGTAATGATAATGTAAATGATGGAATATGTAAGAAACAATTGCCCATTCAAGAGATTAAGTTACTAACCCCTGAGGTATGTTTTGATTGAGTACTAGTAATCAAAAACTGATGTGAATGTTAGTTATTAGAGTAATAAAATTATAGATAGTAGTAGTGAAGTTGATGTATCAATTTTATGTATATAGAATTCACAAGAAAAATACTTGTATGCCGGGGTGAAGATACTCTCATGCTTGAATCTCTGAAGAAGAGAAGACGTGCTTCAAGTACGTAAGCTATAACTCGAAGTAAGGGAAAAGGAGCAATCCCTAAATGTGCAGCATTTATCCCTTACTAGTCATATTGTCCAGCAAGAGGATGGAGAACAACCAGCTATGAGTGCTGTTGTATTTATTAATAGTGACGACTGTTTAGTAACTAACGAAGGGGACATTGTAGTGTTAGATCGAGATGATTCAACTTTACAGTAACATTTTATTTAATACTTATACTGAATAGAGACATAATCAAACACTGTTTCATCACAAAATATGTAAATGTATGTTTAAGATTAGGCTAAAGTACATACTTTCACTTTTAACAATTAAAGTGGTTGTAAAAAAATGTAGTTTTTCATGAGCATGGACTGCAGGCAATTCAGCTTCGTCCATAATAGTAGTCTCTGGTAAATCTTCTACCTGTATTTCAGATTTATCAGGCAATGCAAAGTATTGTAAGTTACTCCTCAAAAGATTACTGGATTGGAGCGCATACAGTCGCTCAGAATTGGAAAAATTTTCTTTTAATCACCCAATAGCACGCTCAATAACTCTCTGGCCCGGTTTTTCAATCGGTAGTTAACTACTGGGTTAGTAAACCACAAGTTAGAAGTTAACCTGCAGTTATCTATGGAATGCGTTTTTCATAGTGATGGTAAGCTAACATCTGGTTTATTAACTTTGTTTACTATTGGTAGACCTTGTTATTGGGCATTTCAACTATTTGTCATATATATTAGAGCTACTGGAGCCTAAACGTCACTTAATATAGTTAACCTCGAATTTGCGGATTAGGTACGCGTATCATTAAATAAAATTATTATTACTTCTAATCAAATATATAAGGTAAGTTAACGTTATATCTGATTAATGAAATACATAGGTATACATTATTCATTAATAATAGGTACAATGGCAAAAAGATGTATCAACTTTACATTGGAGGAGGAGCACCTGTTAGTCCAACTAGTAGAACAATACAAGCACATTGTCGAATGTAAAAGAAGCGGTAACACTACATGGATTGAGAAGGAGGCAATTTGGCAAAGATTGAGGCCGAATTTAACAGCAAATGCGGCAGAAATTCATTTCGATCTTCAAAAAACTTGAAGGAAAAGTATGCTAATTTAAAAAAGAAAACAAAACAGAAATTTTCCCTGAATAAGTTAAACTTACTGAAAACTGGGGGTGGACCTTTTACTCCAATTGAGTTGACCGATATAGACAACAAAATAAAAGATCTCATCTCGGAACAGGTGGAAGGTTTACATAACGAATATGATGATGATAACACTATACCTGGTAATTATAACAGTTTTACTTATTAAACTATTATTAAGATGGTATTTTTAGTTGCCGATGATAATAAAACTGCCCTGGACAGTTCAAAAGATGTGCAGATTGGAGAACTATCGTTTGTAAATCCTGAAAGTACGTAAAAGCAAGTGATCCTAGACTTACTATATAAACAGCCCATGCTATTGCTTTTATTGTGTTACTGTTTGTCTAATATAAATTTTTGTAGATACATTGTTTGAGGTAGTTGAAGCTGATGATCAAGATGAGCATCAAAGAGAGAAGCATAATTGGTCATCATATTCATCAAAACTCTAAAAATGCCACTTTCGAACAAATTAAGATTAAACAAAGAAAAGAGTATGTATTAAACATTATAGGTGCTGGTAATGCTATAAGCACAAATCTTTTAGATCAGAAACCTACATCTTTATTGATTAAAAGAAATAGTTCTAAAAGGTATGTTTCCATCGGATACCAGTTAGCGCAGGAAAAGCTGGAGTTTGTAAAGCTTCAAAGACAAAATTTTTTAGAGGAACATGACTTGCGGATGGAGCTTCTAAAAAAACAAATTGAACTTGCAAATAAAAAGTTATTAAAGTAGTATATGTATAGAATAGTTTCGTTGTGTATGAAATATTTAAGATCTATTATATTTAGATATTTAGGGCTTTTTGTTTAAATTGATTTCTTTAGGAATAGTTGTCATATGTAACCTATAATTTTAATGTAGTTGTAGTAATAATTTTAGCTTGTTTATGTATGTTTCATTTCTATTGTTACATTAACTAATAATTTAATAATGTAGAAAAGTAATTATTGATTAAATTATGTCTTATTGCATTATTTGCACCAACACGTTGCTCTTGAACTACAGCAACATCAATATTATTGATAAAATTGATAGCAGCTTCCTGCTCTTCATTAACTGGAGGAATTTCTTCATTTTCACTGCATGCGATATTGTGCAATACAGCTGTTGCTACAACAATCGCTTGGGCAGTGTCTAGATTTACACGTAACCCCATCGCAAGACATGGAAATCGTCTTTTCCATACACCATATTGTCTTTCCACACAATTCCTTGTTCGGATTTGCGACTCGTTAAATAGTGTTTCGATATCATTTCTAGGTTGTAATAATAGTGTTATTAAATATGGTTTTACTGGATATCCACCGTCGCCGACAAGAAGACTCTCTCCATAATGTCCGCTTTCAAAAGAAGCTGCAATAACTGAATTGCGAAAAATTTGTGAATCATGTGAAGATCCGGGCCACCTTGTCACAATATTTAAAATGTTCAAATCCAGATCAGAAATCGTTTGAACATTAAGTGAAAAAAATTGCTTTCTGTTTCGAAAACTTTCAGCATTGTCACCTCCCGGAGATTGTATTTTTACGTGGGAACAATCTAGTGCTCCAATGCATCTAGGAAATCTAGCAATATTGTAGAAACGTTGACGAATATCTGTTATTTCTTCATCCGATTGGGGCATTTTTATATATTGTGGTCGAAGTCGCGCTAGTGCCACACTAACTCTTCTGACTGTTTTACAACTTGTTGCTTTACTGGCACCACAAAAGTCTCCAGTTGTCCGTAGAAATGACCCATTTGCATAAAAATTTAAAGTTAATAGCAACTGTTGTGCAGCAGATAAACAGTCATTCCTAAAACATCAATTTGACATAATGCTTTTTATTTAAATAAATTTTACCTTACCTATTTGTTGGATATGAAATTGCATCTTCAACTTCCTCCAAAAGCTTTTCTACAGTTCTAATGGAAAGCCTAAAGCGATCAAAAAAGTCCTTTTGGTCATATTCTTCGAAAAAATTTGGTCTATAACATATATTCTTTGGTCTTGTAGCTTCTTCATCACTACTATAAGCATTTAAATTATATGCATCATAAAAATCCATTATATATTGTTTTAGGTTATAGCAATAGCTGAGCTGATTACGTATCAAAATAACTGGAATTTGACTTTATTTATTAAAGATGATTCCAAAAGAACAACTTTTAAATCTTAAGGTGTAGAAAGACTTTACTATTAGAGCACAAAACTACTTGTTGTATATATATTCTATAGAATACACAACAAACTGTAAGTTAACCCATACTTAAGGTACCGGTAAAGTTAACTACAAGTTAACTCCTAGTTTGTTCCTAACCAATAATTGAAAAACACCAACTAATAGTTAACCACTAATTAACCAGTAACCAACAGTTAACCCTCGATTGAAAAACCGGGCCTCTGAGTTTTCTTATGAGATGTCACAAATCTCTGTTGAAATGGATCATTAATATTTTGAATTACTGGTGGAATGAGTCAAGATTTTAAAGGGTAAAAGTAGATGGTTATTGGTTGTTTGGGAACCTCATTTCCACCAGCATCCTTATTTCCACACACATCTGGACCAAATAGTTGTCTTCGACTACCCAATTTCATCTTTCGAGATAAACCTATCTTGTTTGGTATCAATTAATATTAGATTTTTCTCAGCTACCCGAATCTCTAAGAATTTTTTACATTGCATCATCCCCCAGGGAGCTACCCTCACTTTAAAATTTCTTACCTGTTGCGATTTCTGACCGTCCGCATAAATTTTTTTAGTCATGCAATACATTAAATTAGTCTAAAATTTTACGCAGAATCCGAATCTGCAAACAGATTTAAAATCGGACCACCTCCTGCAAAGTTATACCCCTTTAAAGCTCTCAAACCTCTACATTTTTCTCTTTGCTCTATAAGCAAACCTAACAAATAGCTTTTTTCGTCTAACCAATGCATCCTTCGAAATAAACCTATCTTGTTTGGTATCAATTACTATTAGATTTTTCTCAGCTATCTGAACAAATAAATTAAGCACGCAAAAATTTAATAATTTATTTTATACGAATTACAGTTTAATAAACTAATTACAATTTTTACAAAGTATAACATTATTTTCTTCGTTTAACCAAATCCAAGCAGGTTAAAGTAACCTGTAACAAAAAATAGAAATTAATGTGTTGTTTAAAAAAGACCTACAACAAAAAGAGATTAATGTAATGTTTAATAAGAGCGGAAAAGTGTTTTCGGTCAATAATCTAACAATATGAGAATAACGTAAAAACATTCCAATGTAATGTGTTTTTAATATGTAAATGGGAAGGTCCATTTTAACGTAATCATCCTCCGAATTACATGTGAAAGCTGTATATAATTTCTTTTTAAAAGTGTATATCTTCTCCAAACAAATACGTTAACTACAGTAGGAAAGTACGCTAAATGCGAGTCAATTAATAGCAATTTAATACTGCTTATTGACCTACCTTAATTGTTTGTACAAGGAAACACAATAAAATATATACAAATATAGTAACTATCTTATACATTTATGCCCCATTCGTAGGTTGCTGTACTATTAGGAATGATGTACCTTTTGCTGTCCTCGCCCGACAAACTGATTTTATTAATTAATTGGGTATAAAGTTGGTGTTTACATGGTTTCGTTTAAGACCTCGTACATATTTTCCAGATTACTAGAAGACGTTATAACCATACTTTTTGTGTTAAAGGATTTCACATCGGTAGTCTCTTTTCCCATTTTTGTGTAAACGCCGTAGAGTGTGCAATTAACTTTTATTGCTGTATGTTGTATTCTTTTTTCATTAAATAATCGAATAAACCGCTCTTTCAGTTTTTAAAGAAACCCGGACACTCCATCGTCGACACTAGCGTTCTTTTTGCGATAGCTAGTCATACGGTTGTTAAACGCTATGCTAACCATTTTTACACTATCTTTGCCAGTAACGGTTTTCCAGGTATAGGAAGCACCGCAAGAGACGCATTTAAAAACGTTTGCAGGCACCATTTTAGTACAAAACAAAATCCGCACTATAGGACTTTGGTTAAGCTTGTAAGCGAACTAACTTATAACTAAAAAGCTTACTCTAGCGTGCCTAATTTATGTTCCCTATAGAATGCATACCGAAAGTTTCCGAAGACAGCCGAACGATATTAAGGATTCAGCGGGAAACTAAATGACGTTATCTTTTACCAATCCTTGCTGCTCGTCCAGTACATATAGCACCAATGCATGCACCCGGTTCGCATCGTAGATACTGCGAATGCAGTTAATAGAAACACCGGAAATGTCTTCCATGTTATACGGATCAACAATTGCATCGCGTGCATATTAAAAATCCAAAAGAGTGGTAGCACACGCACACAAATTGGGTGCAAGTCGTGCTGTAGAAGATGCAGTGCTACTATAAACAAAAACTTAATAAAACACTTTAAACCTTTACTAAAGGAACACCAAACTTGTTGTCTACAGAATACTTACTAATAAAGCAATTTAATTTTAAATAACTTCTACATCATATTTTCGGAAATGGTAGGCTTGAATATTTTCTAAATGAATCACCAAGCGAAAGTATATGCTTTAGCGGCATTAAAATTAACCATTATTTTTCCATTTTTACGACCGCGGTTAATTATAGATTAAAATTTAATTTGTTTACATTCGAGCTACCCGTAAACTAACATATTTTATAGTAACAGTGCGATGTATAATACATGCATACCTCTTCTCCGCGCTACTGCTATTCTTGTACTTGCTAGAAAAAGTTAGTCTCCTTTTTTTACTGCTAGGACCGATGCAAAGCACCATTTTATACTTTATTTATAAGTATATGTGTTCCATACAAAGTGGAACTAGCAGATGTTAAGTTGAAAACTTTATTGGAGGAACTACCAGATATATTAAACGAACTCGAAAAAGATTATTTCTATCTTTTTGACATGGATGTAACTCAAGATTTGGCTGGCATATTTAGCAAAATGGAGATGTGTAATTATTTAACTACAAAGCATAACTTTTGCTATAAGAGAGAATACGAAGAAAAGTGTAATATTATAGTTGATAACGATAAAACTGCCGGAATTGATTGTTTAACATGGCTTACAACCAATGCAAGAATTAAGATATACAACAAATTTGTGTGTCAGATAACAAGTCCTGGCGTTAATAAACAACTTAGCAATCATATAGTAGATTTTTTACGTTGCCCAGATGTACGTTTAAGGGAAACTTTTGCGTCTACTTTAGCCAAAGAACATGGTATTACGCGATTGGAAGCGACAATATACAACTGTACAATTGGAAGCTGTGTCAGTGCGGAACGGGTGTATAAACCCTTAAAAGACTGTTTAACCTTATTGGAAGATAGTAAGTTATACTTCCTAAAGGCGCCAATGTACTCGGTACCACTTGCCAAAATGTGGAGTAAGCTATCGGACAAGCTACAAAAATAGCTGCTGTTTAGTGTATAATAACCTGCTACAGTACGTGTATTGGGGGAATCGCAATACAAAAAAATTGACGGGCTTGCAAATTAAGTTGTCCGAAAAACCAGAGAAAAGGGAAAAATTGATAAAGTGTGTGCTTTCGGCTTTTAGTTTTAACTATTTACCTGTAAATTATTTGGAGATAGTAGAGGAGGAAGATAGCCAAGATAAAATAAAAATCTTACACAAGTGCTACATTAAAGCAGGTAGTACATATTTTACACAATCTGCAACACCATATTCTACAATTACAAAAGAAATAGTCATTTCGGAATTGGGGTTGATAGATACGCCTAACATTACTCCAGAGGTTGTACGACAACGCGTAAATATTGGCAGTAAACTCTATCCGTTTACGGTAAAGGAAATTGCCCCATTATACACGCCATACGTTGTAGGTGGAAGAAAAAGACAACTGGAATTAGAGAAAATGGATGCAAAAAAGCGAAAGATGGACTACATGGAAAACACTGCGATAATACGCGAACAATACAAAGATGTGTTAGACAAAAACATCTTAGAGAAAATGAGGAAGAATTAAAAGATTATTTTATGTGCCGATGGACTGACTTAGATACATCTGGTTTCTACAAGTTGTATGCATTTGTGGTTAGTAAAAAAGTCTCTTTTAGTTATGTAGGCGTCCTTACGGAAAAGGATGGTACTAAATCCGTATATTATTTTAGAGGTTATTCTAAAAACGTATTTATCGAAATGGCAGATAACATAGACGACCTAAGGAATGCGGGTTTTGTAAACTTTGTGTACACCACACGCAAAGGAGGTCCGTTAAACATTGTATATTTGCCTAGTAAAGAACCTTTCGGATCTTTTAAAACCGAGGGTCTTACAACCTATAACAACCATATATTTTCAAAAATGGTGGACATGGAACTATGCAACAGTGAGTGAGGGAATAAGGATTTCCTCCAATACCGACAAGAAGAAGTCGATCAAGCTAACAAGATACGTATGCAGAATATAGTCGGAGAGCCGTGATTAAAAGATTGTCACAAGCTGCAGGAATTACACAAAGAAATGGATCTAGTTATCGGTGGAATCAAAGACTTATTATATAGAGGCAAACTTCGGTACATTTTACAATTCAAAAACCAAGACGGTCTCTATGTATCAAACTATTGGCTAGAAGAGGAGATAAAGGACTTAAGTGTCGATTTAAATTTTAAGCTGCAAATGAAATTAGATAAAATTAAAACCACTCCAAACAAACATAAAGAAAGAACTGTCTTCTGTGTATAACTTTGTATTAAAATTGAGTTTAAATGGCTCCATGCTTGGCATTAAATTTCTTTAAATTTTGTTATGTATAATGTCAGAATAAAAATTTTAGAATAGTATTACATTGCTTTTTATGTATAAAAGGCTATGACATCACCACCAGGGATGTGTCTAGGGCGTACACGAGGGAAGCGGAAGTTAATAGTCACCAAGCATCTAATCTTTATTTGGATGGTATCGAGTACTTGCCGGTGTATGTATCCGGAGTAAAAAACACGATTTGTACACGCAGATTCTTAGTAAAATTAGTTTATCGAGCGAAGATGACAAGCGTAACGTCATCCCTGGAAGCATATCAACCTATGCATGGGGGGCATAAAAATGTAAATCTAAGATAGTTGTTTGATTTTGTAAATCTATTGTATATATTAGTTTTAAGATTCCATAATTTTTAAGTTTTTCTCCCACCTTCCAAATCCTTGCTGCTTTTATTCTGGTGGACAGAGTATACGTGTTATCTCCACGTGGTGTTCGCGGGACACAGCGGTTTTAGATTTCTAGTGAAACGGTTGGTCAAAGCATATGTCTTGGGTAGCGAAAAAAAGAGTTTTATAGATGGAGTTAAATAAAGATGGGTAAAAATTAGTCTTTAAAAGGCATAACTTTGTATGGGGTGGTCCTATTTAAAATCTATTTACAGATTTGGGGTCCCTAGAAAAATTTAATATTAGTTGATACCAAACAAAATATAGTTATCTTAAAAGAGTGACTATCCCGCAGACAATAAACACAATATACCACTTGTCGACAAAAAGTTGTAGGAAAATTCAAAGACGAATTTAATGGGGGCCCAGTATTATAATTTGTTGGTAGTGGGGCTAAGTTCTACTGTATTGTAAGCGAAAAAGACGCGACTAAAAAGATTAAAGGAGTCTCACAAAGTGTAGTTAAGTAAAACCGAGGGTCTCACAACCTATAACGAGCATATATTCCCAAAAGGGGTGAGCATGCAACTACGCAGCAGTGCGTGGGAGAATAAGGATTCTCTCCAATAAAAAATTAAAGTTTTCATGTACGTAGCACCAGTCATTGGGAAATGGTAGAAATGTTAAACCTATAAAGGCGAATATTAATTGTGGTTTATAAAACTATTAGTTTTCTTGGACTAAATAAAATAGCTTAGACTGATTAATGCATATGGTTACATATTCTCGTACACATCCACAAACATCTGCGTACATCCACATACGAACATGGTAATGCCGGTAGTTTTTGTTTAACAACTAGTAGGAAAGATACGTTAGGTGTTAGTGTGTGGAAGCCCATAGAATCGTTGGATTCAAAAGGAACGGTGCGACGATATGTATGGCGGTTCCCGTTAGAATAATCGAAAGTGGTTAATCGATCGTGTTAGATGTTTAAATATGCGAAAGTGTAAAAGCCTACACGAGCAAAATTTAATTATCAGACAAAAAAGTGCGCGATGTGCTATACTTTTAAAGAAAGTATAGAATGGTGCTTTGCATCGGCCCCTAGCAGTAAAAAAGGCGACTGACTTTTTCTAGGAACTGCAAGAATAGCAGTAGCGCAGAGAAGGGGTAAGCATGTATTATACAGCGCACTGTTACTATAAAATATGTTAGTTTACGGGTAGCTCGAACGTGAACAAATTAAATTTTAATCTATAATTAACCGCGGTTGTAAAAATGGGAAATTAATGGTTAATTTAAATGCCGCTAGGCATATACTTTCGCTTGGTAATTCATTTAGAAAATATTCAAGCCGACCATTTCCTAAAAGTTATTTAAAATTAAATTGCTTTATTAGTAAGTATTCTGTAGACAACAAGTTTGATATTCCCTTAGTAAAGTTTTAAAGTGTTTTATTGAGTTTTTGTTTATAGTAGCACTGCATCTTCTATCACACGACTTGCAACCAATTTGTGTGCGTGTGCTACCACCCTTTTGGATTTTTTAGTATGCACGCGATGCGATTATTGATCCGTATAACATGGAAGACGTTTTCCGGTGTTTCTACTAACTGCATTCGCACCAACGACGATGCGAACCGGGTGCATGCACTGGCGCTAAATGTACTGGACGTGCAGCAAGGATTATGACGTCATTTAGTTCCCCGCTGAATCCTCAACATAGTTCGGCCGTCTTCGGAAACCTTCGGTATGCATTCTATAGGAAACATAAATCAGGTACTCTAGAGTAAGCTTTTTAGTTATAAGTTAGTTCGCTTACAAGTTTAACCAAAGTCTTATAGTGCGGATTTTGTTTTGTACTAAAATGGTACCTGCAAACGTTTTTAAATGCGTCTCTTGCGGTGCTTCCTATACCTGGAAAAATGCTCTCAAACGGCACCGGAACAAATGTCGTGGTGTAACATCGTCCACGGTTAAGCTTATATATCCGTCCGCAGCAAAGTACTTAAACTGTGGGTCTTGCGGTATCGCTTTTACGAGAATAGCTTACATCGACACAAGGAAAAACAGCACGGTATGTCATTAAGCAGTAAACGTTTAGCTCCGCCAGCAGTTGGTGAGCCTTCCCCGAAGCAGTCACGGATTCTGTGTAAAGTGTACGACATGGAGGTGTTACAGTCTGCATACCATGTTCATCTACGGAGCAACAAACATAAAAATGCATCAGTTACCGCTACTAACGACGATGATGTAGAAATGGTTAGCATAGCGTTTAACAACCGTATGACTAGCTATCGCAAAAAGAACGCTAGTGTCGACGATGGAGTGTCCGAGTTTCTTTAAAAACTGAAAGAGCGGTTTATTCGATTACTTAATGAAAAAAGAATACAACATACAGCAAAATAAAAGTTAATTGCGAGCTCTACGGCGTTTACACAAAAATGGGAAAAGAGACTACCGATGTGAAATCCTTTAACACAAAAAGTATGGTTATAACGTCTTCTAGTAATCTGGAAAATATGTACGAGGTTTTAAAACACCAACTTTATACCCAATTAATTAATAAAATCAGTTTGTCGGGCGAGGACAGCAAAAGGTACATCATTCCTAATAGTACAGCGACTTACGCATGGGGCATAAATATATAAGATAGTTACTATATTTGTATATATTTTATTGTGTTTCCTTGTAAAAACAATTAAGGTAGGTCAGTAAGCAGTATTAAATTGCTATTAATTGACTTGCATTTAGCGTACTTTCCTACTGTAGTTAACGTATTTGTTTGGAGAAGATATACACCTTTAAAAAGAAATTATATACAGCTTTCACATGTAATTCGGAGGATGATTACGTTAAAGTCGACCTTCCCATTTACATATTAAAAACACATTACATTGGAATGTTTTTACATTACTCTCATATTGTTAGATTAATGACAATATGTCTTATTGACCGAAAACACTTTTCCGCTCTTATTAAACAGTACATTAATCTCTTTTTGTTATAGGTCTTTTTTAAACAACACATTAATTTCTATTTTTTGTTACAGGTTACTTTAACCTGCTTGGATTTGGTTAAACGAAGAAAATAATGTTATACTTTGTAAAAATTGTAATTAGTTTATTAAACTGTAAATCGGATAAAATAAATTATTAAATTTTTGCGTGCTTAATTTATTTGTGTTAATACTGCTACGTGCTTAGTTAAAAGGATTCTAGATATTAAAAAGAAGAGATGATGAGAAATCGACATTGATAAAAAAAATCTTAAAATTGCGATAGCTCCCTGGGGGATGGTTCTATCTTAAATATTCCGAGATATTCGGATAGCTGAGAAAAATCTAATATTAATTGATACCAAACAAGACAGGTTTATTTCGAAAGATGCATTGGTTAGACGAAGAAAACTATTTGTTAGGTTTGCTTTTAAAGAAAAGAATAAAATTTAGAGGTTTGAGAGCTTTAAAGGGGTATAACTTTGCAGGCGGTGGTTCGATTTTAAATCTGTTTGCAGATTCAGATTTTGAGTAAAATTTTAGACTAATTTGATGTATTGCATGACTAAAAAAATTTATGCGGATGGTCAGAAATCGCAACAGGTGAGAAATCTTAAAAAGAGGGTAGCTCCCTGGGAGATGATGCTATCTGAAAAATTCCTAGAGATTTGGGTAGCTGAGAAAATTCTATTGTTAATTGATACCAAACAAGATAGGTTTATCTCAAAAGATGCAATTGGGTAGTCGAAGAAAACTATTTGTTAGGTTTGCTTATAGAGCAAAGAACAAAATTTAGAGGTTTGAGAGCTTTAAAGGGGTATAACTTTGCTGGGAGGGGTCCGATTTTAAATCTGTTTGCAGATTCGGATTTTGCGTAAAATTTTAGACTAATTTGATGTATTACATGGTTAAAAAAAGTTTAAGGACGCTCAAAAATCGCAACAGGTAAGAAATCTTAAAATGAGGGTAGCTCTCTGGGGAATGGCGCTATCTAAAAAATTCCTACAAATTCGGGTAGCTGAGAAAATTGTAATATTAATTGATACCAAACAAGATACGGTTATCTCAAAAGATGCATTGGTTAGACGAAGAAAGCTATTTGTTAGGTTTGCTTATAGAGCAATGAGCAAAATTTAGAGGTTTGAGAGCTTTAAAGGGGTATAACTTTGCAGGAGGTGGTCCGATTTTAAATCTGTTTGCAGATTCGGATTCTGCGTAAAATTCTAGACTAATTTAATGTATTGCATGACTAAAAAAATTTATGCGGACGGTCAGAAATCGCAACAGGTAAGAAATCTTAAAATGAGGGTAGCTCTCTGGGGGATGATGCTATCTGAAAAATTCCTAGAGATTCGGGTAGCTAAGAAAATTCTATTGTTAATTGATAGCAAACAAGACAGGTTTATCTCGAAAGATGCAATTGGGTAGTCGTCGAAAACTATTTGGTCCAGATGTGTGTGGAAATGAGGATGCTGCATAGATGCTACATAGAACCATGCCAACAGCTATATCCAAGTTTGGATAAACGTTTTGCAAATTCTATTTTCGCAGGAACGAAGATAGACTTTTCAATGATTCAGAACCTGGTTTTACCAAAATACTTTCAGAAGAAAGGTGGCATTGAAAAGTATGCATTCTTGAACTAAGTCAGTCTCTAAATCACTAGGATACATTTTTTCCAAGAAAATAGCTTTTCCGTAAGAGTTGATGATAACAATTCACTCATTTTGGTTAGAAATGAAAACTTTTGATTGGACTTGTTGTAGACCTCCTGTCGTTTTTCTAATTCGGATACGAGTCTATCAATAAGGAAGAGAAATGTGTTAACCCTGAAAGTATCACTCGCAGTCATTCTCATTTCTTCATTGGGTGTTTCATCATAATTCTTTTTCCTTTTTGGTTGTCTTTTGTATACTGCTTCGAAACATTTAATTCAATTGCTTTTTCTTTGAAATACATAAAATTTTCTCGTTCAGCTACAAAAAACTTGCAAAGAGATTCATAGATATCGACAACAGTGATCAAATCTTCCGGTGAAGCCTGAATTTTAACATTCACTTTTGTTTATTTTTTCCAAAAAAACATTCCACACAACAACCATTACCGCCGTTTCCAGTTTCTCTAAATTCAAAAGTATTCCCGCCGCTTTGTTTTGCGTTACAGGCTTTTCGTCACAATCATCCTTGATTGATTCCAAAGTTTTAAGGACTTTGGGCCAAGAATCTCCCAAACTTCTATACGCGTCCTCTCTAGCTGACCAACGTGTCAGATTTACTCTCTTTAGTGTTTTTCCTTTCCCGATTTCAGTCATTAATTTTTGCCAGTGTTGTCTCGAATTAACAAAAAAAAACGTAGGTTTTTTGAAGCAACATGAAGAAGCGACAAGCTTCTGAGCAAGATTCAGCAACCGCAGTTGCCACTAAATTTAAAATGTGGCCAGAGCAGGGAACGAAAAATGCTAAAAGTGCCTGGTTTTCAATTTTAGCCTGTAAGCCATTGTACACACCAGACATGTTTGCGGCATTATCATATGATTGTCCACGATAGTCTTCAATATTTATGCCCAGTGTGTGGAGTTCTGAAATAATAACAGAAAACATTTCTTCGGCTTTATGTCCCACACGGTTCGCCTGATTCTAAAACGTATACAAAAATAAGTTGGTCCACATGTGCTATATCCGGTGTTAAATCGATGATTAGAAAAAAATATTTCGCCCTTCTTATCTCGTCACCAATCTGTTTTAAGACTTTATGCCCCATCATGAGAATAAACTCATCGCAAACGGTTTTTGATAAGTAACTGGTACTTTCAGATCCTTGATTCCCAAATCGTTCAGTATGATTGGCTAAAAAACGATCGAATTCAGCTAACAGTTCCAAAATCATACAATAATTTCTGTTATGAGGATCACCAAACTTTTCATTTTTTCCCCTGAAAGCGAGACCACTTGAACACAGTCGCTTCGCTACGGCAACTACTCTCTTCAAAACGTTTCCCCAATAAGTAATTTCTTCATCAATCTGGACATGTAGAAAATTGTCGAGTCGGTCATCAATCTCACTTCTAACTTTCAAACAAAGGATACTAGATTTATGATGCGCAGAGTTTTCATGCTGAGCTCCTTAATGTTCTGCATTTTTCCAGTCATTAAATCCTTCGTTTTCAAACTGAGTCTTATTTTCCAATGGACCAAATGCCAAACAGTGCCCGCAATATACACATCTTTTACTTTCAGAATAAACAAACCAATTTCGGTCATTCACTTCATTATTATTCATTTATTTTTTTGGAAGATACTTACTGACAAGAAACGCCGCTGATCAGCATATATTTTTTCACTTTTAGAGAAGTCGCAAGACTTATTTTGATCGAAGCCGTATCTTGCGATAATCCCCCTTAAGATATCGTTGATTTTCCATAAAGCTGGATCTTTGTTTAGAGTTACCGTTATGTGAACTTGGTCATCGCTTAACGTTTGCTTCTGAGAAACATTTTCAATTGTTGTACTTATTGATGATTCCTCTAACACCTCTTCGTCAAAAACATAAATATGTGTTTTACCAAAAGTAAAAGTAGATTGTTCAACAGATGACTGTTGTTGTTGGGCCGCAGAGTTCAAATCCGTTTCATCTTTTCCAGATTGTACTGTGTCAGGGCGTATTGTTGAAGTTCCTGGTCTTTCAACACTAGTTCCACTTCCACTTTTAAGAAAACTATCAAAATTTATTATTTTACGGATAATCTGTTCTTGTTCTTCTTTTTTCATTTTGGCCTTTTTTATATACTCAGCTCCACTAAGTCGCTCTCTCCCATGACTCATTCTCACAATTTGATATACAAGAACTGAAATAAAAAAGTTTACATTGGGAGTTTTATTTCTTTTACGTAACTAGCAGTATGTTTTGTTCAGACATCAGACATTAAATAAACCTAACTTATGTAGGTGGGTGATTCTACAAATACGAGCTATTTAGACAATTGCATGTAGAAATAGTCAAACATTTCTAGAAAGACCTGAATCTTGGTATATACCACAAACATTTGATCCTGATCACATTTTATGATCAGCAGAGCTGAATTTAAATTTTTCCAAAATCTAGAGAATTTTAAAAATTCAATCAGCCATGCTAATGACATGTTGTCAATTCTAGTGACACATATGCATATTTATCTGTGTCTGTGTTTATAATAAGCGGAATAAATAAATAATTTTAAAAATTTTATCAATAGTAATATTATTATTATTTTTAAATTAACACAAATAGGAATAAATGTGCGAAATTGTTTTTTTTATTAACAGAATCAAATGTGGCAAACCAAACTTCTGATAAGTTGTACTGTGATTATAGTTAAACTCCAAGTATAAAACTGTATTATTTTTACATCTATCACAGAATCTTTGAAGGCAACCCTCATTTTGAGTAGAACATGTTAGGCTTTTAACCATGTCTTCAGCATCTTTTACACGAATAACATTCAAAATGCAAAGCGTTTTAGTTTGATATTTTTGTGTTTAATGCATAAACAAGTGTCTCAAGCACTTAATTTTGGTTTCACTACCCAGAAGGGACGCAGTCTGCAAAATAATGAATAGCTAATTTTCAAGTTCTCACATTGAATAAATTTAGTATGCAGATTTCGCATGGTGTCTGTCACGAAACGTTTTGCTGCACAAGTCTTCGTTTCACTTTGAAATCTTTTTTTCCTGGACAAAGTATCGAATTTTCATCACTATTCCAAAAAGAAACCACCTTACTTTTCACGTATTGTTTTCTTGGTGTTAACATTCTGTCAAATGTCAAAGATTAGCTTCGTTTTTTGTTAGCAATAAATACTTTATGTGGAAGAAAAGATTGGCATTCTTTCAACAACCTATACTTTTTAACATTCCCCCATTAATCGCCTTGGTGAAGATTTGTTTTTTTTTGCGTTTTGAAAGAATTGAAAGCAGTACTTAACTCAGTTTGTAAAATTTCCCCAAATAGAAGTTTCTTTTTAATAATAGTAGAATCATTGAATTCTTGTTCAATAATCTATTTGCTTTCGAGTTAGGTGTCAGTGAAAGCGAATCCTTAATTTACTTGGTCTTTTTTTTCTAGTCCTTGCCAACGCTTTTTATACTTTGCTGCTATTTTTCTTATTTTCTCATTTACCTTTTGCATGAACTCTAATTTTCTATAAGCCTTAGCTCTATCACGTCTAACTGCTTTCCGTCCCCCTTTTCTTCTGACTACTATCTCGTACAGTTGATGGTACACATAACTTTATTCATATTATTAATTCGTTCTCGTTTATTCCTAGTGTTGTCCCTCCACTTTTTACGTTGAGTTCGTTGGTCTCTGTTGTTCATATCATAAATTGATTTTAACTTTCCTGGCTTTTTTGCTTTCAGGTATATTTCATGTTTTTATTCTTTTAGGTTTTGCAACTTTTTACTATCTGTTTCTATGCGCTCTCTTCTTTTCATCTCGCATTCTCTCTTTCCTTTCACCCTTTCTTCATTACTCAACACTTTACACTTAGCCATTTTTCTAATACTGCAAAAAAATTGTTCTCAAGTATTAATTTTGTTACACACTGCCAAGGTATTGACTTCAAATAACAAAAATCCGGATACAATGTCATTAGAATGGACACGAGTCATTAGCATGGATATAGTACGTCCATGCTAATGACTAAGCATCTGCCCATGCTAATGACAAAAATCAAGATGGTAGGCATTTTTAATCCCAGGTGTTATGTTTAAGAAACTACAAATTCATGTTGATTATTTACGTATCATATGGTACTTACCTAGCCACAGTAGTAGATTGTAATTATTTTCCAACTTTGTTAAAACTTGACCATGCTAATGATACCTAATTTATGAACTATCAAACTTGTTGACACATTTATTATAAATAGGACCACAATGAACAACAAACAAGCAGGTTAACTTCACTCTCAGGATGGTTGTTGAACAAGACTGATATATGCAGTGAAGTATAACTTAAAACATAAATTCCATAGCTTTGGTTGATATTTAAAAAAATTCCATGCTAACGACAGAAACCTTAAGGGACATCCTTGGTGCCCTATTTGTGGCACTAGCTAGAGTAAAATAAACACAAAAATGGTTTCCCTTATTCTGCTTTATATTAGTTCACTTATATAAATGATACAGTAACAACAATTTTAGCTATAAATATATATTGAACATTTCATAATTTAGGTTCACATGAGGGACAGCCACGCTAATGACAATTTGATTAAATTTTTTTTTTTTAATTACATAGGGGGAAGTTTAAGAAATGTTTAAAACATAGACACTATTACTGAAGATATGTACAATAATATAAGAATAAAGTGGTTTTAGAAAATACTCGCATACCATTATAACAACACAGGGACATTAATATGGCTTGTAATTGTAGAATCACCCAGGTATAAGAAATTTATTTAAGTATGAGTAGTTGAAAATCAAGAATACTGGCACCTCATTTGCACCAGCATCCTCATTTGCACCCACATCTGGACCAAATTTACATGTAAATTCCCATAAGGAGGAAATGAGGAAGATGAATCTTTGCCTTGATCCGCCTTGCTCTCCGACTTGCTCGGACACCCCCCAACCATTTTGATTACGTCACACCCGCATTCTTTCCACCCGCGAGATAAATCTTTTCCACACTTCCACCCACGAGATAAATGTACATTGTTTGGTATTAATTAATATTAGATTTTTCTCAGCTACCCGAATCTCTAAGAATTTTTTAGATTGCAACACCCCCCAGGGAGCTACCCTCATTTTAAGATTTTTTTACCGCTAACATTCTGAACCAAAATAGTTTTCTTCGTCTAACCAATGCATCTTTCGAGATAAACCTATCTTGTTTGGTATTAATTAACATTAGATTTTTCTCAGCTACCCGAATCTCTAGGAATTTTTCACATTGCATCATCCCCCAGAGAGCTACCCTAATTTTAAGATTTCTTACCTGTTGCGATTACCAACCGTCCTTAAACATTTTTTTAGTCATGCGATACATTAAATTAGTCTAGAATTTTACGCAGAATTCGAATCTGCAAACAGATTTAAAATCGGACTACTTACAAAGTTACACACATACCTTCTAGCGATCATACCGCGACCGTACCACTACTCGCTTTTAATGTTACACCATACTTTCTATCTTGTTTAGCTCATCTTTCGAGATAAACCTATCTTGTTTGGTATCAATTAATATCAGAATTTTTTCAGCTACCCGAATTTTTAGGAATTTTTCAGATAGCATCATCCCCCAGAGAGCTACCCTCATTTTAAGATTTCTTACCTGTTGCTATTTCTGAGCGTTCTTATAAACTTTTTTATACATGCGATACATTAAAGTAGTCTAAAATTTTACGCACAACCCGAATCTGCAAACAGATTAAAAATCGAACCACGCCCTGCAAAGTTTCACTTTAAAGCTCTCAAACCTCTAAATTTTGCTCTTTGCTCTATAAGCAAACATCTCCAAAAATCAAAAACCGTGGGGATTTTAGAAATGAATCCTTTATGCCCCATAAGTGTTTAATATTTAAAACCATTTTTCAAACGGTGATGCACTGTTTTTTAGAATATTCAAAACCATAACTTTTTTTTATTTTAAACAGTTATCAATTTTCTGGTTTAACATTTTTAATAACTATGCGCGTCATAATTGTATGCTCAAATGCTAGGAAAATACAAGTCGTTTCGAATCAATTTCTTAATGAGCATGGGCTACCTAAATTACATATGAAAGCTGTATATAATTTCTTTTCTTGGACTTTCTATTAATTATGTTTGTGTATTAGAAATTGATGAATAATTGCTGGATACAAATTTTAAATAAACACTTTAAACCTTACCTAGAGGAACACCAAACTTGTTGTATACAGAATACTTACTAATAAAGCAATTTAATTTTAAATAACTTCTACGCCATATTTTTCGAAAATGGCAGGCTTGAATATTTTCTTTGGAAACAATCGAAGATTGCCGATCGCACAAACGCGGTCACTAAACCACAATTAATAATCGCCTTTATAGGTTTAACATTTCGACCATTACCCAATGACTTTAATTTCTTATTGGAGAGAATCCTTATTCTCCCACGCACTGCTGCGTAGTTGCATGCCTACCCCTTTTGGGGATATATGCTCGTTATAGGTTTTAAGACCCTTGGTTTTACTTAACTACACTTTGTGAAATCCCTTTAATCTTTTTAATCGTGTCCTTCTCGCGTACAATACAGTAGGACTTAGCCTTACTACCAACAAATTATAATACTAGACCCACATTAAAGTTGTCTTTGAATTTCTCTACAATTTTTTGTTAACATGCGGTATATTGTGTTTATTATTTGCGGGGTACACCACTTTAAACCTAAAAATAAAAACAAGATAGTTTAATACGCCTATTAATAATTTTTGCTAATGTTGGCGATACAAATATGTAAAAACAAACTTTATCAAGAAAATATAATGTTTTTAATAGAATACATACATGTATTGATAACATCTATAAACCGCTGTGGTAACCAGAGTCTGGCGAATCTGGGATAGCCAAATCTCTAAACATTTGCGCAAGCGATTGCCTTGCAGTTGCATCTTTTAAGTACTGGGTGGGGAAACATTTAATAAGTTCCAACACTGTCAAGTAATTTAAATTGCTGCAATCATTAAACAGAGAAGTACTGGCACTGCTCTCTCCCTCTAATAACGTTTGAACCCTTTCTTCCTCCGTCGTATTTCCACATACTTTTTTTATATCACCAACAAATTTTTCGTAAAATTCTGGAAAGTTTCTACACCTTAACTCAGCCATTTTAAAACAGATTAATTCTCGCAAATTTAATAGCTGGATGCACTCGTACGCAGGTAGCACAATAACATTCCGATCTTTCGTAATCTCCATATTATATAAATTCTCTTTTCAAAATTGTTCAACAGCCATATACTTCTATTAAAGGCTTTGTTCAGCTGCAATTTGAAATCTTGATCCAATTGTATGTCAACAACATCGTTTCCAGTAGTCAAACCATTTAATCTGACTTGTTTTGACTCTTGAGCAAATTGGTGATTTTGAGATTCCACTTGAAAAGTACACAATTTCTTCCAATCGAAGTAAGAGAATGTTATCGTAGAATCAGCACACATACCACTACAGCAAATAACTTGGATGGCAGGATGAAGACCACCATATAAAGCAAAACCAACTTCTATTATATGGTGGTGATAATTTAGATGAAATTCGCCTAACCTATAAGTTGTCTTACCAACTAGTTGGTTGATATTTAATTGTGGTACTCGCACATCACTTGTAACGTCAACACAAGAAAAATCCATTTTTAACTTATAATTTTAATCAAACTCGACGATACTTTGACGATTAATGCACTGGAACATGGCTCTCTCACCTTTTATGCCGATGGTCGAGCGTGCGCAGGTCCTTATTATGTTAGTTGGCGTTATATACAAGTCTTGACTGGAAAAGTGACGCGTATAATTGTTTTATAGTGGGTTTTACCTGTATGTATTTAACCACCAACACCATTTTTAGAATTATTAAACAAAATTACTCTTAGCAGTATTTTTAATATACCGTCGTGTAAGATTTCAATTATTATTGTGTTTTTCCTCAGGTTCTCAAATCCTTCGGAATTTTTTTCAAATCGAATAACCCCTTACTGATTTGCAGATTAACCTTTTGCAAGCACCGAATATAATTTACCTTTAATCTATTTCTAAACAGTATCGCTCTGTCTTTTGAGATAAACCCATGGTGTAACCTATAAAATTAGTATAGAATTTTCCTGGGGAATTAAAATTAATTATCACGTCTTTTAAAATTAGTTCCAACAAAGACCTGTATATATTGTATTAATATTCAAAAACCTATCAGCAAAACACCTTTGCATTTTTATTTAGATTTAGCTCGATAATAGAGTTAAACTCCAAAAATATTTATTAGTGAATCCACATACAAATGATTAAACCAAAAGGTATAATATATATATTAATTCTGCACGGTGAGCTAGAAAGTGGTTTGATAATCTATTTTAAGTGTAGTTCAACATAAGACGTATATTCTAAATAAATTTAGTGAAATGTATGATCATTAGCCTTGCATTGTTTTGTCGATGACGTCTGATTATTAATTTAATAAAAGCACTTTCCACAATTTTAGTTAATATACGTGAATAAACATTCTATAATTTGATTTAAATAGGGTTAATGTAAGGACAAATTATACTTATACTTTCTCTATGTACATAAATACGGGGGAAATGATACCAAAGGTTCATTTTAAGTTTATTTTTGTAAAACGTAAAGTCGTTTATAGTGTAATTGATAGTAATACAGAATTTTCCGTCTTTGAAAATTTCGTGTGAGGACTATCGACAAAGAAGAGTAAGTCTTAGTTTGAATTTTGCAAACGTAGAAGAAATTAATATTTACATGTATAATTCAAAAACTGTTAATCAATAGTTTTTTCTAGAATGAACATCTTAAGTATTGCGTGCAGTGTGTGCGAAAATGTTTTTACTGGATGTGATGTCATAAAAAAACACAACGAAAGGCACATCGAGATGGTTTATTTCCAGGAGGAACTAAAATTACAGCCAATGAGTGGGAACAAATTAAGGATTTGGAAAACCAATCGACCGCAGCGCATAAAGAACGTATAAACGCCGCAATTCAGTTAGAACGAACCAAGTTGCTATTTGAAAAACCATATACCGTAACAAAATCTTCTTCCAAAATCATAATTGTAGGCCTGAACCCGTTCGACAATTACAAAATAATTTTTAGATTTGTTGACACCATTTCGCAGAGCGTACTTGTATCCTTCAACGTATTTAGGAAGTTTATATCAAATCTTCCACACATTATACGCACTATGGAAGTTGGCATGCGAAATCATATATGCAAATTCGACAACTTGCGTTTTTATTTAAATAAGAATTGTTTAGTGAAGATGGTGACATTTGATGAGAATTATATGATATTTACCAAAGGAACTTTAGAGCACTTTTTAGGGGTATCTCAGATCGTTCGCAACCATGCTAATACTTTAAAAGAACTAACGGAAAAGGGTACTCCTAATATAGATCTGTTTCTGTTAGATGTCGCAATGGAAAGATATAATAGGAATGATGTCTTACAGAATCTCGCACATGATGTAATTAAAAGCAAATACAGTAATAGTGATATTGGGGTCATATTATACGAATTTATAAGAACCTACCCAAGATTGTTTGAAAACAGTATTTGTAAACAAGTTGAGTATATGGAAGAATACAACAGGTTTCCATTCTACGCATTTACGAGCGATGTTTAAATTTTAAGCCAAAGACTAAAAATTTTGTAACACTATTAATTACACTTTTGTTTTCTTATACGTTTCTAAATTGTTGTATTTCAACTACAGATATTAATAGCTGTCAATAAAATTATGTTATAGTTTTAAATAAAACGATTCTGATTAATAATTTTGTAAAACGTTTATAACACCCTTTTAAAAAATAATACACATCTTTGTTATAATTCTTTTCATAAGAACTTAGATACCCATTTCAGTTACGTGGACATTTGAAAAATTAAACAATACCAATGTATGCTTTATATTTTAAAACATAAACAAGCTAATATATACAAAAATAATTTCTAAATTCACATCATTCATTTCTTATGATAACAGTTGTGGTGGTTAAATTTTTATTTTAAAACTTTCAATTTAGTATATATTCCATTTGAATATCTGCCAACAGTTTTATAAACCCCATCTCCTCGACTATTTCCATAAAATCATCCAGATCTTTGGGCATTGATAACACTGCAGTACAGTGCTGTATTGCTTCATCGTATGACTGACACATAAGACATTTTTCTCCTTCTATCGAAAAGCGTTGCCCACATTCTGCTTTTTTTACTTGTAGTGCATTGCGAAATCTTCGAATAACCTCCCCAAAGTCTTTATACATATTTGTTATATCGTCTCTTTAAACTGTACAATCATCAAATAATAACTTCTACGCGAACAGTCCTTTTATATGAGATACTCCTATTCGGATATGTACCGATTGCACCCGATTTATGTGCACGCACGAAACAACCGGTATGGAATGTATTCTATGAACAAAATCATTACATTTCTTAAGAAAAATGCTAAGGACTTTAAAAATAATTATAACTCTTGTTAGACCTCTAGCCTCTAGATAAACGTTATTATTTTAGGTTGTGTCACTGTTTTCTAAATCAATTTCCTACATACTTTTCCTAAACTATGCGTGTCAATTGACGGTTATACTTTACTCCATAACCGACTTGTATATATTTTCGTATTCGTCTCTAGCTAACACGTCCGTATAATAAAGATGTACAGGCTCGTCGTCAACTGGTAACTTAATCTTTTTTAAAAGCTAGTCTTTGTTTTCAACTTTAACGCTTGTTGGGGATTCTTTCCGCTATTCTTTGTGACTAGGAATCGGTGATTTGTAAGGGATCAATCAATTGTTTGTGCACCTCTTTGAATTTTTGTAGAAATGTAGTGCATCCCTTTCTTGTATGCCACAAAGTTCTTTCGTACAGAATCCTGCATAAAATGAAGCTTACGCTTATTTACAATAAAATTGTTAACGTTCGTCATCATCGGACTCTGGATGGGAACTAACTTTTTTTTGAATAATGTCAAATATTTATATACTCGTCGAAATTCTTCCTATATCGACCATTATCCAAATCAAAATTTTTCACAATAGTTATAAAATTATGTTTTGAGTCACCCCCACCCCAACACTGTAAGCACATTTCTTTAAATTTTGGATATGTCATGTCACCACTTATATGATCCGGAAAGATATGGCGAAGGTTTGTGTCATCCTGTTTCCATGATGCGATTACATTGGCGTTATCTCTGAGTCTATGTTTTAAGGCGCTAGCTAAGTTTGACATAGATAGAACGAATCTATTGCTTTATGTCGACCGAACGAGAAGGGTCTTACAACCTATAACGAGCATATATCCCCAAAAGGGGTAGGCATCCAACTACGCAACAGTGCGTGGGAGAATAAGGATTCTCTCCAAAAAGAAATTAAAGTCATTGGGTAATGGTAGAAATGTTAAACCTATAAAGGCGATTATTAATTGTGGTTTAGTGACCGCGTTTGCGCACTCTTCGAGTGTCTTCGGCAATCTTCAATTGTTTCCAAAGAAAATATTCAAGCCTGCCATTTTCGAAAAATATGGCGTAGAAGTTATTTAAAATTAAATTCCTTTATCAGTAAGTATTCTGTATACAACAATTTTCGTGTTCCCTTAGTAAAGGTTTAAAGTGTTTATTTAAAATTTGTATCCAGCAATTATTCATCAATTTCTAATACACAAACATAATTAATAGAAAGTCCAAGAAAAGAAATTATATACAGCTTTCATATGTAATTTAGGTAGCCCATGCTCGTTAAGAAATTGATTCGAAACGACTTGTATTTTCCAAGCATTTGAGCATATAATTATGACGCGCATAGTTATTAAAAATGTTAAACCAGAAAATTGATAACTGTTTAAAATAAACAAAAGTTATGGTTTTGAATATTCTAAAAAACAGTGCATCACCGTTTGAAAAATGGTTTTAAATATTAAACACTTATGAAATGAATCTTTTATGCCCCATGAAAGATTCATTTCTAAAATTCCCACGGTTTTTGATTTTTGGAGATGTTTGCTTATAAAGCAAAGAGCAAAATTTAGAGGTTTGAGAGCTTTAAAGTGAAACTTTGCAGGGCGTGGTTCGATTTTAAATCTGTTTGCAGATTCGGGTTGTGCGTAAAATTTTAGACTAATTTAATGTATCGCATGTATAAAAAAGTTTATAAGAACGCTCAGAAATAGCAACAAGTAAGAAATCTTAAAATGAGGGTAGCTCTCTGGGGGATGATGCTATCTGAAAAATTCCTAAAAATTCGGGTAGCTGAAAAAATTCTAATATTAATTGATACTAAACAAGATAGGTTTATCTCGAAAGATGAGCTAAACAAGATAGAAAGTATGGTGTAACATTAAAAGCGAGTAGTGGTACGGTCGCGGTATGATCGCTAGAAGGTATGTATGTAACTTTGTAAGTAGTCCGATTTTAAATCTGTTTGCAAATTCGAATTCTGCGTAAAATTTTAGACTAATTTAATGTATCGCATGACTAAAAAAATGTTTAAGTACGGTCGGAAATCGCAACAGGTAAGAAATCTTAAAATCAGGGTAGCTCTCTGGGGGATGATGTAATCTGAAAAATTCCTAGAGATTCGGGTAGCTGAGATAAATCTAATGTTAATTAATACCAAACAAGATAAGTTTATCTCGAAAGATGCATTGGTTAGACGAAGAAAACTATTTTGGTTCAGAATGTTAGCGGTAAAAAAATCTTAAAATGAGGGTAGCTCCCTGGGGGGTGATGCAATCTAAAAAATTCTTAGAGATTCGGGTAGCTGAGAAAAATCTAATAGTAATAGATACCAAACAATGTACATTTATCTCGTGAGTGGAAGTGTGAAAAAAGATTTATCTCGCGGGCGGAAAGAATGCGGGTGTGACGTAATCAAAATGGTTGGGAGGTGTCCGAGCAAGGCGGAGAGCAAGGCGGATCAAGGCAAAGATTCATCTTCCTCATTTCCTCCTTATGGGAATTTACATGTAAATTTGGTCCAGATGTGGGTGCAAATGAGGATGCTGGTGCAAATGAGGTGCCAGTATTCTTGATTTTCAACTACTAGTATGATATAACAAAAAAATTGAAATTTCTTTGCCTCCAAAACAAAACAGCCATTTATCAAGTAAAATTACGTTATAAGCTAAGTTTTCAAGACATCCAATATCCGACGTCCGATATACAAATCGGATGAAATTTGTCGAATACGAAAAATCTCCGTCCACATGCATCCGAATATGTTGTTTGCAAAATATTTACAAAAAAATTTTTCATCCAGCAATTTAGTAAATATATAAAATACATATACTTAAAGTATCATTTATTAAAACCTTATTTCGTAGTGGTAGATACAGTAATCAGCTTTTAACAAATTTTTATATAGTTATACTAATTCTAATTGGTCAGATTAAATTAGGTCGCCGGAAGTCATGTAGATTTTAATGTTTATATAGGTAATTTCATCTGATCTTCGGAAACAGTTAAAATATTTTAACTACTCTATCCTCTGTCGGATGATAGTTGAACACCAACTCCCGCGTTTTTCTATTTAAATATTCAAAACTTTTTTAACCAATAGCAGTATTTTCGGATCGTTGGATGTCCGATGCTGGGCCGTGCTCGTGGTGGTGGTGGTGGTGGGGGAGATTTGCTCCAGGGCCCAGCACCACTTAAGGGGCCTAGAAGCAGTAGCGTTTTTAAGATCCATTACAATTCGGTGTCATCAATAACTAAGACCCGGGTTGTTAACTAAATTGTTAAATTCTACTACAAAGGACCCGTTTGAATCCGACCCCCTGGTGTATTGCACCGATTTGCCCTATGTTAAAAACGCCACTGCCCAGAAGCGATATACAACGACATTATTTGTAAAACTAAAATCTAATGACTTGCATCTCAAGTTATCAGCCAAGCCACGGCACTACAACTTTACTGATAGATAATACATAATTATAATAATAATAATAATTTGTCACATGAATTCTAATAAGAATATAATGTTAAATAACTCATACACCATACACCTATACCTATTATGCTCTAAATATACATTTCAAATACTTTTGAATTAAAATTTTAATGGCTAATATAAGAAATAAGATGGGACGATTTCATGTGTTTTCAGGCAAGGCAAGGGCGACTTTTGACCGACGTGTTGAAGAAACATCATACCTTACCCCACCCTCACTTGTACCTTGCACTCGCACGCCGACCCCCACCATCGGCCACGGCAAGGTAATAAGGCCAGTATACAACAAAAGTCGTTGGTGAATTGTGATAAAAGTGTTTTATTGTGCATAAATGCTTGTGCTTTCTGTTCACAAACATTTTTAATAGTTAATAATTAGAAAACCATTATTACAGTGTAATTTACAGTACTATAAAGTTTGACTGTTTTATCATGTTTAATGCTTTAATATGTGTAAATTCTACTTCAATAGTCCATATTCAACAGTAAGGTGAGTGAGTTTAACTCTCAATATTTCATGGACGCGATGCGCTTAATTTACAAAGCAATATTGTTTTTGTTTGATTATAATATCATTACACAGCAGTTACAATTGAAGTATCAATTATAATGAAGTGATTCAGTGTTTGAAATTATATAGGGGATTCAAAATATTACTTATCTATTTATTTGAATAAACATATGATCTCATAATCATACATCGTAGGGAATTAGAAATAATAAAAATTAACTGATAAATTAATCAAACAAAAGAAATATTTTTTCAATTAAGGTGAAGTATTTAATAGTGGGTTACTGTAAAAATTTTCTCTATTTTAATTCAAACAGTTAAATCACAGAAAGTTTAAGTTTTCAAAAAGTCAAGGAACGTTAATTAATAATTAAATCAACAGTTTTTTATTAAATGGAACATGAAATAGTTAGATTATTCTTTAAGAGCATGACATATCCACATTTGCGATCTATTTTTCAAATAATAAGAACTACGTGGTGATGTCATCACCGTGATGAAAATTAAATTTTTTAATTTAAGTGGAAGTACTTGTCGCACCAATGGTTAGGCAAACCGGTTTACATATTACATTATATTTTTGTCAGTTTTTTCACTTTTGTAATTTTATTCATTCAAAAATCAATCAAATATCAATTTCAATCTCTTTTCCAAGAGATTTCGTATTTAAAAATATACCATCAAAAATCAGGTTCTCAAAAAAGGAAAGAGAAAGCAGCAAAAGATGCTATCTTGAAACGAGGCCAAATATCAATTTCCCAGTTTGTCATACCATCAACAAAAAATGTGGATAGATCAACGCTAGAATTTGAAACCGCCGACAACAGTGAAGTCTGATAATTCTGAAAATGCTATTAACTTCGAGACAGTAGCAAATAACTTTCCCAATTCCCAGAATTCCCAAAAACTACAGAAGACACAGACACAATCACAAACAGACATTGCTATCGACCCCTTACAAGAATAGCAAACAAATACAAAAGCAAATTTCGCTCACCATTCCGAAAAACAAAAAATCGAAATAAGTCTGTGATTTATTCTAAAGACACTAAAAAAGCTGTAATGTTGATTTAGGTGAAATACTCAGAGAAACTCTTTCATCAGAAGACGTGCGGTCAGTAGTTGAAAAAGGTCCTGCAAAACATCCACTGAAATTTCCTACTGATTCAACTGGAAGAAATTTTCCAGTAAGCACTCTGAAAAAGGAATTGAAAAATGGTGAGCAAATATCACGTGACTGGTTGGTATGGAGCCAAAAGCAAAGTACCTTACACTGCCTTTGTTGTAGAGTATTTTATTCTGGTCCTGCCAATACAAAATCGGCATTTGCAACATTTGGGGGAGTTCACAGTGCTTGACGAAAACTTTATGATAAAGTGAAAGATAATGAATCTAATAATAGTCACAAAAAGTGCTATGTTGGATGGCGGTGTTTGGAAAAACGTCTCTCAACGGGCATGTTAATTGACCAACAAGAACTACAATAGTTGCAGAGTGAGATATTAGTGTAGAAAAAGTTACTGCATCGGATATTAGATGTAATTCTTTTTTTGGGTGAGAGAGGCCTTGCACTTAGGGGAGACTCTGATCGGATTGGTGACTCAAATAATAGAAATTTTTTGGGTATGTTAGAACTTCTAAGTAACTACGATGAAGTCCTAAAAGAACACTTAACAAAAGTTAAATAAACACAAGAAGGAAATAGAAAGCTCCAAGTAACGTATCTCTCCAACAAAATTAAAAATGAGTTTGTTCAATTATGTGGAGAAACTATTAAAAAAGGAATACTTCATGAACTGAAAATGGGAAAATACTATGCCTTAATGGTAGACTCAACTCTTGACACCTCACATTTGGAGCAACATGTCTTTATTTTGAGATATGTTTGTTTGAACAGTAACGGTAAATTTGATATTCAAGCGAGATTTTTTGAGTTTATCAACATGAATGGAAAAACTGGTCATTTAATTGACGAAATGATACTTACAACTCTAAAAGATAACAACATACTAATTTCTGACTGCCGCGGCCAAGGGTATGATAATGCCGGAAATATGAGTGGCAGATTTAAAGGTGTACAGGCCTATTTGATGGAAAGAAACAATTTAGCAATGTATTCTCCATGTGCATGCCACAGTTTAAATTTATGTGGAAAGCATGCAGCTGAATGTTGTGTCGAAGCTGTAACTTTTTTCGGTGCCGTTCAAAAGGTGTATACATTGTTTGCAGTTTCAGTGGATCGCTGGGCTACTTTGAAGATTGCAATAGGATAATCTCTTCACTCGCAATCATCAACGAGATGGAGTGCTCGTGTCAAACGTGTAAAACCATTTGCAAAACACTTACCCGGGCTGCTAGTGGCTCTACAAAAGCTGCTTTCTACTGATCTGGCAGCAGAAACAATGGCAGAAGTAAATGGTTGCATTAAGTATGTTTCATCAATAGAGTGCGTTTTAATGGCCTCGATTTTGTTCAAAGCCTTGTCTCTGATTGATTATAAAAATAGTGTTCTTCAGAATTGTGACGTAGGTATTGATAAAGAAGTAATTAACATTGATGGTCTTATTAAAGATCTAGAAGAACTTAGAGACAGGTGGCCAGCAATTTTAAATGAATGTGAAACTGTGTGTAAGCAAATTGGAATTAAGATTCATACTCAGGAAGAATCAACAACAATGAATAGCACAGGTAGCAAACCAAAAAAAAAACAATTAAAAGGAAAAGATTTGCAGATGAATCTGAAACTGACGAAAAAATTGAAATAACGGGTCGTTATGACAAATTTAGAATTAATGTTTTTAATGTAATTATTGACAGACTTATAACTGAAATGAGAGTGTTGCAAAATCAATCAATGACACATTTTCTTTCATTTGGAAATATTTGGAACTGACTGAAGAACAAATTAACACAAAATGTGAGGAGTTCATCAAAATATATAAAAATGATGTTTCTCAAGAATTAAAAGACAAATTAGTTCATTTGAAGACCATTCACGAGGTTAATTTTGGGAACAATTTTTTGCTTCCCCTTGAACTTTTAAACAAGTTTAAGGAAGAAAATTTATCTGAGATTTTTCCCAATGTGTGCGTTACACTCAGAATTTTTTGCACACTTCCTGTTACAGCGGAACAAGGCGAAAGGTAATAAAACAATAGTATATTGCGTATTGCATATAACAAAATATAGTAATTAGTTTTTTAGTTAAACTGTTTTATTTAAATTTTGGCAACGCAATGCGTTTTTAGGTTTTTTAGTGCAATGTCTCGTTTAAAGAATATGCACAGGATCAACAATGGGACAGGTCAGACTGACGTCTTTAGGCATGATTTGCTAGGAAAATAAATTAGCAAAAGAAATTAATTTTGAAAGTGTGAAAAATGAATTTGCAAATAAGAAAGCTAGAAAAGTAAATTTTTAATTTTAAGTTTCAATCTAATAACAAGTATATATAATTATTAATTCTGCATATCTTTAAATATTATGTTCTTTACTTCTGAGATAAGCCGCCATAAAATTAATTTTTATTTCATTTTTAAGTGACAACAAAATTTCAAAAACTTTACTAGCTTATTAGAGGATTTGGTGGGAGAGGGCCCTCTAAATCCCTGCCCCAGGGCCCATAAAACCTGGTCCCGGCGCTGGTCCGATGTAGTGAGAACTTAGCTTTAGTCTTACACTCTTACTGATTCGTTACGGATGATTTATTTTAAATGTAATATATTATGATTACTTACCTACTATAAGTTTGTGCTTGTACGCACCGGTGATGTTATGCTATGTAATTATTCATATACAATACAATACAGTAATACACGAAGCACTGAAAAATTACAGGAAAATTATTGGAAATTGCAGGACGCAATCAACCGTGGCTTCCTGCTTCTTCGTTTGTGTCGTCACTCAATTACCTATATCTCTTAAACTCAATGCCACCACGAGGCGTATGTCTTAAACAGCACGACTCGCTTCGGCTCCTACGACGGCCCTGCCGCGCTCGTGCAGTCAGTTCGGATAGACACACTTAGCGGATGGTCATGTCACTCGTTCCCGCGCCACTTTCAAACACGACTACGCAAATTGCAAACAAAATTATCTAAGTGGTGAAATATATTACAGATTGAATTGTTTGTGTGGACCTAATAATATTTAAATAATAAATATAAATTTTTTTAATTTCTGTTGGCCCTAAATTTGCCGCCCCTAAAATCTGCCACCCTAAGCTCCAGCCTACTCAGCCTGCTGGTAAATCCGCCACTGTTCATACGTTTTGATATTTGTGTTTTTAAACAAAAGTAACAGAGTACAAAAATATTAAATCGTTTGATTACAGCGTATTTCTAAACTTAATAATAGTTGTAGCGACATGATTTAAATCGTAAGCGATTTGGAGCTTGTATTTTTAACTGAAAAAAGTTAAAACCAATGGCATTGACGATTTAAAAATTGCTTATGGTTTGAGACACTATCAAGGGCAACGGTATTTCGGCGATATTAAGAATTTAAATTTGGTCGTAGTAACATTAGTGATGAATTTTCTGCAGCATCAAATCAGCGGAAAATATTGATACTGTTTGACAACCTGACAAATGATATTGACGGCCTGTTTGTAACTTATAGCGAAATTAACTCATACTTGGGCATAAACTGAAAAATTAGTTAAATTTTAGAAAATGTTCAAGTGTTAAAGAATTATATTCACATTGAATTCGCCACAATTTTACAAGTAAAATACTTCCTTATGAGTCCAACTGGGAGAAGAATATCTAAGATCAATACACTTTAATTGTATAGCATACCTGATTCTCATTCCTGAAATTCCTCAAACTTTACGCCCACAGTCCTTGAAAATCCGCTCTAAATCTCATCCAAGTCGCTCGAAAATGTTATCGGTTTATTTTTCGTATTGAAGGATTTGACATTGTCAACACTCTCCGAACCGACTATCTAGATAGGCGTGGATCTGTAACTGTTCTGAAACCAACTGCTTAAACCGTTCTTTCTGCTATTGCAGAAACCCTGACTCTCCGACAATGCTATATATATTTATTACCAGATAGGCAACGATTCGGATCTTAAACGCTGTGTGGATATGGTATGAGCATTTGAGAGCAAGTGGGACGCATGCGCTGTCTTGGAGATGCATATGTCACACACCTCACACCTAACACCTATACAGTTGGGGGCAGGTGCATCCGCTGGTGTCGGAACCTCACGCAGCAAATATTTTAAACGGGTTGAGTTCTCCATATTATGCACATCACGTCGGTGATGGTTCAAGGCATATCTCCTGGTAAATGAAGTATAGGTGGCTCCGTGCCGTAGTTGGTATGCGTGTGACTACTATGCCCCAAGGTCCCGGATTTCAATCCCAACACTGCCCGCTTAAAAAATGTTACGCGAGCATTTTCACAAAAACACACCCTCGTTCGGATGAGAGGTAAAATGGAGGTTCCGTGTGTGCCGGCAGCCGCATGTTTTAACACAAAAATCCTGAATTTATACTCCATACCTCGTTGTTCTGACGAAAGTTACAGAGCTTTGAGCCCAGCATTTGCATACAAACCAATTAAAAATATTTTTTAAAATTCATCCTATATTCAAATTAGACACTTTTCATAACAAAAACTTTTATATTGACTTTTTATGTGTTATGAATTGCATATAAAGCTATTCCTAAATCATGCGAATAAAGAATTTAAAGTTTTTATGTCTTTAATCGAAGGCGTCAAAATTATCTTCACCCTAACAAACGCACCCCCACATCAAATTTGCGTTTATACCTTTTCAGTAGAGGTAATAAATTTACATATTTAAAATAGTATAATTATTATTTAGGATAAAGGATTTGATCATTTTTATTATAGCATTTAAAACCGATGTCGAAAGAACAATAGAACAATAAATCAATAAAATCCGTACAATAAGTAGATGGTTTATAGTGAGGCTAATCTACCACCGACACCTTTTAATATACTTGGGGTCAATCTATGAAGTTATATATACGTGCTGTTATAAAGTGACAGTCTCGCTATAAACCATCTACTTATTGTTCGGGTTTATTTATTTATTGCATTATTGTTCTTCTACATTAGTTTTAAGTTCTATAATAAAAATGTCTAAGTCCTTTATTCTAAATAATAATTAATGTTAAATATACTATTGCAAAAATATGTTGATTTACTACCTCTACTGAAAATGTATAAACGCAAATTTGACGTGGGGTGCGTTTCTTAGGGTGAAGATAAACAGATTTCGATGAGTTTAACTAAAAGTATAAAATCTTTAAATTCTTTGTTCCTATGATTTGGAAATAGCTTTATATGCAATTCGCAACACATAGAAAGTTAATATAGAAGCTTCTTTGTTGTAAAAAGTGTCTAATTTGAATATACAGGTCCAACTAACAGGCATTAATTAAGAATTTGTTAGAGGAACTACCAAAAAAGTATCAGGTCGAATAAAGAAGGCTCTTATAAAGTGTATTAAATGCAGTATTTTGTTGTGCTTGTAGGTTTAACATATGTAAAATTTGTCTATAACTTTCGTTTTTTTTCCCCACTCAATCCCTGACTGAGATCTGATGTCTTCGGTAGTTGTCATTTGATTCTAATCTATGCAAGGCAGTATTTTTCAGCGTTTGCGCCTTGGTGGATTTGCCCGCACTTTCGTTTCCAACATAATCCTCGACTTTGCTTGCACGTCCTCGACACGGACGATACGAACTACATATTTTTAGTATTGGAAAATTAAAAAATCGTTTAACGTATTAAATTCAATTGCCGACCAAAAATGGTGCAGTAATTAAACAGATGGATAAAATTCGTCCTAGTGCTGAGGCAAATTCGTCTTAGTAGTAGGATGATTTTGTCTTAGAAGTAGAGCTATTTCATCTCATAATTGCATTATTATTTGATCGAAAGCGTCTTTAAAAATTATTGTCACGTGGCGAGTTATATGTCAGCAGAAGCTGTTTGATTGCAATTTAGTAGCGAATGGAGTTTAGTCAATCCGTATAGGAATAAAGCAATACTCTGTTGTGCTTGTGCGTTTATGTGCAAACGTTGTTTATTGCTATAGTTTTTCCACGCTGAGCCCCCGAGTGTGTTTGGTGTATTCTATGCTTTATACCAACCTGCTTCAACTAGTGTCCAAGTTTAGTTATAATTCTCGTTTATTGCATGCTTCTACTAAAACCTAGTAGCAGAATTTCTTTTTGTTGTGTATAAAATGGATTTAGCACAATTCTTTAAATGCGAATTCTGTTGCTCCTATTTTACCAGGAAAGGTAATTTGCGAATGCATTGGGTTACACAGCATGACTCATACTCATCTGCACTGGAGTTTAAACGTTTGAGTTTACCTGTAAGAAATTCTGTGACTGCAACCCGTGGGGTGTCGGTCTAGAATGTACAATTTACGGAGGCATTGGGTCCAACTGCATGGTGTAATCTCGGCTACATCAAGGGATAAATGTTCGACTTTGTCGACGGTTGCAAGTCTACCTCTAAACAGGAATGGATTATGGCAGTATTCGTTGCAATGCGTGAGATGTGGATGTGGTTAAGACTGGTGGTCATCATCTACGGAGCGGCAGGCATAAGAATGTTGCACCTGCTGTTAGCAAGGAGGACGACTCCATTACCCACCACATTACTTAACAAATACTCGGGTGCTGTAGCTCATCTACGCGCATTCTGTACTGTTCCCGCTCCTCGATAATTCGAATTTTTAAAATCCTGCGATCCAATTGGTCTAAGTAGAAGACGGATGACGCAAATCGGTTGCTCCCGTTGGTCCCAGCTGTTTTAAATGACAGTAAATATACACGACCGTCCAAAGAGTAAAACTATAATGCACAGATAAGTCAAAACAAATATTGTGTAATATTTAATAAAAGGATGCCTCTGATAAAGTAGTGACATTCAAAATGTTTTAAAAATGGCGTTTGACAGAAGAACATGGCCGCCAAAATCTTAGGTTACAATCATCTACAGAATGTTACTAAGTAGTTCCGGTATCCACCACATCGATTAAAAATATTGCGGCACTGCAGATCCCTTATACGTATCTTGTCCACTCCCGCTCTTTTCGCATTCTTAAAATGCTGTGATCGTGGTGGCCTCGCGAATCATTTACCACAAATCCTCGCAATCCTATTGGTTGCCCTGCGTTACATGGTCTCTGAGGTGTGACTATGCATTTTATGCATAGACGTCGCTTTGAACAGAACGATGTAGTCGTAATTTAATTAATTTTATTATTTAAGTTTCTTAAAATAAGTTTAGTGATAAAGTGCAAACTACAAACAAGTAACAAAGGCATCAAGAAGCAACAATGTAAAAAACGATTTCAATAAATTTCAGAATTTTACCACGCGAAGAAGGACTTTTGTAAGTAATTACCGAATTTTATACAACTGTGTTCTGGATCTTTTGATGCACGTGCGGTATAGATAAAGGTGTGTTTTAGTGGACTTTGGTTGTGAATTTTAAACTATCTTGAACTGTTTTGGGAGACTATTTTTGAAAGTGGGCCCGGGATAAGTGGTTTAACTTTCGTACCAACGTAATTTTAAGTACGGGGCATTTATTAACAAACTTTTCTCCGAGTATTGGTGTTTTAAGTGCTAAATTAATTTTCAAGTTGAATCAAACAGTATTTTTAGGTGTTTTTCTGGGTGTCGTAGTTGTCCAATCTACACAAGGACGTTTAACTTTAAATCCGGTAGTGTTTTCATTCTCTATCAATAACTAACCATAAACACCTGTATTAGCTGCCACAACTTATTTATAACAATAATTGCTACATATACAAAGAAATAATATCAAGCGCATTCTATTGAAGTTCGTGATGGTAACGCGGATATGAAAAATACTTGAACTTGATACTAGTCTAAGTGACACGGTTTGTTTCTTTGTTTTGAGTAGAGATTAAGGACCATCATATTGAACATTCTGTTTTTGTAATACCAATTTATTATTGTTTATCTCTATTTAATTATAGATTATTTAATAACTAGGTATAAAATTAATAACTAAGAAAGGTTTAAGATACATACACCCCGTTTCCATCCACCGGTGGAACTACATCAAATACGCAAACCTCAAGCCACAATTCTGACCTCAACTACATTTCTAATATTAGTAATACCCCTATGAACATCAATTCCATCCTTAGCCAGTCCTTTCAAAGCCAGGTTAATGTAAATTTGACACCCTTTGCGCCCGCACCTAAAACTAATTTGTCCACAAGTAACAAACGTCTAAGGGAAAGCCCAAATATTAACACAGGGTGTGACCCCAGGAACTATTTTAGACAAAATAGGGTTTATGTACCAAGAGTTAATGAAATACATGGATGAGGAACTAGACACATCTAATCGACTAGGTGTAGGAGCAAAGAAGGAGCTTAAGGACAAAATACAAAAGCTTTTATACATCCAGGCAGAACTTGCAGGTGAACATAAATTCATTAAAAACCAAAACGAAAATCTGCACGACCAAATAATTGAGGCAAACTCGAGTTACAAGCAGCCAAACAAAATGTCAATGCTTCAAATTTTATAAACCAACACAGACATACGCCAGTGTTGTGGTACAAAAACCGAAAGCTCCAAAACAAAACACAATATCAAAAGCCACATCGAACCACAACACAATGGTGTTCATAACGTCAAAACGTTGTGAAACACCTAAACAAATACAAGAAATCTTTTCAAAAACAGTAAACCCACTGAAAGACAAAATTAAAATTAAAGATATCTGAACAACCAACAAAGCAGTAATTATAGATATTGATAACGAAACCGAGGCAAACAAAATTTTAAACCATGAAACTAAAACAAACCTTAAATTTGCTAAAAACCACGCAAAAAAAACCCTTAGTTATTATATACGACATATTAACATACTTGAAAGATCAAGACGTAACAAATTTAATTTATACTCAAAACCTTAGAAACCTGATTAACAGAGAGAACTGTAATAAGGACTTTCAACTTATTTTCAAACAGGAATGAAAAACAAACCGACTCAACACCATGTTGCGACGGTAAGTGGCAAAGTGAGAAATATATTAATAAATCTAGGAAAACTCTATATCGAATATCGCTGTGTTACAGCGAAAGACTTTTTAGTAGTACCCAAATTCGCGCCCACCGAAACATGTGGACACTGTGGGGAAGACTCCAAACACAAAAGTGCAGACTGCCTCAAACAACGAAAAGCTTCAGTTTGCATACCATGCTTAAAACGTAACAAAAAGTGCGCTTCTAACCCTAAAGATTGACCAACCCACAAAATGTTAATGGCCAGACTCATACCAAAGGCCGACCATGGACAATAATTCTAACCGAACGAAACACAAACCACCCTCACAAATTCAAATAGACAAAGCAAGGGCAATCACATATCGACAACAACTTCAACAAACACTATAAGAGAACATGAACACAGACAAAATAGAAACCCATCCATAAACGGAATACGAATATACACACACACACACACACACACACACACACACACACAACATTCTCACAGAATCACAACCACAAACCCAATGTAGCATCACCCTTATTACCTAATTTTTACGACTGGAAAAAAGGTAAATTACCAGACAACCCAGAGAAACCAACTCATTTCCTTTCAAACCGCTTCATTCCTCACTAAACAAGACCAATTTCCACCATGTAACTCCATTTAACAAAGGTTGACTAAATTGACCAGACCAACTCATTTTGCTCCGCCTAGCACTTTTAGCCATTTGCCGGCACTCCGACTCGAACATTTTCACGTTCTCGTCAACACGACCCATTCCGACAGCCCGCGAGACACATTTCAACTCCACCACACGAGATAAACCTACCTTGTTTGGTATCAATTAATATTAGATTTCTCAAGCACCCCCAATTCTTTAGAATTTTCAGATAGCCACAGAAACCCCTTTAAAAACCCCCTGGAAAAACCCAAAATTTTAACAAAAAACGAAAAATTTTTAGAAAACCCTAAACAAAAAGGACCCCTTAAACCAAACACCCCAAATTTTAAATCCGGGCCCAAAAAAAAATTCCACTTTCAAAAAAATTCGAATTTCCCCCACAAAAACTTTCCAAATTTTTCCCAAAGACCCTTTTGGTAAACCCTTTTTAAAAATTTAAAAAAATTTCGCAACCGCCACATTTAAACCCCCATTTTCATTTTTTCCAAACCCGACTTTTTCCCAAACAACTTTAAACCAATTTTTTAAAATTTTCAGGGCCCCCTTTTAAAACCCCCTTTTTTAATTTGTTAAAAAACCCAGCGGAAAGGATCCCAAAACCAAAACCCGTTTTTTCCAAAAACCGAAAACCACTCAACGCCTTTTATCAACACACCCAAACGGCCTGGAAACCATCCCGGGAAATTTCCCAAGGGTAACCCACCCTTTTGGGCTTCCCAAACCCTTAAATCTCCCTCCCAACAAACCAAACGTTTTGCCCTTAAAGTCTTCATCAGTTACTTTCTTTAAACATCCCGCCGGCCAACTTTAACTGTAAACGAAACGACCCACAGTTTGTTTTGACTTTACAAACCATTTAACCGAAGTTTTCCGAAAGGGCCCAGTAAAACACGTTCAAAAACGTTTGCAGAACCGGGAAAAAAAAAAACAACATAAATTTACCCAAGCAATTTAACCCTAAAACCTCGCGCAAAGTACCCCTGAAGCAAACCAACAAAGACCGACGGGAAAATCCGCCCGAAAGCCACCGCCCTGCCGCCCCACTGCCCCCGCGCAGGCCCCTTCCCCGGGCACCCTGGCCGGAAACGTTTTATAAGACTTATTAAATTTAAATTAAAAACGCCAAGCCTTTAAAAACCCTTAAATACAAAACATTTCCTTTGAATTTTTTCAGACTTCAACTTTATTTTAAATCTCACGTCAAGGTAGGTTTGAATCCAGATTCCCCAAAGTCATTCCCCCCCCCGACCTACAGGGTTTTTTTCAAAAAACGGGAAACGTCCCGCTTCAAAAAGGACATGCGAAAACCGGGTTAAACATAAAAACCATCTTTAAACGCTTTACCACCCTCGAAACCCCAAATGCGAAACGTCCCCTTTTGCCCCAAACCAAAAAAACACGCCCTATCCGGGTCGATAGGCCCCTCCGCCGCTGCTTGCAACCCTACCTGCGTTCCCGGCCTGTAAGCTTCTTCAAAAGCTTAAAAGCTTTATATAATGCTTACGAATTAAAGCCAACGACATTTACACCAACCTTTTCGGGCCGTTTCATTTTCCCAGGTTTTACACCGCAGGTTCATTAAACTTTCATCCTTTTATCAAACAAATCCGAACTCCGTCGAACAATCAGTTATTCGCCGCACCGGCTTTTGTCCCAAGACAAACCGAAGGTTTCAACACAGAACGATTGGGATTGGGAAAATTTCTCAACCTTGGTCGTCCAACTTTAGCAATGCAAGACCGGTTTTCGTCCGAGGTTCAATCCGAAGAACACCGGGTCTCCAGATCGGCATTGCATTAAATCCAATGGTAAACACGAAAAATTGTCAAGTCTCTTTGAAGAACGCCAACCAAAACTTTAAACCACAAGAATAAACGTGTTCGGAACTACAACATTTAAAATTTTAAAATTTTCATTTTAGAACTTAATTTTCCAGCCACCAAGGATTTTAAGCGTTTTCTTACCCAAACCCATTTACGCTTTATAATATAAAATTTTTGGCGACTCCTAATACTTTTGAAAAGGCGTTTAAAACCAACCTTTTCGAAGACTTTAAATTTTATTTTCCCTCCCTAAACGGCAACATTAAATCCCTACATCACCTTTTTTAAACCCCTAGTACCTTTAAGCGGGCCCGCAGGAATTTCAACCCCAAACGCCTTTGGGAATCCATCTTCCAAAACCCGGCCGTAAACCCACCAGCTTCAAACCTTTTAACCCGTCGAAAACCAAAACATTCACAAATTGGGCCCGATTTTAAACCAACCCAAGCCGGTTTAAAACCGCTCGCCGTAAAACATTTTTCACCACCCCATTTACGGCAACCTCCCCAATTCTGGGTTAACATTCCTTTTTGTTCCACCAAAAAATTTTGGGATTCGGTTTTTTAGCCCACTACCCCAACATTTTGCCGTGACACTTTTCCAGGGAAGCCAGTTGCATTTAAACCGTTGAGTACCATTTAGACAAACAAATTGCCGCAATATTTTAAGCGCACATAACAAAGAATCTTCCGGTTTTATACCCTTGAAGCAAACCAAGGTTCAAGACAAAAGGATTGGGGAACAAAGACGTCAACCTTTCCCTCAATAATTTGCGCCAAAGCATGGTTCCTTCTCATTCGCCCGTAAGAACCACCGGAAAATTTCCGACTCGTTCATAGTTAAAATCCAAAATCGTTCACCAGCCACAAATTTGGCAAGTTCGAGTCATCTCACCAAACATTTAACCATGAAACCAACTTGCGTTAAGGACCAACAATTTTTTAACACGTTCAGTCAATCAAAATTTCAAATTCAAGGTGTCAGTTAGCCGGAACAACAACCCCATTATTTCCATTTACACCAGTTTTTAATTAAAAGCACGTGACGCTCCTTCCAAACTAAATACTCACTGTAAAAGCAACCTCGGTCACACGTATTGCAAAAGATCTTCCTTTCTAGACCAGCTGCAACACCATTTTAATACTTTCATACACATCGCATTTTTCGAAAAATTTGCTGCTTACACCTTTCCTATTAGGGCTGACCAGAACCGGTTTCTCGAACCCCATTAGAATTTAATGCGGTGCGTAATTGACCCCGGGGTGGAAAACCATTAAATTTTCCTTTATTAACCTTGGCCCCTGTTTTTAATTTAAAACCATTTAAACAACAATCAGAATAAATCAATTAAATCGTGATAACGAAATACATAACTAACAATTAGCAATGAAATATGCATACCCCTTCTCTGCGCTACTGCTATTCTTGTAGTTGCTTGGAAAAGTCAGTCGCCCTTTTTATGTGGACCGATGCAAGCACCATTCCATACTTTCTTTATAATGTAGCATCGCACTTTTGGGATATATTAAATTTTGTTTATGTAGGCCTTTACACTTTCGCTTATTTAAACATCTAATACGATCAATTAACCACTTTCGATTATTCTAACGGAGCACCCATTCCGCCATACTTTTTAACAATTCAGCTATCTTCCACACTAACACCTGACGTATTTTCCTACTATTTGTTAAACAAAAACTACCGGTATCGATATTGTGGACGTAAACAGATGTTTGTGGATGTGTACGAGTATGTAACCATATACATTAACCAGTCTAAGCTATTTTATTTAGTCACGAAACTACTTTTTCTAAACCACAATTAATAATCGCCTTTATAGGTTTAACATTTCTACCATTCCCAATGACTGGTGCTACGTACATGGAAACTTAATTTCAGAAATTTTTTTCCCCAATTTAGTTGTTTTTTTTTGCCGAAGGTTGAAACCCCGGTTTTACTTAACACAATTCGTGAGCCCCAATCAACGATCTTTTCGTACAAACAGTAATTCATTCTAAACAAATTTAATACACCCCATTTAGTTTTAATTTCCACAACTTTTTCCAAGGATTTTTTTTTGGGGACACCTTTTAAGAAAATAATTTTTTGGTACAATAAAAAACGGGCCCCAAACTTAAAAATTTTAAATAACCACCCCAACGTTTTTTTAAAACTAATTTTATCTTTAATTAATCCAATTAAAATTTTGCTACAAGACATAGCTTTAACCAACTTCCTAGAAATCTAAAACCGCAGTGTCCCAAACCACGTGGAGAAACACGTTACTCTGTCAACCAGGATAGAAGCCGGAAGGATTTGGAAGGTGGGAAGAACTTAAAATTATGGAATCTTAAAACTAATATATACAAATCTAAACAACTATCTTATATCTTTACACCCCATGCGTAGATTGTTGTACTATTAGGAATGATGTACCTTTTCATCTTCCCTCGATAAACTAATTTTATTAATAAGCCGGTATGCAAATCGTATTCTTTACTCGGATACATACGCAGACAAGCTCCAAATAAATATTGGATGCTTGGTGACTGTTAACATCCGCTTCCCTCGTGTACGCCCAGACGCATCCCAGCCATGAGCACCTGCGCATGCACACCTCCTGCCCTGCGCGTAAAACCGACAATGGCGTGCATGGCCTGCGAAATTTCGTGGTAACGTCACAGCCTTTTATAAATAAAGAACAATGTTATTAAATAATGTATTGACTTATACAACAATTAAAACATTTTCCAAATAATGTTTTAAAATTTAATTTTAAACCAAAAATCCAAAAAAAGGTTTTTCTAAAAATTTGTGGTGCTTTAAACTATTTACGAAGAAATTTAACCGATTCCCTACTTTTTAACTAACTTGTTTTTAAAGACCCAAAGGTTTGAGGTAAAAAATTACCGGAAGGCCTCAATATTTAAAATTCCAAAACCATATTTTCCTAATTCTTGCAGGTTTGTTGGAAACTTTATTAGAACTTCCAATATATTGACGAATGATATTTTTTTTTTTTGAATGGAGAACCCTTTTCCAATTTTGCAAGTGGAATTTAATTTTTAATAAAAGTAATTTTGCTTGGGAAAATACGGAAAAGTTTTTATAGGCAAATAAATAGGGAATTTTTTCTGGTAAAACCGCAAGAATTAAGAAACCAAATTTGTGTTGTAACGCCTTTTAATAAAAATTGGAATAATTTAATTTTACGTTGTCCAATTCTTTAAGGAAAATTTTCCTACTTTTAAAGAACTTATTACGCATTGGAACAAATTACAACGTGAATTAAAAGGGCATTATTTTATTCCACCACTTTTGGGAATATATGGTTGTTATAGGTTGTAAGACCCTCGGTTTTAAATGATCCGAAAGGTTCTTTACTAGGCAAATATACAATGTTTAGCGGAACCCCTTTGCGTGTGGTGTACGCAAAGATTACGAAACCCGCATTCCTTAGTTCGTCTTTGTTATCTGCCATTTTGATAAATACGTTTTAGAATAACCTTTTAAAAAGTATACGGATTTAGTACCATCCTTTTCTGCAAGAACGCTACATAACTAAAGAGTCTTTCTTACTAACCGCAAATGCATACAGCTTGTACAACCCGGATGTATCTAAGTCATCCATCGACACATAAAATAATCTTTTAATTCTTCCTCATTTTCTCTAATAAGATGTTCTTTGTCTAACACATCTTTGTATTGTTCGCGTATTGTCGCAGTGTTTTCCATGTAGTCAATTTTCGCCTTTTGCATCCATTTCCTCTAATTCCAGTTGTCTTTTCCTTCCACTTACAGCGTATGGTACATAATGGGGCAATTTCCTTTACGTAAACGGATAGAGTTTACTACCAATATTTCGCGTTGTCGTACAACCTCTGGGCGAATGTTGGTGTATTTATCAATCCCAATTCCGAAATGACTATTTCTTTTGGAATTGTAGAATAGTGTTCAGATTGTGTAAAATATGTACTACCTGCTTTAATGTAGCACTTGTGTAAGATTTTTATTTTATCTTGGCTGTCTTCTCCTCTACTATCTCCAAATAATTTACGGGTAAATAGTTAAAACTAAAAAGCCAAAGCACATACTTTATCAATTTTTCCTTTCTTTTGATTTTTCGGACAACTTAATTTGCAAGCCCGTCAATTTCTTTGTATTGCCATTCCCCAATACACGTACTGTAGCAGGTTATTATTCGCTAAACAGCAGCTATTTTGTAGCTTGTCCGATAGCTTACTCCACATTTTGGCAAGTGGTACCAGTACATTGGCGCCTTTAGGAAGTATAACACTATCTTCCAATAAGGTTAAACAGTCTTTTAAGGGTTATACACTCGTTCCCACTGACATAGCTTCCAATTGCACAGTTGTTATTCTCGCTTCAATCGCGTAATACCATGTTCTTTGACCAAAGTAGACGCAAATGTTTCCCTTAAACGTACATCTGGACAACGTAAAAATCTAGTATATGATTGCCAAGTTGTTTATTAACACCAGGACTTGTTATCTGACACACAAATTTGTTGTATATCTTAATTCTTGCATTGGTTGTTAGCCATGTTAAACAATCAATCCCTGCAGTTTATCGTTGTCAACTATAATATTACACTTTTCTTCGTATTCCCTTATAGCAAAGTTATGCTTTGTAGTTAAATGATTACACATCTCCATCTTGCTAAATATGCCCGCAAAATCTTGGGTTACATCCATGTCAAAAGATAGAAATAATCTTTTCGACTTCGTCTAATATATCTGGTAGTTCCTCCAATAAAGTTTCCAACAACATCTGCTAGTTCCACTTTGTATGGAACACATATAGGATTTTGGAATTTTTATTAATGCATTCGAGGTCTTCTTTCCGATAATTTCTTTTACTCTCTGGCCCATCTTGTTGTGCTTTCCAGAGAAAAGGAGCTTAGCTTTAACACCATGCCTAGCGGAAACAAATCGTTGAACTTTCTTCGTAGATAGCTGTTAAATGCACCACAAATTTCTTTTTAGGATAAACATCCTTTTGTTTGCAGATGCTTGTTCGGTGTCAGAAAGGTCGCAAATTTTAACCAACATTATATTGTCACAAAATGGTTCTGTAATTGGTGTGTGTAGTCCACCAGTCAGCATCTGTTCGCCTTCGACATAACAAATATTACCAATATCTTTTACCAGATTATTGTTGCACATATTTTCTGTCAACAGCCATAATCCAAATCGCTCATTTGCGGTTTCACTTTATTCCCAAGAAGTTGAGAAACGTTAATCACTTGGAGACGCTCATGTTTACCGTTCTAGCTACTATCGAATACTAAATTGAATACGAAAAAATTGTTCTCTTACGTATTCTACAGAGTGAGGACGTATATTGCCGAAGATAGTCGAATATGTTGTTATCCAACCTAAGCCGACAGGGATGCGCATCGAATAAGGAGATATCTCTAAATCGAAGAGTTGATAAAAATTGCATTGATAATTCAACACATTTTGACGTAATCCATAGCATATGACAATAAAATATGTAATTGCGATGAACATATACTCGATTGCTTACAGCTTATGACCATATGTGCGTTGAATGAATAGACCTAGATTGCCCTGTTTGTAAATGATGGCTATTAATCCGCATTAGCTTCTCTTGTTTTTAAAGTATTTGTCAATAAACATTATTTGTTAAACTTGGTTTTAACGAGGTTTCAATACAATTATTCCAAAAGTGTGGATGAAAGAAATTTAAAGGTTCCACGCGGGTGTCAACTAAGACTGCGGAAATGGAAACTGATTAAGTTGTCACAAGCTAAGTTACACAGGAATGTCTGTTGCGCGAACAAAGCTTAAATATGGCAACTTCGGTACATTATTCGAAATGCGGTTTTGTATCAACTTTGGTAGAAAGGATGGCTTGGGTTCGATTAAATTTGCTGCGATAATGTAAAATAGCACAAACAATGAAAGCTTGTGATCTTGATTAAAATTAGTTAATGGATCATGCTTGCATAGTTGTAAATGTGATTGCGAATACTTATATGAATATTGTCTTTTTAAGGCTGTGAGTTCAGATGAGCGAAGGGGTGCGTGGACGCATGGCATGTCGCGCAGGGCGGATGAGGTGTGCTGCGCGGCATGGCTGGTGTCTGGGCGACACGAGGGACGGAGAACAGTACAGCTCAATTTATTGTTGAGTACGTCGATGATCGAGTAGAAACGTTTGAACGCAGCTTAAATAAAATTGTTTATCGAGGAAGATAGAATCAATGTAAAATACGATGGTTAGTAAATGTGTTTGTTTGTAAATGTTGTTCAATTGTTTTACCAATCTCGGTTCTATCGTTAAGTTCGTTACGTGGATTGCGACATGGTTTGTGGAAAGTGTTAAGATATTTTTTTTAAAAAATTGAAGGTTAAAAATTTTGGTTAAAAATTTGAACCTTATTTTAGATGGAAAAGTTAAAAAAAAAAAATTTTGAAATGGGTTTGGTTCAGTTTAAATTTGATGTTTGTGAGAATGTAAGGGGGCAGTAGTTATTTGGGGCTTCCTAAAGGGAAAGGATTTTGCCACAGGTAAAACTTTTTGGGTTACGGGCCAATGGGTTGGAAAGGGTTTAAGGTAAATTTTAAAATTTTGTTAAATCCTTCCCTTTTAAATAAATTTAATTTTAAATTCCCATTCAAACACAACCTTTGAACTGCCACAACCAAGGGTTTACAATTTTCCATAGCCTTTTTTTTAAAAGTTTTCTTAAAAACCATTAAAATTATTCTTTTTTGATTTTCCATTAAAAACGTGTGGTGGAGAAAAGGAAAATTTAATAGGGGGGGCGGGGCCCGGCTAACCCTTTATCAAATGGGGCTGGAAAAAAAATGCGGTGAAAATTTGGGAAAAAGGGCGGGAATTGCTTTTGGGCACTGGCTTTTAAATTGAAACAGTAATCCTTTGTTGAAAGGGGGGGAATCATTTTTTAATTGCGAATAAAGATAATAAAGTTTAAACCTTTGGGCTGCCCTTCTGGGTTATTTGGGAAAATAAGTCAATGATTCGGATAAAGTAGCTGATTTGGATGACTTGGAAAATTGCCTTGTCGTGGCTGTGTGTCGATGGCGTGGAGTGCGTGGCTAGGATGTGGTTACCCGACGCCGTCTGGGCAGGGTGATATTGGTGGTGCGTTGTCTGCCGGGAAGCGTTGAGCTCCGTTTTTGGCGAGATGGCGATATCGAGAAAGATCGATGCAGTTAAATAAATTGTTTCACGAGTGGAACAGATGAAGGAATTTGAGAACCAGTGAACGATCGATATTAATTATGTAAGTGCTGTTTGATAATATTTAAGTTCCAAACTTGTTCGATCAAATTTGCGTTTACCTGGTGGATGTTACTGTGCTGGTGCAATGGCGGTGTGATTTGAGGTGTTAAACAAGTCTGCGGTTAAAGTGTTAAGTGCGTCAAATGAGAATGACGCATTGAAAGCTAATTGTATGTCGGTGCGTGTTTAAACTGTTTATTGGGAAGATAATTAATTTGCTAAAGCAATGTACTGCAAACTGTGGCTATCGGACAATAATGCTGTTGTGAATAAGCTTGGAAATGTAAGATTTAGGGTGTCAGTTAAAAAGGGTATAATAAGCACTGTTGAGGAAAGTGTTGAGATAAGGGACAATAGATAAAAAAGGTCCACCATAAGGCATATATCTGCAAACGAGTCATTCGTGGGAGATAATTCGCCAAAGAAAGTCCTGTGTAGCACGTATGGGAATGGAAATGTTAAATATAAGGCGAAAATGTGGCTGGAAAATAGGAGTTCTGGATAAAAATGTTGACGGATGTTGTGAAAATGAGGAAAATTGTTTGTCGATGAACATCGGTTTTTGTTTCATGGTGAAGAACTCTTGGTGTTACGCTGCGAAGATGACGTGATCAAAGGTTGATTCAAATGGTGTTTCGTCAAATGACGAATGATGAAATGCGTGTTTAATGCGAAGAAGTTCATAAACTGTATGTTACTGTCCGCAAATGGATCTGTAACCTATGTAATATGTCCAAAGTGTGGACGCTGACAGGGGAAGTTTCCCCGACAAGAATCGATCAGCAGGAATGGGTAGTGCAGTGTAAGTGCTGAAGAATGATTGTTGCGGCGATGGAATTACAATAAACCTGGGTTTCAAAACCGGTTGTTTGAAAAGGTAAATTACGAAAGGAGGGGTAAGTAAAGGATGTTCTGGTTTTTTATTTAAGGGAATAAATTGAAACTCGGTTAATTTTTTTGGGGTTATATTACCGGTTCTAAAATAAACGTGCGGCCGACCGCTATGCGAAAGTGTAAAAGCTCACAGAAGCAAAATTTAATTATCAGACGAAAAGTGCGCGATGTGCTATAGAAAGTATAAAAAATGGTGCTTTGCCCAGTCTTAACAGTAAAAAGGAGAGTGACTTTTCTAGCAATTACAAGAATAGAGTAGCGCAGAGAAGGGTATGCATGTATTATACAGCGCATTGTTGCTATAAAATATGTTAGTTTACGAGAAGCTCGAACGTGCACAAATTAAATTTTAATCTATAATTAACTATGGTCGTAAAATGGGAAATTAATGGGTAATTTGAATACCGCTACATATACTTTCGCTTGGTGATTCATTTGGAAAATATTCAGCCTACCTAAAATATGACGTAGAAGTTATTTAAAATTAAATTGTTGTAAGTATCCTGTAGACAACAAGTTGGTATTTTCTTAGTAATGGTTTAAAGTGTTTTTGGTTATAGTAGCACTGCATCTTCTACGACTTGCACACAATTTGTGTGCGTGTGCTACCGCTCTTTGGATTTTTAATATGCACCGATCCGTATAACATGGAAGACGTTTTCCGGTGTTTTACTAACGGCATTCGCACCATCGACGAAGCGAACCAGGTGCATGCATTGGCGCTAAATGTATTGGACGAGAGAGGATTATGACGTCATTTAGTTCCCGCCGAATCCTCAACTTCGTTCGGTGTCTCGGAAACCTTCGGTTTGCATTCTATAGGGTACATAAAGCGGTGCGCAAGAGTAAACTCTTTAGTTATAAGTTAGTTCGCTTACAAGTCAAGTCTTATAGTGCGGATTTGTTTTGTACTAAAATGGTATCTGCAAACGTTTTATGCAACCTTGCGGTGCTTCCTATACCTGGAAAAATGCTCCAAACGGCACCAGAACAAATGTCGTGGTGTAACATCGTCCACGGTTGCTTATACATCCGTCCGCAGCAAAGTACTTAAACTGTGGGACTTGCGGTTTCGCTTTACGAGAATGGACAGCTTACAGCGACACAAGGAAAACAGCACGGTATGTCATTAAGCCGTAAACGTTCACTCCGCCAGCTGTTAAAGGCCTTGTACGAAACAACCAACGAATTATGTGTAAAGTATGCGATTTCGAAATGGAAAAGACTACCTATGCCGCACATTTAAGGAGCAACAGACATAAAATGCATCAGTTACCGCTACTGCGAGATGGTAGAAATGGTTAGTACAGCGTTTAACAACCGTATGGCTAGTTCGCATAAAGAACGCCAGTGTCGACGATGGAGTGCCGAGTTTCTTTGGAAGCAGAAAGAGCGATTTATTCGATTAATTAATGAAAAAGAATACAACATACAGCAATAAAAGTCTACTGCGAACTCTACGGCGTTTACACAAAATGGGGAAGAGACTACCGATGTGAAACTTTAACACAAAAAATGTGGTTATAACGTCTTCTAGTAATCTGGAAAATATGTACGAGGTCTTAAGCGAAACCATAAGAACAAAATCAGAGGAATTTGAAACATGGGTCCGGTTGGTCTTTGGAAAAAGTGCTCTATTTAGAAATAAATATTAATAAGTATGAGCCGATATGAGAAGTTCTAGGTTGAAAATAAAAAATTGTGAATATGTATTTAGAAATGTGGTTTACAAAATTTAAGCTGTATTAGTAAAAATTGTCTGTAATAAAAAGTTTTAAGAATGGTTTTAGATTTTCTTTAGATATAGCCGCAGGAAATTATAATTTAGAGGTGTGTGTTAAATGGTAAGGGTGGTCCTGTTTTAAATCTTTTACAGATTCGGATTCTACATAAAATTCTAGACTAACAAGATGTATTGCATGTATAAAAATTTATAAGAACCTCAAAATCGCTACAGCAAAAAGAAATCTTAAAATGGGGTAGCTCTCTGGGGATGGAGCTATCGAAAATTTAAAGAGATTTGGGTAGCTGAGAAAATTCTAATTTAATTGATACCAAACAAGGTAGGTTTATCTCGTGGGTGGAAATGTGGAGAAAGATTTATCTCGCAGAGGGTATATGTGTAACTTTGCAGGGCGTGGTTCGATTTCAAATCTGTTTACAGATTCGGGATGCGTAAAATTTTAGACTAAGAAGATGTATCGCATGACTAAAAATTTTAAGACGTCGGAAATCGCAACGGTAAGAAATCTTAAAATTAGGGTAGCTTTGGGGATGGTGCAATCTAAAAATTCCTAGAAATTGGGTAGCTGAGAAAATTCTAATATTAATTGATACCAAACAAGATAGGTTTATCTCGAAAGATGCAATGGATAGACGAAAAAACTATTTGTTAGGTTTTGCTTATAGAGCAAAGAGCAAAATTTAGAAGATCAGGACTTTAAAAGGGTATAACTTTGCAGGGCGTGGTCCGATTTCAAATCTGTTTGCAGATTCGAATTCTGCGTAAAATTCTAAGCTAATTTAATGTATCGCATGACTAAAAAAATTTATAAGAACGCTCAAAAGTCGCTACAGGTAAGAAATCTTATAATTAGGGTAGCTCCCTGGGGTGATGCTATCTAAAAATTCTAGAGATTCGGGTAGCTGAGAAAATCTAATATTAATTAATACCAAACAAGGTAGGTTTATCTCGTGGGTGGAAGTGTGGAAAAGATTTATCTCGCGGGTGGAAAGAATGGGGTGTGACGTAAGAAAATGGTTGGGGGTGTCCGAGCAAGGAGAGCAAGGCGGAGTCAGGAGGAGATTCATCTCCCTCATTTGCTCCTTATGGAATTTACATGTAAATTGGTCCAGATGAGTGAGGAAATGAGGGATTCTGGAGGAAATGAGGGCCTGGGTTTCTTGATTTTACCCTACTGAAAGATCAGAATTGGACAATTAAATGCCATGAACTGTGCAACTATAATGAAAGAGCTTAAACGACTCGCTAAAACTTTACGATTACATGCATTTTTTATACAGGAACCTTATCTGGTGCATGGAAAGATTTCAAGCATGCAAGTCAAGGCACGACAAGTACATACAGGAAGAAACCCACAAACGGCAGTTGTCATTTTTGATCCCATATTAACAATCACGACAATCCAACAAAGCAGCGGAGAACACTGTGCACGTCTGGAGGTCTCAAACGGTCTGATTGGAAAGTGGATCAAACGAAAACGTCCACGAGTATATAAAACTACTCACCAACACAATTAGACGGACAATGGAGCAGATGCTTCTAAAACAACAGAACAAACGAGACACAAAGGCAATTCAATGGACAAGACACTTACAACACCTAAAAAGGAAACATAGCAAGCGATAAAAAACTACCAAAACCCTTTAACACCGACTCGAGATAGCATACCACCTAACAAATTACCGACAATTAAAAGACATACCAAAAAGAACTGACTGACATGAAGACACTTACAAATCGATGCCTTGGGGATACCCTATAAAATCACTTAAGGTATAATCAAACCACCGATAACTTATTCGACATTAATAAAACAAGACGGTACATACACAAAAGACTGGGGGAAACTGCAACACTACTATTACAAACACTTTTGTCTGATGACAACGTTCAGGACGACACTGATGAACAACGACTCAGACGAAAAGGAGTAATTGACAGAAACAACGTAGGTAACAGACCATGGAACAGACAAGATGACAACCTAGATCCTTTCACAGAAGACGAAGTGAGATACGTACTATGCCAATCCAAGAGCGGGAAAGCACCCAGACCTGATGGAATCCTTGCGGAGATTGCCATAGCGCTACAAGATAAATTAACACCGACGCAAACAACACTGTACAATGAATGCATACGACACGTTGTTTTTCTGAACATCTGAAAACAGACGAATGTCGTGATTATCCCTAAAGGGAAAGGTAAATACCCCAAACAAACAGGCTCTTACCGATCCATATGCCTTTTAAACACTATAGGAAAAACGTACAGAAAACTACTATGTAAACGAATGCAGAACCACCGAGAACGCCATGAACCAAGCCATACAAACCATCAAGCAATCACACAAAAAATACGACCTATTAATATTAGTGGGCATAGAAGGCGCATTTAATAACCTTTGATGGCCTTCACTTTTTACCAGACCTACGACCACAAACTGTCCATCACAACTGTACCATTCCTTCATGAGCTACCAAACATATAAACAAGGGTTGCCCGCAGAGTTCCGTATACAGGCAACTATTTTAGAATATTGTAATGGATGAACTCCTGGAAAAGCTGGACACCGTTGCCAAAGTGTTGTCGACGATTGCATATGCCGACGACATCCTGCTGGTGGTTAAAGGCAATTCCAGAAGGAAAATCGAACGTAAAGCTAACATCGCCCTAACTCAAACACAAAGTTGGTGCAAAACCAAAAAAATAACCATAACACCAGAAATAGCTACATACCTTGCGATGAAGAGAACCTGGCAAGGAACCCCACCATCAAACTAGACGGTGTAAATATAAGTAGAACACAAAACATAAAATATCTGGGCTTAACATTAGACGAGAAACAGAATTATTTTACACATATAAACACCGTGTGTACAAGTGCAACTTCTGCAATGCAAAACATCGCAACGCTGGCGCTAAGGACTTATAAGATACTACTTAATTGCGTAGAGCTTTATCTCAACAGTGTGCTCGGGGCCGTGGTATCAAACGCCGCGAGCGCCTGGGGACATCGACTTAACACAAAAAACCTAGACAAAAATTAACAGTACCCAACGAAGTGTTTTACTGCGACTGACGAGGGCTTATGAAACTACCGCACATGATGCACTTCATGTATTGTGAGAACTATGTCCTTGGACCTAGTAGTGAAACAGCGAGCTGCAATGAACTATCTTACACACAATGGCAACCAACATGACAACAACATATGCACGTGCGGAGAAATAGGAACACCAGAACATCTAGTATTTGTGTGTAGTGACTTACAACCGTACCTACACGCACATAGACAAACATTATTTAACGAGACCCTACACGCGATAATTTGGAACGAAAACCTTTATCTACACTTAAATGCAACAAGATCAAAGCATCCACCCGAGTTTGAAATAACCCAACCCCCTAATATGTAGAATTTGCATGCTCTTATATATTAGCAACCCCGTCTCTAAGAAATAATAACTAACAGTAGTAGTATAAGTTAATCTTAAGTAGTAGACCAGGAAATTTCTTTTTTTTTACTAACGCTAAATTTTAACAACCAAACTTACACATACCTGAGGCAAATAATACAACAAACAAATCCTTTCCTCTGAAAGAACCTAGTTTCTAATGTAATAGTAAAACTTTAAACCTGTACAAAATTAGACCAATTCAATCCAACCTTTTGGTAACCTGGGCAAACATAAACACAAATTAACATTTCAATCACATTTCAAGTACATCTGCTAAGCTTTCTTCTTTGAAGACTGTATTTCTGGCTGCCGATGGTCTTAGTACTAGGGGGTGCAAGGCGGAAACAAATAACACAAACACACACATGCATAAACAAACACACAAACACCTCTCAAACACTGTATAAACATCAACACCTTTTCACACACTTACGTTGTTTTTTCAGCATCTGGATTTCCGGCTACCGATTGTCCGGACTGCCGTTGAGCTTTCTTCCTTGACGGCTGGGATATCCAGCTGTCGATGGTCCTGGTCCTAGAGGGGGAACGTAACACGGATATCAACATCATATACACAACACACATACACACAACCCTCAACCACACACACAACCCTCACCCACACACACACACACACACACACACACACACACACACACAACCTCACCTATACACACACACACACACACACTAACACACATAACACATGCCCTCAAGCGCATGCGAACACATACACACACACACACACACACACACACTTTACTCACGGTTACTTTCTGGGGGGAAGCCAGGTCTGGTTAAATTTCAGGTAGCAGACTACTGAAACGTTGTAACAAATAAATAAAAATAAATAAATGTATTAAATGTAATTGCATAGACAAGTGACTATCTCCATAAGACTATTACAAAGTATATAATTATCCCATATTTAAATAATTGCAAGTAGTCGATGCTCTGTAGAAGTGTCTTTGTAAAGCTTTAGGTCGTAGCTATGGGTTGGATCAAGGTTAAATGATTCGGACTTCTAAGGAAATTTGAGTCTATCCAATGCTTTACACGCTAAGAAAATGTTTAAAATAAAAAGCTGTTGTGACAGATTTTAAGAAGTGTCAATTGACAAATTAGCATTGGATGAAAAATGACATGAAGTACGTAATACCTGGAAACACATTAACATTGGGCATGGGTGTATAATAATATAGATTCAACGTAGTAGTAAGCATTGCGTATATTAGTTTAGGTTAGTGTATATAATATCAACTTACTATTTTATTAAATTTTTTATATCTGTTAATATGTCGGAGTGACGCTAGGACGGTTTCGACATATCAGAAGTGACACTTCCGATACGTCGGACAGTCGCTCGGAATACTAATTGTAAAATACAATTTTATATAATTTAAAAAAAGTAACAATTCACAGTATATGAATTTATTGACAAAAATATATAAACCAATACAAAAAATGGTTAAGTACTGTATAACATGCAAATTATAAGAATCACCATAGATTCACATTTTATTCGTATTGAGTTAAAATGCTTTTTTCCATTTTTACAATACATTTAATTTTAATTACATACATAAAAAATACAGATACGATTTTTATTTAAAAAAATACGCTAGGCCATTAAAAAAAATAGGTAAGAAAACACCAAGTAATGTAAAAATCACATCGACAGCATTGTTTAACTGGCGCAGTGCTAGAATATCCGGACTCGACTGAGTTTTTACGAAAATATTGTTTGAACATTGACATGAGAGCACGCAAACTTACCGGGATCGCACTTATTTATTTCCAACGCTGTTAAATGGTTTTGATTACCGAATTCCCTGAATAGGTAATTAGATGCACGGTGTGGCCCTCCAATAAGATTTTGTTTCTCTCCTGTGCTTCCATTAATTTGATGATATTCGCCTCTTGGTTTATTTGCTATGGCTTCGACAAACTCATCATAAAATGCTAGAAGGTCCCTGGCATTCATCTTTTTGAATTTATAACTAATCACCTCTTGCATATTACATATTGTTATACACTTTCGTTCATTTAAAACCCAAACATCACTACCTTTTGAAATTTCTAATTTGAACGCGTTTTCTTTTTGTATACCCTTTCCAATTAAAGCATTTCTTGTTTCCGTAGTATCAGCCATCACTTTTAAAATAAACTCTCGACTTAGTTCTAGGTATTCATTAATTATTTCGACACCCTTGTGATTTAATTTAATTGCATTTATATATTGGGCAAACTGCATTACTTTAAATTCCACTTGAAAACCACAGATGTTCAGCCATTCTCGATGGTCCAATTTTACACCATAATACAGACCAACATTAGTTCAAGCACCATTATCACACACAATTTGAATAACAGGTATCATACCTTCATACAGATTAAAACCCATTTTGATGCCGTGATAATACTCAAACGTCGGCAATTTATACTCGTTTAAAGTGTAGGAGGTCTTATCAATCAGTTACTTATATCTCTTCTCGAAACTCTTACATCCGTAGTAATATCGTAATCGACTTCACTCCTTATTTCCTTGTGTGATTGCAAACGTAGTTCTAAATACGTATGACTAATATTCTAGAGAATTGTTTATTTGAAATAAATTTATATAATTTATAGGGTAATTCATTTAAACTTTAATTGCTTTTTAATGCAAAAGGAGTTGCATTTTATAGAAAATATTTGCTTTTAACATCAAAACGTGTGTCTAATACGCCTATTATGGTTAGAATTGGGGTTTCAAATGCCCGAAATTACTTATTTTTATTTGAATGCGGAAAGCTACTACTATTCTATGCTATTTACAGCAAATGAAATGCATTTCTATCAAAAATGTACTGATAATTAGTAAGTGAAAATATATGGCTTTGTATTTATCTTAAAATGATCGATTTGCGTACGCATTGAATGCGTTTTTAGGGTATCTAAAGTTAATTATTTTTACTATGCTGATTACGTTACTTGCTATGTATTTACAATATGCTTATATCATACAGAGTGATTATTTATACACACGCAATCGCATTTTTCGGTGGTACATCAATGAATAAAAGTACGCTTGTATTCCATATGCTTTTATACTTTGGTGGGATTTATTTGTAGAATTTGGATTTCAATGACCTCTCGTAACCCCATATCACGTCAATATATATATATATATATATATATATATATATATTGCCGTGGACGGTGGGATTAAGCTCATAAATCGAGCGTCATAAAATTTCTGAAAAAAAAATAAAAAAAATTTTTTACACTACTTTTTTGGAACGCCTCCTTATTTCTGCACACCCTGGCTAGCTCAGCAATCGGCTTCTTCTTGAATACTTACAATCCTAAGCACCTTCCTTTCTCACAAACACAGTCAAATGAAATTTCCACTCAAATAATGCAACAAAACATACAACCTTTTTATTTACACATATTAACAAGTTTCCATTATTAATAAAATATTTACACATTGGTACAGACAGTTTGATAAAACTGTTACCATATCAATAATTAAATCTTTTAAAGTTTTTGATTTTAATATTTTTCAAAAAATTTCTTTTAGACGAGTACTAGGCCCGTCATGCAACCCTAGATTGATTTTATTCTGGTCTATTTTGAGCTCATTATAACTAGGGCTGTGTCGGCGTATCGATATATCGATACGTATCGATACGACCCCCGTATCGACCCCCCCGATACAGCGAAAAATAAATATCGATATATCGATATTCGATATGTATCGATACGTATCGATATTCGATATAGAATATGTATCGATATTTGATACGCAAAATCCCGTATCGCCCACCCTTATATATATACTTATGTCACAAATATTAAACTTGAAACTTTAATTATTTTGATAACGAATAATTTTAAGTGAAAGATCGAATTGTCAGTAAATACATTATTTTAAAACGATCTTGTGATTTTATTCCCAAAGAAAGAGTTTGAGATAATCAATGAGTGTAATAATTATTTTTGCGGATACTCTTGTACTGTACACATCCTCCGGCATATGTTGGATAAATACTGTTTTCTTCATGGGCTGATTTTCCTCTTGAAACATGTTTTTATTTTTTTTTCTCTTGAGGTTTTCTTTTCTTTCTTTGTGGCCCACCCCACTCTGCAACTTTTTAGCTAGCACGGCATTCTTTGGAATCTTTTTTTGTTGTGGTACTTGATGCTTGATATATTCTTTGCTTACTTTACTTTTCTTTCTTATCCGCACGGAATATCGTAACTAGGTATTGAGCATTTTACGTTATTTGTTTGTTTGTTAAAATAAGGTTGTTAATTATTAGGGGTGGGCGATACGGGTTTTTGCGTATCGACACATATTATATATCGATATGTATCGAATATCGATACGTATCGATTCGTACCGATACGTCTCGATATGTATACTTAACCTACACATCTAAACGTTCCGATACGAATCGCTATACGTATCTATACGTATCGATACGCATCGATACGCTTCAATAGGAATCGATACGTATCGATACGAATCGATACGTATCGATACGTATCGATACGCATCGATACGTATCGATACATATCGATATATATCGATATTCGATATATCGATACATATCGATATATAATATGTGTCGATATTCGATACGCAAAAACCCGTATCGCCCACCCCTAATTATAACCCAGTTCCTCTAAATGCTTTTAAACCTCGCATTTTTATTAAAAACAAATTTAAAGACCCGTTTACTCCTTACAACAACATTTTATATCATCAAATAAACATTTTTATATCATCAATAAACATTTTTATATCATCAATAAACATTTTTAAATAATCAAAATTAATTGTCCTGTACATATGTCCCTTTAAATGAGTTTTTATGGTAATAAATATACCCCCAATAAGTCAAAACACTCAAACACAAAAATATCAGCACAAATGTTTAAGCAAAAAGCATGAAATTAATTTTCTTTACCTGGAATAGGCTTCGTCCCTCGTCACCTCTGAAGATGAATACCAGAAACCCTCGTCGTTGTGTCCATATACTTAACGATTATGCTTGGATCCAACTGATTCCCACTATTCAAATCTCTGTAACTACCTTTAATCTTCTACCCAGATATGTCTTGTTCAAACTTAACATTCCATACTACTACACTTCATGCATACTAGTTAAGCTTTAGGATTCGCTTACCCAAGTACCATCCCATCATTCAATTGAGTCGTGTAGTAACGGCACCTTTTGTCTAGACCTTAACACCCACTCGTGCAATATTGCTTTTACTACTTTTCTGGTACGTTACTACAGCTTTACATATTTTCAAACAGGATGATGTATGCTACTTTACCGAATACACAATAATTAATACACGTAAGAGCATATACTATCAATTACGTTGAAGATCTAGGCGCGATCTCAGATCTAAGGGAAAAAAGCTTTAATATCTTTGTCCTAGTATTTATATGCTTTCCACACCCCTCAGGGAACCTCTCTTCATTGAAAAGCTTATTTTTAAAATCACTTCTACAAATTTTGAACGTAACGTCTGAAAAATTTCGAGATCATTATAATGTTACACTGAAATTTATTAAATACCTCAACGGACGCGCGCTTCTCAAAACTGCTTTGCCTTAAACCAATGATATAGTTTTCCCCCGTCCTAACGCTCCACCTATCAGCTATCTTTCTCCGTTCTATCCATATTTATTGTCTCTTTTAGAAACCACTCTCAAGCTACAGAAAATCGATATTGTTGTTGGCCTTCACATTTCTCCTTGTATTTTAGACGTGACTTGTAACCAACGCTTTCTTATACGCTTTTTTGTCTGTTTTACATTATAGATCGTTCATTTCACTTAGTCTTCAATGCACTTGTTATTTTTAAGCAGTTTGTCAAACCAACTGTTGCAAACAATTTTTAGAATTTTGTGCTAACGTTCAATCGAGTTCTATGAACCTGACCTTAAACTAACAGGCGTTTCTTCCAAGCCATTTGTTATTTAAAATAACAATTCCAAATTTCTTCCCTTCTTAGGGTTTGTAAACGAACGTTTTCTTTTATGTAAATGGACATATGCGTTTTAATTATTGATTTTCTATACTTAAAAGCTCCGTTTCTGCTTCCACGCGCTTGATTTAAAATTATTACAATTTAATTATGCGTATCCTTGAGTTTTTATGTACTCTAAAGCTTTTTCCTTTTGTGCGATTTTAACATTCTAATTTAGAAAAATAAAATATGTTAGTAACTGTCCATCTTTACTATCTAAACTTATTAATTTGGCGCGTAATTAAATTGTTCCTATTTTCTATATACACAGTTGATAAAATTTTATTTTCTAGACCTATTTAACCTATAATTCCTCGTCAATATATATATATATATATATATATATATATATATATATATATATATTGCTGTGAAACCGCCAAAATCCGGGTACTCCGTTTTTCGAATCGACCTCTACAAATTGGGCGTCAAGAATGCTGTGAAACCTCTTGAATTACCTGGTCTGTTGACTTTCTTCTGTTAATCGCCTCGGCTGCTCCTCTAGATAACTTACATCCTCAATCATAAAAAAAAACAAACACATTCCTACCACAAACATCAATGTTAACTCTATTTACATCAATATTCACAATACATTAAAATTTCCAAATTAAAACTCAGCATAAATTTCAGTTTTAAAAAGAATTTCAAGATTAATTTTCTTATCATTTTAATGTGCATCCAGAATTAAAGTCCTTGTAGGATGCCTACTAATTAATATAACAATATATGCAGAGTAAAAGGAGCATCTACCACCCTTTACGTTAATTAACCAGGTTCGTCTAATTGAGCTCAAAGACATACCCAAATTTTCATCATAATTCAGAACATCAATACTAAATACCCCTTTCTACTTAAACAAGCAAATTTCACCTTAAAATTAAAATTTTATTGTTAGTACAATTTCACTAATGTCCATTTAAAGTAAATCAATTATAAAGTTATTCAACACACACAAAAATGTCAAACAAAATAGTATAATAAAGTTATTCAACACACACCAAAATGTCAAACAAAATAGTATAATTTACCTGAAGGTTACTGTCCTCGTAGCTTCAATGTACATCGTCCCTTTAGTTAATCACACCATTCCAACAGGATTATATTTACGGCTTCTAATTCTCAACGCTTTTAAAATTTTCTCCATCACCATTTATTTAAAGTTGTTTCTGGGCTTGTCCGGAACTCCTCTGTGTATATCTGACCCTTGTTTCGTGGATCCAGACACGTATTTGAACCATTTTATTATTAACACCCCCGAAAAATAGCAAAGAAATTCATGCGTCTTTCACCAATATACGCCAAAACTGCCTACTTTTGTGTATACATTTGTCGTTGTAAATTTTGCTAATTGGTACAGTGAAACTAAATTTTATTACCTTGTATCTAAGTGCACTGAAGTACATTCATGTTAGCACGTAAATAACAAACTATTTTGAATCACTAAAATATACGAGCAAACTTTAAATTATTTTATCAAACTAAAATGCACTGTTTAACATCTTCAATCAAGTCGCGGATGTAAGAGCTTTTAACGCATCGAATAGTCAAAAGTCTAAGAGAGCCTAAATTCATATTACCACCGGTATATATAGCGAATAGCCGGCACGTCGCTTTTGTCCTCAAAACAGACAATTCTTAAGAATTTCTCATGCTATGTTCCCAGTCCGTCGCTCGCGCGTCGGTTTTTACGAATTTTTCACTCGCCCCATTTAAATCTTAGAAATTCTCACACGGCACGAAAACATGTCCGAGAAAAACTAATTAATTTTGTACAGAAATCGTTGTTTCTACTTCTGATATTTGCATCCTATTTTCAACCAATTGTGACCCTCGTGACGTTGCTTAAATCACGCCTTTTACTATATGTGTCTTTGCTTGACGCATTTTCTCTTTCCTTTTCTAACCTATTCGTATTGGTGCAAATTGATATTCTTTATTATCGATTATATTTTAGTCCATGTGGACTATCTGGGTTAAATAACCCCGTATCGCACCTTCTCGTGAATATTAAGCCCCGGTTTCTCCAAGATTCTTTGTAAACATTAATTCTCTGCAAAATTTTCGCCGAATGAGCTTTTTAAATAAACCCTGTTTTGTATTTCGTGCTAAAGCATCTGACCGTTTCAATATCCTTAGAATCGACATGTTTATCTAAACAAATTAAACTGAAATTGCCTTTTAAAATACGCAGGTGTGTTCAAACATCCTACTTCTAACTAACACTTCTAGGATTTGCATTTTATTGGGTTTTTACAAGTTTCTATAGATATTATCTGTACGTTTTGTTCAATACCGGTTACTTGAAATAGAGTTCATTAAGATAAATTTTGCACGTAATTTCCATTTGTTTAGGAATAATTACATTACACGCAGAGCTTTTAATACTGCTTCTTTTGATATAAAGCGTCTTGTACATGATTTAAATCTCTTATGTTTAATGAAACCAATAAATTTTTATGCTTCACGGTTTTAATAACGCGTATTATCTAATAATATTCATTATACACGGTGATTAAAATTATTTGATGTGATTATTTAATTTTCTACCCTGGTCTAAATATGAGTATTTTCCCCCTATTTGAATACAAATAATCCAACTTATTTGAATGCAAATATAAAGCATTTAGACTGTCACAAAAAAAACTTACAAAAAAAATTGCCTATCTCTCTCTATCCTTATCTATCTAACTTACCTACTTTGTCTCCAATTCAAAAAAAATATTTACACCTATCCTATATCCCTATCCTATTCCTAACTCTCACCTAATTTTATAAACTAACTTCATCCTACTTATCCATCTAATCCTATATACATCCTATATACCTATCCTATTCCTAACTTTTAACTAATCTTAACTATCCTTCACTTCCCCCTACCTAATCCTATATACCTATCCTACTCTTACTCTATTCCTAACTCTCCTCTAATCTTATATGAAATATCTATACTTAACCTATCTTATTTTCTTCCTACATTTAATTTTCCTTCTCATCCTATATACCTATTTCTATCTATCTCGCCTATTTATCCTATACCTAGCTTTATTTTCTATAAACATCTACTTCTACTCTTCGATATACACCTATATCTACTCTCTATTCTATTCTTATTCCTATATCTATACTAAAATTCACCTATCTCTATCCTTTGTTCATCAAGTTATTTAAATCTAACTCTCTTCTTGACCCTCCAAGTCTTTCGTCTAACTATCCTAATGCTCTTCATCCCTATTTCTCCCCCTTCTATATCTATACTTAACATCCCTGTTCTCTCACATACAATAAACTTATCATCCCTATTATCCTTACTCTTAAATATTACTTCTTCTTCAGTCCCTACACTTGCCTGTTTCTCATTTATCATTGTGTCCCTTTCTACCGACAAACCAAACGATACTACTTTAAAATTATCGATTTTTTCCTCTACGGAAAATCCTTTGTACCTTCTAGAATTTTTGTGTAATGGAATCCGCCAGAATGAATCCCTTAAATCTACTTTATTAAAAACAAACTTGCCATCTTTACTTAATTTCGCCTTCACCTGCTCCTGATATGCTGCTTCTACCCCCACTACTTCTGCATGTTTTTGTATTAAAGCTTGAACCTCTACTTTCCTATCCTCTGGACATCTTATCGTGTTGATCTGTTTACCTTCATCATCCTCTACTTCTACTACATTAATACTAAACCCCGTGTCATCCTCTGTGACTTCATAACTGCCCTTCCATGGCACTACCCTATCCTTAATCCTTACTACCTTCCTTTCCATATCTATCAAAACCCCTAACTTCATCATACAGTCAACACCTAAAATGCTCTGAAACTTCAGTCCAGGTACAATTACAAACTCCTGTTCACAGCTTAAACCTCCTATATCTATCCTAAGCACCACAACACTATTTACTACAGCAAACTTCTTTTTATTTGGAGCTACTAAATGGCTACGCTTTATAGGCATAATTCTATCACAAACCTTATCCCTAATTTTGCTGACGAATTCCTCCGATATTAAACTCGCCTCTGCCCCTGTATCAAGTAATACTTCTACATTATTCTCAAAAATTTCTAAATTAATAATTGGCAAACATAATTTTTCCTCAGTTTCTGGCTCTACTTCCTCCTCAATTTTGAAAAATTCACGTGGATGTTCATATACATTTACACTGAAATCTAGTGGTCTGTCGCGTTCTAAAAATCCTGTCCAGGTCTGTTTTCCCTACTCGGTCCTGGTCTAGCCGTCACCTCAGCGTACGTCCTAGGCGTTTCCACTCGTTCCGTGTCTGTATTAGCAGTCCCGCTCATGTCCGGTGAACTATTCCTTCTGGTAGGTTCCGGTCTCGGTGCAGGTCCCCTTCCTAAACTATTACTCCTAACATATGGTCGTCTCTGTTCCCAATTCTGTCGCTGGTATCCGTAACTATTCCCCCGTCTAGCGTAGTTGTCCCTTCTATTGTCAAACCTAACTGTGTTGATCTGTCTTTCCCTATTATCCCGAGGTCGTCCACTACTTACGTCGTCGTATCTCTGCAGGTATTCTAGAAACATTTCTCTGTCCACTATGTTCTGTAGTGCTACGTGTTGTCTTATGTCTACCTCGAAGTGTCGTGATAAATACTTAATAATTTGTCGGTCCGTCAGTGGTGGGTTCAGTTGCTTTGCTATGCTATACTTGCGTATAGCATATTGCTCCCTACTTCCTGAAAATTCTCCCTTAAATTTCCCTGTGATTAAGTCGTCTCGTACCTGGTCTTGTCTGTGGTCACTCCAGTAGTGCTTTAAAAATTTGTTTTCAAAGTCCTGATACGTGTCTATGTCCTGTCCTACTAAATTGTACCATGCTTCCGCGTTGTCCTTTAATAAAGCCTTTATCGTATTCAGTTTAGTCTGTTCGTCAAATAAATTTCCCACTAGATTTCTTACACTATTAATAAAAATTTGTGGATTTACCCTGTTATCGCCATAAAACTTCATGTGTTGGTCCAATGATACTCCACCTGTAGAACATCTGGGACCATCCCCCGTTAAATTTGACATGTTGTATTTAATACTACTAACTTCGCGTTCTACCCTGCCTAACTGATCCCTACATGAGTCCGTCACTTCAGTCATTTTTACATTAATCTCTTCTTCACAGAAAATGCGTACTTCGGACTTTAAATGTCCCATTTCCTGTCGAAGACCTGTAATATCACGCTCATTTTTATCAACCCGATTTTCTACTTCCCCCAGTTTCACGGTAAGACTATTTTTAAATTCTGAAACTTCTTTATTCGTCTTATCTATTTTCTCACTTAGGGTTTCCCTAACTCCTGTTAATGTCTCATTCATTCGGCCAACTTTCCTATTCGATTCAGCACTCATTTCTCTAATCTCCTCAAACTTCCTATTAGCTTCTTCCCTACTCGATCTCATTTCCTCTAGCATTCGCATCATCATCTCGTTTCCTTGATCCCCTGATTCCGTCCTCGACTGATCTCTACTGCCTCCAGCTTCTTCCATTTTCGAATTTTTCTCACACAATGCACTATCGTCACTTCCAATTTCCACTCCTTGACTCCTTAACCACTCCTTTCTCTGCATACGTTCAAATCACTCTCACACACTCTAAAATACTCTTAAATTTATCCACAAACAGAAACTCTCTCTCAGATCGCCAGTTTCCTGGAATAAAATAACAAAAATTTTATTTGGAACTCGAGCCTCACTTTTGGGTCGCCAAGAATGCTGTGAAACCACCAAAATCCGGGTACTCCGCTTTTCGAATCGACCTCTACAAATTGGGCGTCAAGAATGCTGTGAAACCTCTTGAATTACCTGGTCTGTTGACTTTCTTCTGTTAATCGCCTCGGCTGCTCCTCTAGATAACTTACATCCTCAATCATAAAAAAAAACAAACACATTCCTACCACAAACATCAATGTTAACTCTATTTACATCAATATTCACAATACATTAAAATTTCCAAATTAAAACTCAGCATAAATTTCAGTTTTAAAAGAATTTCAAGATTAATTTTCTTATCATTTTAATGTGCATCCAGAATTAAAGTCCTTGTAGGATGCCTACTAATTAATATAACAATATATGCAGAGTAAAAAGGGAGCATCTACCACCCCTTTACGTTAATTAACCAGGTTCGTCTAATTGAGCTCAAAGACATACCCAAATTTTCATCATAATTCAGAACATCAATACTAAATACCCCTTTCTACTTAAACAAGCAAATTTCACCTTAAAATTAAAATTTTATTGTTAGTACAATTTCACTAATGTCCATTTAAAGTAAATCAATTATAAAGTTATTCAACACACACCAAAATGTCAAACAAAATAGTATAATTTACCTGAAGTTTACTGTCCTCGTAGCTTCAATGTACATCGTCCCTTTAGTTAATCACACCATTCCAACAGGATTATATTTACGGCTTCTAATTCTCAACGCTTTTAAAATTTTCTCCATCACCATTTATTTAAAGTTGTTTCTGGGCTTGTCCGGAACTCCTCTGTGTATATCTGACCCTTGTTTCGTGGATCCAGACACGTATTTGAACCATTTAATTATTAACACCCCCGAAAAATAGCAAAGAAATTCATGCGTCTTTCACCAATATACGCCAAAACTGCCTACTTTTGTGTATACATTTGTCGTTGTAAATTTTGCTAATTGGTACAGTAATACTAAATTTTATTACCTTGTATCTAAGTGCACTGAAGTACATTCATGTTAGCACGTAAATAACAAACTATTTTGAATCACTAAAATATACGAGCAAACTTTAAATTATTTTATGAAACTAAAATGCACTGTTTAACATCTTCAATCAAGTCGCGGATGTAAGAGCTTTTAACGCATCGAATAGTCAAAAGTCTAAGAGAGCCTAAATTCATATTACCACCGGTATATATAGCGAATAGCCGGCACGTCGCTTTTGTCCTCAAAACAGACAATTCTTAAGAATTTCTCATGCTATGTTCCCAGTCCGTCGCTCGCGCGTCGGTTTTTACGAATTTTTCACTCGCCCCATTTAAATCTTAGAAATTCTCACACGGCACGCAAACATGTCCGAGAAAAACTAATTAATTTTGTACAGAAATCGTTGTTTCTACCTCTGATATTTGCATCCTATTTTCAACCAATTGTGACCCTCGTGACGTTGCTTAAATCACGCCTTTTACTATATGTGTCTTTGCTTGACGCATTTTCTCTTTCCTTTTCTAACCTGTTCGTATTGGTGCAAATTGATATTCTTTATTATCGATTATATTTTAGTCCATGTGGACTATCTGGGTTAAATAACCCCGTATCGCACCTTCTCGTGAATATTAAGCCCCGGTTTCTCCAAGATTCTTTGTAAACATTAATTCTCTGCAAAATTTTCGCCGAATGAGCTTTTAAATAAACCCTGTTTTGTATTTCGTGCTAAAGCATCTGACCGTTTCCAATATCCTTAGAATCGACATGTTTATCTAAACAAATTAAACTGAAATTGCCTTTTAAAATACGCAGGTGTGTTCAAACATCCTACTTCTAACTAACACTTCTAGGATTTGCATTTTATTGGGTTTTACAAGTTTCTATAGATATTATCTGTACGTTTTGTTCAATACCGGTTACTTGAAATAGAGTTCATTAAGATAAATTTTGCACGTAATTTCCATTTGTTTAGGAATAATTACATTACACGCAGAGCTTTTTAATACTGCTTCTTTTGATATAAAGCGTCTTGTACATGATTTAAATCTCTTATGTTTAATGAAACTAATAAATTTTTATGCTTCACGGTTTTAATAACGCGTATTATCTAATAATATTCATTATACACGGTGATTAAAATTATTTGATGTGATTATTTAATTTTCTACCCTGGTCTAAATATGAGTAATATATATATATATACATATATACTGTATATACATATACTGTACTGGAAATTTCTCTGAACGTTCAAGATTTTCCCTTTGTTTTGAAATTTTTTACGTATAAAAATTAATTCTTGATGACTACAAAAAGAATGTTCAAGTTTAAAAATATGTTCAGAAATACTAAATAGAAAATAATGCCTTAATATGATCAATGTTCAAAAATAGAAAATTATGTCTTATGGTAGATAGTTCTGACCTGCAGTATTCCTTGTGCGCTTTCTGCTGCGTGCTGTGGATCAGTACCCCAATATTGCATTCAGTCGAGTTTATTTTGGTCTCCAAGTTTTACCCTGTTTATTGTGATGTCCCTTCAATTTTCATAATGTTGTAATGTCTCTCAGAATTTTTGTAATATTGTAATTTTCGTATTTAGACTTAGATTTCGAATTTTTGTACCATCCTTAGAGTTTTTGTAATGTCCCTTAAACTGTCCTTAGACTTGGAATTTTTGTGCTGTCCCTTAAGTTGTCCTTAGAGCCGTTTTCTAGCAAACGGCTAAACTTGTTTCATATATTTTCACTATAATTAATTTAAATATTTTATAACATCACTTATCACAAAATTCTTATTGTTTAATTTGAATATTTAGTCGTTAAATTCTTAAGTATAAGTGATGCAGCTTGTACGTGGTTCAAGCTAAGACTATCCGCTTATCAAACTTGTGCATTATATAGCCTACGCCCTATCTAAATTCATTGATTTATCTGAGCTGTTGTTTAAAGTGTTTGACTAACCATCGGTTGTTTTGGATATTTTTGGGCTTTTACACGTTTATCACTGATATTGCCTTGTAGAAACGATTCCTTGATCACGTAGGTAATCGTATATTTCTAGTTTATATTTATTTTATACAGCCTGTTTTGATGTTGTTACAGGAATTTCTAATTCGCCTTGGCACGTAATGTCACTTATGACTTTGTCTGTCAAGATAATACTTTGGGATCTGCATTAACTTCATGTAGAAAATCACGTAGACAAAGTGACGTAAATTAACATATTTCTGTTTACATTTTTGCGTTTCCGAAGCGTATTTATTTTGAAGGATGCGTTTCTTATCAGGACATTATGGTATCTGCTTTCATTATCGCTTATTTAATGTGAATTGTATTATGATTTTCTAGGTTTTTACTGCATTTCACGCGTATTAATTTACAATTTATGAACATTTTTGGTTTAGAACTAGTTTGATTGCGTGCAGAGTTACTTCTTTTGCTGCATGTGTGTTTATTGTTGAATGATATGCTCCTCGGCATTAATTAAAGTCAATTGGTATTCTTATACAGGGTGTTAAATGTTTGCTCTTTGCATAATATTCAAATTACGTATTTTTAATGCTAAATAAATGCGGTTTTCTAACTCCTAGTATTATTTATATGTATTGGGTAACTATTATAACTCAATATATCCCTAAATAACCCCCTTATCATAGCATTATATATCGCACTCAAATTTAAATTGTCTTTATTATCATCTGAAAGCTTTCAAAATAAATAACGATGTAGATTTAAATATCTACACGTTAAGCTAGTAACTTTTGTATGTTGGTCACATATAAATGAACCTCATCGGAACGTTTTTTTTTCTAAATAATTTTAAGAAAATTTTAGATGATTGGGTAAAAATAATTTAACTAACACAATACAGACATGGTATTTTTATGTTCTCAGTACTGAGAGATAAAACATGAAGCTACCATTCTTGAGATTCCAGATTCAAAACCACGAAGTACTTTTTTTTTCGCTATTACAATTGTGTGACGACTTTTAAATAGCATTAGTATAAGGGTCCAATAATTAGACTCGAGACGTTCCTCAATTTTAATTGAATCCCCGTATAACGTGGCTGGCTTACACTAAGACGTTCCTGCATTACGAGTTGTCTTCCGACCGGGTATGATCTATAAGGGCGTGCTCTATAGAAAAATAAAAAGAGGAAATAATCAGAGATATTTTCGCGCGTTTATAAGGAAAGGCGGAGCCTATTTAAACGGGCGCTTATGAGAAAAAGTGATGAAAGGAGATAATTGTACGTTAGAAGCCCTATCCTCCTTTCTCTCTATGGTGGTGGTAATATGCAATTGTTACATTTGTAGCATAACTGGCATAATGTTACCTGATTTAAATCGTAATTATAGAAAGAATTATGTAATTAGACCAGAAAGGTTAGATATATTATTGGTTCGCCGTAAAACATGGACGGCATATACTGACAAAATGGCTTGACGTTCCAACGCAGTTAAATAGTTCGATTGCAGGATTCACTGAATAGGTAATTGAATGTGCGAGATTGACTCCAAGTATATAGGTAGGAGGTGCAGGTGCTGCGTTCACAACTAATTGAAAAGAACGCGATATAATCGGCCTGAACTTAAGACGAATTACAAATTTTGCAAAATTTTGAAATATATTTTAAATCAACACCAACAAATATATTCAAACATATTATACAAAATAATATAAGCCAATCCTTTCCGAAGACTTGCGTATTTTAACTATGCCAGTAGAGTAATCATTTTCTAAATCAAAAATCAAACAATTCCGTGCCTCAGGACCGATTAATATATTTGCCTATCATTTGTATTGAATCTGATGTTAGATAAGTTGAATATTCAAAACTTAGTAATAGAATTTGCAAAACACAAAGCACGTAGAGTTAAATTTATTGACTAAAAATTAAAACAAAATAATTAAATTTTTTAAAAGAACTATTTTATAAAGAATATTTTGATGTTTTCTGTATTATAACCTTTTTTGTTAAGTAAAAATTATTGAATCTCAGGTTTTTATTATTTTATTTTTGGAATAAGTATGTACAGCATGAATTCTACCATGTTAAACAATAATTTTGTGAAAAACTGTTTTATTTGCGTTTTTTGTCTAATATAAGTGTAAAAGTTATCGATGTGCTATTTAAATAGTTTTAGGTATTTTATGAGATGGGCACCTTCTTTCAAGGTTATGTATAGGGTACCGGCGTTAGATTGCATGAGGGCGCTCTGAAGGCTCGATATGCCTCTGAAAACGTATATACATTTTTTTTGGGATCATTTTATGGGATTAGTGCCACTATTAATTTTGTGTATCATATTCGGCTGCTTCATTACATCAGTAGAATTTAGATTGCGTTCCCCTAGTTGAATAAAAATCATCTTGCTCAGGATAAAACACGATGCGCATCTATATTTATTCTATACTGCTATTTCATATATTGCAGCCGAGTGTACCTTCTGCACTTATTGCGGTGCCAATGATATACAGAAAGTTTATTTTTTATAGTAATTCTCATTTACAGTTTACCCTTAATACGGTTATTGTACTTCATAAATTTCTATCTAAATGCATTTCCGTTCGGTAAAATGTCAACTGTTATTAATACTGCAGGCGATGAACCCATTCGGAATAAATCTCTAACTAGTCGTTTATTCTTTGTATAGGATACATAAACATTTTACTGTTTAATTGCTCTGTCACATGAAACTATACTCCATAATGCCTATTCATTGTAGGTGTTGTTTTGACGAACGCTGTATAATGTTTATGTTGTAGAATATTTTACAGAAGTCACGTATTGAAGCCGTCGCTGACTGGTTGGTTAACTTCCGTTGAACAGGGGAATAATGCATGCACATTTAAATTTTCTTTGGTCAGTTCCGAATTTTATCTCACAGTGTACGGTAGGTGATTGTATTAATACATGTGCTAAGAAAATGTACAAATAAGATGTAAGTTGTAACACTTTGTCAAATGCATTATCACTTTGTGTATACAGTCAATCGTTTAATTGTTTACTGTCGATTCCTACTACATATTATGAAGAGCTTCAATTTGATGGTATTATTTTATTGACTATTTTTCAATTTTTAATTTCTTTTTTCTAGCAAAGCAGTAGGGTATATTGTAACAGTTTTTCTTTTATTATGATTTTTATAGAAACGCGCTTCGAGACCTTGCCCTAAGGGATGTGATAGAGTAACGATTTGGGTCTCATGTTCGAAATACTATTGCAACGGTTCTAAATTCTTGATTATTAAATAATGCACGTGAGAAGCGGTAATTCAGAACTTCAAAGGGACTTAAAACGTTTACGGTTATGAGATTGAGAGATAAAAAGCCGCTGTACCGATAGCTAAGTTCAAGGGAGAGTTAGAGATTGGCTGGGTTGAAATATTCTCTACAAAACTGAAAACAACATAAATTAATGTTGGACGCCACTGTAGCTAGCAAGTATTAAACAAATTGTACTTTTAGGGTAGATACAGAAATCCTTTCGAAGCAGCGCCGTGCGGTGCTATGATGCAAAGAGGCGTCCGCATCAGGCGGCACTTTCAGGGGGGCGGCAAAATCACTGGACTACATTTAACAAAAAATTGAAATGCTACGATTTTATTTCTATTATATTACTCATCTGCGCTTATTGTCGGTACCATTTGCAAAGGCGAGCGTTCGGCGCCGTTAGATTTTTTATCTGAGGGCCGCTTTTATTAAGAGCTTGGCGGCAAGATCACCTTGGCCCCCCCAACACCAAATTATTTTATTTTCTGTATAACATCAGATTGCACCAACATTGCACCACATAGCACCACAACACTTATAGCTAGCACCCAAAAACTATGAGAGTTACTACAGTTCAAAGTTTGGGGGGGGGGGGCTAAGGTGATGCCAGCCCCCCACTACACTATGGTACTGGTGGTGCTATGTAGTGCTATGTTAGTTCCAACAGGTGCAAGAAAAAAAATTTCAAGAAAGTGTATGTGGGGGTCGCTGACGCACTAGCAGGTGCAAGAGAAAAGATTAAACTTTAAACTGTTATATCTCCGCCATCTTTTGGGTGCTAGCTATACGATTGGTGGTGCTATGCGGTGCGATGTTAGTACTAGCAAGTGCAAGAAAAAAAATTAAAAAAAGTGGAGTGGGGGGGCTAACCTCACCTAAGGGCATAAACTATAAACTGCTATATCTACGACATTTTTTGAGTGCTAGCTATGGGACTGGTGGTGCTATGTAGTGCTATGTTAGTTCCAACAGGTGCTAGAGGAAAAATTTCAAAAAGTGTATGTGGGGTCGCTGACGCACTAACAGGTGCAAGAGAAAGATTAAACTTTAAACTGTTATATCTCCGTCATCTTTTGGGTGCTAGCTATACTATTGGTGGTGCTGTGCGGTGCGATGTTAGTACTAGCAAGTGCAAGAAAAAAATATAAAAAATTGGAGTGGGGGCTAACCTCACCTAAGGGCATAAACTATAAACTGCTATATCTAACGACATTTTTGAGTGCTAGCTATGGGACTGGTGGTGCTATGTAGTGCTATGTTTGTTCCAACAGGTGCTAGAGGAAAAATTTCAAGAAAGTGTGTCTGGGGTCGCTGACGCACTAAGCAGGTGCAAGAGAAAGATTAAACTTTAAACTGTTATATCTCCGTCATCTTTTGGGTGCTAGCCTATACTATTGGTGGTGCTGTGCGGTGCGATGTTAGTACTAGCAAGTGTAAGAAAAAAATTAAAAAATGTGGAGTGGGGGCTAATCTCACCTAAGGGCATAAACTATAAACTGCTATATCTATGTCATTTTTGAGTGCTAGCTATGGGTACTGGTGGTGCTATGTAGTGCTATGTTTGTTCCAACAGGTGCAAGAAAAAATTTCAAGAAAGTGTATGTGGGGTCGCTGACGCACTAGCAGGTGCAAGAGAAAAGATTAAACTTTAAACTGTTATATCTCCGCCATCTTTTGGGTGCTAGCTATACGATTGGTGGTGCTATGCGGTGCGATGTTAGTACTAGCAAGTGCAAGAAAAAAAATTAAAAAAAGTGGAGTGGGGGGGCTAACCTCACCTAAGGGCATAAACTATAAACTGCTATATCTACGACATTTTTTGAGTGCTAGCTATGGGACTGGTGGTGCTATGTAGTGCTATGTTAGTTCCAACAGGTGCTAGAGGAAAAATTTCAAAAAGTGTATGTGGGGGTCGCTGACGCACTAACAGGTGAAAGAGAAAAGATTAAACTTTAAACTGTTATATCTCCGCCATCTTTTGGGTGCTAGCTATACGATTGGTGGTGCTATGCGGTGCGATGTTAGTACTAGCAAGTGCAAGAAAAAAAAATTAAAAAAAGTAGAGTGGGGGGCTAACCTCACCTAAGGGCATAAACTATAAACTGCTATATCTACGACATTTTTTGAGTGCTAGCTATGGGACTGGTGGTGCTATGTAGTGCTATGTTAGTTCCAACAGGTGCTAGAGGAAAAATTTCAAAATGTGTATGTGGGGGTCGCTGACGCACTAACAGGTGCAAGAGAAAGATTAAACTTTAAACTGTTATATCTCCGTCATCTTTTGGGTGCTAGCTATACTATTGGTGGTGCTGTGCGGTGCGATGTTAGTACTAGCAAGTGTAAGAAAAAAAAAAAAAATTGGAGTGGGGGGGGGCTAATCTCGTCTAAGGGCATAAACTATAAACTGCTATATCTATGTCATTTTTTGAGTGCTAGCTATGGTACTGGTGGTGCTATGTAGTGCTATGTTAGTTCCAACAGGTGCAAGAAAAAAAATTTCAAGAAAGTGTATGTGGGGGTCGCTGACGCACTAGCAGGTGCAAGAGAAAAGATTAAACTTTAAACTGTTATATCTCCGCCATCTTTTGGGTGCTAGCTATACGATTGGTGGTGCTATGCGGTGCGATGTTAGTACTAGCAAGTGCAAGAAAAAAAAATTAAAAAAAGTGGAGTGAGGGGGGCTAACCTCGCCTAAGGGCATAAACTATAAACTGCTATATCTACGACATTTTTTGAGTGCTAGCTATGGGACTGGTGGTGCTATGTAGTGCTATGTTAGTTCCAACGGGTGCTAGAGGAAAAATTTCAAAAAGTGTATGTGGGGGTCGCTGACGCACTAACAGGTGCAAGAGAAAGATTAAACTTTAAACTGTTAGATCTCCGTCATCTTTTGGGTGCTAGCTATACTATTGGTGGTGCTGTGCGGTGCGATGTTAGTACTAGCAAGTGCAAGAAAAAAAAAATAAAAAAATTGGAGTGGGGGGCTAACCTCACCTAAGGGCATAAACTATAAACTGCTATATCTAAGACATTTTTTGAGTGCTAGCTATGGGACTGGTGGTGCTATGTAGTGCTATGTTTGTTCCAACAGGTGCAAGAAAAAAATTTCAAGAAAGTGTGTCTGGGGGTCGCTGACGCACTAGCAGGTGCAAGAGAAAAGATTAAACTTTAAACTGTTATATCTCCGCCATCTTTTGGGTGCTAGCCATACGATTGGTGGTGCTATGCGGTGCGATGTTAGTACTAGCAAGTGCAAGAAAAAAAATTAAAAAAGTGGAGTGGGGGGCTAACCTCACCTAAGGGCATAAACTATAAACTGCTATATCTACGACATTTTTTGAGTGCTAGCTATGGGACTGGTGGTGCTATGTAGTGCTATGTTTGTTCCAACAGGTGCAAGAAAAAAATTTCAAGAAAGTGTGTGTGGGGGTCGCTGACGCACTAGCAGGTGCAAGAGAAAAGATTAAACTTTAAACTGTTATATCTCCGCCATCTTTTGGGTGCTAGCTATACGATTGGTGGTGTTATGTGGTGCGATGTTAGTACTAGCAAGTGCAAGAAAAAAAAATTAAAAAAAGTAGAGTGGGGGGCTAACCTCACCTAAGGGCATAAACTATAAACTGCTATATCTACGACATTTTTTGAGTGCTAGCTATGGGACTGGTGGTGCTATGTAGTGCTATGTTAGTTCCAACAGGTGCTAGAGGAAAAATTTCAAAATGTGTATGTGGGGGTCGCTGACGCACTAACAGGTGCAAGAGAAAGATTAAACTTTAAACTGTTATATCGCCGCCATCTTTTGGGTGCTAGCTATACGATTGGTGGTGCTATGCGGTGCGATGTTAGTACTAGCAAGTGCAAAAAAAATATAAAAAAATTGGAGTGGGGGGGGGGCTAATCTCGTCTAAGGGCATAAACTATAAACTGCTATATCTATGTCATTTTTTGAGTGCTAGCTATGGTACTGGTGGTGCTATGTAGTGCTATGTTAGTTCCAACAGGTGCAAGAAAAAAAATTTCAAGAAAGTGTATGTGGGGGTCGCTGACGCACTAGCAGGTGCAAGAGAAAAGATTAAACTTTAAACTGTTATATCTCCGCCATCTTTTGGGTGCTAGTTATACGATTGGTGGTGCTATGCGGTGCGATGTTAGTACTAGCAAGTACTAGCCCCTAATCTCGCCTAAGGGCATAAACTATAAACTGCTATATCTATGTCATTTTTTGAGTGCTAGCTATGGGACTGGCGGTGCTATGTAGTGCTATGTTAGTTCTAACAGGTGCAGGAGGAAAAATTTGAAAAAATGTAGTGGAGGGGCTGACGTAGCTTAGGGCCCTAAACTTTAAATTGCTATATCTACGCCAATTTTTGGGTGCTAGCTGTGAGAATGGGGGTGCTATGTGGTGCTATGTTAGTGCTATCAGGCGCAAGAGAAAAATTTGAAAAAAAGTGTAGTGGGGGGCTGGCATCACCTTAGCTCCCCCAAACTTTGAACTGTAATAACTCACATAGTTTTTGGGTGCTAGCTATAAGTCCTTTGGTGCTATGTGGTGCAGTGTTGGTGCAATCAGATGCTATACAGAAAATAAAATAATTTGCTGTTGGGGGTGCCAAGGTGATCTTGCCGAGCTTGGCGATAGGCGGCATGTATCACAAAAGACAATTGCACGTGTTGGGTTTTTTACTTTTTCTTTGAGATAGCGATATTTGATTTTCATGTTAGTTGGTCTCCAACAGCAGACTCTTCAACAAGTGTGAGTACATGTTGTGGTACGTTGTTAAATGCCTATGTTTTAAAAACCTAAAAAGGTAAGAGAATTGAATTATAGCTTTTTAAGTGCGTAATTCCTATCGATTTTTACATCAAGTTTAAATTTAATTTACGATACATATTATAAGGTACATAGTAGGTAATTGATATTCTTATAACAGCATGGATCAGAAAAGGAAAAGACTGTCTGGAAGCCAATATAAGAAGAAACGGTTAAAGAAAGATGACGAAGGACGAAAGCTAAGCCATGTCCTGAAAGAAATCTTGGTCCCTAAGCCTCAGTCAGAAGCGTCTACATCCACATCAACAGCAACCTCTTCGGATGTGGTGGACTCATCAGCGCTGTCTGAATCACCTCCTAAAAAAGTTGTTGAAGAAAGCCAAGAAATCACACTCCCAGAAGATTATCAAGAGCAGGGTAGCAATAGCATTGAGTTCCAGCAAATAGACAAGATTTCTGACTATCCTGCACTATGGAATATTTTCTGCATGTCATCCAAAACTCGTCAGATACTGGTTGAGAGAGGTCCACATCAAGTTGAACTGGAATTTTCTATCAACACAGGAAGGCGCAAATTTTTACCCTCTCATTATTGCAAAGTATTAAGCAATGGTGAAATTGTTGGGAGAAATTGGTTGATTTACTGTCACAACTGATGCCGTTTCTTGCTTTTGCTGCATATTGTTTGATAATTTGTCTTCCCATGATTGGTCTAAAAAAGGTTATTCGAACTGGAGAAATCTTGTACGTGCGCTCACAATGCACGAAAAGTCTGAAAATCACAGAAACTCTTTCAGACAATGGAAAGAATTTGACACTCGTTTAAAAAAAATCAAACTATTGATGCCGAATATTCAGCACTGGAGAGGAGTTCTAAAAAGAATTATTGCAGTAATTAGACTATTGGCTTCACAATGCTTAGCCTTTCGAGGAATAAGTGAACATTTGTTTCAACCTAATAACGGAACGTTTCTAAAGCTTGTTGAATTGCTTGCCGAGTTTGATTCAGTTATGGAAGAACATGTCGGAAGAGTTCAATGAGAGTCTGATAAATCGTCTGTGACTTATCTAAGCAATAATATACAAGAGAACCTATAAATTTGATGGGAAATGAAATTTTACGTAAAATTATAGAAATAACAAAAAAAAGCTAAATAGTTTTCCATAATTGCTGATTGTACCCCAAATGTAAGTCATACTGAACAGCTCCCATTAGCAATAAGAGTTGTCACATGCAACCCAATCAAAAATAAGTACAAAATTGACTAATTATTTATTGGTTTTCTTGAAGCAACTAATTCAACAGGAGAGGGTTTAACAGAATTTATTTTGTCATTTTTGAAAAAAATTGGTTTTGAGTTGAAATGGCTTAGAGGGCAAGGCTATGACAATCGAGCTAATATGAAAGGAGTCAGAAAGGTTGTACAAAAGAGAATACTTGAAAAGTATTCGCGTGCGTTCTATGTTCCTTGTGCATGTCACTCTTAAAACCTAGTTGTGAATGTTCTACAGAAACAACAACATTTTTTTCTGTTGTACAAGAACTATATAATTTTTTTTCTGGTTCTACAAAGCGCTGGGAGATGCTGAAAAAACATGTTTCACATTTAACTCTCAAACCACTGAGTGCTACTAGGTGGGCAAGCAGAATAGATGCAGTAAAACCTTTGCGATATCAACTTTGTGAAATATAGGATGCATTATTCGAAATAATGGAAGACGTCACTGGAGATGCAGAAACTAGAGTTAAAGCAAGAGAGTTGGCAACAAGTATAAAAAAATATAAGTTTATATACGGTGTAATTTTTTGGCATGACATTTAATTTGAAATTAATTAAGTCTCGGAGCTATTGCAGTCTGTAACTATGAATATATTGGATTGTAAGGATGCTAGCGGAAACAATAGAGAAAGTGAAAAGTTACAGGCAACACGGATTTGAACAGATGAGTATTGCTGCTAATGAAATTGCTGAGAATCTTGAGTGTAGCACTGATTTTCCGACCGAAAGTAAGGTTAGAGCTAGGAAGAAAAAGCGTCAATTTGACGAAAAAGCTGCCGACGAACTCTTAACGGAGAAAGATAAATTTAGGATAAACTTTTTCAATTATATTTCGGATATAACACTTAATTCCTTAAATGAACGATTTATCCTTTTGGAAACCCACAGCAAAAATTTTCAGTTTTTATACGACATCTTCAAACTCAGGAAGGTAATTGATGAAATACTTGAAAATCATTGCACTAGCCTCCAGTCAATTCTTTCGGACGACAAGGAGTCAGATGTAAATGGGAATGATCTTCAAGAGGAAATATGTGATGTATCTCGCATATTACAACATCTGTATAGCGCTAAGAATTCTATTAACACTTCCTGTCTCTGTAGCAAGTGGAGAAAGAAGTTTTTCCAAATTAAAATTAATAAAAAACTATTTACGCAATTCCATAAGTCAGTCAAAGCTTACAAATCTGACATTAATTTCTATTGAATGTACATTATTAGCTGCTTCTCTTGACTATACATCCCTTATTCAGGAATTTGCAAACTGTAAAGTTTGAAGAGTGAAATTATAGTCTATGTATGTTTATGTTCAAGTTTATACGAGTTTATATTTATTTATAGAAAATTGTTACGTTGAAAATATATTATGCAAATATAGTATTTTCACATTTTTCCGTAGTTTTTTTTAATCAAAAATATGGGGGCGGCATTTCGAAGACTTGCATCATACTGACAAAACACACCGCACGTCACTGTTTCGAAGTAGATAATTTTAAAATTATCAATTTAACCTTTGGAAAATTGACCAAACAATATTTAAAATGCTTTTATTCTCATCATCATCATTAGGTCTTCAGTCCTGGAACTGGTTAGACGCGCACCAACATTGTTTCCTATTCTGAACTAAACTACAGATTTCCCTGAAATTTGCACAGTGTGCATCAATCACTATCTGATCTAGGTCTACATCTACCTCTTTTTCCTATCTCTGGTTGTAATATATCCCATACTATTCTCCAGAAATGCCTTAGAACGTATTCTGCCCTTCTATTTCTCTTATCTTTTTCCCCAAATATCCTTGTTCCTCTACTATTTCTATAACCTATTAGTTATTATCTTTGCCTGTTCATGCTATTGTCCTCATACATCTGAAGCACAGCATTTCAAAAGGCTGCTACCGTTTTTCTGTCTGCTTTTCAAACTGCTCGTATTTCATAGGCATACTGTGCTGTGCTCCACACATATGCTTTCAACAATTTTCTTCTTGTTCTATGTTTGTTATCTTTCATCATAGGCGCTGTTCTTTCTTGTTAGATGCAGTTTGGTCACCTTCAATTGTTTTACAATTATATATCTCTATTTCTCCTACATTCAGTGGTTGTGAGGGGAGGTAAGCAGCATGTGGCTGCCAAGTTCCCCCAACACTTAAACATTTACCGATTTAATATTTTTTCCAATATATCTTTTTGCACAGTCCACATTGGTTGCAGATATTTCACAACCAACATCTTTAGTTGTTTATACTAATCATCAGATTTATTTGCGCTTATTTTTTCGTCATTACGTTTTCCGTCTCAAAACTGATTGGACACGTACCTGCACTTATTTATATTCTGAGCCGGCCTACATAGTTCTCTGAAATTCTCACACAGCATGTATACAGCTCGTTTCCCTTCTAGTGTTTTCTAATTTTATGCCCTATTTCACCGAGATTCCGTGAAGGTGGTTAAGCAACCAGTGGTTGCCAAGTTCCCCCAACGCTTATACATTTGCCGAAATAATGGTTTTCCAGTAAATCCTTTCACACAATTAACATTATTCGTGAATATTGCCCAACCAATTCTTGTAGTTGCTTATAATAATCATGTTTAGGCACAGTTATTTTTTGGTCATTAGTTTATCCATCTTGGGAGTGGTTGGATGCGTACCTCCATTGATTTCTATTCTGGGCTAGCCTACACATCTCCCTGAAACTCCTACAGCCCACATCGTTTACTATCTGTGTGCAGTAATCTAACCTAGGTCTACCTCTTCTTTTCATTTTTCCTATCTCTGCTTCTAATATATTCCGCACTATTCCCTCATGTCGTAGTATGTGGCCTATCATCCTATCTCTCCTATTTTTTTACCGTTTTCCACATATTTCTTTCTTCTCCTACCATTTTTAGTACCTCTTCGTTCTTAACTTTGTCTGTCCATGATATCTTCATGATACGTCTGTAGCACCACATTACAAAGGCTTCTACCTTTTTCCTGTCCACTTCTCCTACTGTCCAGGCTTCACAGCCGTACAGTGCTGTGTTCCACACATATGTTTTAAGCAATCTTTTCCTTGTTTCTATGTTTGTTGTCTTTGAACACAGTAGTTGCTTTTTCTTGTTAAATGTAGCACGGCTTTGTGATAATCTTTGTTTTATATCTTTTGTGCATTTCCCATCTTGCGTTATTTGGCTTCCTAGGTAGCAGAAATCCTTAACCTCTTGTAAGTTTGTGTTACATATTTGTATTCTTGTTTTTGGATTATTTTCCTTTGCTTTGCATACTAGTACTTTAGTTTTAGTTTTGTTAATTTTTATACCGTATCTCTCTGTTAGAACCGTTTCCATTTCATTAAGAGCAGCTTCTAACTCTTCCTTGCTAGATGCTAATACCGCTATATTATCTGCAAATCTAAGCATACCAATTTTTTGTCCCTGCATGGTAATTCCAAATATCTTCCTGCATTTGACATTATTCATTGCCTCTTCTATATACAAGTTAAAATCAATGGGGATAGGGCACATCCCTGTCTCACCCCTTTCCTAATGTTTACTTCTCTACGTTCCTGCTTTAATTCTATTACTGCTGTTTGCTCTTTGTATAAACTATGTACTATTCGTCTATCTCTATAACTCATTCCAATCTTTTTGAGTATTTCGAACATTTTTTTCCATTTTACATTGGCGAATGCTTTTTCCAGATCTACAAACCCTATATACACGCTTTCTCCTTTTTCTATTGTTTTCTCCATTATCACTCTCAGAGCTAAAATAGCCTCCCGTGTTTCCCTGTTTCGCCTAAACCCAAATTGGTCTTCTCCTAGTATTTCTTCAGCCCGTTTTCCATTCGTCTTTGTACAATTCTAGTTAATATTTTTGAAACGTGTGCTGTCAGAGTTATTGTTCGAAAATTTTCACATCTATTTGCGCCTTTTTTTTTTTGGTATAGTTACTATGATGTTACGTTTGAAATCTTTAGGTATATCGCCTGTTTCATACAGTTCATTTACATTTCCAATGCTCCACCCGAAGGTACTACATTGGCCAGGAGGCGAGTTTTTTGTTGCCTGGAAATTTAGAATTTTGCCGAACCCTTGCCGTTCCAGGCAAGGTAGGGATCTTTAACGTGCGTGACAACACTCACACACGGGACCTCCATTTAACCTCTCATCCGAACGAGGACGTAATTTTTGTGAAAAATGCTCACCTGTCATTTTTCAAGCAGTCGGCCGTGTCGGGATTTGAACCCGGGACCTTGGGATCCGTAGTCTTACGTGTACTACATTGATCCACGGCGACGCCGCCTGTTTCATACATATAGCTTACAAGTTGGAAGAGACATTCTGTTACTGCTTGTCCAGCGGCTTTTAGAGTTTCTGCTATCACCTTATCTGTACCCGGAGCCTTACCATTTTTCAGACCCTTTATTGCTAATTCAAACTTATCTCTAAGTATAGGATATCCCAAGTTAACATTTTCGATGTCTTATTCCTGTTCTAATGCAGTTAGTTCCTCTCCTGCATATAAATTCCCTATATATTCTTGCCATCTACCCACTTTCTCTACATTTTCTATAATGATATTTCCTTGTGCATCCCTTATATTTTTGCTATACGGTTTTATATCCCTAAAATTGGTTCTAATTAGCTTGTATGCTTCATCTGTCTTTCCTACTTCCATCTTAGTTTGTACATCTTCGCACTTTTCATCAATCCATTTTTCTTTAGCTTTTTTGCATTTTCGAATAATTTCCCATTTTATGGCTTTCTATCTCTGTTTTCCTGTTTCGTCTGATTTATTTTTGTATTTTCGTCTTTCTTCTATTAAATTCAGGATATCCTTTGTTATCCATGGTTTCTTATTTTCTTTTTGTGTATACCCCAGAATATCTCTGGCCACCATGTCTAGGCTGGATTTAATGTTATTCCATTCTGTTTCTACTTCCTTAGTATCAGATATTTTCCCGATATCTTTGAGAAATTCATTTGACTTTCTTTCGAATCTCTTTTGAATATCTTTATCTTTTAGTTTCTCTAAGTCCAAGTGCCTTTTTCCGTTTCTCTTTTTCACATTCTTAAATTTAAGTGCGGCCTTCATAATTACGATGCTGTGATCAGTGTCTATATCTGCTTCTGGGTAGCTTCTACAGTCTTTAACTTGATTCCTAAACCGTTGTCTAACAAGAATGTAATCTATTTGATATCTTCCTATATCTCCTGGCATCTTCCATGTATATCGTCTTCTAGCATGATGTTGAAATAATGTGTTTGTGATGTGCTTTTATTCTTTAATAAATAAATTCTTATTTTCTTTTTATTTTCTTAAATTTTAGTTATATAAAAAATTAGTAATTGAAGAAAATTTCGTTTCTTATTATTTAAATGAGTATCAGATTTGATAATCACGTACAATTTTCATCCATAACGGTAATTCAATTAATTTTAAAATAGCTATGACTGAGAGTTTCAAAAATAACAAAATTTGAACAAAGATATTACTTTCAAGAAAATATATGTTCGTAATAAAAAATTAATTAATCAACAAAAAGTCGATTCGATTGGGTACCGCGTCCTACAAACTGAAACGTTGGAGGTTTTCACGGATCGAAATTCATAATTGAGTAATATATTATACCAAAGAAAAATCGCTAGAAACAAAAAAAAAATTTAATCTCAATTAGGATACTACAACAACTTCCACTTGTCGCTGATGCGCAAAGTTAGTCATCGACCAGAAACACTAATATACTAAACAAACGAAAATCTAAAAAAAATTTGAGTTTATAACTGATGAGTTACGATGCCAGTAACCTTCATCCTATTTATAGGAGGAGGGAGGTCTTACAATGACTCTTATAAGAGTTATTTTTTGTCACCGCGCAACTTTAAATGATGCTCCCAGTTTTGAAGCATAAAGTTAGATTAATACAATAAGTAATAAATACAAGAGGTAAACAGTATCGTACAATTAATTATGACATAAATTTACAAAGATGTAAGGCTTGAACTAACCTTTTATCAAAATAATGGCACAAATATCTATTAAAATACTGCTGGAAAATAAACTTGTTACAAGTATCCTAGTTGAGATTTAAATATTTTTTTGGTTTCTAGTGATTTTTCTTTGGTATAATATGTTATTCAATTATGAATTTCGAGCCGCGAAAACCTCCAACGTTCCAGTCTGTAGGATCCGGTACCGAACTGAATCGACTTTTTGTTGATTAATTAATTTCTTACTACGAACTTATATTTTCTTGAAAGTAATATCTTTATTACTATGACGGCTAATTACCACTTAATTTTCTGGCAAGTAACGTCACTCCATGTATAACTAAATTGTCAAAGAAAATAAGAGTGCCCTACGTAGTATAAAAATAACGGCATTCTCGCCCAAGAGAATGATGTACAACGCTGGAACGACTACCCTTCCATGAGTTACGACTAGACTAAAATCAAACAAGCTACGTTGCAATGCCCATGGAATAAAAATGGGCCACTAAAACAAAAATGCAGAAAAAACTGGGTACCATAACGCTATAACGACAGCATAGCCAAACGTACCAAATTAGCAAAACGTAGCGAATATTTATTATCCTTAATCCTGCTTCATTCCTAATAACCCCTTGAAATTTAATTCGAAATGCTAATTATATTTATGCAAAATAAGAATCTGGAAGGTATTTGCTTTCTTAAATATCAAATAGTCAAACTACTTAATGCCTAGATTAAAATGAACAATTTGCACAAATGGATTTTTAGTAATTTCAGGTTAGCAGCTCTATTATTATATCGAAAAAATTCACAATGCAACAGATTTAAAATGTTAACGAATTTTAATGTAAGAACTTGCCAAAACAAAACACGGTATCAAGAACAAGTTTCTACAACTATTAAACGGCAGTTTGATGCAAAATAATTAAATACTACATATGCTTTTGAACTGCTATAAATTACAAGCTTAATATCGCCACCGCCAACTTCTATACAGCGATTAAAACAACATTATCTAAAGCCAAAATATGCAACAAACTAGTTTCAATTAAAACGACGTAAAATATAAAATTGATGTACTACACTCTATGAATACGCAACCTTGAATACAAAACAATACTTAATATTTGAAAAAGATAATTCCCTTTTTTTTGTTACGGACAAACTAGTTATGTGGGTTTTAAATAATTTGTCATTTCTATTGTAACGAAAATAGCCTGAATGAAACCTTTTAGAACTATTTGTCCGCTGCAATACTTTATCAAACGTCAATTTAACTGTTAAATAGTAAACCTGTTTAAAACAAAATATCGAAAATACACAAGAATCAGCTTTATAATTATTAAAACTAATTTCATTTAAAATAAGAATTTGGTATTTTCGAGCGTTGAATTCGAATGTAATAAATTGTGTTCTTATATTTTGCTTTAAGAGATAAGATTATATTAATTAAGAAATCGAAGTTATTGTCGTAGAAGTAAAAAGATAAAGATAACATTTCCATAATTATATATTACGATTTAATTTAAAATACTTGGAAAAATATTCCTCTAAACAGATTCGAACATAAAAAAAAATTTGGCGACGCGAAGAAGTTTTGGACTCTAATATAACAAACGGATATAAATTGAAAATGCTTTCGTGTAACTGTTTAATGAAATACAATGTGCTAATTTAAAAAGAATATTTCTGGCTCTACGACACGAACGCCATTGTAACCTTTTTTTTATTCTGATTTTAAAGAAAACGCGTTTTGCGACCTTACACAAGGAAGATGATTGAACAACAGTTCGGGGCTCATGTTCTGGACGCTATTGTAACGGTTCTAAATTCTTGATAATTATTAACGCACGTGAGAAGTAGTAATTCAGAACTTTAAAGGAACTCAAAACTTCTACGCATGTGAGATGGGCAGATAAAAAAACTGCTACGCCGACGGCTAACTTGGCTGTTATCCGAAGGGAGAGTTAGAGATTGGCTGGGTTGAAATATTCTCTGCAAAAACAACATAAATTGTTGTTAGACGCCACTGTATCTAGCAAGTATTAAAAAAGTTGTAATTTTCGGGTAGATACAGGCACTTTTTGAAAGTAGATACTTTTAAAAGTTTCGATTTAACACTTTGGAAAATTGATCAGACAAGAATCAGAATGCTTCTATTCTATAATAAGTAATTTTTATCCAATAACAATATTTAACAAAAGAAATAAATAATTTCACATACTTTAGTTATATAAAAAAGTTATTAATTCAACAAAATTTTGTTGCTTAGTATTTAAATGAGTATCGGATCTGATAATCACCTACAATTTTCATCAAAAGCAGTAATTCAAGAAATCTTAAAATATTTACAACTGAGACTTTCAAATATAACAAAGTTTGAACAAAGATATTACTTTTAAGAAAATTTATGTTCTTAGTAAAAAATTAATTAATTAACAAAAAGTCGATTCAGTTGGGTACCGGGTCTTACAAACTGGAACGATGGATGTTTCCGCGGCTGGAAACTTAGCCGTTTGTGGGAAAGGGGATTGTGAAAAAAATTCGTTTCGGGTTTAGGCAAAAGTAATTCACCTTTAGTTACTGACTGCTGGCTGCTACCTTTAAATTGGTTGGACTCAGGTTCTAGATCGTTGCCTCCGGTGAACAAGGCAATGGTCAAAGACTGTTCGCATAGTACGTGAAAAGTGAGCTCGCGGGTGACTGTCGTCTCAAGCATGTTTGGATATCAACAATGCTAGTAGACTCGAGGGTACATGTTGACTAGAGGGTGTTTACTGGCTCGAAATTGTTTATTGGGTCGAAAGTATTTTCTTGACTTGAAGGAATTTATTGGTTCGACGGAATTTGCATGCTCGTAAGAATTTTGTTGGCTCGACGGAATTTGTGGGCTTAACGGAATTTGCACATCGATAACTTCCCATCCAGCTTGGTTCGAAGCTAATGTGGAGGTGAGCGAATTAAGAATACAACTTACAGAAACAATTCAACCGGGATAAATCTTTTCAGAACAGATGCTTGGTGCCCACGTGCCGTGTGTATGAAACAAGTTGAAAACTTTGATGTATATTGTAAACAATAAGATGTTTACACGGACTTTTGAAAGGATATATTGCTATTTACGACTTTACAATCCAGGTTTCAAAACACTTGAAATGTTTTATATATTATTGCGGGTACAAAATGTTAAACTTAGCCTTACAATTTAATAAGACTAGAAATATAAACATCGCGTGTTGTTTTCCATATGAGACCAACGACTTCTTAAGAATTCGAAAATCCATCTAAATTTCCAAATAAATAACCTTGACGAATTTTTCATTTTTTTTTCTATTGCTTTCATACCTCTATGTTGTACCAAAAAGAAATTTTGTCATATAGTCACAAATTTTTTTACAATATAAGGTATTTTATATGGATTGTTATGGAAGAATTTATACGTTTAATAATAAAAATAACTTTATCATACTTTATGCATACTAACTACTATTTCAGAGTATAAAAACTTAAAATAAAGTACGGTATTGTAATCCAGTGTAGCTATTGTCCGATCATGAGTAGAATGATTATGATATGCTTTTGTGAAAATGTTCGAAATTAGAAGTGTATCGGTGGCATACTGACAGATTAACCGACCCGTGTTTAAGTTTTCAGAACAGGCCCCAAACATTTTTTTATCAGCTTGTATTTCAATATGTAGGTTATAATATTTTGAAATACCAAAAACTGCAAATAAGAATGCTATGCTTTCCAACTTTTCATTGCGCACTGATTATCAACAAAATATGTATTAATAAGATTATTGACTGTATTAGTTTACGTTTAAAAGGAACAAACGTATGTACAATCTATACTGTTCAAGAGAATTTCAAAAATTAAGATTTTGAGCGTTTCATTTATTGAGCAAAGACCTGTAGACCTCTTGTCCAATTAAAAACTAATTATATATATATATATATATATATATATATATATATATAAATTACTGTGTATCCTTATAAGAACCGAGCCTCACAAATTGGGCGTCAAAATTATGCCGTGGAACTCGGGTAAGATGCTGACCAACCATAAATTATTTTCGAAATAATTTACAAAATTTTTATATTCGACAATAAACAAATTTTCAAAAATTAACTAATCCAAAAAAATTATCCTTACCCGTTTTCCTTTCTTCCTCGGTTGAACGGCCTTCTTCAACTGCTTCCGGCTAGCTCATTCGGATCTCCTCTTGGGTATCTAGATTCACTCGCATATTCTCAATCATTCACTCATACTAACAATAAAACCTCAAATACAACCAACATACAAGCTTTTATTTATAACTAATTACAAATGAAATGCAATATAGTCCATATTCCATTGATCACGTTACACTTCAGAAAAACCTTATTTTATAATGTCCAGTATTTTATTTTTAAATCATTAAACACATAAATTGTACCCGGAGTAACTGGGCCTTGAATAATACCTTCTCTAAACTTCCTTCTTTATAATTTATTTATTCATTTTACTCTAACTAAACTCTGGGGTAGGGTGAGCTCAGAATAACCCAGCTAATTATGCATTTGCATACTTTTAAAACAAATAACAAAACAAAGCCATGTACTCCTCACAAAAATTTCACGTTCTGATGGAACGTTTAAAAGCTTTATAGACACCTTCAACTTTTTAGTTAAATACCATAATAAAGTTTCTACACGTATTAAGTTCAATACGTAATTAATACACACTACCTTGAAATTTCACTCTCATACTTTCTCCCAATATTCAGTTTATAAAGTCACAATTCAAATCGTTACCTGGAAATTTATAGCAGATCTCTGCTTTGTGGATGATGCCGTCTATTTCTTCGATCCGTTCTGCAGGTCGTTTCTAGCTGTTACTAGAAAAACTCCATCTAAATTGAACTGCAAACGCGGCCTCCCCGGTGTAACCAATTCAAATTCTATTTCAAATTATTTCTTCATTAATTAGATGCTTCAAACCACGTTACTTAATGTCCCGCCACAGTTGATTATAATTATAGATGATATCTCTATTAAAATGTAATTTCGGCACACTTAACCGCGTATTTAATTAAGAGACTACCACCTTGTAATATAATTTAACTGATTTAGTAATACTTACAACTCGTGATACATAGATACGTTGTTTGGAGCGATCGAAAACTTAAGGGCCCTCACCACGTTCTCTAAAAGCATTTATACACTCCAATGTAACCTCCCCATACCTGCTTAACGCGAAATTCCCCTGTTAACACCACACATTCTCGCAATTTTGCACTCAACTCCATTTTCAAATCCGCGAATTTCAATACCTCGTTTATAAAATTTCAAGAATATCACGCTCTACTATCCTCGTGCTTGTTTCAAATCAAACTAACATATCGACCAATCGTAGACTTCGTGACGCTTCACAAATCCTTCCTATCCTATTAGTGTCTCTTACTTATGCGTTTTCTCTGTCCCTTTCTACCCTGGTCTGAGTGGTACAAAATCGATATTCTTGACTATCTGCTGTCTAAACACACGTGGACTGGCGACGTGACTTTACCTAACCCCTGTTTAGTATTTCATGCTAAAACATTCAACTGTTTCCAATATACGTAGAATCTGCATGTTTATCTACTCAAATTTATTAGAACCTGACATTTAAAAGTTTGCAGGTGTTCGATCGTAACGAACGTTTTAAATACAATTCTCCGAGCTTCGTTTCATGGTATTTCAACCCTCCTGATATATCCGTTTGTTAGCAACGTGTTTTCACTTTGGGTTTTTACAGGCTTTTATGCTTATTATATATCAATAATTGTTTAATTAACTCCTATTAAATTAATAAATGCATGGCATTGGCTTCTGCCATTTAATTATTTGCAAAGCTATTAAATTTTTAATTATTATTTGTACAATTTGATTAATACCCGTTACTTAAAAATAAATTAATTAATATAAATTTCGTATGTAATTTCTGTTTGTTCCTTTATACAGGGTGTTTTGAAATTGTTTCTTTTGTATTTATTTTTAACCCTTTAAAACCACTATAATATATATATATATATATATATATATATATATATACTTTTAAGAAAACATTTATTCTGAAATTATCTTCGCGATTTTCAAAATAATAGTGATTTTTAGTGTCATTAAAATATATTTTTTGAATATCTTAAAATTATTCTCTAGTTTTAATCATACTGTTTAAGACGTTTTTAAATAATTTGGTTGATTTACCAATATATTGAGACATACTTTGAAGCACTTTCGAAAAAGCAAACTTTTGCTTCTAATACAATTAAAAAAAAACTGTTTCAAAATTTTTTAAAATTTTTTTAGTGATTTCGTTTTGTCGATTTTATTTTTTATTTTGAATGTTATTATTATTTTGGTGTCTTAATTACATCTACAAAACTAAAACAAAGTATACAATGGCATAATGTTTAGAAGCCTTCTTTGTAGGTACCAAGCTCTTAAGTGTAATGCTCCTATCTTTTTCTTTATTATATCCATCTTGGGGTATTATGTTCAAAATAGGTATACACTTTTTCATCATCATCATCAATAGGTCTTCTGTCTTAGAACTGGTTGGATGCGTACCTTCATTGTTTCCTAGTCTGAACCAACCTACACATTTCCTTGAAATTTGCGCAGTCTGCATCTATCACTATCTGTGTGCGAAAGTCTGATCTCGGTCTACCCCTACCTCTCTTTTCCTATCTCTGCTTGTTATATATCCTGTACTATTCCCCAGAACTGTCTTAGAACGTATACTGTCCTTCTATTTCTCCTATTTCTTCGTTTTCCACGGATATATTTATTCCTCTACTATTTCTACAACCTATTTATTATTAGCTTTGTCTGTCCATGCTACCATCCTCATACATCTGAAGCACAACATTCCAGTAGGCTTCTATTTCTTTCTGTCTGCTTTTCCTACTGCCCCTATTTTATAGACGTACTGTGCTCTGTGCTTTGAACAGTTTTCTTCTTGTATCTATGTTCAAAGGAACATATCTGCTGTTTTTTATTGTTTGATGCAGTTCGGTCACCTTCTATTGTTTTACAGTTATATACCCTATATCCCCGATATTCTGTGGTATGTGAAGGAGGGTAAGCAACCTTTGGCTATCAAGTTCCCCAGCACTTGAACCTTTGTCGAATTAATAGTTTTTCCAATTTATCCTTTCGCCCAATCAGCATTAGTTGAAAATATTTCACAACCAACACCTGTGGTTGTTTATAATAATCATCAGATTTAAGAGCACTTATTTTATCGTTATTAGGTTTTACGTCTTGAAACTGGTTGGACTTGTACCTCAGCTTATTTATTTTCTGAGCTTGCCTACACAGTTCCCTGCAATTTTCACAACAGAATTTGTTGTTTTGAAAACAACCAACTAGGTTAACAATAACACTTGTTTAGTGTATTAGAGTAGCATAACCACATTCTTTTGGTTTGATAACTTTTAGATTTTTTTCATAGCAAAAATTCAAAAGACTTCTATTTCTGTCCTTTAGAAATGAGCCAATAGTCTGACAAGGACCATTTAAAATTATAAATCGTTTTTGATCATTGTTTAATTCCTTGAGGAAATATTCGTGATCAGTTACATTTTTTACTGCCACTAAAAATAAGAAAACACATACACCTCACCATTTTCAGTTTTTAAAGACATTATTGTTAATCATAGTTGAAGTTTTAAGTGGAAGCGATAATGGTGTTGATTATTGTTCTGTGTCGGATGTATGAATGATTGTTATTGTTTCAGAATGACAACCTACATAAATAAGTATAATTAGTGATCAAAATTTTACCTTTTACCTACATGCAAATTTACAATAAAATGATTTTACTTTTGTAGTATTTTTAATAATGTACATATACTTAGTATTAATACTATGTGATATTGGACTCAATGTAGGTCAATCAACTGAAAGCTATGTGACTTTGGATTCCTTGTAGGTCAATAGTCTAAATGGTATGCAACTTTGCACCAATGCATGTCAATCTACTGAAAATAACGCGACTGCGTTGGTTTGTAGGTCAATTCACTAAAAACATCGTGACAATGGATCAGAGGCGTAACTAAGAGCTAATGCCCCCCCCCCTGCAGGAAATAATAAATGGGCCCCCTTTGGTTAACTTGCAAAATTTTAAAAAGCACTTGTGCAATACTTGAAATACTATAAAGTTTTATACATACCAAATGTTTAGGTTCTAATTGTAATATAATACATAGTAAACATATAACTAAACGAAAATTTTAGTTATGCAGAGTTATTCACAAGAACTTTCCAAAACGACGTTTTTTTATTGATAAAAACTCATAAACTACACTTTCCTGTACAATGTTTTTAGCTCGCTTACTTTCAATAGAAAATAGTGCCAATGAACTAAGTCTCATTTGGGACATTGTGCTACGCAAGTAGGTCTTAATGAGCTTAAACTTACTGAACGACTTATCGCGAGAAGTGATGGTAATCGGCAAAGTTAAATACAATTGTAATACCGTACACAAATCCGGCGAACTACTAGCGATAGAACAGTTTTTTACCATTACTAATTCGGCAACTTCTTTTACTATAAAAAAGATTTTTAATTTTCTTTTTTATTATTGTTTGAAAACTAAGAATTTGTCGAGGAAATGTAGAATACAAGTCATCTGGATAAAATTTACAGATTCTGTTTGCTTTTTTGATAATTTTTTCACCAAAGCTTTCGCAACTTGTTTCCTAAGGTTAATCAAGCTCTGAGTTCAAGTTGTTACAACCTACGAAAATGGACTTGTGATAATCCGCACAGGTTTTGGAACGCTTTCAAAGTTCAGATATTAAACATTTGCCTCTCATGAGCATACCAGGACGTTCGATATGAATTGGTCTTGTCGTCTGATCATGCATTTCACGTTTTTCATTTCAAATGCTTCTACGCTCCAGACAGCAAATACTAGCGTGCTTTCAGAGATTGCACAATATTCGATCCGTTGGGTATGCTTGGCCTATGAACGCCTTGGGGCTAAAATTCTCATACTGCAGCTTTGGCTGGAAAAGCTAAATTGAGATAATCCTGTTCCCGAAAGGCATTAGGCAAACTTTTATTGCTGCACAAATAATAGGTGTTATTGGAAGTGTTGTTTACTTGTACTATACGCTACCATTGAGCGGTGTTGTTGTTGTTACTTTGTTACGGTATTCCGTGCGGACAAGAGAAGAATAACGTACGCAACGAAAATAGTCTGCACCAAAATACGCAACAAAATAAGAAATAAGAATAAATAAGAAATAAGAAATGAGAAATGTGAAATGTGAAATGAGAAATGAAAAATGAGAAATGAGAAATGAGAAACGAGAAACGAGAAACGAGAAACGGGAAACGGGAAACGGGAAACTGGAAACTGGAAACGGGAAATGGGAAATGAGGAGTGAGGAGCGAGGAGAAGGAACGAGGAACGGGAAATGGGAAATGGGAAATGGAAATGGGAAATGTAATGGGAGATGGGGATGAGGATGGGATATGGGAGATGGAAGATGGTAGATGAGAAATGGGAGATGGTAGATGAGAAATGGGAGATGGGAGATGGAGGATGGGAGATGGGAGATGGGAGAAGAGAGATGGAAGATCAGTCGATGCCACATAATAATATATAAGTTGCCGTCCCGATAGTTATAAAACTAGTACGCTTTTCAAGGAGTAGAAAGTGCAATAATTTTAAGTACTTATTCCTTAATAACTCTTTAACAAATATAACGGCTTTTGGTTTGCAGGAATGTGCTTCTTTTTTATTCCCTTTAAAATGAGTTGAATTCTAATAGGTGTTACAAGTTAAAGTAGTGGGGCACTTCTCACAACGACACCCCTAAAAAGTTGGGGAAGTTCTATACCGTTTTATAATGTAGCTTTTATCAGTGGCGGCGTTAGGCGTCGGCGACGTCGGCGACCGCCGACGGCCTCGCGCCCAAGAGGGCCTCGCAAAAAAATGGCAGAAGTTGATTAGTTGACTAAAAATATTTATTATCGTAGAACGAACGCCAGCATCTGCAATGTTTTAAATGTAGGATTAAACCCTTATTTAAAAGCAAGTATTTCTTATCGCAAAGGCAAGCAATGCATCACACTAACAGACCCTGTCGACTACCTGTCCCGGCAGGAAGAAGAATTCAATGCACCCAGTGGTTATGATAAGTTCGATGTTAAAATGCCTTTCACTTCAAAGACCATTTGAAAATATATGTTCAATTTACATTCATTCTATGCTATAACTATTAGTAACTTTTGTGAGATATAATTGTAAATAAACCCAACTTCGTGGTTTTGCGAATGAAGCTTTTGTAGAAAATGAATCTTCAAAATGATTTCTTGGCCAAAATGAATAAAGTTGAGGCTAAAAGCTACTTAGGTATTGTTTGATGTCTTCTCAGGTTGACAAGCTCAGTCATTGTAAGCCAAATGTTTTTCAGAAGTTCCTAATAGAATTGTATTTAGTTGAGTACGTACTTTGTAATAATAGTCTAAGGTTTAACATGCAGTCAAGATGACTTAAACAAGTTTAATACAAATATATTATAGTGTTTAAAGTACAGGTACGTATTAGGTCGATATCCCCTCCCTTTGTATACAATTACAGACAAAACTAAACCACCCTCCTTTGTCCGTCTTAAACTGTACGCGTAAATTGTTACGGACGTTCAGTTGTTGTTTATACGTGAAGTGTATAGTTAAATTACTCTTAGTATAAAGTTACAACCAACGACTAAAGTAATGCGTAATTAAAATAAAGATAAAGAATCTATAATTGTTGATATTTTTGATTATAAATACTAAAAGCTTGTGTGCTAATATTGTTTGGATTACATGCATACATTTTACATTATGTATGATGTGAATTACATGTGTTAGTTTAACTTTTTGTATAATTAATTATTAAGTTACTTCCCCTATTTTAAGTCAGTTATATATAATATTCAATGCTTTTTGCATTTAATCTGCGCTGGTGTAAGCGTGATTGCTTTTTATATTTGATATCGTCATTATAATGTCAGGAGGGCCTTCTAGAGACAGAGATATAGGTAGGAAATGGGAATCTGGTGCGTCAAAAAGAAAAAGAAAAGTTGAAAAGGCTCTGTCCAACCAAACCATGAGTTCCAAGGTTCCAGTATGATGAAATTTCTTAAGAAACCTTCATCAGAACCGGTCGGTACTACAATAACATTAAAGTCTGATGACTCTCTTGTACAAGTTTCTGAACCAACTTCAGATCCAGAGTTGGCAGAATCTACAGTTATTCAAGTCTCTGAACCCAGTAACAGTAAAAAGTTAGACTGTGACGACAACATTCGTGACCCAATGATTCAAAAACAAGGAGCCCATTTCACAGCGCTGAGCATGGATTCTGATCCGGGGAAGTGGGTATTTTCAATAACGGACTCGCAGCGTCGTGACTTAATTTAAAACGGTCCTCACCAAAACCTAGAGACGTCTGACGAAAGTTATCCCAGAGACGATAATAATAGACATTTTTCTAAATTCCACTTTAATCGAAAATTGAGTAATGGAGAAAACCAACATCGTAGGTGATTAATTTACTCTATATCTGAAGATAAAGTTTATTGCTTTCCATGTAAACTTTTTTCCCATTTGCAAACACAGATGGTAAAAGAAGGATGTTGCAACTGGAAAGATTTGAGTTGAATATTGCAAAGACATGAACAAAGTCATGGACACATGGTGTGCATGATTAAATGGATTGAATTTTATAAAGGAATTAAGCACGCAAAACAATAGATGCACAAAACGAGAAACTGGTTAAAGAATCGCAAAAGTATTGGTACAACTTGTTTGAAAGGTTGATTGATATAATTAACTACTTAGCTCCACATAATCTGGCATTTAGAGCTCATCGAGAATCTCTTAATTGTAATTTAAATAATAGCGATAATAGTGGCAATTTTATAGACCTATTTAAATTGTTATTCAAATATGATCTGACACTACGGGAACACCTGCAACGTATTAATAAAAAACAGCTTAATCAACATTATTTGAGTCACGATATTCAAAGCGAATTAATCACATTAATGTCTAAATCAGTTGTTCATGAGATTATACAACGAGTCAAACAAGCAAAATACTACGCGTTTATGCTTGATTGCACCAGGGATGTGAGCCGTGTTGAACAAATGTCGATAGCATTAAGATTTTGTAATTCTTCAACTGGAGCGATAGAGAAGCACCTTGTTGGGTTTATTGCCGTCGCAGAGACAACAGGAGAATATTTAACAAATTCAATATTACAAGAACTAGAACGAAATGCTTTAGATATCCAAAATTGTCGAGGGCAGGGATACGATAATGGCGCTAATATGGTCGGCATTAACAAAGGAGTTAAAACTAGAATCCTTAATATTAATCCAAGAGGGTTTTTCACGCTTTGTGGATATCACTGTTGATAGATGCAAGTAATTCTTCTATAATTGCCAAGACGTTTTTCGGCTTTATCAATAAAATATACCTTCTATTTACGAGATCAAGCAAGCGTTGGGGTCTCCTTAAAACCAAATTAAAATTAACATTAAAATCCTTTTCTGAAACAAGATGGGAGAGTAGAATAGAAGCAGTTAAAGCGAGATTGTTGCAATTTGATGATGTTGTCGATTGTGTAAATGACCTGAAAAACGAAACTGAAGATTCCGAAACTCTAAGTGACTGTGAAGCTGTACTCAACGAAATGTTAACTTTTGAGTTTATTGTTGCAATACACGTTTGGTACGAGATTTTACTGCGCGTGAGAACAATTTAAGTAAATTATGGCAATCGGTTCAAGTTAACTTGAAGATCGCTGTTGATACTTTACGTTTGCTATGTAACTGGATTCAAGAATATCGTGATACAGGTTTTGAAAAAAGGCGTTGCAGAAGCCAGATTGTTTGTGGAAAAAAATAGTTATGAGATTTCGTCTCAATTTAAAGAAAAAAGATTGGCCAAAAAGAAAAAAATGTTCTCGTATGAAAATATTGATGAACCAATACAATCTGCTGAAATGCAGTACAAAGTTGACTTTTTCAATAAGATGTTAGATGCTATCATAGTCGACACCGAATGCCGATTCAAATCGCTCCATAATTATTTTGAACAATTTGGCTTTATTTTTGACATAAATTATTTAAAATCTATACCAAAAGAAGACCTTCTTAAACATTGTTATGTTTAGCTGCAATACTTCGGGATGGCGAAAACAGCGACATTCGCCTTTCGAACTATGTGAAGAACTTCTGCTTTTACAATAGAATTCACTAATAAACTCTATCAAAGATGTCAAACAACTTATACAGTACATTTTAGAAAATAATTTGCAACAAGTATACCCAAATGTTTACATAACAATCAGAATTATGCTTACAGTTCCGCTCACTACAGCTTCTGCTGAGAGAAGCTTCTCAAAGCACAAAAGATATAAAACAAAGATTAGCACAAGGTCGTGCTACATTTAACAAGAAAAAGCAACTACTGTGTTCAAAGACAACAAACATAGAAACAAGGAAAAGATTGCTTAAAACATATGTATGAGGCACAGCACTGTACGGCTGTGAAGCCTGGACAGTAGGAGAAGCAGACAAGAAAAAGGTAGAAGCCTTTAAAATGTGGTGCTACAGGCGATTGATGAAGATATCATGGACAGACAAAGTTAAGAACGAAAAAGTACTAAATATGGCAGGGGAAGAAAGAAATATGTGGAAAACCGTAAAAAATAGGAAAGATAGGACGATAGACCACATACTACGGCATGAGGGTATAGTGCGAAATATACTAGAAGCAGAGATAGGAAAAAAGAGAAGAAGAGGTAGACCTAGGTTAGACTACTGCACACAGATAGTGAAAGATGTAGGCTGTAGGAGTTTCAGGGAAATGTGTAGGCTAGCTCAGAATAGAAATCAATGAAGGTACGCATCCAACCAATCCCAAGATGGATAAATTAATAACGAAGAAAGTAACTGCACTTAAACATGATATTTATTATAAGTAACTACAAGCATTGGATGGGCAATATTCTCGAATAATGGAAATCCTTAATTTCTTGTAAGTTTGTGTTACATATTTGTATTCTTGTTTTTGATTTATTTTTCCCTCCTTTGCGTACTAGTACTATAGTTTCTTTTTGTTAATTTTTATACTGTATTTCTCTGTTAGAACCGTTTCCATTTCATTGAGAGCAGCTTCTAACTCTTCCTTGCTAGATGCTAATTCCGCTATACCATCTGCAAATCTAAGCATATTAATTTTTTGTCCCTGCATAGTAATTCCAAATGTCTTCCTGCATTTGACAGTATTCATTGCCTCTTCAATGTACAAGTTATAAATTAATGGGGATAGGGAACATCCTTGTCTTACCTCTTTCCTGATGTTTACTTCTCTACGTTCCTGCTCTAATTCTATTACTCCTGTTTGCTCTTTGTATAAGCTATGTACTATCCGTCTATCTCTATAACTCATTCCAATCTTTTTAAGTATTTCGAACATTTTTTTCCATTTTACATTGTCAAATGCTTTTTTCCAGATCTACAAACCCTATATACACGCTCTCCCCTTTTTCTATTGTTTTCTCCACTATCACCCTCAGAGCTAAAATAGCCTCCCGTGTTCCCCTGTTTCGCCTAAACCCAAATTGGTCTTCTCCTAGTATTTCTTCAGCTCGTTTTTCCATTCGTCTTTGTACAATTCTAGTTAATAATTTTGACAAGTGTGCTGTCAAACTTATTGTTCGAAAATTTTCACACCTATCTGCGCCTTTCCTTTTTGGTATAGTTACTATGATGCTACGTTTGAAATCTTTGGGTATCTCGCCTGTCTCATACATATAGCTTACAAGTTGGAAGAGACATTCTGTTACTGCTTGTCCAGCGGCTTTTAGAGTTTCTGCTTGCACCTTATTTGTACCCGGCGCCTTACCATTTTTCAGACCCTTTAATGCTAATTCAAACTCATCTCTAAGTATAGAATATCCCAAGTCATCATTTTCAATGTCTGATTCCTATTCTAATGCAGTTAGTTCTTCTCCTGCATATAAATTCTCTATATATTCTTGCCATCTACCCACTTTCTCTACATTTTCTATAATGACATTTCCTCCTGCGTCCCTTATATTTTTGTTATACGGTTTTATATCCCTAAAATTTATTCTAATTAGTTTGTATGCTTCATCTGTCTTTCCTACTTCCATCTTAGTTTGTACCTCTTTGCACTTTTCATCAATCCATTGTTCTTTAGCTTTCCTGCATTTGCGAATAATTTCCCATTTTATGGCTTTGTATCTCTGTTATCCTGTTTCGTCTGATTTATTTTTGTATTTTCGTCTTTCTTCTATTAAATTCAGGATATCACTTTGTTTTCCATGGTTTCTTATTTTCTTTTTGTGTATACCCCAGAATATCTCTGGCCGTCATGTCGAGGCTGGATTTAATGTTATTCCATTCTGTTTCTACTTCTTTAGTATCAGATATTTTCCCGATATCTTTGAGCAATTCATTTGACCTTTTTTCGAATTTTTCTTGAACATCTTTCTCTTTTAGTTTCTGTAGGTCCAAGTGCCTTTTTCCGTTTCTTTTTTTCAAATTTTTAAATTTAAGTGCGGCCTTCATAATTACGATGTTGTGGTCAGTGTCTATATCTGCTTCTAGGTAGCTTCTACAGTCTTTAACTTCATTCCTAAACCGTTGTCTAACAAGAATGTAATCTATTTGATATCTTTCTATATCTCCTGGCATCTTCCACGTATATCGTCTTCTAGCATGATGTTGAAATAATGTGTTTGTAATGATTAAATTGTTCTTGTCGCAAAATTCTACGAGCCTATTTCCTCTGTCGTTTCTAGTGCCTAAACCAAAAAAACCTACTATCACTCCTTTCCTACTCTCACCTACCACTGCATTAAAATCCCCCGTAATTATTGAATTTTCATGTCCTTTTACGTGTCTTAATATGTCTTCGTTATCTTTGTAGATCGCTTCTATCTCTTCGTCACTGTAGCTAGAGGTGGGCATGTATACTTGTATTATTACTGTGTTTACCGGTTTAGATTCTAATCTAACCATGAGTACTCTTTCATTCTTTTGAAAGTAGTCTCCTCCCGGAGATCCGAATGGGGGACTATTTTAACTCCGGAATCTTTTAGCCCAGAGAATGCCATCATGTTTGTAACAATTTAAGTACGCTGTGTGCTTGGGAGGTAATATGGTGGTTTCCCGTTGCCTTCCACATCGCGGTAGTGTGTCTTAGACTGCCATACCGACCCCCATGGTCTCTGCCATTCTAAGTACCGAAAGAGTCGCTGCCCTCTTTCGGGGACCTATCTTCGTCTGGTTCCTCACTAACGACCCTAGTACTTTAGTTGGACCTGTAGTTTGGCTCTTTAGCTCATTAGAACACGCAAGCCATTTCACCTGTTTTAGTAATCTAGAACTTCGGTAAGGTGCAGGTCCATTCGAAATGGAACAATTAAACATGCTTCGATAATAATATGATCCACTAGACTAGAGCTCTGAACGTTACGAGTTATAATGTTTCATGTCAATTAATCTCAACGGATAAAATGTTGCAGTGAAATTTGCATGTTAAATACCATGAGTGTAATTGGAATTTCATCAGAGACCATTTTTGCGCAACTAGCCGCCTATGGATAATGGATCTTTCCTCACCTCGTTATTTCCAAGTAAGTCCTTAATCATGATTTATAATTTTTAAAAGAAATTGTTTGGTTGTACTTCTTTGACAAACAACATGTGAACCCAAGTGTTATATATTATAGACACTCAAATTGTCTATTCACCTTCATTCATGTATCTTAACTTCTACTACATACAGTTAATTTGCTCCTTGAGTTCTAATTAACCGCCACAGTTTGATTAGCTTAGCAACAAAATACTTATATATACCTACTATGTATTGTTATAATTCAGGTCATTAAACGTTTTGTTTTGGACTCTGAGAAATGTTAGGGACTTCGAAAAACTGATGTCGCCGACACCCACGTATGGTCTAGCGCCGCCACTGCTCTTATGATGCTGTATAAGTATGCAAATTTTTGAAAAATAATATACATGCAATCTAAAAATACAGTGCTGTCTCAATACTTTTGTTCGACCCTATATTATTTAACTCAAGGGTCGCAATTTTAATTTATGCATAGCGACAGCTGTTACAGTGGTCCGCTCCAGCTGTCGTGTAACGATTGTGCTCAGGCTAAACTACCAATCCTTTTGTGAGAGCACCAAACACATAATCCGTTCCCTATCAAAATAAGATCCCTCTAAAAATAAAGTATTTTAGTACACGCTCTCAATCCTACTTATAGGAAAAAAACAATATGTTTAAAGAAACAGCGTTAAACGCCTAAAAATCTGTCCCTTCGTTATTTTATTCAAGTTTCAACACACCATATAGTTGTTATTACATCTTAACCCGTTTAGAATACGACTTAATAGTTGGAAACTTTGAAGTCCCCTTTCATTTGCGTCAATTGAATAGGGGAAGCTTCACATGGTTGCATTCATGTAATACAAGAATAATCCAACAAGTATAATTACGAGGGTTCGAGGGTTATAGTGATTATTTTACATAGCAAATTATGAATGTAGAACATGCAGTATTCAACTCTCGCTATTTATGAGATATCCGCTTTTAGAAAGGAAATGTAAACTACATTTAACCATACAAAGAAGAATATTAGAAGAATACGTGGAATACAATTCCTTTAGTGAGTTGTGCAACGTAAAGTTCACGAATTGAGAATTTTATTCTGATAAAATAGAACCGAAGGTCACATTTTCGGTGTAAAATAAATGACATATTTTGAATCAAACCACCTTACAATTGAAGTAAACAGGCTGTGCCGATTCTAGTCCACTTCAAGATTAGGGTATATTTACAAATGGAGTACTTAATTATTCTTAAAGGAGATTTTTAAATAAAAGGTAGATGATATAATAAAAAAAACTTCTGATTATGCAGATGTTCTGGGAATTATAAGAAGTCGTTTAGAGGTTCCCTTCTTAAAGGTGAAAAGGTGTTTGGGATATCTAAGAGAAAAGTAGTCTGGCTTGCAAACTTGTTTAAATTGGTATGGTATTATATCAGGAAGGAGGAAAATGTTGGGAATGCGTGGTAAAGACCTAATCGCGATTTAATATGGCTAGGATTACATAAATGCTTAGCGAGTGTTTATTGTTGAAAGCAAAATTTGCAAATAATAACCCACAAAGTAATATAATAATGTGTCTATTTAACATCTAGTTCTAGGTCTGATATGGATGAGGCTGCATTTCAGCGTTATAAATTTAACTATAAAAGATCGTGCTATTTTGCATTACAAATAATTAAACCAACAGTTTTAATTCAACAAGAATGAATATCGTGCTTAAGATATCGTCGGTGTTTTGTTAAAAAAGGCGTATACGCCAATTTCCAAAAAGCTTGTATTTGCTTACATTGCCTTGATTGTTGTGTAAAATGGCTTAATATGTATCTTCGCCAGAAAGGCCTGAAGTTGTAAGTGCAAAAGAGCCAATGTCCAAATCTTGGAATGAAAAAATACTGTTAGGCCATATTCGCTTTTTTGTAACTGTTTAATAATACTTTTGTTATAATATTCATGATGTATAGGCGATTATCCTACGATCGTCTTTACTGCATAATGTAAAACAAATTTCCTTGCATTTGTAGTGTAATAGTGATTAAATTCCTTATTTTTGCTCAAGCAGAGCAACTCAGCATCTTTGTTTTGTTTTTGAAACTGTACAAGTACAAACTTGCAATTTATTTCTAAGTAGTGCATTCTGTCATACTGCTGATGCAGGATTGTAGAATCAGTTCATTATTCAGAGTGTACCAAGTTTAATTTAAGGAAAGGTTTGTGCTAGTGTGGTTAATGAATGAAGAATCTTTATAATTTTATATCAATACCAGTACCAGTGTGTTGTGTATTAACAAGTATTATTATTATCATATAATCTCCAATGGACCGCAAAACGATGTAAGTTGTATTAAAAATTTGTAGTAATTGCTTGTGCTAATAATGCTAATAATGTTGAAATAACTTTGCACAGCTCCATTAGCAAATTAAACAATACTAATTTCTTATTATGTATTTAACATCATTTTTTGAGTTTCAGGTCATCACGTGCGAGAGACTCTTGCTTGACATGTCTTCGTTAATCAGGGCCATTAACTGGCATTGAAGCATCTCTCTTAAATTTAGTAATTTTCACAGAACACATTAAAGCTTCTCCACAATCGAATTTATGTACGAAAACTTAGCTAATTACAATATGAGCATAATATCACCAATGAACTTGGATGCTCATTGCGTCGTAGACAATGTAACTGCTCATCAACCAGACTTCCTACGGTGACATGGTATCAGTTCATGTTACACTATATAAAAGTAGATGTGCTGAACACAGTACAAACGCATAGAAAACCAAGAATCTCAAACTCATTTTTTACGCTACACAAAACTAGTAAACCCATTGGTCAACAGCACGTATACATATTTTACATATGAAAACTAAACCCTACGATCTTATTGGATGACCGCCCCATTGACGTTTTTTTCAGCATACCCTGCATAGCGAAAGAAAGCACATAAATACAATTGCAAATTCGACAAACGACATTCGTTAGTGCTCACCACAGCCTAAGGAATCCACTGGCAGTGCTTACCATAGCCTGCTAATACTTCAGCAAGCAGTGCTGCCTATAGCCTGTTTATTCTCCGCCAGTAACGCTGCCCGCCTCCGTACTTAGGACACACCGCTACAATAGGACACGCCGCTACAATTCGCTACCATAAAATTGTTATTAACAAGTTAGTAACAATACCTGCCATAACAAAAATTAGAATAGTAAACCTGCAATAAAAAAAAATTAGTCCTGCAATCCTGAAATAAAGAAAAAGCATAGCATGCTGATCAAGCATAGATTGTTCAGTACTTTGCAGAATGTAAAAAAAAAATGTTTGGATAATCTATATAATATAACAACGGTAAAAGCAATACAAAATTTTTTAGTACAAAGTGAGGTAATATTGGGGAGTAGCAGAAACGTTTCCTCACACACCAATTAAACATAAATCAGACAAAATGTTAACAAAAGATAAATAGATAAGACACAATTGATATGAGCAATCCAGTAGCATTGATTTTTTTTCTTTTCTTTCCTGTCCAAATATTCAAAATACTCAAACTAATTTGTTTTGTTTCTCTTTTTTTTTTTTTGTTTCTTAATAGCATGCAATTCTATTGTAAAAGGTATCCGAACGACAAAGATATGGCAAAACAACGGATAGATATTTAAAGTAAGAACAAGTAGGAAATAGTTCAACTTACAAAAGGTCCTTCAGTAACGCTTCCTTGCAATTGAAGTGTGGGATTCACGATGTCCGGCACTAACGCAGCACTTCACCCTGGACTGGGAGGGCGTTGATGGAACTTATCACACGTTACCCTAATCACACCTACGTATTTCACTGGTGTTAGCAGCAGACATTATCACGCGACGGAACTATGTAGCATTGATAAATTTCTTGTTAATTCTATTTCCTGAGACAATAATTTCGAAATATTCTGTAGCACTAGTTTAATTTCAACTGGGACCAAATGTATATTATTTTCATAAACATCCAAAAAGCAGTGAGAAACTTCAACCAATACCTTTGTAAACCGGTAATCTGTTATATTTCGCAAATAACGAAATTTGCGCAAGCAATGATCTGTTTTAGATTCTTTGGGATTAGAAAATTCAGAAACTACAGTATCAACTGTATTTGGATAATCCAAAGTATGCACTACTCTGATAAAAAAAAGGACCGCGAAACTAGATCGCACACACAGTTTAAATATCAAAAGACAAAGCACAAAAAAAAAACCACAATGAGTAAAGCACGTGTGTCACTAAAGTAAGTCCGTCAAATGTTCCGTAAAACACGTGCGTCGACCAAACACGTTCGCCTATCAACCATACTACTTCAATCGGAATTAGCACTACACTTACTACAGTTAATATACAACTTTTATTTCACAAGAAAAACAACTAAAATCGTGCCGTGCTTGTTCATGGACAATTTGAAAATCGATACCGCATTAATTTTCAGTATTGTCAAAGCAAAGAAGCAACAGTATTTTCAACGTAATTAATATATAGGAACCAAGAACAAACTACAACTGCTCATCTGTTTATGTCAACTCGTTGCTATTACAACCTTTTATCGTCTCTTATCTAGACTTGTATATCCACATAAGGAACAAATTTTATACGAACGGCAAGACAAGAACGATGCAATCCACTCATTATAATACGACGCATTCGCCCAAGGAGTTAATAAATATAAAATATAGAAATAGTAGTTACCGAAATGTATTTACGAATTGGGTAGTGTAAAATGTTAAGCCACTAAAAATGCACGTTACAGATTCCCCCCTAGCAAAATAAAGACGTCGGGGTAAAAAAACGACAGACAAGGAACCAAAAAAAAAATTATCCGGTTCGAAGGACCAATACCAGTATAAGAAAGGAACATTTTTCGAAAAGAAGACAAAGTCATCTATCGAATCCAACAACGACAGAACAGGTAAAGAAAGCATCAAGTAGACACCCAATGAGGATTAAAGGTGTTAGCTACTTTCAAACACGTCAAAAGACGGATGTCCCCAAAAGGGACATTTCTGTTCTCCACCTCAAAGACAAGTTTTGGCTTCCCGCGGAGAAACCAAGAAGAAAGAAAAAAAACGAGGGAGAAAACTCGTAGCAAACCAACTAGACGACACAACTGTCAACCTCAAGTGTGCAGCAAAGAAGGAACCAAGACAAAGCAAAGGACAAAGGCAAGCTAGTACACAATCTAGAATACTTCGGACTGAGGTAACACAGATTCGTATGAAACGATTACTCAAGCAAAGCACGGCTAACAGACCTACAAAAGCGACCAAGTCGAAATACCTAAAGGTAAAGAAAATAGATCTGAAGCCTACCTCAAGGAATGGATGTAGGAAGCGACTATAATAGTCAAATAGTGAACAAATGGTAGAACTAGCCAAAAGAAAAAGTCACGGGATGGGCTAGCTACAAAATATAAATAGGAATACGAAATGGGCGCCAGTGTTTTCGGACACAAGCTTATCAGAGAAAACACAAGACCAATAAGCCAAAAAAAATTACAAGTCATTAGGGATAGCGACACGTAGGGGTCAAAATAGAATCGGCCGTAGGGAGCCCTCTAGGATCCGGAGGTTCAGGATCAATGTCTGGAGGGTCTAAAGTTTTATCGGGTTTGAGGTCCTTAATATGCCAAGTACCCAGATCGTTACCAGAATCATCCACTAAGATATAGGTCCAAGGAGAAAGTTTAGTTCTAATAGTAAAGGGACCCACATATTTGGGAGCAAGTTTAGCATTGAAGTAGCGAGTAGCATCCGAAAGAACATAATTGCGTTTCCAAACGCGATCGCCAGGAGATAAAGTTATGGGACGGCGACGAAGATCGTAGTGTTTAGCATTTTTCTTGTATGCTAAGGAAAGGCGTTTCGAAATTTCTTCACGAAGTGACTCAAATTTGACTAAGTCAGTAGGAGGAATAGGACGTTCGGGATTCATAAGAACATCATCAGGATCAAGAGGTTTTCCAAAATGATCGCCGTAGAGAACATGCTCACGACCATATAGAGCAAAATACGGGGAGTAACCAATAACCTCATGTTTTAGCGTTCGAATAGCACAACCAATTTTTGCTAAATTAACGTCCCACCGACGTTGATTATCAGAAACGTAAGAAGAAATCATAGTTTTCAGGACTCTATTAATACGTTCGGCCGGATTCGCCTGAGGATGATAGCGAGCATTAAACAGAATTTTTGTTCGATAAGAATCACAGAGTTTAGTGAAAATATTACTACGAAATTGTACACCATTGTCCGCAATTAGATACTGAGGAGTACCATACACCAGGAAAATATTTTCTCAATGGTTCGAGCAACAGCTGCGGCCGTAGACGCACGTAGAGGAAAGAAACAAGCACATTTTGTAAAACAATCGGCAACAACTAAAATGAAAGAATTACCTTTAGAGGATCTAGGAAGAGGTCCGACAATATTAGTACATAGGACTTGCCAAGGACGAGTGGCAGTAGCACGGGGAGACATAAGGCCAGGAGGTTTCTTTTGTTCGACTTTGTGTGCCGAGCAAATTTTACAACGACGGACGTATCGAGCAACAGCGGCTCTAAGTTTAGGCCAATAGTAGCGCATGGAAATTTTAGAGACAGTTTTGTGGACACCAGGGTGACCTGAAGTAGGTAGATCATGATTTTCGTATAGAACCCTATTCCGTTGTTTCCTGGGAACTACTAACTTCCAATCGTCTTGAGGAGGTTGGAGCAAAGACTGTTTAGATTTTACATGTTTATATAGTAATTCGTGTTCCACATGCCAGTTACTGTATAGTTTAGGATTGGAATTAACACGAGTCCGTAGCTTAAGATACCAAGGATCCAAAATTGGCAGAGTAATAGAAGATTTAGGAAAGTCATCAATTAAGTCAATTTTAGGTACTGAGCGAGATAAGGCCTCGGGAACGATGTTTTCTTTACCTTTACGATGTACGATGGTGAAGTTATATTGTTGAAGTCGTACAGACCAACGAGCTAAACGACCGTTGGGGCTTTGTAGATTATTCAGCCAGATAAGCGAGTGGTGATCGGTGATCACAGTAAAGTGAGAACCCTCGATATAGGGACGAAATTTCTCAATTGCCCAAATAACACCAAGACATCCTTTTTCGGTGGCGCTATAGTTGCGTTCCGCCTTTTTAAGAAAACAGCTAATGTAGCTAATGACTTTTTCGTCATCACCCTGTTGTTGAGTCAGCACAGCACCCAGACCAAAATCAGAGGCATCAGTCTGTATAGTAAAGGGCAAAGAAAAATCAGGACAACTCATCACTGGAGCCGTTACCAAGTGTTCTTTCAGCAGCTTAAACGCCTGCTGACATTCCGAAGACCAATCAAATTTAGAATTTTTCTTAGTCAAAGCAGTAATTGGAGCAGTAAGAGCAGAAAAATTTGGGATAAAGCGACGATACCACGAGCACATACCAACTATGCGTCGTACTTCAGTTACAGTAGTAGGAGGAGGAAGATTAAGAATGGCCGAAACTTTTTCTGGGTCGACATGGAGTCCATGACGATTTACTACGTATCCCAGATAACAGAGTTCCGGTCGGCATATAATGCATTTATCTCTGCGAAGAGTAAGACCTGCAGAATTTAAACGAAAAAGCACTTTCTGTAGTACCACCAAATGTTGTTCGAAAGTAGGGGTAGCGATGATCACATCATCTAAGTATGCGAAACAGAAAGGTTCAAGATCAGCACCAAGCACACGATCTATAAGTCGCTGAAATATCGCTGGAGAATTATGAAGACCAAATGGCATTTTAGTAAACTGGTATAAACCTCTACCAGGCACCGTAAATGCAGTAATCGCCTTAGAACTAGAAGAAAGAGGCATTTGCCAATAAGCAGAGCGAATGTTCAAACTAGTTAAGAATTTTGCGTTTCTAAGACGGTCTAGAATCGTAGAAATATAAGGAAGGGGATAGGCATCTTTTTCTGTAACCTCATTGACCTTTCTAAAATCGATGCAGAAACGATATGTGCCATCTTTCTTAGGCACCATAATAATAGAGCTAGACCAAGCGCTATTAGATGGTTCTACAACACCACTTTCTAGCATCTCATCCAGAGCTTGATTGACATGTCGAAGTACCGTAGGGGACATGGGATAATATCGTTGCTTGATAGGACTAGATGTAGTACGGATCTGATGTTCAATAAGATTAGTACAGCCCAAAGGTAAAGTATCATCTTGAGGAAACATCTGTTGGACTATACGAGACAATTCGGATTGTTGCATGATCGACAGATCGGAAAGAGCATTGATCTGACTGATCGAGACAGTAGAAGAAGAACCGAAAGTCCATTGGCCCGTTCGAAAATCTGGGACAACACCCATAGATTTCCAGAAGTCAATGCCTAAGATCAGAGACTGAGAAATAGAAGGAACGACTAGGACGTCAAGAAGAATAGTTTTATTTTCGACCGACATGGGTAAAGTAAGTGACCCGAAAATGTCACAAGCTTGACCATTGGCTACCGTACAGCTGTGGATCTCCGTTTGGGACAAAGGCAAAGAAAGAGCATAGAGAATATCCCAACCAGGACCACCAATAATCGTACGAGAAGCGCCAGAGTCAAGCAAACCCTTAAATTCGATGTCGAAAGTAGTAACAGTAAGATAAGGTCTGTCGTCCTCACGAGAACTAGCTAAAATAAAATCCAGAACATATTTAGATCGGTCATCAAGACCAGAGAAAGGATTTTCTGAGGAAATAATAGGTACCGAGACAACTGTAGAAGGGATCGGGTCGGTATCTCGCCTTAGCGACTCGATCGGTAGTTTAAATTCTTGTTACAACTCGTACAATTGGTACGGGTAACATTAGGTTTACCACAACCATAGCAATGAAGTATTTGAGGTTTAGTACAGGAAGGAGACTTGTGTCCTCGTTGGCCACAGTTCCAACAGGTAACGGAAGAATTAGAAATATTTTTAGGAGCATCACTTGCACCTGGTGTAAATGTTTTCGAAGTAGTAACACCAGAATGGGGAGGGACATAAGCAGAAGTAAGTTTGCTGCGGACCGCAGAATCTGTATAAGCTAAGTCAGGCTCTAGGAGTTGAGAAAAGTTCAGAGCAGGAGGAGACTTGAAATTATCGGCTTGTATTTTGCGCTGTTCTAGTCTGCGACCTACACGCAAAAGTTCCGTAATAGTATTCAGATCAAGCAAAGCTAATTTGGTTTGGTAGAAAGGGTAAGATTTGGTAAAATAATTTCGAGTTTCTGTGGTTCAGAGAGAGATTGTTAGACGAGCAAATAAATTTTCCATCGTAGCTAAATATACACCAATAGACTCTGAGGGACCCATAGTACGTTGCTTTATTTCCTCTAAAAGTTTTTCGTTGTAATTAACGGGTTGAAATTCTTCCCTTAATAGTCGAATAACATCTTGCCAATTAGTTAGGGATTTTCTATGCGCTCTGAATAAAATTAAAGCTTTTCCCGAAAGTAAGTCTGATGCCGAAGAAAATAGTTGAGAAGCAGAAACGTTGCGTGCCGAGCATAATTCGTCAACGCGTAATAGAAATGCATTTAAAGACATACGGTCATCACCCGAAAATTTTAAGTCCCATTTAGACACCAGCTGTTCATAACCAGACGTAGCAATTGATTTAGAAATAGATATAGGTATAGGTAATTCATCAGAAGATTCAGCAGAAGTAAGATCATCCTCAGTATCAGTAGTAGTCGGATTAATAGTAGCCGTAGAAACAAGTGGTGCCCTAGGTGAAGTGGAAGAACGTCTAAAGTGACGGTATAACCTATCGCAATCACTGCGTAAATTACTAACACATAGCAACAACTTTCGCTGTATGACTGCTTCCGCGTCAGAAGTGACATTCATGAGTTGGATTCTCCCTTTGAGATGCATAGCAAGGCTAGTAATACGTTTGCCGTCGGCAGTTGAAATATCACCATTAAAATCTTTACTCTTCGTAGTTAATTCAGTTAAACCTTCAGTCACGGCTTTATTATCAGTCTGAAAATCGATACCAGATTTAAGTGGACTTAGAGTTTCAGAAGATTCCATTTTCAAAATATTCCTAAAGGATTTACGAAGTTCGGATACAGGTACCTTTGCATCGAACCCACGAGAACCGACTTCATATTTGAGTTCAGCTTCATGTAAACGATCAACTTTTAATTTCCAATAGTCCCCCATCACTACAGAATCAACAAACACCCAAATATTTAAAGACACAAAAACGAATTATTAGGCTGGTTCGATAGAGAAACTAAATTAACGAAATAACTAAATACTAAACAAAATCCAGTTCAAACGAGAAGGAAGAAAAAAAATAATTTCGGGCCCACGTTGGGCGCCAAATTTATGTTACGTTTATCGAGGCAGCCACGTTGGGCGCCAAATTTATGCTACGTTGGCTCGTAGCCGTGCGTAACACAAAGAAAATCAAAGAAATGACCGGGCTCAATCGGAGATTAGGGGGGGTTGTAGAAAGCAGACCAACATATAATGTACGCGGCTGTAAGGAGTTAGTAACAATATCTGCAATAAAAAAAATTAGAATAGTAAACCTGCAATAAAAAAAAATTAGTCCTGCAAACCTGAAATAAAGAAAAAGCATAGCATGCTGATCGAGCATAGATTGTTCAGTACTTAGGGCAGAGCTATGAGCTAGGGTCGTAGGATGGTATACGAAAAAAAGAAGTTTTATTGGACGCCACCGTATCTTAATGAATGTTATAATGAGAAACTATCCGAAGATCAGATACGGAAATCTTCGAAAAAAAATCCTTAAGACGAGCAACATATAAAAAAATAATACTTACTTTTGACTCTGCATACTGGAATGCGAACGACGTTCTCGTACAACCTGAAAATTTAATCACTTCTAAATATTTTTAGACTAGGGCTACGTTAGAGCCTAGTCACTTTATCACAAAAAAATTAAAGTAAAGAAAGATCAAATAGTAAAAATTATGCTTCAAAAAAAAATCTAAACCAACATCAACAACATCTCTCTCTCTTCACTACAAAACTTCATAAATGTGGTTGTTTGCTTCTATAGAACAATAACTGCTGACTTTAATGAAAGAAAGCTTTACGACAACTTATTATTCTTTCTATTAGTTTGTAAAAAAAAATATATATACATCGCTTGTACAAAGTTATCTGTACGGAGACTTTCGAAACAATTACTTTATTAAGATCTAGTATTAATCTCTGAATACTCATAGGACATTTATAATAGAATAATTTACGTTAATTCTTTATAAGAAATATATGGTTTTCATTTTTATATTACAGTTTCATTATGATACTTGAATAGGATCCTGTTCGAGTTAACAAGAATTAAGTTAAATGCTCAAATTTTTTGTAGATTACAGAACTATATTTTTAACTGATATATTTGATGGAATCAAAGGTCAAAAAACACTTATTGTCTGAATTAAGCTGTACTTCAGGTGTACTGTCAAAAAAAATTATACACTATAATGTGACAAACAAATATCAACGTATCACATGTTTAGTTATGCAAACATTTTAGTATAACCTTGTAACTTCAAAATTATCTTATAGAAATGCCTTTGAAATAATAACATTTACAAACTATTCGACTATTAAATTTTGAACAAAATTTTAAGTGTATCAATTTAAATGACCATAAAAATTTCACAAAAATTTCGTGTATCAAATTTAAGTAAATATATATATAGAATTTTTAAAAATTATTTGTACATTGTAAATGATGGTTCCATGAAATGAATATAGCTCTAAAATTGAGGATGACTCACCGCTGAATATCTGCTAGGCAACCAAATTCTTTAAACATCTAGGTACTTACAATGGTAGGTGCGCGCGGCTGATACAGGTGCCCGAGCTTGACCTCTATACTAACCAAACATATGTGGAAATTTCCACTCTCTCGCATAGCAACATTTAAAACTGCACTTTTAGTAGAACCAACATCCAAAAGGGTTTATTACGTGTTTGCGTATCCATATGTTTTTACTTTATTTCAATATAAATTCATACTTGCTTTCTTTGCTTCAATATACTTTCATACTTTCGTACTTGCGCGTAGATATATTTTCTTGACTATACTTAGGTCGATACTACAACTAAAAATGAAGACATGGTATTCGTTGACACCACTTCACTTTTTTCCGGGACGGCATGTTTTATCAAAACTTGCTGGCCCACGTTAACACTTGCTTTGCTGATTACATACCGATATCAAATGAAGCTTGACCACGAGGCTACGTTGCTATCCAAGCACGCGCAGAAAAGGGGATATTGTATCAAGATACATACAAATAGAAGAGTTCTTAAATTTTACTTTGAATATTTAAATATAGGTAGAGCTCTATGTATGAATTCGTAATATATTGTTTCTATTGGAATTTAATATTTATTGAATAGGTATATGGAACAAAAGCGTATATTTAAGAAGCAGATAATCGTATTCGTTACAAACTTTTTTACATCAGTAAACTGTGCTTGTCCAAAAACCTTACTTATCCCTATCAGATAAAGCGAGTGAATTCTACTTACCCAGAAAATCTTATTCTTTCAAATGGTTAAATACAACAGCTAATTATCGGAAATCATGCAAAAAAGATGTGGAACAGTAATTATTAGTTTTTCTTTAATTTTCATTATTTATGTAAACGTTATTTCAATCCATATTTGCTACGCTATTGATGCAGTATGCGTTTTAGGAGTAATATCTTTCAATGATAATTATAATTTATTTTAATACTTCAATAGCTTCTTGAAATAGATTAATCCGAGCGGAAAACCGCTGACCCAAATGTTATACACTACTTCCCAAAAAGTATATATTTCCTGTACTTGCTAGGAAGTATTGTGTACTTCCTTGATACTTTCCATACTTCCTATGTACTCCCCGTACTTTCTCTATACTTCCCATACTTCTTTAATACTTCCCGATACTTCATATACTTCCTTGTTACTTCCCACACTTCCCGTACTTCCTGCATATTTTACTGATGTAGGATCCCAAAATCAAGTATGATAGTTCTTTATGTATTAAACAAATAAACATATAGCGTAAAGCTCTTCAAAAGTAAAATAGGTTTTACCTCGGCGATGATATATTGCTTTAAAATGATGTTATTTTTGCCAAGATTTCATTGGAAACAATCTTAAGTTAAGTAACTTTAACTCAAATTTTGCAAACCTATAACATGTATGTATCATAGATAAGTAAATTTATCAGGTATGCAAAACTCTTCAAAGTTAGGTCACTTTTGACAAATTTTAATTGATTTAAGTTTTTTTTATCTATTCCATTGATTACAAAAATCGTAATAAAATACTACTCTATTTACAATTTTTTCAATATTTATATTTATTACATCTGGGACGTTCCTTAGTTAATGTTCAAAAAAATAATCAGCGAAGTAAAATTATTGTATCTACAGATTATCTATGATAAGTTTGACATAATATTACGTCTGATCTATTGACCCACAAACAGTATACTTAGGTTATAATAGTAATTTAAAAAAAGATACGGAAATCCATTTTACATTACCTACGTCGTATATATGACGCTGCCCAAGAAAATATGTGTTTCACGTTTCATGAGGACATCCAAATAACTTTTTTATTTTTAAAGTAATCAATGAAAAATTTTTATTGGTTGTGTAGACCACGACAGGGCTTCTTTATGAGTGATTTCGGTTTTACTAAAGTCAAAATCTGGCCAACTATGATTAAAATGAAAAGTAGCGATTAAGATAGAACAAAAAGTATTAAGAGAAGTTGTTACAAATCACTCAAACTTCTCAAATACCAAATTTTTCCGACAAATTTTCATTTTTAATTTTCAAAATTTTTATGTAGTCAAGAGATATTAATTTGTTAAAATTTCAGCTACTTCACACAAACAAATAAACTATGATTCCATACAGAGCACTGTCAAGTTAATTCCATTCGTTTATATAGTTATGTTATGTAAAATCATGATGATTGTCACTTGCATTGTATTTTATTAAGTTCAATTCAGCCATATTTAATTTAATTGAAACCTATTTAGTAGATAGGGTTAAGTGGAAGAGGAGAACGAACTCAGTTGCTTGCAACTTCAGCTCAACTCTGAACTTCGCCCATTTTTACCACAATCATATTTTGTATTTTATGTTTACATATTATTATCATTGTTGTGAATTACTTGTGGTTTAAAATAAAGAGGGTACCCAAAGGACAACCACTGTGCAAATTTTATTAACCAAACTAAATGGAGGAAATGCACACAGGATTTACAAGAGGCAGGTTCTTCTTCATATTCAAATAATAATCAAAATAGGAAAATACAAACACCAAAGCAAATACCTCAATCAAGTATTAATGGCAAAATAATAAACAGTAGAAATGCAGATTGCAATGCTATTAATGCAAAGAAAGGTATAGAAAATTTGCCAAAAGATGCCAAAAGTGCTTTGACTATTACTTACATAGCAACCACCAAGGCAGGCAAACCCAGACAACGCATGAAATGGACCGACCCTCTAAACAGAGACCTTATGCGTTGTTACTTCATTGCCACAGAAAATGAAACCAACTTTGCAGGCTATAGGAATACTTTACATACAAAATTTACTGAATTACATCCCGAACTTTTAAATATTAGCCAACAACGATTATCAGACCAAAGACGAGTAATTACAAAATCTAATAGAATTCCTTTACAAATAATAAACGACATCAGACAAAACGCTTTGATAGAGATTAACTTAAAAGGGAAAGATATCAATAACGATACAACTACGATTTCAGACATTAGTAAGAAGACTAATAAAACTTTAAAGGACGCAATATGTATATATAAAACTCCTTACACAAAAGTGTGACCGAAGAAAACACTACACAACCAAAATGCGAGAACTCATCTGCGTATAAGTTAACAAAACGCAAAGTAAATGTAGAAAATGCAACCTCAATGAATTGATTCCTAAAGAACAAAACCCTGGAAATCTTAATGCTGAAGAAAATAAAGTAACTGAAACATTCTCAGAAATTTTACAAAATTTTTGGACTAAATCCAAACTGCAAACCAAAACTCCCAAAATTAAATTTTGAATCTAAAACACAAAGCATTTAATATGCATACTAAATACAATAATCAAGAATCACATAAAACACACAACAAACGTAGAAGAAATAAGTCATGTCATATACAGTGCAGCAGCAACTGTTATTACCCTTCAGGGACAACAAATGCAAATGTCGGATAAAGAAACTACAAACAAGTGTAAAACAAAACCTATATGGCAACGTAGAATGGAAAACAAATAAATAAAATTAGAAAAAGATTGCACATGTAACTGAATACAAAATGGAAATACCTCAAAAAAGATCATGAACACCATACACGAATTATTAAACAATTTTGCAGATAATAATATTTCAACCACCTCCATAATATTGGATATATTGGACAGATTAAAACAACAACTAACAGCAATTGCTACCAGATTAAGAAGATACAAGAAAAACCATTCCAGAAAAAAAGACAACCACTTATTTAATAGGAACCCAAAACTATTTTTCCGACTTATAAATAAAGATCCTTTAATTGTGGAAAATGCACCTCCGGTAAACGACATAGAAACTTACTGGTCACAGTTATTAAATAACACTAAAGAACATAATCAGAACGCACAATGGATCATGGCAGAAAAACAAGAAAACTTGAAAATAACAAATATGAAACAAATAGTAATCACCGAGAAAGATATTACAGAAGCTTTGTCAAAAACCAACAACTGGAAATCGCCAGGTAAAGACAAAATTCAAAATTACTGGCTAAAGGTCTTTACAAGTACTCATAAACCTATAGCTGAAGCATTCAACCATATTTTAACACATCCCAACGATACCCCTTCATACTTATTGGAGGGTATCACATATTTATTACCAAAAAATAACGATACACTAAATCCAAGTAATTACAGACCAATTACATGTTTATCCACTACCTATAAATTATTGACATCCATTATCACTAAATACGTTACCAAACATGTGGTAGAAAACAAAATCTTAGCTGAGGAACAAAAGGGATGCCAAATAAATGGATTTGGTTATAAAGAACAAATAATAATAGATTCTGTTATTACAGCAGATGCTCAAAAGAAAAATAGAAATCTATACTCAGCGTTTATTGATTATCAAAAGGCGTATGATAGTATACCTCACTCCTGGTTGATAGAAATACTAAAATATATAAAATTAACGAAAATGTTATAAACTTTTGTCTTGCTCAACACAACTAAAGCGCACAATACTTCAGCTACGAACCAAAGACAAAATTATTACTTCCAATACTATTAAAGTAAATAATGGTATATTTCAAGGAGATTCTTTAAGCCCTTTGTGGTTCTGTTTGGCACTTAACCCCTTATCTAGGCTATTACATGATACAAAATATGGCTACACAATCAACAACCCCACTAAAAATGTCGCATAAACCACATACTATATTTAGACGATTTAAAATATATGCCTCAACAGCTCACCAATTACAAAACCTCCTAGAAATTACAGAAAAATTCAGCCTAGATATTGGAATGAAATTTGCAGTAAATAAGTGCAAAACTCAAAAATTCAAAAGGAAAGCATAGCCTACATGAAGGTTACAATCTAGTTACTGCAAATGAACACATAAATGCACTAAAATTAAACGAGGAGTACAAATATCTGGGAATTATACAGAGAACCAAAACTGACCATACAAAACGAAAGAAATATTAAAGTTGAAATATAAGGAACGCTTAGAAGAAATCATGAAAACTCATCTAAATGCCAGAAACGTATCCAAAGCAGTTAACACCTATGCAATACCTATCTTAACCTATTCATTTGGCATAGTAAACTGGAGTAACACCGAGCTGGAACAACTAAACCGACTAACAAGAACTACAGCCACTAAATACCGAATGCATCATCCAAAATCTTCTGTCGAACGTTTTAATATTCCGCGTTCAGAAGGCGGTAGAGGATTCACGGATATCTATTCTCTCCACTACAACCAAATACATAAAATCAGAGAATACTTTTTACTAAAGAAAGAAACGAGTTTACTATATTACTCTATCGTAATAACAGATAAGAACATAACACCACTTCATTTAAGTACAAAAAATTTTCATCCATTGGACAAAGTTGAAGATAGTGTTGCTAAACAAACAAAATGGTCAAGCAAAGAACTACACGGACGATTCTTTAACCAGTTACAAGAAACCAACGTAGATAAATTGAAATCAAATGAATGGCTTAAAAAGGGAAATACTTATGCGGAAACTGAAGGCTTTATGATTGCAATCCAAGATCAAGTAATTAAAACAAAAAATTATTTGAAATACATCATAAAGGATCCTACAATAGAAAATGATAATTGCAGATTATGTCAATCAGAAAGAGAAACAACGGATCATATAATTGCAGGATGCAGTACATTAGCACCTCTTGACTATATCTATAGACACGATGCAATATGCAAGATAATACATCAAGAACTAGCCTTGAAATATAAATTGATATCCCAATACACACCCTACTTCAAATACAATCCACAACAGGTTTTAACGAACAGCCGACAGACTCTTTATTGGAACAGACAAATTACAACTGATAAACGTTTACTACATAACAAACCAGACATCGTACTTAAAATCCATGATTCACGAGAAACATATATTATTGATGTAGCAATTCCACTGACACAAAATTTAAAGAAGAAATACAAAGAAAAGTGCGAAAAATATCAAACTTTGGCACATGAAATAGAGAACATGTGGAAAGAAAACATCGTTAAAATTGTACCAGTGATCATCTCAGCAACAGGAGTTACACCTAAAAGTTTTTTTGATAGTTTAAAGTTACTACGCATTGACAAAGATATTCACCTGCAAATACAAAAAAGTGTAATAATTAGTACAACCGCCATCACCAGAAGATTTTTACAACATTCATAGCATAAGCAGAAATTGTTACTTTAGTTTGACTTTGTCCACTAATGTATTAATCCCAGATATTTAAATCTGTGAATAAAGAGATAATAATAATAATAATAATAATAATAATAATAATAATAATAACAACAATAATAATAATAATAATAATAATAATAATAATAATAAGGAGAGTGCCATGAAACAAGAAAACAATTTGCAAATTTTATTCCGCATTAATAGACAACAAAATAACAATTTAACGAACAATATTTTAAATACAATTTTTTTCAACTAAAATTCAGCGAAATTTGGCATTTTGGGTTTTTGAGTGATTTACAACAACCTTTTTGCTGTTACTATGACTTTACTTGAAACGCTACTTCTTATTTTAATCATATTTGGTCAGATTTTAACTTTATAAAAATCCTATTCGCTCTTGAAGATGCCTTATCTTGGTCCACACAATTGATAAAAAATTTTGTATCGTTTGTTTTCAAAATAAAAAAATTATTTGGGAGTACAGGGTTATTCAATTTGGAAGTTCACCATTGGGATCCTAGAACCGGTAAGAGATAGAGAGTTGGTTAAATTGGGGCAAAGTTGAAGATTTTGATGCTTGTCAATATTCACAAAAAAATTTATCGTTACCGTTTTTGTCTTGTAGTCATGGTAAAAAATTTGAAAAAAACGTTTTTCGTTTTTTGTCCAAAAATTTTTGATATCTATATAAACTTTTCTTGAGCAGTCTTTTATGCTAAAAACTATGGTAAAGTTGAAATCGTCGTAAGACGTTTCGATTCTTCACAACTATCATCAGCTTCATTTTTTCTTATGGATGTCATATTAGATTGTTTTACATTTATATAGATTGTTTTTCTGTCGATTTCAACTTTCAACTCGGTACCACATGATGTACTTTTACTTGTGAAAACGTCTATTATTGACAAAAAGCGGAATATGGTTTGAAGACAATTGAAACAAGGTTGTGTAAAATTATATTCAATTTTAGGCTAATAAAATTAAAATTGGGGACATATCTGATATTAACAAACAAAACCACGAAAAGTAAAAGTCGTAAAAGCTTAACAATACCAAAATCAAAATATTTACAGTAAATTAAATACTCGAATTAAAAGCTATTTTTTTTGCATGTAAACAAAGGTTGGCTCAGTATTCAACTCTGTTTACTGCTCTTTTTATATCTCGTTGGCAAGAGTAAAAAATGATAATTCATCTTGTCTAACAGCGACCTACTGTGAAGGGTTTTAATGCGTTGTACGAGTGCTTGTACCTGATGAATCGGAGACACAACGCAGTACTATCAAAAACTAATAATATTAAAGATCTAAAACTTACGATTGTTAATACATTCGAATTGATCCGCAGACGAGATATACAGAGAGCAGTAAACAGAGTTGGATTCGGAGCCAACTTTTGTTTACAAAAGAATGGCTTTAAATTCGAGAATTTAATTTACTGTAAATATTTTGTTGCAGTTTTGATTTTGGTATTGATAAGCTTTTACGGCTTTTACTTTTCGGGGTTTTGTTTGTTAATATCAGATATGTTCTAATTAGCCTGGAATTGAATACATTTCAATCTATCTCGCCTTTGTACGACCCTGCATTTAGATTTGTTCAAATTCAGTGTACGTTATAGATTTCTGTACCACGAATATCGTATAACTGAACGCATTCAATTATTATAACAATAATTCAATTCAGGTACTACATGTGTAGTTTATTACATAGAAATTTTGTGAAGTTTAAAAATATAGGTACCGGGTGTCCCAACGCATACGAAACGCTCGATTACTGCTTAATGGTAACGTTTAGCGAAAAAACTTTCAAATAAATCTTATGTATAGTCAAAACGGCTACAACGTAAAATTAAATGTATGGGTGCTCAATAAAAAAAGTTATTTACCAAAGTTGTTTTTTAAATGGATCACCCAGTATTTTATTATAAATTCTGATTGCTCGTAGCAAACTAGGGTAGCTTTTATCAGGATTACCTATACCTAAATCTCGTAGTTGTTGAAATATTAAACTTTTTTCAAAATCGCATGAATCATTAAAAATTTTTGTTACACCATGATTTAGATGATGTTGAACATATAACTTTTGTAGGGAAACAGTATAAACTTATAGTTAATGGAAACATAACACTAGTTATCAAAATGATATACAGGGTGCCCATTGCATTGTATTCCGTTTATTGAACAATTAATGTAATTAAGTCGCTTATTTCAAATGGAACACCCTGTATATTTTAAAGTAGTAAAATACAGAATAAATTCTCCATTAAACAATATTAAATTACCCTATATTCATATTCAACCATTTCTGAGTTATAAGCGAATAATTAAATATTTTATAATATTTAAAGGTTATAATAATTAAAATAATGAAAAGTTATCAAAAAAACAACAGATTAAATAATTTATAAGTAGTGTTCAGTGTTTACCGTCGTTCTCAATACATAATTGCATTCGTTGAATAAACGATTTTTGAACTTCGCGTAAGATTTGGGAAGTAATTGTTGAAAAAGCATTTATAATCCTAGCTTTTATGTTGTCTATTGTTGTGGAAGCAGTTGAATAAACTATGTCTTTAATATAGCCCCACAGAAAAAAATCCAAACAATTTAAATCCGGAGATTTTGCTGGCCATGTTGCGGTCCGCCTCTTCCAATCCACCTTTGTGTAAAATTTTGATGCAAAAAATTACGCGCAGTGACTTTAAAGTGCGTGGGGGCCTCATCCAATTGAAACCACATACGTTGGCTGACGTTCTCAGGAACATTCTCAAGTAATTCTGGTAATGAGAACCTTATAAAATTTAAAAAATTTTCCCCAGTTAAAGTCCTATCAAAGAAGTAAGGACCGATTACATGGTTTCCTACGATTCCTCCCCATACATTCAAGGACCATCTATTTTGTCGATTTGTAATAAACACTTGATGAGGATTTTCATTACCATAATAAAGCAAATTGTGCATGCTAACAAAACCATTGTTATTGAATGTTGCTTCATCACTGAACAAAACAAAATTCAAAAATTATCATCTTCTCCGATTTGATCTATTACCCATAATCCAAAATCAATTCTGCTTTGAAAATTCCTATCCTTACGCTATTCGTTTGTTGGCTTTTAGTATTCTTGAAACACTAGTTTTACTCAATCCGATTGTTTGACTGATTTTTCTCAAACTAGTATTAGGATTTTCTACTACAGATTCCAATACCAATAATTGATTTCATTCACTATTAGTAACATGCTTTACTTGTTGCGTTTTTTCATATTCAACATTACCAGTACTTCTAAAGCGATGCAATAATCTTTCAAACGCATCCCTATTAGGATGCATTCGATTAGAAAATTTCTGAACGTAAATTCTTGAAGCTAATAGACCATTTTCTTCAGCTCACTAACTACCAATTTCATATCAATCCTTTCTTTAAGACCATAGGTTTTCATTTTACAAATGTTCACCTCACAACAACACAGATACAAAACTGATAAACAACAAAAACAAAAGTTGAACATGGTTGTTGTGACAACGAAGTCAAATAGTTAATATTAATTGGTAGGCGACGCGCCGCCTGTGATCAAAGTAAATTACCCAACTTTAGAATTATGTACCAATATTTTTAATTATTCGCTAATAACTCGGGAGCGGTTAAATATGAATATAGGGTAACCTAATATTGTTTAATGGAGAATTTAATTCTGCATTTTACTACTTGAAAATATACAGGGTGTTTCATTTGAAATAAGCGACTTAATTCCATTAATTGTTCAATAAACGGAAAACGATGCAATGGGCACCCTGAATATTATGTTGATAACTAGTGTTATGTTTCTATTAACCACAAGTTTATACTATTCCCCCACAAAAGTTAAATGTTCAGCGTCATGTAAATCATGGTGTTACAAAATTTTTTAATGAATCATGCGATTTTGAAAAAAGTTGAGTATCTCAACAACGATGAGATTTAGGTATAGGTAATCCTGACAAAAGTTACCCTAGTTTGATACGAGCAATCAGAATTTGTAATGAAATACTGAGTGTTCCATTTAATAAACACAACTTTAGTAAATAACTTTTTTATGGAGCACCCTGTATAATACTAATTAATTTTACGTTGTAGCCATTATGAATATACATAAGATTTATTTGAAAGTTTTTCCGCTAAACGTTACCATTAAGCAGTAATCGAGCGTTTCGTATGCGTTGGGACACTCGGTATATTGTGTGTCGCAAACTTGACTCCCGAGATAACTTATTTATTTTGAAAGATAACAATAATGAACCATAATTATATATTTGTAAATGGGCGGAAATTCTCCGTAGGATGACGCTAAAAAAATTTCAAAATTTGCACTGGTATAAAGGCAGAGATTTTCATTGGTTTTTTTAAAAGTAAACCTTATTTTTTTCTGGCTTTTATAATAGAACATTTTGTTCCATTTTCAAACATGTATACAAATATGGATCTTACGTAACAAATGTTTGAACAAAATTGAAATATAAGTTTATGATAAATATCTAGTTCATGTTGGAAACAAACGTTGTTATTATTTTATTTCAATTTTAGGATAGCAAATAATTAATAATATTATAAAAGTTTCGAACAATTTTTATAATATTAATTGTATGTTACTCTAAAATCGAAAAAAAATAATAATTGCGCGTCTCCCATCACGAACTAGATAGTAATATTATAGACTTATATTTCAATTTTTTTTGATAATTTGCGTTATTGCATACATTTAAAAACTGAACTAAATCTATTATAAAAGCTCGAAAAAAGACAGGTCTTAATGGGAATGAAAATTACTGCCTTCATACGCCTGCAAATTTTGAAGTTTTTTAACGCCATCTTACGGAAAATTTCCGCCCAATTACAAATATATGTGGTTCATTATAGTAATTTTTTAAAATAAGCATGTTATATGCATGGGGAGTCAAGTCTGGGACACGCTGTATACATATACAACAATGATACTACTAATAGCATGCAGTTTTCAATACATAAGGCAGCTAAAGTACTGAATCTCAAATTTATCGTTTATTTTAAGCATGTTACGACTTCATTAAAGGTTCTAACGCATCTCGATTTGTGCTAATTATAATTTAGTGTCAGTTTTCTTTAATGTTTTAAATATTTTGTTGATTTGGATAAGATCGGACCTTTTAAGGTCAAACTGAGGGGAAAACCGCTGACCCAAATGTTGTACACTCTTCCCAAAAAGTATATACTTCCTGTACTTCCTAGGAAGTATTGTGTACTTCCTTAATACTTCCCGTACTTCTTTGATACTTCCTATACTTCCCTGATACTTCCTTGATACTTCCCGTACTTCCTAAGGTTTGTACACCAAACTTCCTCAGCGGTTTACCCCTCGGATTAATCTGTCGTTTTATAATTTATTATATCATTGAAATAAAAAAAAAATTAAAATTCCGTATGTCGGTGGCCTCCTCTCTGAATGCACAGGTTCCTCGTGTATACTCATTGGAATATGCATTAATATCGCAGGCGTGATATGATATACGAAAATTAACTGTTTCGAATTTTATCATTTGGAAAAATGATATGTTCTTACTTTACTGAAACAAGACACGGGGCAAGCTGTTAAGTACGGAATATGGACAGAGGCCTAGGGGCAGAAGTCTCGGACACAGTTAGAGGTAGGTTTTCAGTAGTCCCGCCACGGGACTAACCAAGCATCTAGTTTCCACGGTAACGAACGCCTAAACCGTGCCCAAAACTGATCTGTAGATTATGAATTCTCAGTTCCTAGACTGCTTTACGCGTGAACGCAAGATAGGTTTTGGGTCTTTGGAAGCTTCTTTTTAAAAAGAGACTTTATTTCCAAAACACTCCTATCAAGTGTATTTTTATAATAATTACAATAATTTTGAAAATTGTACGTTATTTTCATTAACGACTCGGTTTCAAAAATAATCAAAGTTACTATTCACTAAATTAGTTGATTAAAACTAAAATGAGTAGCTTGAACAACCAACAATGTTAAAGTTGTGAAGCTTGAAACTGACTGGCCATCTTGGGCTCCTGAGGGTATTATGCTATCCCTGCTCTTACATCACTTTGTGGGAAATGCAGATCTTATGTCTGCTATATCTTGATACAATACAAAGTATTACATTATAATAACCTTAATTCTAATAAATGCTGTTTTATTGTCTACTGTGACTTGCACCTGCAGTGTCATATTACGTCTGGAATACAAAGTAACTGTTTCCGTTCTCATGTCTGGTTTGTGAACTTTCATTAACCTTTTATTATGCCTTTTAATTATACAATGTAACAATATTTCTTAAAACTTAATAATTACATTTAAATATACATATATATTGATTTGGGGATATGTAACTCGCGCTAACATAAATATTATTTTGTTTCCTAAAACGATTATAAAGAATAGTAAACTTGTAAGATTAAAACGCACGGGTCAGGCAGAAACAGATAGGACAATAAAGTAAGGACCTGCATGAATCACGATTACGTATAAAAGATAAAGGAATTTCTAAATACCGGTCTAACTACAAATGCGGAGACGGAGGTGATTCGCATAGACAAGAAAAGTACATCACCATCGATTTTCTATTTAAAATAAAAATAAAAATTTTTATTTTAAACAAAACTAATAAATAAATAATTATATTTTACGGACAAACTTTAACATTTGCCATACGAAATGTGCGTCGGATAACATGTAAAACTTATCAGTCGTAAAAAAGGCAATGCTTATACTTTCACGTAAAATAAGCGGTTTAAGTTAGAAATATCAACTGCAGAACAAATTGTAGTAAGCACTCAAAAAAAGTAGCCAGAAGCACCTACGATGCACAAATAGCAAGAGAAAAAAGATGCTCTTGATATATAAGAAAAATTATCGCAATATACATCCATGTACCGAAATACTTATCGTGTGTCCTTTGCACCCATGAAGGTGAATCAGCTAAACGTCTGGATTCTTGCGGCCAGATGCAGCGTCACAACGGTAGCCAGATTTTTAACGATGCGACCATCACTGCTACAGCGGTCTACAAACAAGAGTAGTTGGGTCTACGCCGAAGAACAATCGGGCCCACGTAAAAAAGCAATTTGGCCTAACGTAGTAGAACCATTGGGATTACGTTCTGAAGCTAAAAAGAGAATCTTACTAGTATTGATAAGCGCGAAAGAACTTACCGATGCACCCAGGATATCCACTTCTCGTAAGAAAACGTACATTGCTCTTGAGGCAATAGTATTAACCACGCTGAAAGTACATGTTATGACGCGAAAGGCAGGATCAAGTGAAAGTAAAATTAGGAAACGAGATGATAAGCAATTTAAAAATTTGAGTAACACATGTCAAAAGAACACTTCCAAAGCCGCTGTAATGTATAAATAGATAACGAAAACAGGCAAATTCGAATACAATTGCAGAAAATTTACGTTATTCAAATATATTACTTATAAATAAAGTAAGCATATTCTTTAGAAAAAAAGAATTATAGATAACCGAGTATATTTAATGCATTTATCCAACAATAAAGATAAATTGAGGTACTTTTACTTAAACTAATTGCACTAATAAAATTCTACAGAGTGTTAGAAAGTACTTGTTTCAATGGTATTAAGATGAGCTTTACAGGAAGAAATGGATTTAATTAATTATAAAGCATGATCAGGGGCGTCTCCTTTAATCGATAGTTACACAAAATATCGAAGCGGAAGCATGGGGATATTTAAAAAGAATCCTAAAACGAACGAAAACATTCAACAGGGAACAATTGAACGTAACAAACTAATGTGACAATTTTTCATGTCATTATTTAACAATGTACATTGTCGGTTAAACGGATTATAAAAACGGTTGGTACAAGTCGTTTTATTTGAATAAGACTATTTAGTGATTATAGTGTGATTTGTGTTTTATTGATTTTATAAATACGTGCTATATGGCTATATTTTACGGAAATAATTTAAGTATTCAAATTACGGAATGCGAAAATGAAGAAGTCTGGAGCACAGAACAGAAAGTTAGCAAAACAACATAAAACTGAATCAGTGGCTATCGCAGCAAACCTGTCGTCATGGTTAAAGTTTACTTTACGGGGCATTGCTGAAGAACGCGAAGCAGTTACCGAAAACCCTTCTTCTTCACAGGTTTTTCCTACTCATCAAGTTGATACGATTATGATGGGGAGTTTAAATCAATCGAGATCAAAAAGCGATGACGAAGAAGAAGAAATAGATGAAGCAAATTGAGCATATAATGGACCACTACCAGTTACAAAAGCCAAATTTGACGATTTGATATCGTTGTGCTATGCAGGTGTTATTTGCGTGATTTTCGTAATTACTACGAATAACTTCGAGATTCAAATCGTTCATCAGAATAAAACTTCCACCTTAAATGTGTCTTAGATATAAGTTGAATTTTGTTAATAAACAATTTAATTAAAAAATTGTATTCATTCGCATTAGGTAGAATTATCTAATGTGCAAATTTTCAATTTCTGTTGCAAACTACAAGGCAAATATCACTGAGATTAAATCATGGCTATGTCAAACGGGTAAAAATCCATATTTCGTTGTTTTCCTTTTTTCATAAATAAATTGAAGTTTGATTTTCTATTACAATACTAAAATACACTTTATACTTTTTTTATATCATTACCAGAATCTTCAATGGCACGGGAGTCGGTCACAACGACACCTAAAATGTAACGTATGCGTTTATTGTACATTTTGTAAAATGGTGAATTGGCCTTTTTGACAAAACACCGACGATATAATGGACATAACAGAAAATAAAGCAATATATCGCAAACAATTCACTAACGCAGAGGATTTTATTGTTGCTCATAAATATAAGCGTCAAAGACAGACGCCTTAAAAACAAAATATAGGGAACAAGCTGTACCAGAGAAAGAAGAATTTAAATGCCTTCTTCCTTTATAATATTTTGCATATTTGAAAGAAGGTGTACGAAAAAACTTAATGATGCCGTAGCACCAAACGCAAATGTTTATATAATAAGCTGATAATTCACAGGGGTCGCTGTATTCCACTTTTAGATTAACCACTCCAAATATAACAACAGAAATAAGGGTTAAATACTGCTTCTTGCTTATAATAAAATAGGAGTTACATGGTGGTTCTGTAAATAAAATATAAATTAATTAGATTCAAAACTATACGTTTCAAAAAGGATATAAGCATTAGTTATTGTGTGTATGTGTATTGATAAAGTATATACAAAAATATTCTTTAATAGGTGCTGCAATATATTTGTTTTACTCTTTATATTTTTAATAAATCAAATTATGAATTCTAGTTATACATCAAATAATGTTTTCTTTACCTTTAATAATAAAAGCAAATTTTTTGTTAAACGCGAATTACAGGTTGTGCCTTGCTAATTGATTTTTTAAAAAGCAATATTTATTTAATCTCTAGAGAAAATTATACAATTAACAAACACTGTACTTTATTTATTAATTCATAAAAATGAACGTTTGTACTCGACAGAGAAGTAAAGCTAAAACTTCAGCTGTTCGTACACTTCTACACATTAGTCACTTCTGATCTGATCTCCGATCTGATTTCCCCGTTCGTTTCTCACGGATCCGATTATATAGTCCAGCACATTCCTTACTTTCATTTCGTAATTTATCAATTGTTAACAAACTTTTAAGAGTCTTTGGTGGCTTCATATATCAGCTAATTATATTTATTTCGAATACATAAATATTCCTAAATCTATTCTTGTGACCATTAGTTGAACCAACAAGTTACAATTATCGTTTATCTTGTAAGCATATGTCGCCCTGAAAGGTCGAATTTCAATCAGTCATTCTTTGTTCCATTAAGTTACTCCTACAGTTTAACAAGGTACTTAAGTTTAAGTCTATGTTTACTTTCGTTTTAGCATCAATCTTCATAAAATAATATATTACACAGTCTCTACAGCATGACCCTTACATTATTCTTATTTATTACTTAGCACCAACTGGGCAGTTATAACTAAGGGTCGACACTTTCGTTTTTCCTCTAAATCTTCAGAAATACAAGTATCTTTTGAATTAAGCTTTCAAATATATTATTCTTAATGCTACTTATTGAGATATCGTAACTCACGTCGTGAAATGTTATTCATGGTACTCACATTCTATATTCTGCCTTTTGTACTAATTTTTTTAAGATAAACTTTTATACATAAAATTTTACCAAGCATACAGAAAATATGTCAACTAACTGCAGTGTGTTTGAAAATTGAGTTGTATTGCAGTAAATGCCCGAACTATGCATTTCTTTAAATCCTGGAAAAAATGATCGATCCTTTACAAAATGCTACAAAACGGACTGACGTATTCTAATTTCCAATCTTAAATGGAAAGCATTTACATTAATTAGAATTACTAAACCAACGGCGTAACAAAAAATTTGCGAAATCTTTTAAGGACCCATACATAAATTTTTTGTACATACAGTGGTTAGTATTATGGATTTTTGGCCGAATTTGGAACAGCATCTGCACTTCCTCTGTCTAATATACTTGGAGTCAATTTTGCACATTTAATTAGCTATTCAGTGAATCAGTCAATCGAAACTATTTAACCGCGTTGGAACGTCGGGCCATTTTATCAGTGAATGTCGTCTATGTTTTTACGGTGGACTAATAGGAAAATCTGACGTCTCGGTCTATTTATTCAACCCTTACTCTGTAATTACCATTAAATTACCTAACATTAATGCAGTTATGCTACAGCTGTAATAATCATATATGTATACTCCCACCACAGAAAGAGGTAGGAGTGGGGCTTCTGACGCATAGTTACCTCCCTTCATAACTTTCTTCTCATAAGGGCTCAGCCGTCTATCATAAGCGCTGAAGAAATCTCAGCTTACATCCTTTCCCTAATAGATCATACACTTCCGGAAAGCAAATGGTAATGCCGGACCATCTTAGTGTATGTCGACCACGTTATACGGACATCCAATCGGAATCGTGCGACGTCTCGAGTGTAATTATTCTACCCTTCTATTAATGTCATTTAATTTCATTACATAATTGTAGTAGACGAAAAAACGCAAGGTGCTTCAGGGATTTGAACTCAGAACTTCGACAATAGCAGCCCCATGCTTTAACTTTGCGCTACTGAGGACATAATAATAACAGGCCTGTATGTGCTATTTAAAATTAACAATAAAATTTAGCGGACCGTTTGTAATTTATTTAAATTTTTTTATCAATTCGTATAAAAATTTATTTAAATTATTTAGAATAATGGAAACTTTCGGCTGAGGTTACATGCTAAATTAATGTATTAGCCTAACGTTCACGTATAGACATTGCAATTTGAAATCGCCTTCTATACTTTTGGGAGCTCTCGCATGGTTGAATGAAAACAATTTAATTTATATGTGACGTACAAAATACAATATTTAATGACCAGTATTTTAGTTACTGACAATTGCATATTGATACGCGATATAATTGCTATGCCTTGGGGTATATAAAAGCGTTCTCAGTAGGGTTACTTTACGTGTGACTGAAAAGCAAACGAACAAATACAAATATAGCGTATGACACGTTGGCCTTTTTTTAAATAATTTTTTACGGAGATCCTTTTTCAAAAATTTTCAATTTTAAATCACTTAGTACAACTTTTAAACTTATAAAAATAAGCCAGTCGTGTTTGTACTTTTTTAAAGGTACTATCTATAAAGGTTCTTTTTCCAGTGGGTTTTTTACGCAGGACGACCACCTTGTTACGTAATTCGTGGCAGTCACGTTGGGCGCCAAATTTATGTTACGTTAATCGTGGCACTGCGTAACACAAAGAAAATCAAAGAAATGACCGGGCTCAATCGGAGAGTAGGGGGGGGTTGTAGAAAGCAGACCAACATACCATGTACGCGGCTGTAAGGAGTTAGTGATAATACCTGCAAGAAAAATAGTTAAGCAAACCTGAAAAAAAAATAATAAGCATAGCAGCAATGAAAAGTCTAAATTATTCAGTACTTTGTAGAATGTAAAAAAAAGAAACTGTTTAGATAAACTATATAATATAACAACGGTAAAAGCAATACAGAATAATGTTTAGTACAAAGTGAGGTAATATTGGGGAGTAGCAGAAACGTTTCCTCACACACCAATTAAACATAATTCAGATAAAATGTTGACAAAAGATAAATAGATAAGACACAATTGGTATGAGTAATTTAGTAGTATTGATTTTTCTTTCGTTCTTTTTTTTTTCTATGTTTTAAAATAGCATGCAAGTCTATTGTAAAAGGTATCAGAACGACAAAGATATGGTAAAGCGACGGATAGATATTTAAAGTAATAACCAGTAGGAAATAGTTCAACTTACAAAGTTCTTCAGCAACGCTTCCTGGCAACTGAAGTGTGGGATTCAACGATGTCCTGCACTAACGAAGCACTTCACCCTGGACTGTGAGGGTGTTGATGGAACTTATCACACGTCACACTAATCACACCTACGCATTTCACTGGGGTTAGCAGCAGACACCATCACGCGACGGAACTATGTAGCATTGATAAATTTCTTGTTAATTCTATTTCCTGAGACAATAATTTCGAAATATTTTGTAGCACTAGTTTAATTTCAACTGGGATCAAATGTATATTATTTTCATAAACCTCCAAAAAGCAGTGAGAAACTTCAACCAATACCTTTGTAAACCGGTAATCTGTTGTATTTCGTAAATAACGAAATTCGCGCAAGCAATGATTTATTTTAGATTCTTTGTTAGAAAATTCAGAAACTACAGTATCACTATATTTAAATAATCCAAAGTATGCGCTACTTTGAGAAGAAAAGGACCGCGAAACTAGCTCGCACACACAGTTTAAATATCAAAAGACAAAACAACTAAAAAAGAACCATAATGGGTAAAGCACGTGTATCACTAAAGCAAGTCCGTCAAATGTTCCTTAAAACATTTATCTCACAAGAAAAACAACTAAAAACAATTAGTAAGGCAACGCGTATCACTAAGTCAATGTCCCGTAAAACGCACGTGCGGTCGAGTAAAACACGTTCTACTACTTTTATTTCCAACAGAAAAGCAACAAAAAAACAATTAGTAGAGCAACGCGCATCGCTAAAACCGTCCGTCAAATGTTCTTACAACCGCACTTGTGTCAATCAAAAACACGTTACATATAAAAGCATCTTCCTTCAAATGTAATCAGAACTACACTGCTACAGTTAATATATAACTTTTATTTCACAAGAAAAACAACTAAAAGCACAATTAGTAAAGCAACAAGGAAACAGTATTTTAACGTACTATCGGAACAAAACACAAACTACAACTGTTGATCTGTTTATATCAAATCGTTGTTACCATAACCTCTTATCGACTTCGTTAATAACATAAGGAACATCCAATAAGTGAATGCACCATCATATCTACTAATTAATTACAGCGGTTTATCATTTCCGATAAGTTGAAAAGTAACTTGCGAATAATCCTATTTAAAATTCGTTCCTCGCAATTTTATTTATTAATGAAAATCAATCTTCAAATTATCTACTTTTAAAGTAATATCCACGAGTTAAATTGCATACAAATCTGAATTATTCTGCAGTATTTCCTTTATACAAACAGCGATCCCAAAGAAACGATGTATTTTTAAGTACGCTAACAGAAAGGGAGCGTAAAATGTTACGCTATAAAAAATGCCCGTTACAACCCAGCCTACCGAAAATCAGTAAAGATGTATTTTTACGCCTTAGTTGTGGGTAAATCTATACAGACGTAGGAACCTTTAATTTTAAAAGACAAAAATTCATACTTTAAGATTTGTGTATAGCTGAGTAAACAATTAATGGCTTAAATATACAAACATACGTAACTTATTACATTATATTTAAATTATAAGGTTATTTTGTGAATCAAATTGTACCTATTGTTGAAATTCGACGTTTGAGCTAGTAGGTGTTCTACAGTATTAACATAATCGGTAGATATTAGGTGTTCTGAAACAGAAAAATTGGTAGGAGCTTTCAAATCGCTCCTCCAGTAACATTTTAAAAGTTTAAAATATATGTCAGGTGGTGCACTTTTCCGCATCACCCATGAGGTAATGCGCCAGGTGCGTTTCTTTTACGTGTTCTCCACCCAAAGCTAATCCTCGAACGCCTACTCCACGAATATGTAGCATGCCTTCATAGAAATCAACAAAAATCAAAAATTGATAAAAGATTAAGCGAAGATATGCTGAATACTAACCTAAACCGATGCACACAGTATCTGCTACTACTTTAAATCTATATTATATTTAGAGTAAAACATTGTGTTGAAATAGTTGTCGGCCATGTTTTGTTTTTATACGTTGCAAGCGGTGGAGTTGCTTAAAATATACCTGCATAGACAAGATATTTCTAGTTTAATTTCGGTCCCGTTAGAATATAGTTAAACGTTTCATAATCACTTGGCCCAAAATTTCGTATTTGTACTAATGCAATTTATTTATAGATCTCTGTGGTGTAATTTCATACGCTTTTATTATTCCGTGATAAATTTAATTACTTATAATGCTGCTTTAGTTCTGAAAGTTATTGTTTTAATTGCGATTTCTCTGAGGTTTTTAAGTGTGTAATAGATTATGCTTCTTTCGCGAACTTTGCTTATCTTAGGTGAGGTTTAAGTTACACGGGTTTCAGTTACTGATATGTTTGCAGTGTTTTGCTGTAGTTTATACAGTATTATAGACGTCAATGGTTTAAATAATCGTTCCGTAATTGCTTTTTTGAAGAATTACCTTTGGCTTTGGAATTAATTTGCGTTCTGTGATTTTAGTTTACCGGATTAAATGTGCGTTTTGTTTCGCGGTAGTGTATTTCGGTATTAATGGATGTGCGTCAGTTATTTTTGGTTTATTTTTGAGTTTGTTTTAATAATTGTGGTAAGAATCTCTTAAATATCAAGTCTCTTTTTGCTTTTAAAAGAATATCTCTTTTAAAATTCAAGTCTCATAAAATTTTATACAGTCTCCTTTTGAAAATAATTCACTTTGTAACTATTTTCTAGAAAATATTGGCATAAAATAAAATTCATAAAATACTAATAAATGGTAATCAATAATAAAATAATAAACTAGCATATATCAATTATAGTTTGTGAGATCAATTGGTATAAATGGAAATGAACTTACATTAATTTCTTCATCTGTTTCTTTTGTGGGCTCGATCGATGCTGTATCTTGTCCACGTTGGTTTGTTTGTTGGATTTAGACGATTTTTGTTCTTCCTCCAACCTGGTTTGTTGCTGGATTTAGACTATTTTTGTTCTTCCTCCAACCTGGTTTGTTGCTGGATTTAGACGATTTTTGTTCTTCCTCCAACCTGGTTTGGGTTCTGTCAAAATTGCGAATTGAAATTCTTGGTCACCAATCTTCCGATTTTTGGATTTTTAGTGCCCTTTTGACATCCGTTACGACTGCGCCAGTTAAGGTTCGGGCCTTTGGAGCGGTGTTTTTAAAAACAATTCCAAACTCTTAACAAATTTATTTTAACTTAATACAGGAATTACAATGAAATTTTGAATAACTAGTAACATAATAACTTTAACCAAAAAAATATAATAATTGTACTAAGGTGAGTAGCTTGAACAACGAAGTATGGAGTTCGAAGACTGACTGCTGGGCCTTGAGCTCCCGGGCTTTTTATAATAACCTGCCCCTCACACGGCTGTGGGAACTTGCAGATCTCATGTCTGCTTTACACTTTGTTACAATGTATCAATCTTATTTCTAAGTAATTGCGGTATGTTGACCGCCTGTGACCTGCCACCTGCAGTATCACTGCCCTCTTGGATGCAAAGTTGCATGTCCGTTCACATGAACTGTCGATAACCTCTCTGAGTTTTCCTTGTATTACAATGTTGCAATGAACTTATACTTTATTTAACAATTTCTAATAATTCCTATTAGATTCAATATATTCAATACATATATATATATATATATATATATATATATATATATATAGATAATTGGGGGATACATAACTCGCATGAAAGCAGAAAAGGGAGCTTGCGTGCATAAGAAAATCAATAATTTCTAACGCAAATGTATTCGTTTTAAAAGTTAACGTTCATTTACACCGATACTGCGAAGCAAAAATCTAGTGATTGTTATTTTCAAACGGTCGATAATCTCAAGAAACACCTGTTGGGTAAATATTACGTTCAGAGAATATGAAACGAACGTTAATATAGAATTCCATAGAAATTGTTTTCAACGGTTGATTTGTATAAACTGGTAAATAACAAATATCTTAAGGAATGACTGAAATGAACAATCGATAATGTAAGATAGATACAGAAGCTGAGAAAGCAAGTGTTAGATATAAGTCAAGTAAGGTATACACGTGGACTAGGCGAAGGACGTCTACAATATCGATTTTCTGTAACTCAAGTGGGGTTTGAAAGGAGACAACAGATATGTGTAGAACAGAGCTAAAAGCCAATAGGTGGAGCGCTGTGACGACAGAAAATTCTATCATTGGTTGAAAGCCAACAGTTTTCAAGAAACGTCGTTTTACATTTATCTGCTCGTAACACATAGATATCTTTATTATTTTCTAAGAATTTTTTTGTTTCTTTTATTATTCGGAAGTCATTGTCTCGGTTAGTGTGGTTTTTTATGTTGACTATAAAAGAAAAACACATTAAAAAATTAAGATGGCTTAACGATAAACAGAAACATAACAATAATTCTCACAACCAAAGAATAAACAACAAATGGATTATTAACCTAACAAATAAATTTATCCCACCCGAAATTTATCGATGTTTGAGTCTAGGAAACAAATTTTCAACAAAAAAAACTATTGAAACAAACTATGAAAATATTATTACTAATATTGAATGTGCAATAAAAATAAAACCCGCAAAAGAAAAAACCGAAATTCGTAACAAAATCTGCAATATTCTCACCAACCACCGAAACTTAAATAACAATTTCAACATCAAAAACCACACTAACCGAGACAATGACTTCCGAATAATAAAAGAAACAAAAAAATTCTTAGAAAATAATAAAGATATCTATGTGTTACGAGCAGATAAATGTAAAACGACGGTCCTAATGCTTAAAGAAACATACCTAAATAAAATGAAAGAAATCTTAAAGATAATACCACTTATACGACTAAAAAACTCGATCCCACTCTACAACTACAGACCACAATTAACAGTCTACTAAACCAGTGGCACAAAAAAAACTATATAACACAACAAACAAAAAATAACTTGATATGTCATAACGGCCATGCTCCATATATTTACGGACTACCCAAAATCCATAAAATTAATACCCCGCTCAGACCAATTGTAAATACAAAAAACGCGCCTACGTATAAATTAGCAAAATTCCTAAATGAAATAATTAAAAAGATTGTTGGCCTAACAGAATATCATGTAAAAGACAGTTGGGAATTCCAAAAATTTATTATTAAACAAATAGTACCCATAAATTATATTATTGTGTCTCTCGACGTGCAGTCTTTATTTACAAACATCCCCACAGACTTAGCAATTAATATAATTAAAATAAATGGAACGTATTAGCTCCACTAACAACAATTCCAATGAATGAATTTATACAAGCCGTTAATATTTGTCTAAACGAATCTTATTTCAAATTTGATAAAGACATATACGCACAAATTTTTGGAACTGCAATGGGATCTCCCATTTCATCCACTATTGCAAATTTAATATTAGAAGAACTGGAACACTATGCAATAAACCACCTAAAATACAAACCAGCATTTTATAAAAGATATGTTGATGACTGTATAATCTGCATACCCGATGATAAAGTTGACGAAACATTGAAAACCTTTAACAGTTTTCATAAACGTCTACAATTCACCTATGAAAAAGAAGTGAACAAAACCATCCCGTTCCTAGATACACTCATCACTCACAACGAAGGTAAAATTTCAACAGACTGGTACCGAAAAGATACATGGAGTGGTAGATATTTAAATTTTAATTCAAATGTGCCAAAACAATACAAAATAAACGTTGTGGAAAACCTAACTGATAGAGCAATAAAATTAACACATAATAAACACAGAAAGAGAAACATAAAACTCATTAAAACTACGCTTAAAAATAACGATTATCCTGAATCTTTTTATAAACCAATTATTAAAGAAAAAATCCACAAAATCTATAACAACAAAACTAATAATAAAAACCAACTAATGGAACACAAGATAGCAATCACGTATACCCCAGGACTTTCTGAAAAAAAAAAAGTGCCTACATAAATACAACATTAAAATTGTACACAAACCCAACAATGCATTAAGTTATATGTTTACTAAGCTTCAGCCACCAATAGAACATAAAAATAGGACCCACACAATATATAAAATTAATTGTACTGAATGCCCTGGCGTATACATTGGAAATACAAAACAATATATTCACAAGCGAATTTATGAACATAAATACACAATAAAAACGAACAATAAAAAAAGCACAGCACTTGCAACACACGCAATAGATAACCTCCACCAATTTGATTTTAATAATGTTAATATTTTAGGAACAGAGCAGAATGATAATAAAAGAAACATAATAGAAACTATACACATACACAAACACACAAATGCCATCAATTCAAAACCGATCAAGACGACTTCATCAATATTTACCACAACCTTATTGCTTAAATATCCAAATATCACAATTAATGCTAGAATGATTGTAAATATACATGTTATATGTATGTTATCTAACCTTCATGGTCACTCCCACTTTACACTGTGATCACACTTACTATACTAGTTTCAAGCAATTTATTTATTACCTTGTTAATAGTCTACACTTGAGAACATTTGACCTATGGTCAAAATATTTAAACAAGTATGTATAATACCATACTAAAATTTATTATAATACTCATTTCAAAAAAGAAGTTTTGGTTTGTATAAATGTTTTATTAGTATTTTTAATTAACTTATTTTGTACATTACAGACAATTTTAATTGAAAATGGTCGCTGACCGAAACGCGTCTTAACAAAGAAACTGATGTAATTTATACCATATTTTTATTAACTATTTTATTATACTGACAAAAGATATTGTACCTATAAATTACATATTATTTTGATGACCAAAGTCCAGGAACTGCTGATTATTATTATATATATATATATATATATATATATATATATATTACTCAAATTTAGACCAGGGTAGAAAATTAATTTACGACATCAAATAATTTTAATCACCGTGTATAAGGAAGCTTTGGGAAAAAGTACGCGTAATTAAAGGCCTACTGTGAAGATTTAAATCATTCAATTAGAATGTAGGGTTTGTATAGAATTTTATTAGATAATACGTTATTAAAACCGTGGAGCATAAAAATTTATTCGTTTCATTAAAAATAAGGGATTTAAATTATTCACTAGACGCTTTCTATAAAAAGAAACAAATAGAAATTACGTGCGAAATTTATATTAATTAATTCAATTTTAAGTAACGTGTATTAAACAAAGTGTACAAATAATAATTAATATTTAATTGGTATTCGCTAAAAATTAAAGGGTAGAAGTCAATGCCATTCATTATTATTTTAATTAGAGTTAATTGAACCATTAGTAATACATAATATGCATAAAAGCTTTTAAAAACCCAATAATACCAAATATGAGAGGCGTTGCTAGCATACAAATCTATCAAGAAGGTTAAAATACGTAGAATATCCAAATCGTAGAAGTATTACGATTGAACACCTGCAAACTTTTAAATGTCAAAGTTCTAATAAATTTGAATAGATAAACATGCAGCTTCTACGTATATTGGAAACGGTCGGATGCTTTAGCACGAAATACAAAACAGCGTTTATTTAAAAGTCACGTCGCGAGTCCACGTGTAGTTTAGACAGCCGATAGTAAAGAATATCGATTTGTACCACTCAGACCAAGGTAGAAAGGGATGGATAAACGCGTAAAACAGAGACACTGATAATAAAGGCGTGATTTGTGAAGCTTCACTGGGTTAGCGATTGGTTGAAATAAGTTGCAGATATGAGAGGTAAAAACAACAATTTCTATATAAAATTTAATTAGTTGTTCTCGGACGTGGCGAGCCGTGTGGAAATTTCATAGGTTTTCAACTTGTACGTGTGCAAATTTTGTGAAATCACTGTACCGGACTGCCGAAAAGGAACATAGAATGGGAAATTCTGGAAAATGTCCGTTGAGGGACAAATCCGACGTGCAGGCGCGCTATTATATAAACCCGTGTTTATAGGAGTTTCGCTCTCTTAGATTTTCGATTTTATTCAATACTTTAAACAGTTTGGCCCTTACATTTTCGATTTTTATTGAATACTTTAAAACAGTTTGCTCTTTATTTTTTGATGTTATACGATACGGCAAGCAGAATACGTGCTACGATACAAGTTAGTATGCATTAGTGCACTTAGAAAAGATAGATAAGGTAATAAAGTCTAGTTATATTTGCGGGTATTACTGTACCAATTATCTAAAGTAGTAGCGATAAATAAATACATTGAAGTATGCCGCTTTGTATAGCATGAACGAATTATGGATTGATTTGCTAATTTTCGGGAGTGAGTATTTGTAAACGTGATTGGATCCACAAAACAAGATTTAGATATACATAGATGAGTTCCTGAAAAGCCCTGAAACTATTTTAGATGAATGGTGGTGTAGAAAAATTTTAAAAGCGGTCAGAATCTGAGGACGTAAACATAACCCAGTTGGAATGGTGAAATTAGCAAGGACGATGTACATTGAAGCCACGAGTGCAGTAACCTTCAGGTAAATTATACAATTTTGTTCGAGCTTAGATGTTTTGTGTGTTGAATATCTTTATAATTTGTTTGATAAAAAAATGAATAGTAGTGAATTTGTATAAACAACAAATTTTTAATTTTAAGGTAAAATTTTCTTGTTTAAGTAGAAAGGAGTATTTAGCAGTTTATGTTTTGATTATGATGAAAATTTGGGTCTGTCTTTGAGCTCAATTAGACTAACCTGTTTAATTAACGTAAAGGGGTGGGAGATGCTCCCTTTTATTCAGACTTAGGTCTGCACAAATTGTTAACGACATTAGTATGCATCCAACAAGGACTTTAATTCTGGATGCAAATTAAAATGATGACAAATTTAAACTTGAAATTTTATGATACTGAAATTTATGCTGAAATTTAATTTTGAAATTTTAATGTATTATGAATATTGATGTAAATAGAGTTAACGTTGATGTTTGTGGTAGGAATGTGTTTGTTTTTTTTATGAATGAGGATGAAAGTTTTAACTAGGTGAGCAGCCGAGGCGGAAAGAGTAAAGAGGCGAGTATAAGAAGAGAGTCAACAGGGCGAGAATCACAGCAAATCTTGGTGCCCAATTCGAGAGGCTCGATTATTTTTTTTTTTACTCTGGTGAGGTTTTTTGCAGGTTTCACAGCATTTTATGATGGCCCAACGCGAGGGCTCGATTTGAAAACCTTAGTTCCCGAATTTTGAAGTTTCACAGCAATATATATATATATATATATATATATATATATATATATATATATATATATATATATATATATATATATTTCTATAGAACAAGATTTGTAAGTGCTCACGGTTGGAAATTATAAATTCCTTACTACTTTTTCTCCTGAACCTTTTTTGAAAATTAAACCACTCGTGGTTGAAAATCGTTTTTATTTACCTTGGGTCATGAATCAAAACGTAAATAAAGATGATTTTAACAACTGCTTCCAAAAGCAATTCACTATGCAATTATTTTGATTGCATAGGAATAAATGCTATTGCAATTTTGCATTATTCTGAAACTTGCTTATTAATCATGTTTTATAACATTTTGTATACACTTTTTTGTATACATAAGAATAAAATCTTTTACAGTTGTTTTGCTCACGTCAGAACATATTTATGTATAAATAGTCAATAAATCTCAACAGATATTAGTTATAAAGTAAGTAAAGTAAGTAAGTTAACTGTGTAGTGTTACACTTGAAGGTAAATATAAACAATCATGATCTGCTTAAAGGAGGGTGTTCAACGTTTGTTCCCGTTCCAGACTTTATAGCTATCCACATTTTGATTCAGTATTACGCTACAATTCCATTCAGTTTCCAATTGCATTAAAAGACAGAATTTTAATTCTAAATATTTAATGTATTTTGATGTTAATAATTTATATGGGGCTGCAATGTCTGAATATTTTCCATATGGAGAATTTGAATTTTTAGATGGCACCAGTCCAGATATAGTACGTTTTGACATACTTAATATTCCCGATGAATATGATGTTGGATATATTTTTGAATGCGATTTACATGAAATTCACAGTGACTTACCTTTCGCGCCTGAACATATGTTGATATTGTAAAAAACAAAATAATAAATAGACTGTGATTGCTAAATGATTTATTGTTTTTATTTTCATAATTTGCAAAGGTGCAGTAATAAAGTAATTATAATACTCTCATGCTGTTTGAGAGCGGATTGTATTTGACTATCTTATCGTGAAGTATAAGGCAATGACAAGATGTATTTGGCAAAACGTTTCTGCTAGTTTTAAATTCTAATCTAATATCGACAGTACCAGATTTTAACGCTTCGTTTTGTCTAGAACAATCCATGACTACTAATGGCGCAATACTTCGTAAATCTTTAGGATTAAAAAGTGGTTCATTTTTCTTTTCGTATTATGATTGTTGAAATTGGGCATACATCTCATATAACAACGCATTCTGTTTATTTTGGAATTCAAATTTAAGTTATCGTACGGGAAAATTTCTGAATTTAAATAGAGTTTCATGTTGGTTAAATAGCAATGATCAAAACGACTGTAGTTGCTCATGTATTTATTTCTTCGGTTGGTTTGGAAACCAACAATCACAAATCTTGGTTTTTCTAATTGTGTTGTTGTGTTAATGTTCCATGTATGACGTTGCGTTTCTTGTAGAAGTTGATATTTATGCAACTCCCATCCTCTAAACGGAATATGCAAATCCTGAATTTGAGCAACGCATTCTATTAAATTAATTTGTTGATCATCATCAACGACTACATGTGGCATTTTCCATAAAACTTTGTTTAAAACAACTTTTATTTCTTCATCAGGTGTAGGATTAATTATAGCATTAGTATCAAAACTAGACCGTAGTAAAACTAACTTATGGCGGAGGTTTAAAATAAATTTTTTAAAATTTTCGTATAATCCAAAAACCATTGAAAGGTTTATTGCAACGTTAAAATTTCCATTGGCATCAACTATTTGCGAATCATCCATAGGAAACCACCCATCGTTTTATAAATGTTTACTTTGATTGCTATTATATGAAACATATCTCTTCATGATAGACGTTAATCCAGGGTTCCGAACGCGATCTACAACGACACCGCCAATTTCATATCTAATTTCATCAAAAAGCAGCGAAACCCCATTATTTACAAACTTTGCTGTCTGAGACGGTGTTCCATCTGTTTTAATTAATTTGCCTTCTATGTACAGCATACTCTTCGATGGTAAGGTGTAAACATCTTGTTGTTGTATAGGGATTCGAATTTTATCTTTATTGTTTAAAGATGAGTTAGCATAAGGATGATGAGTATGTTTTTCAATATTAACAATCGCATTGTCGAAGTAAACTTTTTCACGCACGTTCAGTATTTCACTATTCATTCTAATTTTTAATTAAATAAATGCAGTCCTAACGATTGTAGAAACTGCCGGTTTTGTGTTGTTAGCGGTCTTGAAACAATCAATCGAGTGTCGATTGCTTTGAAATTTCCAGCATTTATAGCAATTCTTGACATGTTGCGTGCATTATACTTAATACCCATGGCTATTGCAGATTTTTTAAGTGCAATCTTACAGTTAGCTGTTCTCCTCTGAAATTAACTAAATTTCCATCTTGATCTAACACTTTAACTATTATTTTATTTATTATACGTGACCTGATTGGTAGATATATAATCGTCGGTGGGCACTTGACAATTTTAAAACCTGCAGGTACTTGAGGAAATAATTCATGTATTACATGCGCTGGTTTACTATTGAAATAGGATCCACTTGGAGTATTACAGTCGATTAAAACTGCATTCACTTTACAAATGTAGATCGAGTAGTCTACTTGATGCGTGGCATATGCTAGCAATTTTCGTGGATTGAAACCGAGAAGAGAACCAATAGAATCCTACATTTAATACTACATTTAAGTGTATTATTGTCAGCTGTAATTTCTATATACACTGGCGTCTTTCTAGCGTTTCGTGAATGTTCTATACGACCACGCCACCTTTTATCGCCTAAAGCTTTTTGAAGATGTTTATTAATTTCTCTAATCTCATAAATACCTTCAGGTATTTCTAGGAGTTCTACGTTAGGTTCATAATAAAATTTATTATTTATTTCTTTTTCAACGTTTGGAATTGTGTTATAAGACTCAAAATTTGTTAATCCTATTACGTACTCCGAATTATTATACAAGTTTATAGGCGGATTAAAGTTGCTTGTCAAAACTGAAGTGTGTTTCTTTAGAGTAAAAGTGTACGACATGACAACTTCATACGCAGTTCTATGTACTGTTTAGAAATTGTAAGCATAAATGTCCGCAAAACACAGTACCGTACGATTGTTCTTGGTTAATGTCATAAAGAATTTTACATTTAGCCCCACTATTCAAATAACTTATCAACTCTGTTGGCGGTTTCCGTAGCGCTAATACCGTACTTTTTATGAGGTCCAATGCGTGCCTAAACCTTCTATTCCATCTAAATTAATTATATCACACTCTTTTAAATTCACTTTCTTGGGAAGATTGTTTCTCATGAACACTCCACGGAAATATGGTACTTCTAAATGCTTAACAAACTCTATTAATTCTACATTGCTTAGTGCTCAATTCGTTAAAATTAAGTTGCGTTCTTTTGAGGTTTTGCAGGGACTAATAAAAGACCAAAACCTTTTTAATAAGGTTTGATGTACATGCCGTTTTCGACTGCAATGTCCTCCATTGCCTTGTTATGGCGTTGTTTTTCCGCTAGTTGTCCCTAGCTATTTTAGTATCTGAAACTGCTTTTGCAACAGCAGCTGCACCTCCAGTAAGAGTACCAACGGCGCTTAGACCTACAAAAATTGGTATTAGTGGTAGAAAATCCCTTGTTTTAGGAATTGATATAATACGAGCTTATTTAATATGCTCCTTTTGTTTTGCTGTATTGGCGGCGTTAATTGCTATGTTGATTGCATCCATAATATTAGATCCTTTAGTCCTTTTTAAAGCTGTACGTGCTTGTTTGATAATACTTTTAATACCTAACGTACTTCTTATTTTACGTTTCTTTATCAGTTTTCCTATTTTATTGATATTTTTTTGTTCTCAGTGATGCGCAGGCACCCATACCAAGTTCTACTTTAGCTTTCATTGTGGTAGCTACTCCAAATGCTGCTGCTTTTTCACCTAAAGACGAGTCACCAGAATTTAGTCTTTCTGTAGCTAACTGAGCTAACTTCGAATCTGCTTGATGGCGTTTAGATAGATCCTTTTCTTTGGAGTATGCAATAGCGTGCTCTTTACAAGCTTCGTCTAACTTGTTTATTCCCTTGTCTCCCCGAGCTAACCGTTTGATTAATTTTGTACCCGGACCGCAAAATTTGTAATCCGGAATATGCGCTTCAAATGGTAAATTGTTAATTACAGTATTTAACAGTCCGTTCCCAGTAGTTTTAGAATTATTATAGGTAATCATTAGCGGACAACTGTCCTCTCAAGCTGTGCAGTAAATAAATAAAATATTGTGAATTAATGATTCTTTATATACTCGCCATTTCTTATATATATATATATATATATATATATATATATATATAATTCCACTTTTTTACAATCGAATTTAGTACTTGCAAACATGCGTGTTGTGAAACAATCAACATCTTTAACTATAAACAATAATGACATTGACGTGCAATCCTTAGCTAAAAAAAAACAGCGTTCTAAGCACTTACTACGGGATAATGCTAATCTTTAGTTTTATTTAAACAAGATGATTTAAACTTAAAACACATATATGACGATCACGTCAATACTGACAAGAAGTATGATAAATTCCGTGAAATATGTGCTGCTTGTTAGCAAGACAAATACGGTTTCTTAGTTGTAGACAAAGATAGTGATCCAGGTCAAGGAAGGTACCGAATAGGTTTTGATCACTTTATACATATTTAAACCTTGACAGACGCAAGTATCGTTAGTACCCAAGAATTTTTTTTTTATTACAATAAACTTTTTACGCAATGAACAAGGAGGCGATAAAACTTAAAAGAATTTTATTTAAGAAAAGAAACATTGTAAAAAACAAATTGCGCCAGTTAAAAGATAGTGAAGTCGTCCAAGTGGAATCAATCTTACCCATAACATCGCGATTAGAAACTATTGCTAATAAACTGGATGGGGAAAGTGTGGTAAAGAAAGAAAAATTTAAAGAAGATGAAGAAGAACTGCCTCATAGCAGTGTAGAAGAAATTAAACCTAAATTGCTAGAAAGGAACGTTGGCTATATTGATTCGCCGGTTATTGCTCAGCATATACCGAATATAAAAAATGATGCCATAGAGGAAGATGATGATGATGATGATGATGTTGATAATGAATACGAAGCAGAAGTTAATCGAAATGCTCAAGAAGCCCAGGAATATATACAAAGCTTTGCCGATTCACCTGGTATGACACATTATCTCGAACAGCTACATCCGCTATCTCGAGAATATATTTACAATATGTTTAAAGATGTTAAGAACAAATTTGATCATAAATATGGTATTAGGTTTAACCCTGATTCAAATGGTCTTATGATAGGCAATTCGAATTTCGCGTTGGATGATGAAAATGTTCTAATAAATGATTTGAAATATAAAGGTACTCCTGGATTATACGAACTACTGTTTCAAAAATATCCAGACCGCAAGATCTAAAGTCATACCTTGATATTGTGAAAAGAACAAATGCTAATAGAAAATATTATTCTGAAACAAAACAAATTCAGGGTAATAATTCATATAAATACAAAAATATAATATCTACATTGAACATACTTCCCCAAACACCCCGTATACCTATAACGTTACCCTATAGAAAGCGTCTTGGAGACGGTATGACAATGGAAGTATCAAATAACGCCATAGATTATTTATATTGGAATGATCCCAATGAACACACAGGTCACGGCAACGAAATAAATTCGATCATTGAAGAATTGCGCGAGGCGAAAGTGATTAGATGATATGACAATTGACAAATTTGAAAGGAATATGAAAACAAAAATGAAGGTTTTGAAACCTTCATTGAGTACAAGTTACATATGCTACATTACACGGTAGTAGCAACGTTTTACTCTAGTACATTCCTCGACGGTGGCAAGACATTCCTTATTTTCAACATTAAACATAAATATGAATTTCCTTATGAGGAAGCAGTCATTGAGAATATTAAAGGATACCCGCAAGGCATTGAAATTCTTATAAACGAAAAAAGTTATGTAATTGCACAGTTACAAGGATTTTTGCTTAAACGTATGGATGTAATCAGCTTTCGTGACAGCGGTGCTATCATAAACAATACCACAATGTTTCTTGATTTTATATTAAAAGTTCCTTTCAAAGCAAGTGGAGCCCTTGACATTCAAACATAGAAGTATTTATTAATTGTATTTAATAAATCCTGATTAGAAAAAAAAAGTATTATGATAGTTGCTCAATCAAAAGTGAAAGAGCATATAGTAAATGAACTTCATAAACCAGGAAGAATAAATTTCAAGAGACGCAAAGTGATAGTAAAAGGTTTAAATGACCTTCTTCAGACCGATTTGATTGAAATGCTACCATATTCGCAAACAAGCAAAGGATTTAAATACATTTTAGTAATTATTGATTGTTTCTCCAAATACGTATGGGCTGTATCACTTAAAAGTAAAACGGGTATTGATGTTACTGCTGCAATGAAAACAATTTTAAATAAATTTAAAAATCCACCAAGAAATTTGCAGTCTGATTTTGGTAAAGAATATTATAACAAACACTTTCAATCCTTAATGCAGACATATGGCATAAACCATTATAGTGTTTTTTCTACAAAGAAAGCATGCATTGTTGAACGTGTAATTAGAACTTTAAAGGGAAAAATGTGGCGCTTGTTTAACCTGAACGGTTCTTACAATTGGATAAAAAATTTAAGCGATATTGTGAAACAATACAACAATACAGTTCACAGTACTATCGGAGTCAAACCTGTAAACGTTGATAAATCAAATGAAAAAACTATTCTTAAATCATCATTTACCCACATCAAACTTGCAACCAAAATACCAAAATATTCAATTAAAGACAGTGTGAGGATTAGTAAACACAGGGAAGCATTTACGAAAGGTTACACGCCAAACTGGTCAAATGAAATTTTTAAGATTAAAAAGGTAAACGTAACCAATCCGACAACATACATATTAGAAGATCAAGACGAGAAAGAAATCAAAAGTGCATTTTATGAAATGGAGTTGCAAAAGGTTAAACATCCAGGAATTTACCTGGTAGAAAAAGTCTTAAGAAAGAGTGGAAATGAAGTCTTTGTAAAATGTTTAGGCTTCCATAACGTACACAATAGCTGGATCGATAAAAATAATGTTTGCTAGAAGTTGTTATAATAATAATAATAGTTAATAAGGCTAACATTGTAAAATTATATTAAAATAAATAATACAGACACAATCTTTCTATTGTTTTTTATTATTATCAAACCATTCTTTTAATAACAAGGTATTTTGTTTTGCACATTGCAGATTATTATTGCTGTGTCTATAACAATGGATGTTACATAGTAAACGATTGTTGATTTTTAACTCCGATAGCTTAGGACAACCTAGTGCAAGCATATCAGTTAAAACGTTTTGCATTAGATAGGTTTCCATCAATTTCTTCTTTTCTAGACCCTTCACAAATACTTCTTCACCGGGTCGGATAATTTGCTTCAAATAAAGCGCTATATATGATGACACCATTCCAGCCGTTGAAGATTCATCCCAAGAAAGACCATGAATATTCCTTGTCACCCAGTCGTTATGTTTTATATGATCTTGGCTCAAACAACTAGACTGTATTGGCAGTTTAAAAATTTGATGCCAAACATCACCTAACAAGTCCAAAACCGCAATTTCTTTGCACACAAACTCGTTTTTCTTGTATTTATATCCCTGAATATCAATTATATACATGTTTGTATATGTAGGTATGTAAATATATGGAGTAAACTTCGACTTAAATTAATATTAAAAGCAATCTCTTTATATAGCAGATTACCACCATCTACGTACTTTGCCAACCTACTTTTCAACCTATCACAAGAGTGAACACACATTTTGAATTGAAACCGGCCCATGTGTATTTGCAGCCTCTAAACAAAAGTAAAAAGCAAATCAGAATCCACTTTAATTAAACACAATTGACTTGAATGCGATATTTTGCGTCTGACCTACTTTACAACTTCTCGCTAGAAAACCGAATTCAAAACAGCTCCACATTTTCTCTGCGCATTTTTTAACGTAGCATACGTGTGTTTTGAAGTCACACACGTATGTTCCATTGAAAGTAATATAAAGCCGGTCTGACTTCAAAACGTGTCCACACGTATTTTACATTGAAAGTATATAAGGCCGGTCTGGATTAAAAACGGTGCACGTGTATGTTACATGGAAAAAACTTACGCGTACACCGTTTTGAAGTCAGACCTGCCTTACATCACTACTGTTACCTGGAGTCACCTTTGTTCCACGTCACCGCTGAAGATGGTTACCAGAAACCCTCGTCGTTGTGTCCATCTACTACGATGAGGCCAGGATCCACAGATCCCCACCATCCAAATCTCCGCTACCACTACTGTTCTTCTCCCCAGATATTAGCTTTGTCCCAAACGTAACATTCCATACCAAATATTTCAAGCATACAAATTACGCTTTCAGCTTTGTTTACCCCAAATATCATTTCTTCATTTAATAGCTTTGTTGTAGTAACGTCACCTTTCATCTAAACAATCACCAACTCGTGTAATTTCACTTTTATAACATGTGGTACGCTACTGCAGCTTTCATAATTTCTAAACAGGATGTTTTATGCAACTTTACCGAACACACAATAATTGATAACCGTAAGAGCATTTACTACTATTATGTTGTAGATCTAAACACGTATTCAGATCTAAATCGAAAGAAAAAAAGCTCTAATATCTTTGTTCGTGTATTTATATCATTTTCAAACCCCCCCAGTGGAACCTGTTTCACTTGAAAAGCTTATTTTCCAAGCTGCTTCTTAAAATTTTGAGCGTAACGAACACTGACTTCTCAAAAATCCCACTTTCGTCGTGCAGTTAAATAGAATTTTGTTTACTACCGTAACGGACGCGCTCTTCTAGAAAACTCTGGCCATCAACCAATGATATAATTTTTCCTCGTCACAGCGTTCCACCTATCCGCTATCTATTCCCGTTCCACGCATTTTTGTTGTCTTCTTTAGAACCCCTCTTAAGTTACATAAAATCGATATTGTATCTGGCCTTCACAATTACCCGTGTATCTCGTACGTGAGTTATATCCAACGCTTTATTTATACGTTTCTCTGTCTGTTTTATATTATCGATCGTTTATTCTACTCATTTTTCAAGGCATTTGATATTTAAAGCAGTTCACAAATCGACCGTTGCAAACAAACTTCTATAGAATTTTGTACTAACGTTTATTTAAGTTCCCTGAACGTGATATTCAATGAGCAGGTGTATTTTGAAACAACCGATCGTTTAAAATAACAATTCTCGGTTTCTTCCCTTCTTAGTATTTGTATAAACGAACGTTGGCTTTTAAAATGAGCATTTGCGTTTTAAAATTATTGATTTTCTATGCATGCAAGCTCCCTATTTGCTTCCATGCGTTTGATTAAATTATTATAATTTTTTATGCGTATCCTTGAGCTTTTATGTACTCTCAAGCTTTCTTCTTTTAAGTAATTTTAACATTCCAATTTAAATATAAAAAAATACCTTAATACCTGTCCGTTTTTACTATATATATATATATATATATATATATATATATTTGACGTAATAAGGGGTCACGAGAGGTCATTGAAACCCAACTTCTACAAATAAATCCCACCGAGATATAAAAGAATCAGGAAGAAATAGAAATTTCCGTAAAGTCATGGTTATACCCTGTATAATACAAGCGAACTTTTATTCATTAAAGTGTCATGCAAAAACGGAAGTTCCGCGTGTATAAATAATCACTCTGTATGATATTAGCGTCATGATCATCATTATGTTTTCAGTCCTGGAACTGGTTAGACGCGTACCTTCATTATTTTTTATTCTGAACTAACTTGCACATTTCCCTGAAATTTGCACAGTTTGCATCTATCACTATCTGATCTAGGTCTACATCTACCTCCTATTTCCTATCCCTGCTTGTAATATATCCCATACTATTCCCCAAAAATGCCTTAGAACGTATTCTGCCCTTCTATTTCTCCTATATTTTTTTTTATTTTCCACAGATATCCTTATTTCCCTATTTCTATAACCTATTTGTTATTAACTTTGTCTGTCCTCATACATCTGAAGCACAACATTCCAAAAGGCTGCTACAGTTCTTCTGTCTGCATTTCCTACTGCCCGTATTTCATAGACATACCGTGCTGTGCTCCACACATATGCTTTCAACAATTTTCTTCTTGTTTCTATGTTTGTTGTCTTTGATCATATGCGCTGTTCTTTCTTGTTAGATGCAGTTCGGTCCCCTTCTATTGTTTTACAATTATATACCCTATTTCTCTGACATTCAGTGGTTGTGAAGCGGGTTAAGTAGCCTGAGACTGCCAAGTTCCCCCAGTACTTGAAGATTTGCCAATTTAATATTTTTTTCAATATATCTTTTTGCTCAGTAAACATTAGCGTATTGTAAATAAATAGCAAATAATGTTAGCTGTATATGTTAAATGATACCTTAAGAACGCATTCAATGCGAACGCAAATCGATTATTTTAAGATTAATACAAAGCCATTTATTTTCACTTATTAATTATCGATACATTTTCGATAAAAATGTTTTTTATTTGCTGTAAATAGCATAAAATAGTGCTAGCTTTACGCATTTAGCATAAAAACTACAATCAATGTTGTATTTAAAACCCTAATTTTATTCTCAAAACACGTTTTATCGTGATAGCAAATATTTGCTTTAAAAAGGCAACTAATTTGCATTATAAATCCATTAAAGTTTAAATTAATGACCATATGTATTACCTAAATTCGATTTAAACAAAACGTTTTCGTATTTTTGAGAGGAATTGAGAAACGTACGTCAATTTGTATGAATTTATTAACAAATAAACGTCTATTCCAAGAAGCGGCTCGAACATTGAAAAAATCCATAAAATCAATAAAGTAACCGATAAAAATTGCTTATGTTTCGCATTAGTATGCGACGCCACAATAACCGTATATGTGTTAGAGTAGGACGAACCGTGCACATCACTAATAAATGGAACAAAATTACTAGGTAATAAAATGCTTCTATTTTGAACGTTAATGAAGATTTCCTAGAATATTACGTAAGATAAATGTGTATTATTGGGAATAAAATCCCGCAAAAATTGCTACATTCTAGAAATAAATAATTTTGTATATATAAGGAAGCGTTAATTAAATAAATTCATTTATAAATTCAATCGTGAAATGTTCATTTAAGCCGAGAGCTGTTTCTTTGCGAAGATGATATTTAAAATATGTAGTAAGCATACCTTAATTTAATAATTATGATGTTACAGTGAATAAAAAAATGATGTTTTTAAACGCAACCTGCATAAAGATAGAAATTATTAGATGTAATTATAAACAATGAAGAGGGAGAATTTTCAATATAGTGCTATTTTTATTAAATAATTGAGAGGAAGATTTAAGCGAATATGTACTTTGCTAAGTGCTGTTTGAAATGAAGATTTTAAATATGAAAATCTTGTAAGCTGATTTGGACGTCAATTTAAAATAAGAAAATATTTAATTACAAATTGAAAAAAAAGTTTCGTGGATTTTGCAAGTATATATTTTTTTAATAATATTGTTTTTAACTAATATTGGAGCATTTGTCATTTAATTTAAGTCTAAAATAGAATAGGTCTGAATTATATAATAATTTTATTTTTGTAAGGATCTTCACCAGGAAAGTTTGTGTTTACAGTTCGAAACACTCTGACTTTTTAATAGATTATCTGTCAAGAATTTTTATGGTCAAAACAAACCTTACAAGCGCGAGACTCATAACCAGGTAAACCATCCATAAGAGAAGAAATTTAGTTCTGTAAATTTAAAATAAGGTACAATATGTCTGTTGTTAAGATAACATGTTTATTAATGTGCTCTATCATTTTGTGATTTTGATTGTGTAGTTAGAGTTTTTAATTAGTGAAAAGAGTACTAAACTGTATTGAAGTTTCTACTCTTCCTGGTGCACTGTTGGCAGACCAGTTCAAAGCTTACACCACTGATACATTACTGTTTCCATAAGTTTAGCAGTTCATTATATTACAAAGATTTGCACTTCTGGTTCTTATTTCTTGTTTCTTTATCAATTGACTGAAGGTTATATTTACATTTTATTATTTATCATTATCAAAACAAACAAACAACACTTGGCTTCTTGCAGTGCTTGTTATCTTATTTGCAATTAACTTTACATCATTTAATTACAAGTTCTGCATATTTCATAAACTCTGATTTATGAGTTTTAACATGACTGAAAATTACTTATGCATTGATCCTACCATTTCTTCGGGTTTTATATGTTGTCCTAAGAAGATTTTTAATAACTTTGTCTGCATTCACTGCCATAATGTTTACCATAAGAGCTGCTTGGATAGAGTCAAGAATAAAAAGTTATTAAATGATAACCTTCTACTCTGCGAAAACTGCAACACATCGTCAACAAGCTTTGCTGCTGTTTCTAATACTACTAATGATGTTCCTTCCTCATTTCACCGACTTACAGAGGAAAAAATCAACCGATACACCGTTTAGCAAAATTAAATCAAGAACGCAACTCGTTCATTCAGGATGCTGTGGCAAAAGAAACCTGCCTCAAACAACAATTACAGGATGCCGAACTCAAGATTGTAACGCTTCAATCTTTAGTTGATAAGTTAAATTCTAAATTATCTCTTACTTCAATCACGTCAACAGATACCCATATCGCTGTCACTGGTACCAGTACATGCGCTGGATCAAATATTCAAACTAACTCAGCTACAAAATTTTTCTACCCTAACTTAAGTAGCGATTCTAATAAATCTGTTTCTAATAAGTGGTTCTCAATAATGTTTGGTTATTCGCCCATTTATACTAAAAGTTCTACTGTCGTAAATTCTACACTGGCTTTGTACATTTCTCCACAATTACCTACTTCCATATCTTCTAAACCACAAATTTTGCTTTTAGGTGACAGTCAAGGCCGTAATTGTAGTCAGTTACATCATAATCTGCTTAATAAGATGCATTTTGATATTTCTGCCTTCTTTAAACCTAATTTGAACAAGTCGCTGACATTGACCAATGATCTAAAGGTTTCTCAGTTAAAGACTTTATTGTTATTTTTGCTGACTCTAATGATGCCCTAAGAGGTAGCATCTTAAACAGGAAATTTCTTAGTATCTTATGCAACCGCTTGGTCCATACAAATGTTATTTTTATTTTCCCTTTCTATTGGCATAATAATTTTGATTTCAATAACATTATCTTCAAAATCTATCGTTATATTCCATCTTCAAGTCTTGTGCATCCTTTATTGATTCCTTGGATATCTTGACCGACCCTAACTATTCCAAACACAATTTTCACATCAATAACTCAGGTAAATCACTACTTTTCCATAAGGTTAGTTCTCTGGTCTGCTCAATTCTTTTTACTAAGTACAAATACAGTATTCAAACTAAACCGATACTCCCATTATTAACCTCTAAGATTATCAAGACTTCGCCTATTATGTCCGCACCAACAAAAAATACTGACTCGGTTCACAAAAATACTTCGACAGGTGTCATTCAGGACCCACGTTTCTTTCGTTCCTAGTAAAATAAATAGCAAACATCTTTGTAACATATACTATCAAAATGTTCGTGGTCTTAGTACTAAGTTAGATACTCTTTATCTTACCGCCAATCTACTCGATGACGATATTTTAATTCTGACTGAAACGTGGCTTAACGAGAATATATGTTTTGCTGAGATTTTCAATGAATGCTTCAATTCCTATAGAAAAGACCATGATTTTCATAGTTGTAACCGCATCAGAGGTGGCGGTGTACTAATCTCCTGTAATAGTAAACTTACATCCTCACTCTTTGATCTTGGAACTGTTTTTTTTGGACATCCGGCTGTAGATATCTTATCTCTTTACCCTATTCAATCGCTGCTATGTAATTATTTGTCTTTACTACCGCCATTTATTTCTTCCTTCCTCAGTACTGTGCTTGAATACCTTGATGACTTTATTAGTAAAATACCCTACAATATTATTCCTATAGGTGATTTCAACGTGCCCGATTACATCAGTAGTGGTAATTCGACTGCATCAAAAAATGCAAAACTAATGCATGACCTTCAATCTTTTCATGACTTTGATCAAATAAATTCTATTCCTAACCATAGAGGCGTCTTGCTTGATCTTTCATTCGTGCGCCTTCTCTCAACTAACCTATCTGCCAACACTGTCAGATCCAATACGTCCTTAGTGCCTGAAGACCCTCGCCATCCAGCGTTGATCTTATTGTTATCTTTATGTACCACTCACCCTACTCCTTGTTATTTACTCAATAAACCACGCTCTTCCAAATTTAATTTTAAAAAGCTAACTTTCGTGTTATGTATGATCTTACTCTGAAATCCTCTTGGCAAAACATTCTCTCTAGTAATGATCCTCAATTAGCTACGGACTTGTTTGTAAATAACTTATTTTGTATTTTTTCGACTACCGTCCCTAAGACAAAAGGTTACAAATCATCTTATTCAATATGGTACACTAAAGAAATTATTATTGGTCTTAAAAAGAAAAATTTATATCATTCTCTGGCTCGTAATCATAAGTATAGCCTCTATTCTCAAATTTTCGATCACAAATTCAAGGAACTTCGTGCTAAGCTGAAGTTCCCGATCAAAAAAGCTTATAAAGAATATATTAATAGTACCCAGGCTGCTCTAAAAACGGTTCTCAAGCAATTCTGGAATTTTCTTAAAAACAAACAAAACTTTTCTTACCCTAATGCATTTAAATATAATGTATGTGAAAAATCTGATTCAAAAAACATTGCTATGGCTTTTGCATCGTTCTTCGCTTTATGTTGCACCTCCTCACCGTGCACTCCTCAAGACGTTACAGGCTTTCAAAATGTTAGCTACTCTGTAGATATTCCTACAATTACTGAATTAGCTGTAATACAAGCCATCAAAAAATTACCAACTTCATTTTTTTAATTTGTGTTTAACTAAATCCATTTTTCCTGATATCTGGAAATCATCTCGTGTGCAACCAATTTTCAAAAATGGCGATAAATACATTATTCAAAGCTATCGTTCAATTTCTATTATTTCTAACGTCTGCAAAGTCTTTGAGATAATTATTTTTGAATCACTATTTCTTCAAGTTTTACAACTTTTGTCCGAATACCAACATGGTTTTATAAAGCGACGATCTATAGTAACTAACCTTTGTTTTGTTACACAGTTCATATCGGAATGTTTGAATGCTCGATCCCAGTGTGATGTTATCTATCTTGACTTTACTAAAGCTTTTGATATCCTTAATCACAACATCTTATTGCACAAACTACATCAGTTTAATTTCTCTGATAACTTGCTAACATTTTTTTAAGTCTTATTTGACAACCCGCTCATTATTCGTGAGTTTAATGGCAGACAGTCTAAACATCTTCCCCTAACCAGTGGAGTACCCCAGGGATCTGTACTTGGACCTGTTTTATTTCTACTATAAATAAATGACATCACTCAAATATTTTCTCTTTTTGCCGATGATTTAAAAATCTTTACCAAAATTAACTCTACTGCCGACTGTGAATCACTACAAACTGATATTACCCAATTACTCCGATGGTGTGATTCAAATAAATTATGTCTTAGTTTTGATAAATGCGTTGTTTTGTCCTATAGTAATAATGCTACCTCAATACTCACCACACCAGTTCAATCTCTCCTGTATCTACTATTAATGACTTGGGTATTACATTTCATGAAACTCTCTCTTTTAATTGTCATATAAATAACATTGTCAAGCGCTCTTTACGGACTCTCGGTTTCCTAATGCGTAGTACATCACTATTTACTGATCTGGATTGTCTCAAAACCCTATACTTATCTTTAATTCACAGCACTCTTGAATATGGTTCTCAGATCTGGACACCTTTTTATAACAATAGCAGCACTAGAATCGAGAAAATTCAACGTAAATTCCTAAAATTCTTATACCATAAAAAACATCAATTTTACCCACTCAATGGATATCCTTATTTAGACCTAATCACTGAATTTAATGTTCCTCCCTTACATCAACGGAGGGTATTATTGGATATTATTCACTTTTACAAACTTTTAAATTATTTAATTGATGACCCTGTTAGCCTATCTGTTATTAACCTACTCGCACCATCGAGGCCCAGTAGAAACTGATCCATTTTTTACCCCAATTTTGCAGGAATTAACTCTTATAAAAACTCTCGTATTTGTAGAATGTCCAGCTTCTTCAATAAGTATTCTGCCGACTTAGATTTCTCACTTCCTCCCTCACATTTCCGACTAGCCATCTTAGGTGCTCTCTACTAAGATTATCACTGGTTTCCCATTTTTCTTTCTTCTGCTATGCTAATAATACTATTATCCGTTCCTCCTTGTTTTTATTTATATTGTATTTATATTGTTTTATTATTGTAATACTATATCTCTATAACTTAGTTAAAATGAAGTGTAAACTAAAATTCAAAAAATTGAGAAAGGTTAAAAGAGAGGGATGGGATCTAGGTAAGCTTAATGATAGTAGGGTAAAAGAGGAATATAAACTAGTATTAGATAATAAGAGCAAAGAGATAGCTGTAGGAGGGAGCGTAGAAAATAGATGGAAAGAAATAAAACTGACTATACATGATACAGCAACACAGACTATAGGTAAGAAAAAAATAGAAGCGAGAAAACCCTGGGTAACAAAGGAGATATTAGATTTAATAGAGAATAGAAGAAAGTTTAAACCTTTCAGAGAAGTGGATAGTGAAAATAAGCAAAAATATAATACAGTTAGAAATAAGATAGTACATGAGTGTAGAAAAGCTAGAAATAAATGGATGGAGGAGAATTGTAAGGGAATACAAGATGATTTGAGAGTAGGTAAGACAGACAGGGCTTACAGAGCAGTTAAAAGTTTTTGGGAAGATAGGAAAAATATAATGGTATTAGAGACGAGAATAATGAGCTTCTAATAAATAAAGTTGAGGTAGCTGATAGATGGAAAAGATATTTAGAAGATTTATATAAGGGAGACGATATGGATGAGTTAGAGAACGACCAAGAAGAGGATGTAGAAATAGGGTTCTCAATATTAAGAGAGGAATTTGATAGAGCTGTTCGGAATCTTAAATTAAATAAAGCGCCAGGGATAGACGATATTCCCGCAGAATTAATAAAATATGCAAGTCAGAAAACTTTAGACAGATTATATGAACTAATAAATGTAATATATGACACAGGTGAGGTTCCAATAGATTTCGAAAAAATATTATTATCCCAATCCCAAAAAGTCAGGAGCTGATAGGTGTGAGAATTTTAGAACAGTTAGTTTAACTTCTCATGCTTCCAAAATACTAGCAATAATAATTAAAAATAGAGTAGAAGCTTTGACTGAGAATTATTTAGGCGAAGACCAATATGGTTTTCGTAAAGACAGAGGACTAGAGAACCGATACTAATGATTAGGGTAATTATCGAAAAAGGTTACAAAAATAAAAGACTCATTTCGCTTTTGTAGATTTAGAAAAAGCATTTGATAGGGTTAATTGGATTGTTATGTTCAGGGTTTTGCAAAAAATAGGAATCTCTCATAGGGATAGAAAAATTATTTACAGTCTATATAAAAACCAAAGCGTAGTAATTAGATTTGATGAAATAGAAAAGGAAGCTAAGATTAGAAATGGTGTTAGACAGGGTTGTATACTGTCTCCTTGATTTTAATGTTTATATTGAGGAAGCTTTAAACTTAGCCAGAGAGAGAAAAGAGATAGGTATTAGTGTACAGGGACAGAAAATAAACATGTTACGTTTTGCAGATGATATAGCCATTATAGCAGAGTCTAGAAAAGAGTTAGGAGAGTTTTAAATATTTTAGATGAGATACTACGGAGTAACTATAGTATGAGAATTAACTCAGTAAAGACAAAGATAATGACAAGTGAGTTACAGCCTAGTTCTAAACCAAAATTAAAAATAGGTAATACCGAGTTAGAGGAGGTAGATGAATTTTGCTATTTAGGTAGTATAATTACAAAGGATGGACGTAGCAGAAGGGATATAGTAGCTAGAATAGCTCAAGCTAGAAAAATGTTTTTAAAAAAGAAAGACTTACTAATAGCTAATAGTATTAGTTTAGATAATAGAAAAGTTTCTTAAAGTCGTACGTATGGAGCGTTCTACTATACGGTAGTGAGGCTTGGACAATTAAAGAAGTAGATAAGAAAAAGATAGAAGCTTTTGAAACTTGGTGTTATAGGAGAATGTTAAAGATTAGTTGGACAGATAGAGTAACAAACGAGGAAGTTTATAGAAAGATAGGTGAGGATCCCTGTATGTGGAAACAATTGAAGGTCAGGAGAGATAGAATGATAGGGCACCAGTTAAGACATGAGGGACTATTTAGTAAAGTCTTAGATTATAGACTACCAAATAAAAATAGAGTAGGAAGGCCTAGACAAAGCTATATTAGTCAAATTATTAGAGATTTAGGTTGTGAAGGGTATGTAGACCTTTTTAGACTAGCTCAGAATAGAAAGGAATTTAGAGCTGCGTCAAACCGACTTTAAGTAAGCTCGAAAACAAAACAAAAAATAAAAATCAGTTAACTAAATGTCACCAGGACATAACTCACAATTAGTTAGCGGTCTGGCATGTTGGTAGCGATTCGTTGCTTAAGCCTTACCATAACATATAATTTAATAAACGTCACCATGACATAACTCACAATTAGGTAGCGGTCTGGCATGTGGGTAGCGTTTCGTTGCTTAAGCCTTACCATAACATATATTTTAACACTTTTCCTTTTTGAAGGTTATATTTCATTTCCTTATAAATGGTAAACATGTAAACATGTTAGAGTTCTTTAACAACCATCATGTTGCTAATATCTATGTAAAGTCAGATGGATAGGAAAAAGATAAAAGGATATAGGAAGACCTAGACCAAACTATATTAGTCAAATTATTAGAAATTGAGGTTGTGAAGGGTATGTAGAACTTTTTAGATTAGCACAGATTAGAAAAGAAGTTAGAGCTGCGTCAAACCGACCTTAAGTAAGGTCGAAAACAATATGATGATGATATATCTCTGTGACTCCATAATTGGATCTTGTTATCTGTGTGAGTCGTTATAATAAATAAATAAATAAATAAAACATTTTTATAATTAAGTAAATAAGTACTTCTTGGAAATTATTTGATGTTTGAAAGAAACGATGTTGTAAATGTTCTATATGCTTTTGTATGAAAGAAAATATTCCATACTGTATAAATGCTGTGATATTGCTATGTTTGTTTTTATTTTTGAAAACTTCACTTCAACATTTCCGTTGAGCTAGCCAGGCAAAGTTAGAAAGGAAGGTAAGTGAATAATTTCAAATTTTATAACTTGCTGTATCTGTATCACAGTATCTTTTTAGCGGCGCACCAAAGTGAGGCGTTGCCACAGCACTCTTTCAGCGGTGCCTCAACGTGCGGCCATTTTCATATCAATATATATATATATATATATATATTGCTGTGATAAGGGGTTGTTTAGGGGTGTATTGAGTAGCAAGGGTCGTGTAGTAACCATAAATTGCGATAGGAAGCAGAAAACTGTATTTATTTAGCAGAAAAATAAGTAGTTCATACATTATGTATTTAACACTTTGTATATAGACCGTTATTAATTTTAAATAATGCCAATGAGCATATCTCTCAACTATAGAACGCGTATTCAGAAGAAATGATCAAACATGTAATTAAACATACGTTGCGAAGTGTCTAATTAGTTATAAAACAAATACGACGATGAAAGATAAAACCTAACAAAGCTTTATGCAATTAGGCTGAAGTAATAAACATTTTTGATAAGAGAACGCAGTTTCAAACACGCATAGAACTACATAAACGTAAATAGCATTGAAGTTACATCAGTTATTTTGTTCAATTATCCAAGAGTCGATATCTAAACAAAACCACGTATGGTCAAGATAACGAATAATAAGGTATCAAATAAACACCATTACATGGAAAACCGAAGAAATTACAACAAAAACTACTTCGAAATGCAGGGAATATTAAAGACATGGTTGGTTGAGATATCTGCAAGAATGTTAAAAACTCAGCCCACATGTAAGTGGGAAGAGCCTATATTAACACAGAGCAATGATAAGACGAGTCAGTTCACAACTCATGCAGGGCGAAGCTGCGTCACTGTTAATCAGAAAGTCACGCGTATTTAAATATAATAAAATATCAAGTGTATGTTATAGTGACAATAAGTGCAACGATTACGAAGACTTCTTTTGCCGTTTAACGTGAGTAGAATTTAGGGTAATTTATTTAAACTAAATATTAATAATAATAGGGCTTTGAATCTGGAGAACATTTCTGAACACTTCGAATTTGTGGTACATTTCTGAATACTTTGTACCTGAGATATAACATTTCGAATTTGGCGTACATTTTTGAATACTTCGAAGCTGTGAATGTGTTGATGACAATAATTCAAATTTTGGTCAATATAGCACTTCGAATTGGTGGTACATTTTTGAATACTTCGAATCTATGATATAACATGTCGAATTGGTGGTACATTTTGAATGCTTCGAATCTGAGATATAATACTTGGAATGTGTGGTGTATTACTGAATAATTTAAGTTGCAATAATTCAAGTATGCGTCGACAAGAATGTCATCTGGGTCAATATAATATTGCAATAAAGTCAGCGTCGACTATTATATTTTGGTACAATTCTGGTTCAAGGCATATGAAATAAAGAGGCACGAAGTAATTTTTGGAAAACGAGGGGTGACTGTACTCAAACACTGGTTCAACGAAGGAGGACAACAAAGGGGTGTTGATCCACAACCCGAACAACCTGTAGCAAGTCGGATCTATTTAAGTTTAAGATATTTTTCTATTTAAGTTTCAATACTGAATTTATTCAATTTATATAAACTTGTGAGGAAGTCAACAACAAACATTGCATACGTTAAACTTACGTAATATATTATAAAGGGGTCTAGAACGTTCCAGGTTTCTTTGGTAAAAAAAAGGTAGTTTTTGGCGACTTTAGATTGAATTTAAAGCATATAAATTTCGGGGTAAATGATACATATGATATTGATTAATTGAAGAGTGTATTTTAATATTTTTCAAAAATTGTAAATAATATTTCTTTTCATTATATGAAATTAATTGACTTCGTTTTATCAATTCAAACAAATAGGTAATCATAAAGGGGTGAAGAGAAAAATTGATCATCGTAACGTTGTGCACTCTGTGTAGATTAAAAAGGCCTAACCGTGACTTAATATTAAAATTAGTAAGATTAAATTTGGTTTGAGAACACAGCGGTGGAGTTAAGTAAAAACGACATAACACCGAGTACGGCGTTATCATATCAATATATATATATATATATATATATATATATATATATATATATACAGTGTGTCCCAAAAAGTTTTATACAAATGGAGAAAAAATTTATCTTACATTTCACAAAAAAAAAATTCTTGATAAAAAGCTCTGCATGACTTGTAGATCCATAATCAAGTATACCATTTTTAAAACATTGATTGGAATACAGGGAAAATCAAATCATGATTTGGAGTGATAGTAAAATTGGAGAGCAAAATGTTCATTGAAATTTTAATTAAATAGCAATAAATTATGCCCACTTTGTAGATAAAAATTAAAAGATATTCAATAAACACTTGAGCAATTGTAAAATTAATGCGTAGTACGAAACATCGTAAGATCCCGTTTATAATAAGCGCCTGATTTTATGTTACTCATCCTTTTTACACACGCTCTTGATAGTGCTTTGGAATATCTAAGAACTGTCAACAAATGTCAATTGTTACATAAGTGTGTGTTTGCAATAATTAGAAATGCCAGTAAAATTAAGTATTAAAGATAAAATTGAAATTGTTCTCATTGTTGGAGAAAATTATAAAACATGTAGGGAGGCAGCAGAAATCTTTAGTAATCGACAACCCGATAAAATAATACATTTCACAATGGTCAGATATGTAATAAATAATTTCACGAGTTCTGGAAGTGTTGAAAATAAATTTAGAAAAAAACATCAGGCATGTGTTCGAAATGAAGAAATTGAAACTGCTGCGATGCTATCGGTCGTGGAAAATCCAAAATATTCACTTCGAAGAAGGTGCGATTTATTGAATGTAAGTAAAAATACAGTTGCACGAATTTTAAAGTCAAATAAATTTAAACCATACAAATCCCAATTTACCCATACTCTAAAAGGAGATACTGTACGAAGGTATGAATTTTGTGCTCGTAGGCAAGGAGAATTGGAAAATAACAGATTTAAGACACGACAAGTACTGTTCTTTGACGAAGCAACGTTTACGTCTAATGGTATAGTAAGTTCGCAAAATTGTCGATGGTGGCATTTACAAAAACAGAATTGTTGGACCATTCTTTTTTCGAAATAACATGAACGGAGAAAGATACCTACAACTTTTAAATAATCAGTTGTCAGACTTTCTTGATGAACTACCGCTAGATGAACGAGGAAAAATATGGTACCAACAGGATGGAACATCATATCTCTGTAAGAAAACTATTAGGGATTTTCTCGTCCACACTTTTAACGGTAAAGTGATTGGAAGGGAGATGGAGTTTCTTTGGCCACCAAGGTCGCCGAACATAACCCCTCTAGACTTCTTTTTGTGGGGCTACTTAAAAGAAAAAGTATACTTCCAGAGGCCATTTCAAGATGTTGATCATCTTGAAAAAATCATTAAAGATACATGTGAAGCTATAACTCCAGATGTGGTTAGAAATTTTATAAATGAATTTAATTAACGAACAATCATCTGTTTAAAAAGGAATGGTGGATACGTTGAAGTTCCGTAGCATTTAAGTTATTTTAAATGTTCTCAATAGAATTTATTAGTTGTGATTATTCATTGTTGATAAATTGGTAGGAGGTTATCAATTGTTTATCATGTCTTATTCCTTTATTCAATAAATAATCTAACTAATAATATCATGTAATTTTTTTCTGGGAAAATCACAAATCTACAAAGTGGGCTTAATTTAATGCTATTTAATAAAAATTTAAATGAACATTTGCTCTCCAATACAATTTGAGTGTATTTTACTATCACTCCAAATCATGCAGAGCTTTTTAGGAGGGAAGCAGTGCTGTATTTAAAAGAATGAGTAGCGGCTTTTGTTGTATCATATTAAGTATTTGAGTGTTCAAAGAACGCAAAATATTGTTTTAAATTTGTATGGTTTAGGAATCAACACAATACTACTTAAGTTCTATTATTAAAACAGGTATTCCTAACGGTAATTACTCCCTTTTGTGAGGGTTGTATTTTTTTCGAACCAGGCTTCTGCAACCCCAACCACGGCAATGCGCAGTTGTCTAATTAATATTAAATAAATGCGTGTTGTGCAGTGACAAATTGCGAATAACTTAGGATTTTGCTAAGACACGTCATCTATGCAAATGACAACTCAAATTATGTAGTAAAAAACTTATATTTAGAGGGTGCTGCATGTCGCCCCTTATAAAATTCCACCACAAGGCAATTGCCTCGTCGTCTCAATGGTAACGCCGACCCTTTATCGATTCAACGACTGGATTAAGCCTATCCCTAAAATATATATAAAGTCGTTTTGCTTTTGTCTTCTGCTCCACAGGAGTAAAATATACGCATTCAGTTTTCAGTTTTGAGAAGTGGTGAGCCTTATACATAAAAATTACCGAGACAAAATGAAAAGCTGGCTTATTTCTACTTTAAAAATTTCATTAGTACTGCGATTTAAGACTTTTTCACATTAACTATAATTAGGAACTTGTCAGGTTTGCTTAAAACTACACACACACTTGAAAGAAAATGTACAATTATAAAATATTTAGTTTCGTTTAATTGTTAATACAAAAATTAGCAATAAAATTAAGCTGTGCCTCAATCAGTTTAAGTCATCTTTTGCTTATGTGCTAAAAAACAATTATAATCCTCCAGTACATTTATCGACCGATATAAAATAAAAAGATTTGCAAATTCGAATTTCTGGAGATTGTGTATTGCGAGTTTCGAAGTATTCTGAAGCCAAAATTAAAAGTATATCACATTTTTCTTTTAAAAGCACGGGATTAAATTCATGTCTTAGGTGTACACAACCAAGTCTAAATCCAACTTTTGCATAATTTTAGGTTTTAAGGTTTGTAATTCGATAAAAGTTAGTCCGACCTGGTCTCATAAATTTGAATAATCCACACAACTCTTCATTAAATACATGTCTTAGGTCTTTATAGAGTAGTAAAGTATAGAAAACGATGTAGATGAGCAAAAATCTGGCTGGTTCAAGTCCTAAGAGGGCTAGAGCTTGGAAAAGGTTGCTGCAAGATTAAAATCAATCGCATGAGAAAATATTTATAATTAAGTTAGAAAATGTAGGTTATATATATATATATATATATATATATATATATATATATATATATATATTACTCAAATTTAGACCAGGGTAGAAAATTAATTAACGACATCAAACAATTTTAATCACCTTGTATAAAGAAACAAATAGAAATTACGTGCGAAATTTATATCAATTAATTCAATTTTTAAGTAACGGGTATTAAACAAAGTGTACAAATAATAATTAATATTTAATTAGTATTCGCTAATAATTAAAGGGTAGAAGTCAATGCCATTCATTATTATTTTAATTGGAGTTAATTGAACGATTATTAAGGTATAATATGCATAAAAGCTTTTAAAAACCCAATAATACCAAATATGAGACGCGTTGCTAGCATACAAATCTATCAAGAGGGTTAAAATACGTGGAATATCCAAATCGTAGAAGTATTACGATTGAACACCTGCGTATTTTTAAATATCACGTTTTGTTTAATTTGTTTGGATAAACATGAAAATTCTGCGTATATTGCAAACGGTCGGATAAACCGTAGCTTATATTAACGGGAAGGCTAGTTGAGGGGTTATTTAACTCAAGTAAGAATCCATGTGGATTTAAATAACCGATAGTAAAGAATATCGATTTTCACCACTAAGACCAGGTTAGAAAAAGACGGATAAAATGCGCAAAGCACAGACACGGATAATAAAAGGCGTGATTTGAGCAACGTCACTAGGTTTGCGATTGGTTGAAATAAGTTGCAGATATGAGAGGTGAAAACATAACAATTTCTATAGAAAATTAATTAGTTATTCGCAGACGCGTTGCGAGGCGTGTGAAAAATTCTTAGATTTTCAACTTGGACGTGTGCAAATTTTGTAGAATCGCGTGCCGAGCCGTTGAAAGGGAAACTAGAATGCGAAATTCTAAAAATTGTCCGTTGAGGGACAAATCCGACGTGCAAGCGGTCTATTATATAAACCCGTGCTAATATGAGTTTCGCTCTCTTAGATTTTCGATTTTATTCAATACTTTAAACAGTTTGGCTCTTAGATTTTTGATTTTATTGAATACTTTAAACAGTTTTCTCTTTATTTTTTGGTGTTATACGATACTGCAAGCAGAATACGTGCTACGATACAAGTTAGTATGCATTAGTGCACTTAGAAAAGATAGATAAGGTAATAAAGTCTAGTTATATTTGCGGGTATTACTGTACCAATTATCAAAATTAGTAGCGATAAATAAATACATTTAAGTATGCAGCTTTGTATAGCGTGAACGAATTATGAATTGCTTTGCTAATTTTCGGGAGTGAGTAATCAAGTGTTATTCGTAAACGTGATTGGATCCACAAAACAAGATTTAGATATACATAGATGAGTTCCTGAGAAGTCCTGAACCAATTTAGACGAATGGTGGTGTACAAAAATTTTAAAAGCGTTCAGAATCTGAAGCCGTAAACATAAACCTGCTGGAATGGTGGAATTAGCAAGTCCGATGTGCATTGAAGCCACGAGTGCAGTAACCTTCAGGTAAATTATACAATTTTGTTCGATCTTTGATGTTTTGGTGTGTGTTGGATATCTTTATAATTTGTTTGATAAAATGGACAGTAGTGAATTTGTATAAACAACAAATTTTTAATTTTAAGGTAAAATTTTCTTGTATAAGTAGAAAGGAGTATTTATCAGGTTTATGTTTTTGATTATGATGAAAATTTGGGTCTGTCTTTGAGCTCAATTAGACTAACCTGTTTAATTAACGTAAAGGGGTGGGAGATGCTCCCTTTTATTCAGACTCAGGTCTGCAAATATTGTTAAATTAATTAGTATGCATCCTACCAGGACTTTAATTCTGGATGCAAATTAAAATGAGGACAAATTTAAACTTGAAATTTTATGATACTGAAATTTATGCTGAAATTTAATTTTGAAATTTTAATGTATTATGAATATTGATGTAAATAGAGTTAACGTTGATGTTTGTGGTAGGAATGTGTTTGTTTTTTTGAATGAGGATGAAAGTTATCTAGGTGAGCAGCCGAGGCGGAAAGAGTAAAGAGGCGATTATCAGAAGAGAGTCAACAGGGCGAGAATCACAGCAAATCTTGGTGCCCAATTCGAGAGGCTCGAATTTTTTTTTTACTCTGGTGAGGTTTTTTTTTAGGTTTCACAGCATTCTTGACGGCCCAACGCTGGGGCTCGATTCGAAAACCTTAGTTCACGAATTTTGAAGGTTTCACAGCACTTTTTGACGCCCAATCTGTGGGGCTCGAATGATCAGCAGAAAGTACCAGTTCCCGTGACCAAAGGCGCATTTCACAGTACTTCTTGGCGACCCAAAAGTGAGGCTCGAGTTCCAAATAAAATTTTTGTGATTTTATTCCAGGAAACTGGCGATCTGAGAGAGAGTTTCTGTTTGTGTATAAATTTAAGAGTATTTTAGAGTGTGTGAGAGTGATTAGAACGTATGCAGAGAAAGGAGTGGTTAAGGAGTCAAGGAGTGGAAATTGGGAGTGACGATAGTGCATTGTGTGAAAAAAATTCGAAAATGGAAGAAGCTGAAGGCAGTAGAGATCAGTCGAGGAGGGAATCAGGGGATCAAGGAAACGAGATGATAATGAGGATGCTTGAAAGAATGAATGAGACGTTAAGCGGGGTTAGAGAGGACTCAAATCGAAAATTTGAGCAAATGAGTGAGGAATCGAATCGTAGGTTTGAGCAAATGGGTGAAGAATCGAACAGGAAGTTAGAGGAGATTAGAGAAATGAGTGAGGAATCGAATCGTATGTTTGAGCAAATTAGTCAGAAAATAGATAAGACGAATCAAGAAGTTTCAGAATTTAAAAATAGTCTTACCGTGAAAATGGGGGAAGTAGAAAGTAGGGTTGATAGAAATGAGAAAAACATTACAGGTCTTCGACAGGAAATGGGACATTTAAGGTCCGAAGTACGCATTTTTTGTGAAGAAGGAATAAATATAAAAATGACTGAAGTAACGGACTCATGTAGGGATCAGTTAGGCAGGGTAGAACGCGAAGTTAGTAGTATCAAATACAACATGTCAAGTTTAACGGGGGATGGTCCCAGATTTTATACAGGTGGCGTATCATTGGACCAACATATGAAATTTTATGGAGATAACAGGGTAAATCCACAAATTTTTATTAATAGTGTAAGAAATCTAGTGGGAAATTTATTCGACGAACAGACTAAACTAAATACGATAAAGACTTTATTGAAAGACAATGCGGAAGCATGGTATAATTTAGTAGGACAGGACATAGACACATATTAGGACTTTGAAAACAAATTTTTACAACATTACTGGAGTGATCACAAACAGGATCAGATTAGGGACGACTTGATGACAGGAAAATTTAAGGGAGAGTTTGCAGGTTCTAGGGAACAATATGCTATCCGCAAATACAGTGTGGCCAAACAACTTAATCCACCATTGACGGACAGACAAATAATCAAGTACCTATCACGACATTTTGAACTGGAAATCAGACAACACGTGGCCTTACAAAACATCACAGAACGGGAGACATTTTTGGAGTATTTACAGAGATATGACGATGTATGTGTTGGACGGACAAGAGAGATACGGGAACGAAACATTAACACGGTTAGGTTTGACAACAGGACACGGAATTATCCGAGACGGCCTGACTATAATAGAAATTTTCGATCGAATTGGGAACGACGAGAACAGAAATACAGAAGCAATAGTGCGACTAGGGGACCGACGTCAAGACCTAGTTACATGAGAAAGAACAGTTTACCGGAAGTAAACAGGACTGTGACGAGCACGCCGAATCGAGACAGGGACACGGATATTAATACGAGGAGGACGTATGCACAGGTTGTAGAAGGACAACCAGGACCAAGCACAGAAAACAGGACAAGACAGGATTTTTAGAACGCGACAGACCACTAGATTTCGGTGTAAATGTGTATGAACATCCACGTGAATTTTTCAAAATTGAGGAGGAAATAGAGCCAGAAACTGAGGAAAAATTATGTTTGCCAATTATTAATATAGGAATTTTTGAGAATAATGTAGAAGTATTACTTGATACAGGGGCAGAGGCGAGTTTAATGTCGGAGGAATTCGTCAGCGAAATTAGAGATAAGGTTTGTGATAGAATTATGCCTATAAAGCGTACCCATTTAGTAGCTCCAAATAAAAAGAAGTTTGCTGTAGTAAATAGTGTTGTGGTGCTTAGGATAAATATAGGAGGTTTAAGCTGTGAACAGGAGTTTGTAATTGTACCTGGACTGAAGTTTCAGAGCATTTTAGGTGTTGACTGTATGATGCAGTTAGGGGTTTTGATAGATATGGAAAGGAAGGTAGTAAGGATTAAGGATAGGGTAGTGCCATGGAAGGGCAGTTATGAAGTCACAGAGGATGACACGGGGTTGAATATTAATGTAGTAGAGGTAGAGGATGATGGGGTAAAACAGATCAACACAATAAGATGTCCAGAGGATAGGATAGTAGAGGTTCAAGCTTTATTACAAAAACATGCAGAATTAGTGGGGGTAGAAGCAAGAGCAGCATATCGGGAGCAGGTGAAGGCAGAATTAAATAAAGATGCACGAAAAATTAATCAACGGACCAAACCGCAATTCCATTGTCCACCATCCATGGACACACTTTTGACGAGGTTATGTGGCAAGTTGTTTTTAGTAAATTAGATTTAAGGAATTTATTCTGGCTGATTCCATTACACAAGGATTCTAGAAGGTACACAGGATTTTCCGTAGAGGGAAAAATCTATAATTTTAAGGTAGTATCGTTTGGTTTGTCGGCAGAAAAGGAAATAATAATAAATGAGAAACAGACAAGTGTATAGACTAAAAAAGAAGCAATATTTAAGAGTCAGGATAATAGGGATGAGTTTATTTTATGTGAGATGATAGGGATGATAAGTATAGATATAGAAGGAGGAGAAATAGGGATGAAGAGTATTAGGATGGTGAGAAGAAAGACTTGGAGGATCAAGAAAAGAGTCAGATTTAAATAAGAAATGAAGAACAAAATATAGGAATAGAAATAGGTGTATATAGAAGAGTAGAAGTAAGTGTTTATAGAAAATAAAGCTAGGTATAGGATAAATATGGGAGATAGTTAGAAATAGGTATATAGGATGAGAAGGAAAATTAAATGTAGGAAGAAAATAAGATAGGTTAAGTATAGATATTTCCTATAAGATTAGTGGAGAGTTAGGAATAGAATAAGAATAGGATAGGTATATAGGATTAGGTAGGGGAAGTGAGTATAGTGAAGATTAGTTAAAGGTTAGGACTAGGATAGGTATATAGGATGTATATAGGATTAGATGGATAAGTAGGATGAAGTTAGGGATAATTTCAGTTTATAAAATTAGGTGAGGGTTAGGAATAGGATAGGGATATAGGATAGGTGTAAATATTTTTAGGATTGGATATAAGCTAGGTAAGTTAGAAAGATAAGGGTAGAGTGAGATAGACAATTTTTTTTTGTAATTTTTTTTGCTGTCTAGATGTTTCGTATTTGAATTCGAATAAGTGGGATTATTTGTATTCAAATAGGGGGAAAATACTCAAATTTAGACCAGGGTAGAAAATTAATTAACGACATCAAACAATTTTAATCACCTTGTATAAAGAAACAAATAGAAATTACGTGCGAAATTTATATCAATTAATTCAATTTTTAAGTAACGGGTATTAAACAAAGTGTACAAATAATAATTAATATTTAATTAGTATTCGCTAATAATTAAAGGGTAGAAGTCAATGCCATTCATTATTATTTTAATTGGACTTAATTGAACGATTAGTAAGGTATTATATGCATAAAAGCTTTTAAAAACCCAATAATATCAAATATGAGACGCGTTGCTAGCATACAAATCTATCAAGAGGGTTAAAATACGTGGAATATCCAAATCGTAGAGGTATAACGATTGAACACCTGCGTATTTTTAAATATCACGTTCTGTTTAATTTGTTTGGATATACATGAAAATTCTGCGTATATTGCAAACGGTCGGATAAACCGTAGCTTATATTAACGGGAAGGCTAGTTGAGGGGTTATTTAACTCAAGTAAGAATCCACGTGGATTTAAATAACCGATAGTAAAGAATATCGATTTGCAGCACTAAGACCAGGTTAGAAAAAGACGGGTAAAATGCGCAAAGCAGAGACACGGATAATAAAAGGCGTGATTTGAGCAACGTCACTAGGTTTGCGATTGGTTGAAATAAGTTGCAGATATGAGAGGTGAAAACATAACAATTTCTATAGAAAATTAATTAGTTGTTCGCAGACGCGTTGCGAGGCGTGTGAAAAATTCTTAGATTTTCAACTTGGACGTGTGCAAATTTTGTAGAATCGCGTGCCGAGCCGTCGAAAGGGAAACTAGAATGCGAAATTCTAAAAATTGTTCGTTGAGGGACAAATCCGACGTGCAAGCGGGCTATTATATAAACCCGTGCTAATATGAGTTTCGCTCTCTTAGATTTTCGATTTTATTCAATACTTTAAACAGTTTGGCTCTTAGATTTTTGATTTTATTGAATACTTTAAACAGTTTTCTCTTTATTTTTTGGTGTTATACGATACTGCAAGCAGAATACGTGCTACGATACAAGTTAGTATGCATTAGTGCACTTAGAAAAAATAAATAAGGTAATAAAGTCTAGTTATATTTGCGGGTATTACTGTACCAATTATCAAAATTAGTAGCGATAAATAAATACATTTAAGTATGCAGCTTTGTATAGCGTGAACGAATTATGAATTGCTTTGCTAATTTTCGGGAGTGAGTAATCAAGTGTTATTCGTAAACGTGATTGGATCCACAAAACAAGATTTAGATATACTGTAGTGTTCTCTTGGGGTCTTTATTAGAGGTGATTAAAACAAAGTCGAAGACCAATTCACATATTTAATTTACTTGTCACTTTAAGGTGCAGTACAACTGTTACATCGGAGGGTTAGACTTATAATGCTCTTATTCTATATTAGTTCTTAACTGCTAACAATGATTATGCAATTATGCTTATTTACTAATTCAAATTACACCTAGCCTAGAGTTCGTTGCACGTGTACTTCCTATCGATTGTCTTCCTGTACAAATCCGCACTTTTCACTTCCTATAACAAGTCACTCACCTTTTAAATGCATAAACTTAATACAATGTAATAACTATAAATTATTATGATATTTGGCTATTACACCATCACACCTCCACGGGGTGCACTAAAAAATTTTTGTTTTTCAAATAAAAAATTTTTCTAAATTACAATACGTTATATAATTTTGTCCTATTCTTATGGATTTCTACTAACTTATTATCTATCTTAACTATAACATTAGGGTTCTTATCTAAAACTACTTCATATGGGCCTACAAATATTGGATCTCTTTTATTAAGAGATGTATTCTTAATCAACAACTTATCTCCTAATTTATAATTAACATGCTTAGTTTTGATATCAAACTTATTCTTTCGTTTACTTTTGGATTGTAATAAATTATATCTCGCTTCATTTCCAGCGACTTGCAATCTATACTTTAGTTCTGCTGGATAATTATCAAAATTATAAAGTGGGTCTACTGAGTTTACCACGTTTGACGGTATTTGATTAATTTTCCCAAATACTAATTCGTGCGGGGTATATTTAGTTTCAGTTTGCACTGAATTATTGTATGCAAAACACCAATAAGATATCCAACTGCTCCAATTATTTGAATACTGCAGACATTGGATCCTTAAATATGTTGCTAAATTTTTATGTGAGTTTTCGAGCGCACCGATAGTTTCATGATGATACGCTGTAGAATTTAATTGTTTTATATTTAATAATTCGCAAGTTTCCTTAAAAATCTCCGACATGAACTCTGAACCTTTATCCGTTAAAATTTCGCGTGGGATGCCGTAGCGTAAAATAAAATTCTCGACAAACGCTCTAGTTACACTTTCAGTCTCTTTGTTTGGTAATGGATATGCTTCTACAAATTTACTTAAATCACACTGTAGTGTCAAAATATACCTGTTTCCATTTGCATCTGGTTGCAATGGTCCAACTAAATCTAAAAAAACTTTTTCGAAAGCTTCGGAAGCTGTGGTTGTAATTATCATCGGCTGTTTGCTAATATTTGAATGTTTATGTCTTTGACATTCGTCACATTTTTTAATAAATGTTTCTACATCCTTTCGCATACTTGACCAAAAATAGTATCGCTTTATGTTATTGTATGTTCTATTGATGCCCGCGTGACCTCCGTAGGCAATAAATGAAAATCATTAATGATTAATCTTTGCGTTTCTGAGTTTTGAATATTAGTGACTTCCCTAATCACACTAATTCGTATGTCATTTTTTAAGTAAATTGCGGCCGGCTTTACAGTTATTTAAAATGACTTCGATTCTTCGTTTTATAATAATAAATTCCGGAATTGTAAATTCTCTACGAAGAAATTGCAGGTCTCTCAACGACGCTTCGAAGGCTGACGCTGATCGAGATCCTTGCTTCAAATAAATTATATTTTACTCCTATCATAAATTGATAATGCATGCATGTAAACAAAATTATTTCCTTTATTGGATTTAATGATTCTGTTAAACCTCCTCTGCTACAAATCGTAATTCTGTTGCATCCTTCGGATGCTTCAAAAGTTCAACAATGTTGGGGTGATCAGTCCCATCATCCTTTGATGCTTTTGATTCGACTTGAGAGTCGCCTAATTTTCTACTTTGGGCTCTTGTTGTTACATATACTTTTCGTGAACCGCTCGCTCCATATTCTTTAAATAATCTGAATCTATAATAATTCTAGATAAAGCGTCCGCTGTCACGTTTTCTGTATCCCTAATATACGTTATTGTAAAATCAAATTCTTCTAATGTTAACCTAAATTTTGTTAATCGACTAGATGGATTACTCATACCAAATAAGTATACTAACGGTCTATGATCCGTTAAAATTTGAAATTTTTTGCCAAATAAGTATGGTCTAAATTTTTTCACTGCCCAAATTATAGCTAATAACTCTTTTTCTATTGTACAATAATTTATTTCGGCTTTATTAAGTGCTCTACTTGCGTAAGCTACTGGCTTGTCGTCGCCATTCGACAAAACTGCTCCTAACGCGTAACCTGATGCGTCCGTGCGTAAGATGAATGTACTATTATCTGAAAAATCTGGGTATTGCAATATTGGTGGGTTTGCTAAAGTTGTTTTTAACAGTTCGAATGCTGCTTGACATTCATTGGTCCGTTGGAAAGTAACACCTTTCCTAGACAATTTGTTTAACGGTGCTGTTATTTCAGCGAATTTTGGAATAAATTTTCTATAGTAATTGGCAAATGCTACAAACCTTTTAACGTCGTTAGCGTTTAGTGGTGTTGGATAATTTTGCATGACTGCAATTTTTTCTGGATCTGGTTGTACACCTTGTGCCGTTATAATGTGCCCTAAATATAAAATTTCCTTTTTTAAAAATTCACACTTTTTTGGATTTAATTTTAAATTGACTTTTCTTAACCTATTGAGTACTTTTACTAAATTTGTATTGTGCTTTTCTAAACTATCTCCGAATACAAATAAATCATCCAAATATGTAAAACAATTCTCGTAATTTAATCCTGATAAAGCTAGTGTCATCGCTCGTGCAAAAATACTCGGGCTTACTTTTAACCCCATCGGTAACCTAGTCATTTGAAATTGTCCTTTGTCTGTACTAAATGCCGTACACGGTCTGGACTGTTCTTGTAATCCTATCTGATAATAACTTTGATATAAATCTAAACGTGAAAAATATATCGCACCTCCTAACGAATCTAAAATTGATTCGATACTTGGTAGCGGAAATTTGTCATCTTGTAATTTAGTGTTTAATTGTCTATAATCAATAACTACGCGCCATTTTTTGTTTCCTAAACTATCCGGTTTTTTCGGTACTATTATTAGTGGTGAAGACCAAGCACTCTGTGCGGGTTCTATTATCCCGTCATGTAACATTTTATCTACTTGCTTTCCTATATCACTTTTCTGTGAATATGGTAACCTATATGGTTTAACGTACGTTGATCTAGCATCTGTTTGTAACTGAATATGCTGCTCACTTATGTTTGACTCGGTTAGTAGGTCATTGTCGACATAAAATACGTCTGCAAACTTAGCAGAAATCTTATGAATGGTGGTTTGTTCTTCGCTATTTAAACCTTCGACGTTAATGTCTTTTAATAATTTATCAATACGTTCAACTGAGAATTTTGACTCTTCAAATTTAACTATCTTATAATCTGAAAGTCGTTCGATGGTAGATTTAAAATTTCGTAACTTAATTTCAGTGTCGTTCGTATTCAATAACTTTACTGGTATAAAATCTTTAACTGGCTTTACAACTACGTTTGCTAGAAATACACCTTCGCACAATTCTTGTGATTTTATTACACATTCCTCTTTGTAATTTACTGTAAAATATTTGATAATCTCGCATCGTGGTGGGATTATTGTATATAAATCTTCGTTTGCTAATAATGGAATTGACGTTGATACATCATTACTTACGAAAGTAAATTTATAATTTTTATAATCGATATTTGATCTGTACTTATTAAAAAAATCTGATCCTATTACTCCATTTACGTCTGATTCGAAATCGTTCATTACAACAAAAGTATGATTAATTGAGATATTCCCTATTTTAATTGGTAGATTTACTGTTTCAATTGCTTTTGTTTTACCCGATACTTCTTGAATAAAAATTTGCTTATTTGTATCAATATTTATCTTAGTTGTTAAACTAGGAATGAAAATAACACTTACTGATGCTCCTGTATCTAAAATTAATTTAATTGTATTGTTATTGTATCCGACTTCTATGAAAATTACACTATTAATATTTAAAATGTTGTGAACATTCTTTAAATTATTCTGGGGGGTCTCGAAAAAATGTTTTCGGTTCCGTATTTTGGTCTGATGTATTTTCTGTGGAGTTTTTCTCTGACGAGTTGATGTAAAAATTGCGATGGTTTCCCCTATTATAAAACTGATGACCTCTTACAGTTTTACTTACGTATGCATTTCCTCGATCTCTAGTGTTCATGAACGTGCATGGATTATTTCCTCGACCTTGATACCTGGTGTGTGAGGTACGTTGACTTCTATTTGTATCATTGTTATGATATTTTACGCGTCTAGTAAATTGACGACCTTTTCCGGTTGTGTAAAACATTTGCTGAGGTTTATTTGCAATTTCCTCTTCCTTCGCGGCTATTATGGCGTCTTTTAATTTATCGTAATTTCGAGCTTTTATAATTGTTTTAAATTTTCGTCCCTTATTCCGTTTGTAAATACGTTTAATGCAATTTTTTCGTTAGCGGCTGTCAAAATTTTTAATGATTGTTCGTTACCCTCTGCTTGAGCTATTGTTAAATTGACCATTAATTCCTCGATCGTTTTACCAAAATTTTCAATTGATTTATTATTTTGTCTGGAGTTATGTAATTCGGCAGACAATCCTGATGCTGATTTTTTAGTTAACAGGTGATGTTTGATATCGTTCACAAGCGCTTCTACATTCTCATACTTACTGTCTAATCGCATTTTAGCATTTTGACTTAACTTAATTTTTATGACAAAATTTACTAACAATCTCTTACCTTCATCATCTAACAAGCTATCATATAGTTCAATTGCGTCGACCATTTGCTTGGTGGTATTTTCTGAACCGTCCATGGCTGGAATCATAGAGGCTGCTACTTTTAATTCAAATTTTTCACCCATGGTGCCTTGATTTTTCCTACTTAAAATACTTAACTTCCTACTTGTTAAAACTTCAGTAATATCTCCTATACACTTATCTATTATGGCTATGTGCTGCTTAACTTTATCGATAATTTCAGAACTATCAAATTTTGCGACTTTAATCTTATCTTTCTCTAACCTATACTCCTCGCATAACCTATTCAAATAATCAAATTTCCTAGTAGTAACATCTAAATCGTTTCGTCTTTCTTGACCATCTTTATTTAAATTTTTAATAAAAATCTTAAATTCCTCTAAAATTTGCTTGAAGTGTTCCGTCATTAATTTTAACTCGTACTTAATTTTTATAGCTTAAAATAAAATAATTCTTACTATACAATCTGCTGGCTTCTACTGACCTCTCTCCTAATCTTCTTGTCCAACATTTTCTTGAACATTTTAAAAAGTAATAAAATACCCAACAACGCTAAAATTGTACCTGACGTAATACCTATTACCTCAGAATTTGAATAGCCATTTATCGAACCATTATTCATTCCAGTTTGTGCAATAACTACTTCTTCTTTGGAATTGCTGGTGCCCATTTCAAATTTCGGTTATTATAATTTAATCTGTAGAACTAGCGGGACTCGCAGAATTAGCAGGGCTGGCAGGATTAGCAGGGCTGGCAGGATCGCCATGTAGTGTTCTCTTGGGGTCTTTATTAGAGGTGATTAAAACAAAGTCGAAGACCAATTCACATATTTAATTTACTTGTCACTTTAAGGTGCAGTACAACTGTTACATCGGAGGGTTAGACTTATAATGCTCTTATTCTATATTAGTTCTTAACTGCTAACAATGATTATGCAATTATGCTTATTTACTAATTCAAATTACACCTAGCCTAGAGTTCGTTGCACGTGTACTTCCTATCGATTGTCTTCCTGTACAAATCCGCACTTTTCACTTCCTATAACAAGTCACTCACCTTTTAAATGCATAAACTTAATACAATGTAATAACTATAAATTATTATGATATTTGGCTATTACACCATCACCATCATAGATGAGTTCCTGAGAAGTCCTGAACCAATTTAGACGAATGGTGGTGTACAAAAATTTTAAAAGCGTTCAGAATCTGAAGCCGTAAACATAAACCTGCTGGAATGGTGGAATTAGCAAGTCCGATGTGCATTGAAGCCACGAGTGCAGTAACCTTCAGGTAAATTATGCAATTTTGTTCGATCTTTGATGTTTTGGTGTGTGTTGGATATCTTTATAATTTGTTTGATAAAATGGACAGTAGTGAATTTGTATAAACAACAAATTTTTAATTTTAAGGTAAAATTTTCTTGTATAAGTAGAAAGGAGTATTTATCAGGTTTATGTTTTTGATTATGATGAAAATTTGGGTCTGTCTTTGAGCTCAATTAGACTAACCTGTTTAATTAACGTAAAGGGGTGGGAGATGCTCCCTTTTATTCAGACTCAGGTCTGCAAATATTGTTAAATTAATTAGTATGCATCCTACCAGGACTTTAATTCTGGATGCAAATTAAAAATGAGGACAAATTTAAACTTGAAATTTTATGATACTGAAATTTATGCTGAAATATAATTTTGAAATTTTAATGTATTATGAATATTGATGTAAATAGAGTTAACGTTGATGTTTGTGGTAGGAATGTGTTTGTTTTTTTTTGAATGAGGATGAAAGTTATCTAGGTGAGCAGCCGAGGCGGAAAGAGTAAAGAGGCGATTATCAGAAGAGAGTCAACAGGGCGAGAATCACAGCAAATCTTGGTGCCCAATTCGAGAGGCTCGAATATTTTTTTTTACTCTGGTGAGGTTTTTTTTTAGGTTTCACAGCATTCTTGACGGCCCAACGCTGGGGCTCGATTCGAAAACCTTAGTTCACGAATTTTGAAGGTTTCACAGCACTTCTTGACGCCCAATCTGTGGGGCTCGAATGATCAGCAGAAAGTACCAGTTCCCGTGACCAAAGGCGCATTTCACAGCTATATATATATATATATATATATATATATATATATATATATATATGTATATATATTACTCATATTTAGACCAGGGTAGAAAATTAAATAATCACATCAAATAATTTTAATCACCGTGTAGAAGCTTTGGGAAAAGGTACGCGTTATTAAAAACCGTGAAGCATAAAAATTCATTCGTTTCATTAAAAATAAGGAGTTAAAGTATGTACAAGACGCTTGCTATAAAAAAAAGGGAAGCAGTATTAAAAGCTCTGCGTGTAATTTAATTATTCCTAGTAAAGAAACAAATAGAAAATTACGTGCAAAATTTATATTAATTAACTCAATTTTAAGTAACCGGTATTAAACAAAATGTACAGATAATAATTAATATTTGATTAGGAGTCACTAAAAATTAAAGGGTATTATTTTAATTGGAGTTAATTGAACCATTAGTAACATATAATATCTATAAAAACTTGTAAAAACCCAATAAAATGCAAATCGTAGAAGTGTTATTTAAAAGTATTATGTTTGAACACCTGTGTATTTTTAAAAAAGCTCATTCTGCGTAAATTTTGCAGATAATTAATGGTTACAGAGAATCTTGGAGAAACCGTAGCTTAATAGGTACGGGAAATGCTAAAGGTGGGTTATTTCACAGTCCACATGGACTGAAATAATCGATAATAAAGAATATCAATTTGCACCAATAAGAACAGGGTAGATAGAGACAGATAATATGCGCAAGACCGAGACACATATAGTAAAGGCGTGAGTGGAGCAACGTCACGGGGTTGCGATTGGTTGAAAATAAAAGGCAAAATTGAGAGGTAAAAATAACATTTCTGTATAAAATTTAGTTAGTTATTTCCAGACGTTGCGAGCCGTGTCGAAATTTCTGAGATTTAACTGGGGCGAGTGCAAATTTTGTAAAAATCGCATGCCGGGCTGCGGAATGTAAACCTAGCATGCGAAATTCTGAAGAATTGTCCGTTTTGGGGACAAGACCGACAGACGGGCTAACCGCTATATATACCCAGGTGAATATGAACAAGCTCTCTTAGATTTTCGAATTGATTCAATGCGTTAAACAGTGCTTTTTAGTTTTCCGAGTTTGATAGAATGATTTAAACAGTTTGCTCGTATATTTTGGTGATTTAAAAACAGTTTGTTCTCTACGTGCTACAATGAATATACTTTAGTGCACTTAGAAAAGAAGATACAAGGTAATAAAGTCGAGTATCACTGTACCAATTAGTCTAATTTGCAACGACAAATGAATACACAAAAGTAGGCAGTTTTGGCGTATATTGGTGAAAGAAGCATGAATTTCTTTGCTATTTTTCGGGGGTGTTAATAATTAAATGGTTCATAAACGTGTCTGGATCCACAAAACAAGGGTCAGATATACACAGATGAGTTCCGGAAAAGCCCTGAAACAACTTTAGATGAATGGTGGTGGAGAAATTTTAAAAGCGTTGAGAATCAGAAGCCGTAAATATAACCCAGTTGGAATGGTGTGATTAACAAAAGGGACGATGTACATTGAAGCTACGAGTGCAGTAACCTTCAGGTAAATTATACTATTTTGTTTGAACTTTGATGTTTTCGTGTGTGTTGAATAACTTTATAATTTATTTACTTAAATGGACAGTAATGAAGTTGTACTAACAACAAATTTTTAATTATAAGGTGAGATTTTCTTGTTTAAGTCGAAAGGATTATTTAGTATTTATGTTCTGGATTATGATGAAAATTTGGGTATGTCTTTGAGCTCAATTAGACGAACCTGGTTAATTAACGTAAAGGGGTGGTAGATGCTCCCTTTGTACTCAGACTCAGGTTTGCATATATTGTTATATTAATTAGGAGGCATCCTACAAGGACTTTAATTTTGGATGCACATTAAAATGATAACAAATTTAAATCTTGAAATTTTCTGATACTGAAATTTATGCTGAATTTTTAATTTTGAAATTTTAATGTATTGTGAATATTGATGTAAATAGAGTTAACGGTGATGTTTGTGGTAGGAATGTGTTTTTTTATGAATGAGGATGAAGGTTTATCTAGGGAGCAGCCGAGGCGATGAACAGAAGAAAGTCAACGGAACAGTTGAGTTAATGAATAGCTTTTGTAGGATTCACAGCATTCTTGACGCCCAATTCGCGAGGCTCGATTCTAATTAAAAAGGTTTCACAGCAATATATATATATATATATATATATATATATATGTGTGTGTATATATTATGCTGTGATAAGGAGTTGTTTAAGAGTGTACTTTATAGTAAAGGTCGTTTAGGAATTAGAAATTACCATAGGAAGCAGAAAACTGCATTTATTTAATAGAAAGTTGAGAATTGGAGATAGTTTGTAAATAGTAAGCAGTCAACACCCTGTATATAAAGTATAAATAGTTTTAAGCGACGCAAATAGACACAGGAAAACACATAGTTAGCGTAGAAACAAGGAACACATGCATTAAGTAATTAGTAAATATTTAATACCCGGTAGATAGAGTTTTAGTTAATTTAGGCAATGCAAATAATGATATATTTCAGTGGAAGCACGCGTATTTTATATTTAAACATAATAAAGTGTAATTAAACACGCATTCAAAAGAGTTCCAAACAATTAGGTTAATACGGAGATAAGCTTCGAGAAGCATAGTGTAAATGCGTTCAAGCAGTAAATAATCGTGATAAAGAGAGGAGATTAAAAATTGCGTGAATAACAGGCAGATATGAAAATTAAAAGTCGAATTGCATCAGTTGTTTATGTACAACATGGAAAAGCGATTAGATTCGCCAAACACCGCATGTTTGATAACGAAGCACCTGCGAGCAGGCCACAATTATTTGAAAGCATAGAAAATTACATCAGAAACTACTTTAAATGCAAAGATTTGATTGGTTAAAATTAGCGACGAGTTTGTAGACCATACCCACTGACGGAGTAGGAGGTCAATGATATATTAACAGGCACAGTGATAACAAAGTCAGTTTTCAACTCAACAAAGGCCGAGGTGTGCCACTCTGAGACAAAGTGAGATACGTAATAATTTAAAGTGAAAAATTGTATAAGTGCGAAGATGAAAATTTCGATTGCCGATTAAACGGCTTCTGAGTCCGTGGAGAATAATAATACAAATTCAAGTTTGAGAAGGATGATAATCCAATTCTAAGTTTGTGGAAATTGATACGAAGTAATAAGTCTGAATGAGATGACAATAAATTGGGGTGCATAAGTATAAGTTAATAATGGTAGTCCAGAGGGTGATGGCAATAATTTAAATGCAATGGTTCAAGCGTGTGGATAGACAATATTTCGAATGGGCATGTAATAATCCTGAATTGGGGGAAAAAAAATTTTATTCAAATGGTTGGCTTAATGCATGGGAAATACTAGCTGATTATGGATGCGTCAATGTGAAGAAAAAAGACCAGGTCAGATTTTTAGTAATAAGACATTTTTTTTCTATTTTTTTATTTGAATATTGAATTTGCTTAATATAAATGAATGTCAAAAAGTCAACAAAAAGAGGACTTGCATACGTATAAAGTGCGTGATATGATAAGAGGTTTTGAAGTTCCACACTTTTTTTTTATAAAAATAATAGTTTTTTTGGTGACTTTGGGTTTGATTAAAAAGCATATGATTTTTGATAAATGAGATTTACAACATTAATTAATTGAAAAGTGTATTTCAAATAATTTACAAAGACTGTACATAATATTTGTTTCATTATATAGAATCGAATTAACTAAATTTTATAATTTCAAATAAATGCTAGTCGAGGTCATAAGATATAGTTAATGGGAGTGATTTGATAATTTAAACAATCAAGGAGGAGCCATAAGTTGAATACGAAATTGATAACGAGTAAGGCGGTAACGTATCAAATTTTGTTATTGGTCGACAAGGTTAGTTCAAGATAAAATCCAGTCAAGTTCCTGGAGGGAGTATATAGCAATATTAATAGGCGGCCCAAAGTCGGGGCTCCGATAATTACAATTCCAGTTTATGCATAGCAATATATATATATATATATATATATATTTCTGTGTATTTATAGGATGAAATAGAGTAGATAAGTCAGTTAATTATTTATGGCAGGGTACCGCATGCATATACAATTCACTTAAAATTTTGAAACGTTTTCCATACGTATAGTGTCGGGAGCTGCATTCTTTTAAATAGATTTCTAAGTTAATTTTGCTTCATTTTAGAGTTAGTATAAATACCAATTACAAACAGTAGGTGTAAGAAATGTAGGTCCTTAACGTGCAGTGTAAACACATGCATTTTATTTAGATTAGAATGTAGATATGAGTCCGAAAAGCTTTCAATTTTTAGTAGTGTAAAAATCAATAATTGAAGACCGTTATCAAGGAGGGTGAACGATTAGCAGATATCATAAGTGTAAATATTCTTTGAATGGTTTTTTATTATATTTTAGTAGGAAACTTTAACATTTGTATAAATTTCAAAGTTATAGCAGGAGCGAAACGAATATTGTTGAAAACAAGTTCTGAGTAATAGTTTATTTCGAGGTTTTCTTGATAGCTTGGTGGTGTTGAAAGTTTTCTGAATAGCGTTGTAAACAAAATAATCCCTGCTAAATTTCTCAGTAGGCAGACAGAGGACGTGCTCAAATAACATGCATTTTCTGCGAAGGTAGTGACGTATGGAACAGGCAGGGATCGATAAAAGATAAAGACAGATTATTGGTAGCATGCATTCGAGTGGGATAAAAGATAGCATATGTTAAGAATTTGTTTGACTTTGTAAGAAACTGAAAGACAAGGAAAGATTAAAGTTTATAAGTACGAGTAAGAGGCAACATGGGTGTATAGACGTCGTTTGAAGTGTGTGGAGTAGGGAATGGATATCGAGGTTATAGACAAGATTGCATAGAAGTAACGAAGATAGATTATTGGATTTCATATATAGAATTCACAGTTGAACATGAAGATAATGAAAATTCGGTTCCTTTTCTAGACACTAAAGTTATTCGAAAAGATAATTGTATAATGTTAGATTGGTATCAAAAACCTACATCTTCTGGTAGATACATACATTTCAAATCAAATCATCCATTATTCATAAAACTTAATTTTGTTAAACAAATGACATATAGAATTAAAAAAATCTGCCATCCAACATTTATAAATAAAAGTTTAAATAAGCTATCGTTATTATTACTAGATAACGGATACCCAAAATCTTTAATTAATAAAATCATTTATCAATCTAATTTAATAAATTTGAGAAACAACCATACAAATGAACCTACTAATGGAGAAGAGACTGACAACAACCAAACAAACAATGTGCCTACAATAAAATATATTTCATTTCCACAAATTGGAACACTAACAGATCAACTCATCAATGTTTTTAAATATGAAGAGATCATCATTAGCAAGAAATACATTAAAACTATAGGGGGATTAATTAGCAGATTAAAGTCACCCATACCAATAAATGCACAGTCACATACAGTATATAAGATTACTTGTAACAATTGTATTAAAACTTATGTAGGTCATACATCACAAATCTTAAAAGCGAGGGTCTCGTTACATAAAAGTGATATAAAACTAAAACCAGAAAGATGTGCTTTGGCAAGCCATGCACGTGAATTTGGACATAAAATTAATTTTGAAAACGTGAAAATTTTAACAAAAGAGACCAACTTGACCAAGAGAAAATTCTTAGAAATGTACTTTATTAATTGTAAACCACATCGTATGAATAAAAAATCAGACACAGAAAATCTGAGTGTAATATATACTTACCTTTTGACTAAACCCCATGTACATAAATTTGACGGACCTGTAGATGAATAAAATTAAATATTTTACATATAGATATAGAAACAAGTTATACATATTGTTATCTTTAGTAAGTAGGTACAATTTTTAGAAAGCTTAAATGTTCAAATTGTAGTGATGTTATAATAATTGTATTAATTCATTGTATTAAGAAACAACTTGTCAGATTTATAGTTTTATTTTACATTCGTAGTGTTTATGTTGAATATGCTAATCGTTATATTTATTTAAAATTCTCATGTTTGTGTAAGTGTCAAAACATATATTATAGTTATTAGTTAGTAACTTAGTTATTACTTTTAGTGTCCTGATGATGAAATTGAAGATAAATTTCGAAAGCTTGACTAGACGAATAAAGAGAATGTAAAACAGATTATTATTAATTTGGTCTTTATTTCCCTTATCAGAAATTATAATATATATATATATATATATATATATATATATATTATAAAAATTTGCCATGGCTACTCTGCTCATTTTACTGAAAATGAACTACCAACCGAAAAATTCTGCTACGGTAAATAGACAACATTTATTTACACTCCAACTGAAATTAATATACAAGCCAAAATCAAAATTAGTCTTCTCTTTCACACCTTATTTACTAGTTATATACATCCTCTTTTTAACTACTCCATTAACAGTAACATTCCAAGATCAATATTTACACATGATAATATATTGTATTAATTGAAAGAAAGTAATACGGCTATAACACATATTTCTTACTCTATTTCTGTTTCAATACGAGCTCATAGTGAAACCTGAACCTTTAGCGTAAATATCGGCACATAAATTTTTTAAACATACCCTTTTATCTTGTATATAATATCAAATACTTCATATACCTTAAATTATTCTTAAACCTATACATAAATTTCACATTAAATAACCCAAATTAAAATATTCAACTAAGAAACTCTTCTTTTTTATCCTTCTAGTTAACATAAAATCATACTCCCCTCCACAAAGTTATCAATTACATATTTACATCGTACAACGATAAGGTAGTTACCTAAGAATCATATATACACGAGGAACCTACTACTATTCTTCTCGGGACTGCTGCATGCAAAAACAACAACAAATCTGGATTGCTTTTTGCAAATTGCAAACTGTAATCAAAAATTACCCAGGAGTTCTCTATCTTCTACCATTCGACAGTTTAGCCAAACTTCTGATGTGCATCAAGTTTCTTCTACGAGGACCATAATTTGTGGTAGTAAACCAAAACTGGTTACTCGCCAACATTTAACAGTTTCAAAACTAATTACATAGTTTACAGAGTTTGTGCAAATAAAATCAAACTGTTCCTACTTTAAACATTTATCGCTAGTTCAAAATTCAAAAGATTTTGAAATCATCTGAGTATCAAAGAGACTAGGAGATTCGTAAAAGGGTCGTAAAGAGAATCTAAGAGAATCGTAAGAACCGTGAGAGAATCTAAGAGAGTTTAAAGTCGATCTCTCACTGATTTTATACATGTTCCCCACACCTAAAACCGGTTAAAATTCTCTGAAAACCGTCTTGCTATATTACTTCAATTCCTAAAATTCCGACATCAACAGGGCCAAGCTCATCCGTTTCCAGAAATCCTTCACAAACACACACCACACGTACATAAATTCTCTGTATTTATTTTTAACGAAAACTCATTAGTTAATCCTAAACTCGAATCGTTATATATTTTTAAAAAGACTTCGCCGAAAAAAAACACTTTGAAGCGAACAACATAAACACGTGCACTATTGCTTCCTAGTATTTGAAAAATCAATACTCTAACAACCTTGGTATACACCCCAAGTCGACCAAAACCAACGTCTAAAATACGCATCTATCCAACACGTGTTGTCTCCATCTCATTCATTCATATGCTCTCGAATTAACTTTCTCTGTCACCTTGTTTTCAATGTTGGTTGTTTAACCGACAACTGCTGCCCATTCCTATTCTTATTATCAAGTTTTACGTTCATTCCAGAAGTTGTAAATCTTTCCCTTACACCACTAGTTGACGTCGAGAACTAAAACTACCTGGAATCGTTGTTGTTTGTTTATTTCTTATCTTCCCTTAACTTTGATACAAGGAAAAATAAACTGTTCGAAAATCATTCCAAATCTTTTTAGAAATTATAAATACCAACTTTACTCTTATTAAATAAGAGGTTAAATTTTGTGTTTTAAAATATTAAATTTGAAATGTTGTTTTACACACGGGATGTTTCTTATATGCCATGAGCCATATTCCCTGAGTACTTATCTGAAGGATTGTGAAAAATAAATTTTAACTTCCTCTAAATTTCTGAAAAAAATTAAATTTTCAACTATTTACTTTTAAAAAGTTTCTAAAGTTTTTTCATGTATTTTCATAAGCTGAATCCAAAAATCACGTTCAAAATGAAAAATAACACTTTCGGCGCACCAAATATCACAATAATATATATATATATATATATATATATATATTGCCGCGTATTTCAAGGCCCCCCCCCGCGTTGGGCGTCATAAATGCTACGAACTGCGGTCTGCTAAAGACAGCTTAAAAAACAACCCCCTACAATGCTGCTACTACTACGGCCCCACTATTTGAACTTCGTTAATTGCTGCGATTTTCGGAGCTGAAGTGTTGATATGTTGTGCCTGAAACACTTAAAAGGATATACATGCCACGACTGCTTAGCTGCTTTCTGCAATTCAACTAAAACACAAAACAAAAAATAGCTGCTACGGTAAATCACATACATTTATTACATACTCATAAAAAGATATACACGCCAAATCACAGGTAAACTCCTGCTTCACATATTTTTTATACATTATATACAACCCTGATAAACACACACACACACACGCGCACAGCCTCTCCCACGCACATACACACACTCAAGCGCGCGCGCGCGCACACTCACACACACCTTATTCACGGTTACCCTCTGGGCGGAAGCTAGGTCTGCCTAAATTTCAGGTAGCGAATTACTGAAACGTTGGAGCAAATAAATAAAAATAAAAAAATACTTGAGCAGGAACGTCTAAAACTAATTTCGCATCTTTTACAAAATCGATTCCAAACAAAGTGATATTTTTTGCGTCATGCAGAAGTACAAGTTTTATTGGTACATGCCTGTCCTCTAATTTTACATTAACAGAGGTTGTTAATACATCCTTTAATTTGAAAGAACCGTTAGCAAGCTCTAACACGCGATACAAGTTACTACCAGCCATACTTTGCTTAGCTGCTGTATCTATCATGTCCAAAACCCAATGGTTTAAAATATAAACTATCAGAACCGGTCTTGGCTGAGGTGAAATCAAGGTGGCAGCACTGAGAAAATCCAAAGCAGCAATTTTGATAGATTTATGAGAAGGGCAGTTTACAGGAATAAAACCTTACTGTCCGCATCCAAAATAAGTTATAGGTTGTACCAAAGGAGTGTCCTTATTTTCAGCATTTCCCTGACGCGAAGAACTACTCAATTTTTGTGCGTCGTCGACTTTAGATTGTTTGGTCTGAAGTTTTTGGCATTCCCCTTTAACGTGAACTGAATTCTACAATAGTGACATCGTACCCGTTTATTATTATTTTCTTTCGGAGACACCGCAATATGCTGTTCAAAAGTTCCTCTACTAATCTAGCTTTGGATAAAAGTACATTGAAATCACTTACTTTATCACGCGGAACTTTCTCTCGAATTTTACTATTTAAGAGTCCGTAAATCATATCTAACTGAATCTCTTCACTTAACATTCCTGACGGTAGTTGCGCAATAATCGAATGCGTTTTACAAATAAACACATTAGTGAGAGTAACAGAATCTTGTTCATATGCGAATAATTCTCAGTACACCCTGTATGGAAGTTTTTGTGGTCCAAAAGTTGTTCTCAGAAATTGTAACGCGTCTTCTCACGAACTTACAGTAGCTTTTGATACCAATTTGACGCAAATCCGTCTAACAACATCGGTAACCCTTTCATTGCATTTCCATCCGATACTCTCATACAGTCTTTATAAATAGTGACCGCATCTATAAATGCATTAACATCTGACTCTTGCTAAGTTACCCGTATCAGCTAATGCCGGACCTGTTTTTTGAGTTACCTTTAATTGCGACAACAGCTGTTATAGAAGTTGACTTTTGAATACAAAAGCAGTAAGTTTAATGATAAACCCAAATGCAGAGGAAGAATGTTGTAGAGTAGCCGAAGGAAAAAGGGAAGACATTCTAGAAAAATTAGGCGCTGTAATTTCAGATAAAATAAAAATTTTTTGACAGAATTTACATAACAACATTTATAATTTCTTTTTATTTTAATATGTGCTTTATTACTTTTTTTAAGCTTAACCATTTTAGATAAGTGACATGAAAACTTATATACTCTTACAGTTCACTATTTTATTTAAATATCCTACTTGTGTTTTAAATGTGCCTACTTAGTAAAAACACAGTATAGGCATATATACTAGGTTCTAACTTAGTAGCGACTGTTACTCTGCAAGGTACCCTAATCTGCGAAGGCACAGTAAACATACATGTTTTTTCTTAGTTAAGGATACCTTCGGAACCTACCGACAACTAACTAAAATCACAAAATTGCTATTCTAACAACAAATTTAATACAAAACTGGTATATATGTACGTAAAGTATGATTTTATGAAAAGACCAAGTAATACGATACGAAAAAGTTTGAAAATCTAAATGTAAAGGGTCGGTATAGCTTTATTTAGTTTTTGCCACTTTTTTTAGTTCTAACATTTTTGTTTATGACGGCGGTATTGTTTACCGTTGCAAGCTTTATCTTTTTCAGAAAGTATCATACAATGTAGGGGTCGCTATTCTAATGAAAAAATTGTTTTTGTGTAACTAAACTGTTCCTTCCACAATTATTTAATTGAGTTAAAAATAAGTCAGATTATTTTGACACATGTTTGAAATGATTACCTTTGTTACCAGGTATATACTAAATCCAAAGCGCATCCAATTTTATTTTTAACAGGGTGCAGTATAAGTTAGCACATCTTTCTAGTCGGGTGAAGTGTATGAGACTCCCATCAACAAGCATGGGGGAAGTTGTTATTTTTAAAAATAAGGCTACGGCTATTATTTTTATTCTCGAAGCTGGGGTGATCGAGAAAGAGGAAGAGAAGAAAGAATGAGTAAATCCAAAAAAAATTTTGATATGCTTTCGTCGATTGTTAATGCTCCTGTTCAAACGGTTACTTATGTGTCACCATCATTACCTATTGTTCCATGGAGACCCGAATTAAGTATATTCATTCCTGGAAAGAGTTAGTAAGTTAGTTCAGTCCGAAAAAGCGACAGAGGTGGGCATTTTCAATTTATTGGTCGAACTGTTCCCCAGTAATACTTTGAATTGGCTACGCTGTATAAAAAAATTCAGTAGGAGATTGGAATTCTATAGCGAGTCGATTGAAGAAAGGTTTCCTACCAGCATATGTAGGGGATTATATATGGGATACTATAAAGAAACGTAAAAAAAGAAGAATATGTTGTTTTGCTTGTGATTCAAATAGAAAGTCTGTTTAATGGATTGTACAATACTCCGGCTGAAACTACAAAAGTTAGTATTATTAGGAAAATTAAGCTACCTGATTTCATTTTGCAATTAACTTTGTTAGAGATAGAGGACATTCCTACATTAATTAAGTCATGTAGAAAATTAGAGACAGCCTCTCAGCTAAGGCATAAAACAATTTATGCTTCTTGTAATTGTTCCAACAGACAGCGTGGTAGCTACAGGAATTACGTTTCGGACTTTGGGAGCGGTCTTCTTCCAAAACTTCTTGTAACAAATTTTATTTCTTAAACAGATATTAAATATGGAATTTTGACAAACTGATATAATTATTCTAAGTCGAAATAAAATAATAATTGAATTAATATTAGGGCGACTAGCCTAAGTAGACAACAATGTAAAAGCTGAAATACTCAAGACTGACTGATCTGAACTGGGGCCCCCGGGGTATTTATGTTGTTCCTGCCCCTCATATGTCTGTAGGAACTTGCAGAGCTCATGTCTGCTTATTCTATGCATTATACAATGTAACAATCTTAATTTCTAAGTAATTGCGGTTTCTTAACCGTCTGTGACCTGCACCTGCAGTATCACTTACGTCTGGAATACAATGTATTACGTCCGTTCTCAAAACTTGCTTGTGAACCTTTAATAACCTTTTCTTATTTTTTCTTGAAATACAATGTTACATTAGTTTTTTTATAATTTTCTAATAATTCCTAATACCTTCTATATAATTGTACATATATGGATTGGGAGATACTTAACTCAGGGCGTAAGTTGAAAATAGATGTTCCGTTTCGTTTGAACAGTAGATTAAATTGAGGGAGCTGGCGCAATTTTTACAGTTTGAATCACACAAAACGCCATAAGGAGGGGTGGAACTTCGGCCCCGCAGCGTCACCGAACTAACCTAGGTTAGCTCTACTGTTTTTAAAACATTTTATCCCACCCCTACCCCTACCCCAAAAATCGATAACCCAACCCCTAAAATTTTCGAGATACCTCTAGGTGTCTATCGACTACGCGCAATTTTTATATTCTCACCTTTATATTTTTTATCTTATGATCAACCCTTATCGAGTTACAACGCCTAAACCCCAAATTTATAACTTTTTTATTTATAAACATTCCCTTAACGCGTAAAGTATTGGATATTCCCAAATTTTCTTGGAAGTCCGAACTCGACATTAATTTTATTCTAGGACCAACCCTTACAACCTCCAAACCCCAAACCCCAATTTTAGAACTTTTTATTTATAAAAATTCCCTTAACGTCTAAAGTATTTGATATGCTCAAATTTTCTTGGAAGTCTGAAACCAACATTAATTTTATTCCGGGACCAACCCCTAACCAAGTTACAACCCCCAAACCCCAATTTTATAACTTTTTTATTTATAAACATTTCTTAAATGCGTAAGGCATCAGATATGCTTAAATTTTCTTGGAGGTCCCAATCCGACATTAATTTTAATCTAGGACCAACCCTTACAACCACCGAAATCAAGTTTTATAACTTTTTATATATAAACAGTTTCTAACTGTGTATAGTAATACCGATTTAATCTTTCTTGAAGTCCGAAACTACCATTAATTTAATCTTAGACCAACTCGATTTACAAAATTGGCGTAAGCAAAAAAGTAGTACACATTTTTTTAAAACAATTTTATTTATTTATAAATATACAGTGTACGCTTACTATCTATTTTTATACATATATATTTTTACAGATAGAAATTTGCTGATGTAATTTAAGTATAAAATTTAAATTTTCATTTTAGTATTGCAGGGTTCTTTTTTTTATTCCACTGAACCCTCACAGCGGGCTGTACTTAAGAATGTTAACTTCTAAGTAAAGCACTTTCCCCAAAGACCATCCCGACCCGAGGTGCTCCAATTCTTCTGGCTTTTACCGCATAACCTCGTAGAAGCTTACGTACTCGTTTCGAAGATTGCTGCCAGGTGTCATGATACATTTTTTGTGTTAAACGATTTTACATCGGTAATCTCCTGAACAATACTCGTTTTGGTGAACGCACTATAAAGTTTACAATTAACCTTTACAACCCAGGATCCTTTAATTTTTCGCAGACTAAACGAATAAATCGATGCTTCTGCTTGAGCAGAAACTCGTATACCCCATCGACAGTGTCGACGCTTTTTATACGGTATCTGGCCAAACGGTTTTTAAACGCTGTGCTATTTCCACCGCATCGTCTCTCTCGGTAGCAGTAGCTGCTGCACTCTTATACCTATTGCTCTGTAGATGAGCAGTGTACGCAGGTTTTGTCACATTTACATCGCACACATTGCACGGGACACCAACTCGTTCTCGTTTTGAGAAAGTTTTTTTACTGCTTGAGGAGATGGACATTTAAGCCCCGATGCCGACGAGGTCACCCCATGCTCCTTAACATGATGCCTTCGTAAATTGTCCATTCTAGTAAAAGTAATACCTTACATGTGATTTTCCAATGCTCCACCCGAAGGTACTACATTGGCTAGGAAGCAAGTTTTTTTACCCGAAAAATTTTGAATTGTGCTGAACCCTTGCTGTTTCTAGCAAGGTAGGGATCTTTAACGTGCGTGACAACACTCATCCGAATGAGGGCGTATGTTTAGGAAAAATGTTCGTCTAACATTTTTCAAGTGGACCGTGTCGGGATTCGAACCCGGTACCATGGCCACACGAACTACGCCACAGAGCCGCTGGTAAAGGTAATACCGCACGACTCGCAGTTTAAGTTGTTTGTTACTGGTGTGACTAAACGCTTAAACCGCGATGGGCTTGTACCATGCTGTTTTACCTGGTGCCGCTTGAAGGCATTTCTCCATTTAAAAACGTTTGCAGGTACCATTTTAGTACAGAACAAAATTCGTACTATAAGATTTTGGTGAAATTTGTAAGCAAACTAAATTATAACTAAAGAGTTTACGCTTGCGCGCCTGCTTTATATACTATATTGAACGCAAACGGAAGGTTTCCGAAGACACCCGAACGAAGGTAAGGATCAAGTGGAGAAACTAAATGGCGTCATCTTTTTCCGATCCTTGCGGCTCGTCCAGTATATTTGGCACCAATGGGTGCGCCCGGTTCACATCGTCCATGTTGCGAATGCAGCCAGTAGAAACGCCGGAAACGTCTTCCATGTTACACGGGCCACAAAACGCGTCGCGTGCATTTTAAAAATCGAAAAGAGTGGTAGCTCTGACCGATAGTGTTGTATCTTTAAACTATACAATCGGTAAATAATAACTTTTGCGCGAACAGTTCTTTTATATGAGGTACTCTTATTCGGACATGTTCCGATTGTGCCCGATTTGTGTGCACGCACGAAACAACAGGTAGGGAATGTGTTCTCTGAACTAATTTATTACATTCCTTAAGATAATGCTAAGGACTTTAAAAATAATTATAACTCTTGTTAGATCTCTAGTACCAGGGTATACACTATTGTTTAAGGTTATATCGCTAGTTTCCGGATTAATTTCCAGCATACCTTTCGCTAAACACCATGTATCGGTTTGAGAATTATACTTTACTCCATAAACCGACTTATCTGTATTTTCGTTTTACTCTCGAGTCAACACATCTGCATAATAAAGATGTATAGGGTCCTCCAGAATAGGTTGTTTAATTTTTTTTAAAGGTACGTCCGTGTCTTGTACTTATTTTTGATTCGTAATATTTAGAGACGTGGTGAGGTCTAGTGGTTTCGAAGTGTTTCGACTATGGGTCGAACATAGTGTGTTGCTTGCCAGATTGGACGGATATTATAGGTAGTGTTTGGTGAGAGAGACCTCTAGTTCTAGGATATAGTTTATGGTAGAGGCGATGCAAAAAATACTGCATCAGGTTTTTGGTTTTTGATTAACTGCGATAGGGATATAAGGTGCTGCCGTTCGGTGGGCTTGAGTTAGTTTATAGTGCGTGATTGGTCACGTCAGTGGTGTAATTGACCACAAATATATTGGAGTATGCGTTTTGGTAAGGCAGTTTCTACTGCTAGTCACATGCGTCTGTTTAAAGTAGGACATTAACTTCGTTAATGTGTCTTTCTGAAGACACTGTCGATGCTCTACAAGCTTTTGAATTTTCATAAAGGCATGAGTTACGTCAGAACTTGTAGATAATTGTAGTCAGTAAACTTTTTTTTATGTATTGTTTTTACTTATAGGAAATATTTACTCGTTAAAACAGTTGAGTTGTAAGACCTTTGCTGTTCGGTCATATTTATGCGACTGAGTGCTCGACTATTTGATACAATCCGTACATGTGTTGATCTATTACCGAAATGTGTCCTCCTGTATTTGACCTCCACTTGGATGCTAAAGTTACTCAGTCACTTGCTATGCTTATTTAGTCGCTCATAATTTTAAGTAGTTATAGTTGAGCTACAGATTTAGGTTATTGTTTAGTCTTACTTATCCATTATTAGAGGTAATTATCAATAAAATTTGTCTGGAGTATAAGCTATAAAAAAACTTTTGTATTTTAGCTTATGGTGTTTTCTTATCTAAAGATTCATTTTTTTAAACAAGTTTAGAACTCTCTGAATTGCAGTGTCTTTGATTTAATCATTGTATTTAATTACTTCATATCTTTTAGAGTCTTATTATTAGCATAAGTAAATTATAAACTTTCAAGCTATAATTGTGTGTATCGTGGGTTGTGTCATATACAGCTGCTAAAACTCACTATAAAAATTTATGTGTCGTTTTAAACACAGCAGTAGCTGTGGAGTTTTTACGCCTGCGTCCAAAGTAACGCTCTCCTAAGACGAATATTAATGAGCATTGTTAATCTTAATTAAATCTCGAGAAGGACTGAAATTTAAAAATTACATCATAAAAGTAACAAAATGAATTTTATATAGTTCTGAAATTGATCTCTTTTAATTATTAGTAATACGTTTTATTTGCGGTGCTAAATTAGTAAAATATTGAAATGTTTAGTTAATGTTGAAACAGCTGTTGGTTGTAATGGCGTACAAGATTCACGTGAAATTTCAAGCATACGTCTGATAATTAAATAAAAGCCAAGAGATAGTTGTGAACATCAGTCATTACTAAGGATTAGAGTTCGATTTTTCATCAGTACAGTTTGGTAAAATAATTCTAATTCCGATTATTATTCCGATTAATAAAGTAAGCACAATTTTTAGGGCTACTCATATTTGGTTTATAATCTCAATTCTTATAAATATGTTGGCGCGGATTTAATACCTCATTACATTAAAGTAATGAATAAAATTAAAGTACAAAAAGTAAAATTTCAATGTCTTAAAATTTCATACAGAATCAATAACTAGTTATTTAGTGAATTATATTGTTAGTCGTTGGCAAATTTGCCTTTTGAAGAAAGCACCATACAATATAGAACCAGTTGTTTTTGTACAACTAAACTGCGTGTTTCAACAACATTTAATTTAGTTGAAAATAAGTCAAATTATTTTGACATGCATATGTTTGAAATGATTGCCCTTGTTACCAGGTATATACCAAATCAAAAGTTAATTCAAATTATTTATTACTGCCTTATATTGATTCTAAGTACAGTATTGCCCGAAATAAACAGTACTGAAATTGTAATTGTTTTGTATATTTAAAAAATACATATTATTGACACTTTATTATATGTTCTAAATGTGCACCTCCTCGTTCGAGACAGACTTCATAACGATGTTCTAAGTTTCTGGTCATGTTATTGAATAAGGGTTGTCTCAGGGCTGCGAAGAAGACTCTAACGGCATCCTTTAATTCATCGATGGTTTGTGGTGCCCGTTTGAAAACGACATTTTTAGCCATGCCCCAAATGTATGCGTCTGGAGGTGTGAGGTCTGGAGAATGTGAAGGATAAGGGAAGTCAGTAAATCGTGATATGAATTTGCTTGGAAAATGTTCTTGAAGAAATTGACGAATTGCGGCAGCAGTATGGCAAGTTGCCCCGTCCTGCTGAAAAAATTGGTTTCGAAATGCCAAGTTACGTGCACGACAGAATTGACGTAGATCAGGGATAAATCGTGTTAAAATTTGTCTGTACCTCTGTTGATTAAGTGTGACTTGCCTACCATTCTCTTCGATAAAGTACGGACCAATGATTCCGTGTCCGGAAACAGCACACCAGACACTCACTTTTTCACTATGTAAAGGAACCTCTTGAAGCCCAGAAATCGATTTGTGCGACGATTCACATAGCCTGACAAGTGAAAATGTGCTTCGTCTGAAAACCAAACATTTTTCAAAAATTCAGGATTTTCATACTGTAACGCGAGAATTCTGGCGCAATATTCCACTCTACTGCGATAATCCCGAGGATGTAGTTGTTGATGTACCTGAATCACATACGAAAATGTACTCAGCTCCTTCAGGATTCTTTGAAAGGAAGTTCTTTTAAATCAAGTTGTAACGCTGTCCTTGCCTGGCTGACTTTCGGATTTTCTAAGATTTGCTCAAAACACGTTCATGGTTATTGTTGTTGTTAACTGTCCTGGGACGCCCTGAGTTTCCTTTTCGTTGGCACAATACACTACCTGTATTTCTAAACTTTTCAATAACCTTCAAAATTACAGCATTACTTGGAGAACGTTTATTAAACCTTTGTGTGAATTGATCAGACACGTATAGCAAACTTGCACCATTACGTCGGCCGATTCCGTATGAACGAAAATAATGCTCTACCAGAAACACTTTCTCCTCTGTACTTAACACCATTTTTAACAATTAGGCCCTACTAATTACTTGTTTGAAGTTTACTTGACAGGTCTATACTAGCTAACTTGAGTGTGACAGCGCACGCATAAAAACACCGCCAACTTAGTTTCAGTACTGTTTATTTCGGGCAATACTGTATTTTAAAATATTAACCATTTGTAAAGTATTTATATCTTAAAGCTGATATTGCTCCTATAAATAATGTGTCTCCTATACATAATAATTAAATTAAATGAATGAATTCAGCCGTTATTTCAAATCTAGGCTGGACCTTTTTGGATTATTCTGGTATATATTTTATCGAGATCTGTAGTTGAAAATCCAAATTTTATATTATTTGAGAAATAGAAATACTTTGTTGAATAATAATTTTATTATTTTTAGTTGTCTCATATATGGTATTAAAGGTTAATAAGTTTTAGTTCCCCAAATATCATTATTGATTATTTTGGATCACAAACAGTGATATCCTTGTATTTACTAATGGTAGCTTTTCTTTTCAGGTGCAGTACCTCTTAGTGGAAACCACCATTAAGTGTTCTCAGGGTTTTGTTTTGTTGTCCTAAGCGTAAGGCTTTCTACATCTCCCTTTGTGCGTTGTTCTATGTTTATGTACGAGTATTAGAGGTAGTGGCGCCCTCCCTTACTGCATACACTTTTTAATTAACCATATAAATAAAAAAACCTACCACCACTCGGGTGCCTAGTGCAGGGGTCGTGCCCAAGAAATACCGTAGTTGCGCATTACTTTCTTCTAAAGCCCTTTACTATCTGTCACCTAAAATCTCTTTTGTGGTAGGTAATGCGCCTTTGACCTACCAAAGCAAAATATAGATAAAAATACTCCAGTTCTATTTTTAATTCCCGAGGTAAAAATAAATTATCCTTACAAAGTGACCATTAAAATAACTTTTTGGGCTATTACATTTCTAATTTCTTTAATAAAACTTTCGCATGTAACAGAGTTATCATCAAGGTTTGAACATTGTGAAAAGTATTAGCGATATTTCGGCACAGGAAATAATTTCTACCTGAAAGTTAGGCTATGAGTTGTGTGAATTCTCTGACGCAGACGGGTAGTATGTGTAATTGGAAGGTTTTTCCTTTTTGCATCCAGAGTATTTATTAGGTTGTTTGTATGAAGAATTTTTAAGATGAGGTATTTTGAATATAATCTCAGTGTTTACAGATTCAGAAGCTTCGACCTTCTCCTTAGAACTCACCTTTGCTTTTTTACCCCGCTTATTATTGTCAGACAAAAGACAATGTGTCAAATTTGTACAGCACTTCGAGTATCGAATGACACTGCTTCTTTGGCAACTAAATAGCCACATTCAAGAAATGCTTCATGTTCTACGTTTTTGGCACTTACCTTAATTTTATTGCGATACAAAAAGCAACCTTATACAAAGGTTTCGAGTACCGTCCTTCTTATTGCATATACGAGGCTTGTTCAATTGAAACCCATCTTTAGTTTAGGAAAAATTTATTGAGAACTAAATTTACAAATAATTACCACTAGGATTAAGCACATATCCTATTGTTTCGTCAATCTATGTATACCCTGCCTAAAGAAATCTTGTGGTTGCTGCTCGAAGAATTCTTTCATGGCGTTTTGTACTTCTTCGTCCGACTGAAAGCGGTTACATTTTAACGCTTTTTTTAGTGGCCCAAAGATGTAAAATGCGCAAGGCGGTAAATCGGGATTATAGGGTGGATACTCTAATATCCTCAATTTCTTTCGCTGTAGATTTTCTTTCACTACGTTAGCAACATGAGGTCGAGCATTGTCGTGAAGCAGAATGACACCATGTGAAAGCTTCCCTGGACGTTTTCGACTTATTGCTTGATGGAGCTTGTTCAAAGTTTCATTATGCAGGTTTGCGTTGATATGCACCCGAGGTTCTGTAAATTCTATCAACAAGGTTCCTTCATGGCCGAAAAAAAAATGTCAACATGACCTTACCGACAGAAGGTTGAACTTCTTTGGTGGCGGAGAATTTGCGTGTTTTCATTGTATTGATGACAGTTTACTGGATGGTTCAAAATAATGACACCAAGATTCGTCGCCAGCAAATATTGACGAAAGAAAATCGTTACCATTTTGTCTGCATTCCGTGAGGTGCTGCAAAGATAAGCCCATTCGCAAGCTTTTTGGTTCTCTGACAAAAGGCGAGGAACCTATTGCGCACAAACTTTGCTGTAGCCAAGTTTATGTACGATGCTACGATATGAATATATCCGATACTCACACCAACATTTTCTGAAATTATTCTGGTTGAAACTCGACAATTTTCTTTAATCAGGCCTTCCACACATGCCATATTCCTGTCTGTTGACGCAGTACACATTGCACCTGGTCGCGACTTATCATTTGTCTCTTCGCGTCCATTCTTAAATTTTCGACAGCATTCCGTGACAGTTGGATATGCAAAAAATGCGTTTTCATACACTGCTTGCATTCGTGTATGAATTTCCAATGGTTGCAAACCTTCAGCACACAGAAATTGAATGACCGCACACCGATCACATTTGGTCAGATTGTTAAGAGCTCATCACAGCAGGTTATCTACCATCTGCTGTAAAAGGGCGGGTTGGGGTGAGGTAGCGTAGGGCGGGACGAAATGTCGAGATGCAGATATTCATTAGAAATAGGTATGAGGCTTAGTACTCTGCCTACTTGGTTTATGAAGTGCCAGGGAGCATATATAGATGGCAGTGCTGTGGAACTTATTAGTCCAGTTATTAACTTCACAGATATTTTAATTATACAAATTCTCTAACATTTATAACCACTGAAAACCTTTGAAATTCCAATATCTAATGTAAAAAAAATTATTAGGGAACAAGAAATTATAAGATTTAACATTCCTACATTTGCATCGCAGTTATTTTACAATTTCTAATATGCAATTGATAAAGCTATTACATTAATTAAGAGGCGAATAAATGGAAAAAAACTGAATAATGGTTTAAACGTGTCTCTAATAAAAAATGATTAGGAAAAGTGTCAAGTGGGTTTTGATTACAGTTTGTGAAAAGCTACAAATATTGGTTTGATTTCTTTTCTTATCACATCTTCGTATCCTTTATCATTTTCTAACGACAAAATAATAAACAAAGTGGCCGCAACGGTCAAGTATGTTCTATTTCACTGAATTTTTTACAATTAAAAATAGATATAAATATAAAATACAAATTTTCAATATGTTTACTTTGCTATTACATATTTATAATTCTACTGAATCGGACACAGTAAACATTCCTCTAGTAGAATAAAAATGCATATCTTGCATTTTTAAGTAGCCCAAAGTTTGTTTTGCTTTTATTTATTTACGTTTTACATGCAGCTTGTCAAATTTTGTTCCATCACAATTGCGTATGGGAGTTTGTGAATGGTGAATTTGTACCATAATGAACAAAAGTACCTTTTACGTGTATTAGAGAAGTTTGACGGTAAAAAAACTTAACTAAACATGGTTTGTAATTTCTAATTAACCCTAAGAATTTTTATCACAATATTCCTTATTACTACACAAGCCTAAATATGAGCAAAGTATTACTGGTGGCTTTTTAAATTTATTCCAAAACATTAATTGAACTTGGGCATAAAAATTAAACAATTCTGTTTTTATTCTTTTTTACATCTTACATTACACTCATTCTTTCACCATATTACAAGCCAGTTTTTCATCAACTATATAGTATATTATTTCAAAATTAAAAAAAAATATAGAACACTATTGCAATGCAGTCTTTCAGTATCATTTACCTCAAAACTGGGGGAATACCGATTACCTACTTTACTAAATAGGAAGCCCAACAAAAATTTGTATAAATCCAAGGTTATGAAGAACAACTCATTTCTATAATTGCTGAGGCACTAAATAATATCCATAATGAAAGTTATAAATTGATTTGCGAGCAATTACAACTATAAGTCGAAAACTCTCATAAAGATGGTTTGTTCTCGATAGTATGGCGTTTCCTGTATGTTTGTTGTGTTTCTTTTGTATAGCATGTATTCAAATCATTTCTGTTTTACAATAGTGTGTGACATGGAAGTTTTAAATTTTTTCACGGCAGCACATTGCAGGTGCATTTTTTAAAAAAAATACTAATATTTGATTTATTCGATAAATAAAGTGAATTGTAGTGTGCAATTTTGATGAAAATTTATAAAAATTATTCACACATTTGGGAAAGCTACTGATTTTGTTTAAATCGCTCTATTATCAGCAAAAAAAAAAATTTTTTCGGTTAAAAAAAATTTGAATGAGTTTCTCACATAGACAATTATTAAATAAGTAACTTTTATTAAAACCGTTTTTAATTTGGGTGCCTAATAGGAAAGAAATTTGAATCTTTAGAGATTTCAAGATGTCCGCTATTGTGATGAGCTCTTAACCACAAACGACATTTCGAAGTCACAATAGTTAAAATCGCTGTCAAATATGTACGAGAGAAACTGACCAGTGGGAAGTTTACAAGCACCACTAACGTTGCAAAACGTCAGTTGAGTGATTACAATTGTTTCCAGGGCTAACCTAACCAAAGATGGGTTTCAATTTAACAAGCTTCGTAAAACTATTTCAAATTTCATTTTAATAAACAATGTTGCTCGGTCCCATGATCTTGTGTTTTTTTTATTTGGTTCTGTTAATTGTGTAGATTTTCTTCGGGTAATGTATTAGACAAAGACGATACATGTCACGTTTTATTTTAATGAAGTTAAGAGCTCAGCTTTTGTATCAATTTGATTTATTTTTTGGAATTTCTTTCAATTTCATCTCCACTCATTTAACTTCTGTAAATCTAAACTATGGGGCACAAACTACTAATGATGTTTTATTCTCTTATGTACTATTCAAGGTATAAATTATGAAAAGCGCATGCAGAATGTACATGAAACCGAATCATCTTTTAGTTGCAATATTTAAAATTAATAAAAGTATTTAAAAAAATATTAAATCATCCCCTATGTTGGAGAATTAAAAAATACGGTTCCAGTCATGTACATGAATATGGTAGACGGTATTCAATTAAATTATGCAAACTCGCCCCTTCAATAGCATCCCCAGGGCTTTGTGCAGACCGTATATGTGATCATATTGCGCAAATGCTGCAGACTAATCGATACAGCTGCTGGAACTAATAATGTAGCTTTGAACTTTGCAGCAGTGTAGTGCTCGTGCTCATTCGGTAAGTATTAATTTGTAACTTTGTTTAAAAAATTGTTTTAAAGTAGCTTAACAAAATCTAAATAATTGTAATAGTTCTTCTGTATTTATTATATTTGAGTTGAAAAGCTCTTAAGTATTTGAGACCTCGTTTGATTGAAATATTTTTACCACATACAAGACGCAAAGCGAGTAATATTTTATGAACTGAAATGAATTAAGGATTAATTTGTTATTCAAATTTCGCAGTTGGCGCGTATACCGTGGTCGAGGTACTTAATATAAAAAATGAAATCCGGTTTACGAAGCCATATAACTTTTCGGATCGATACACGAGACCTGAAAGTTCAATCAGCGTTTGGTTTCAGAAATACGTTTTCCAGATTTACAATGCAAAGCGATAATATGAAAATAGCTCGTCTGGTTGCTTTAAGTGATTTAGTATGTATTTAGTGACGCATTCAAGGTATTTAAATTTCAGTCTTTTATATACGACCAAACCTACTTCAGTCAGCCATCTTGCTTAATTAATTCGCATAGTCGACACAGGGGGCGGACTGGCTGCAAGCAACCCTAGATTTTAGGAGCTGCATGCCACTTTTGTACTGTTGGAATCTATTAATAATGTTATTCATAAATTAGAAGGGTATACACAACTTGCTTTCTAAAAATTTTAATCGCGGGACATGCTTTAAAAGCTCGGAGAAAAACTAAACAAATTATATTCCTTTGTTTAGTTCTTAGAAGTTTTTTAAAAACAAAATTTTTCTCAAGGACACCTTTGATTGTGGGAAATTTTAATGTAACCAAAGATTACTTTAACTAGATTAATTATTTCAACAGTATGTAAGTTACCCAATATGTTTTTTTATTCGGCCAATAACAAGAATGATTCTATATGATTGTAATTCTGCGTACACTTTAATGTGCAGTTTCCCAAATTCAGGATAAAAAGATATCCCTCACAAGCCCCTTATGTCGCGGGTAATGCAAGTACATACCAATAAGCGAACGTTTTTCCTCTTATTTTTTAATATTTTCTACCTTAGAAAACTCTTTGTATACCCGAGTCTTTTTTAAATGTTCCCAAATATTAACAAAATATTTCTTTACAGAGCCAGTCTCTTGTAACATCCTTATTGAATGTGATTAATTTTGAGTTTAGCGCTCTTAATGTTACTATGGCAACCAGGGGCGGATTTAACGGGGGAGGGCAAAGGGGGCTGTGCCCCCCCGGGCCCTTTATGATATCTGGGCCCTCAGGCATATACATTTCAAATACCTTTTACAAACTTTACTTTTATGAGGTTTTGCAAAAAGCTAGAATATAATGTAGCCAACTTACGCATTATAAATATTTTAATTCATAACTTAGCAGTGCATAGTAATCAAAATATAAAAAAATTAAAGCACGTAAAACTAAAAGCGGGCCCCTCTACGAACCTTCACTTCCGCAAAGTTTTTAATCACCTCATCAAGATTATGCTCCTGTACAATTCTACACTCAATTGCTAACCGTGCTAAACTACTAAGTCTTTCCTGACTCATTGTGGCCCGCATATAGGTCTTTATCCTTCTCAGTACACTAAACGAACTTTTAGCAGATGCAACACCATTTGGTAATGTAAGAAACAATCTAAATAGAATCTATTAGTTGATTTTTAGAATTAATTCCAGAAAATCTATTAGGTTTTTTGTTTTGTTTTTACTAAATTCTTCTCTAAAATAGTCTTGAAAGTTTAGTAATTGATTATTCAAATCACTTGTAAAATCTCTTGGAAATCTGTCGGGTATTTTTGTAGTGGCATTTTGAATATTATGTTCCGACAATTTGAAAAAGTTTTCTGGAAACATGAATGAAAACATTTCAATACATTCTTTTAAGCCATTCAATCGTAATCTCGTTTCAGAAATAATTCCATCTAACACTTGATAATACATATTTGTTCTATACCGAAACTTAAGGTCAAGTATAACTTCATCAACACCACATTCGTCGAAGTGATTTTTTTTCCTTCTAATTTTAATATTTTGAAGCTCAGCTTTATTTTCGTCGCTTCTCAGCACCTCAATCCAGATGTGTTTCGCTTTATCAACAAATTACTCAAATTTTTCGTCGGTACGAATTACTGCCATTCGACGTAAGCTGATATCAAAACATTTTACGACTTGTTACAAGTCAATATTTTTTGATTGTAAGAAAGTTGAAGTTTCATCAAAATTAACTAAAATTTTGTGCCACCATAACGTTGTTAATATAAACTGAAAATCAATTTTATGAATTCGAATTTCTGATTCTCGTACTTCTTTAGGCTTTCTTCTTTCATCAAATAACGATTCAAGAGTATTGATTATTGATCTTATATTTAAAATAAAAGCTTGAACTGACTGTTTTTTTGCAGTCCAGCGTGTAGGACATATTTTTTGAAGCTTTTTTATTTGACTTGGTACTGACTTGTACTTAGTAGCTATTTTCTCATTATCTGCACTTTTCAGCGGTTCTGTATTTTCATCTTCGTCAAATCTATCCACCTTCATTTCAAGTAATACATTTGAAAGTACTTCTTCCATTTCTCTACGGCTTTGAATGCCGTTTTCTGTTTCAACACTGACCATATATTTATTCCAACAATAATTTGACAAAGCAAAGAAGTTATATATTATTTGAATTGTATTAAAATAATTCACAATATCAATATATATATATATATATATATATATATATATATATATATATATATATATATATCATATATTGGTATGATAACGCCGTACTCGGTGTATTAAATGTTCTACTTAACGCCACCGCTCTGTGTATTACTCTTTACAATTTAATCTTTTACTTTTATTATTATGCCACGGCTAGCCCTATTTAAATTACACAGAAAGCACGTTACGATGATCAATTTTCTTTTTCACCCTTTTATGATTACCTGTTTGAATTGATAAACGAAGTCAATCAACATTCATATAATGAAAGGAAGTAATATTTACAATTTTTGAAATTCTTTAAATACACCCTTCAATCAATTAATATCATATAGATTATTTATTCCAAAATTTATATACTTTTTATTCAATATAAAGTCACCAAAAACTACCTCTTTACAAAAAAATCTGGAACGTTCGAACCTTTTTATGATTTATTACGTAAGTTTAACGTATGCAATGTTTCTTGTTGACTTCTTTACAATTTTTGGATAAATTGAATAAATTCAGTATTAAAATTTAAATTGAAAAATATCTTAAAATTAATTAGATCTGACCTGTGATCTGCTGATATGTTGTTTCATGTTGTGGATCAACACCCCCTTGTTGTCTTCAATCGAATACCAATGCTCTGCTTTGTCGAACCAATATTTCAGTACAGTTACCCCCTTGTTTTCCAAAAATCACCTGGTTCTTTATTCTATATTTCTCTGCATATGCTTTGAATCTCTTCCTTAAATACTTTCAACGCAGATTAAAATTCTTTTCGACGCAGAATTGTACCAGAATTGTACCAGAAACCAATTAGAATTGTAATTATTTCCGACGTGGACTAGAATCCAATTAGAAGCCCTACATGATTATAAATATTTAGTTTAAATTAATTACCCAATTTCTACTCACGGTTTCTAAGAAAAACGGCAAAAACTCTTCGTGTATTCTTAACGTAATTTTTATGTAGCACTATTTTCACAATAACATAAATTTGATATATTCTAAACTTTATTTATTTGACGCGTAGATTTCTGGTTAAAAGTGTCGTGGCTTCGACGTGCATCAAGTGGAAATTGACTGGTTTTATCACCGATGGGTGTTAGATAGCCTTTTCCCACTACAACTGGGTTGGGTTTGCAAGCAGTTTACAGATTGTTTCAACCAACCAGGTTTTGTCTTTAATATTCCCTGTATTTTTGAAGCTGTTTTCTGATGCAACTCCTTTGTATTTCCGTGTCATCGAGTTTATGTGCTATTGTTATCGTTGCCTTAACATTTGTTACCGCGGCCAGACTTTCAACTTGCGTCCGTGTTTTGTATAGATAATGCTTTTGGATAATTATACAAAAATAAATGATGTAACTCTAGTACTATTTTCGTTTATGTATTTATTTATTTGAAAGTGCGTTTTCTTATCAAAGCGCATCTTGTTCCATCTTTATTACAAGCGTAATTGCATGGAAATTTGTTAGGTTTTCATCTTATCTTTTGCGTATTTTATTTTATAAACTTGTATAACATTCTCAGTTTTAATTACATGTACGATTATTTCTCTGCCGAATACGCGTTCTATTGTTGAAAGGTGAGCTCGCTGCCATTGTTTAAAGTTAGTTACGGTCTATACACAGGGTGTTAAATGCTTGCTATTTACATAATGTACGAATTACTCATTTTTCTGCTAAATAAATGCAGTTTTCTGATTACTATCGCTATTTACAGTTACTACACGATCCTTACTATTCAATACACCCCTAAATAACCCCCTTATCACCTCAATAAATATATATAATAGCAATGCCCTTTGGGATTACCTTCGCGCCCTCTCGTTGTGAGCCATACAAATGCAGTGTTTAAGCTCTAAAACCGTGCCCCACAAATTGGGTTGTCATAAATTTTGCTAAAGTTTTATTGAAAAATAAAGTTAACACCTACGAAATTTAAAAAACTACAATTCCACAATCTCTTGAAAAGCTCCCCCAAATCAGCATACTACGGCTAGCTCTGCTTCCAGCTTCTTCAGAGATCCTTACCCATCCTATACATATTCTCTATCAGTTAGACTATCAATAAAAATTACCAACCAAATAATTCAAGAAAACATACAACCTTTTTACTCATACAAATCAAAATTTTACGTCACACCAGCTCAATGCTTACAAAAACGGATATAAACATCTCCATAAATTTCCACAATATCAACAATTAAATCCTTTTAAATTTCCTAAATTTAATTTATTTCAACACTTCTTTATATTCATTTCAAGTAAATGGGCCTATCTTGAAACCCTAAATTGAAATTTACCCTGGTCTATGGTGAGCTCAGTATAAACCTTTTTACTCTGAATGCATAAATAAATTGCATTTTGTTTAAACTACTCTAAAGACCCGTTTACTCTTTACATCAAATTTATATGTCATGTATTTATACCTTCAAATAATAAAATCAAATTGTCTTTTTCATATAACCCTCAAAATAAATTTTATGTTCATAAAATATTTATCAAAATACGCCAAATCACTAACACAAAATACCAGCACAAAATGTTCAAACAATAATAAAGAAAATAAATTTCTTTACCTGGTGTATGCTTTGGAACCATCACCTCTGTAGACGTCCACCAAATTCTCGTCGTTGCATTCCATCAAACTTCCCTTTGCTACATGTACAGCAAACTTATTTCCACTCGTTCACTCAATTCTAAGTAGACGCCTGCAATACAGCTACCCATATACTCGTCCAAATATGTTCGTCGGCTTCTGGATGTACCAAACAACCAGCACCCTTGTTCCGAAAAATAACTTGGCTCGCTTACCTTTGTAATATCTTTCGTTCTTTATGCGTATTTGAACTTACAGCCCCGTTTATGCAATAGCACCTACTCGTGCTTTTAAACACTTGTAATTTAAATTAAACGGACTGCACTTTCACAGATCTACAAATTTTCAGCTTAGATGTTACACCATGTAGGTCTGAAGCAAACAGAAGAAATAAGAAAGCCTCACTACGTCTCCTGGTGTATTTATAAGCCTCCAAGCCTACTCCCTGTAACCTATTTTCATCGAAATTTACCTCCAACTTCACTGATTCTTAAAATTCAAAACACAACGATCTTTGAAAACTAAGAAATTTCTCACCCAGTCGTCGCTTTAGTCCGAAATGCTGATTAGCGTCCTAAACGGTCGCAATACTCTGAGAAAAGTCTCTCACTCCAATCACAATCAACCAATCAAAAATCTTTCCCCCGTTGCAAGTCTATCGTCCATTCTATTATCCTCGTTTACCCCATATTTGCTGTCTTTGTTAAAATCCCACTATAGCAACCTAAAATCAATATTGTCGTTAGCCTCTACAAATTATCACGTGCTTTAAATGGCTATTTTGTACAACGTCTGTTATCTTTCATCTTCCTTTACCCTGTGCTATGTATATTATGTCTCCGCTTTGTTTTAAAACCACCTGCTGCTTCTCAACCTTCGCTTCGGTCGTTAGCTCAAATTTCTAAAGAATTATGTTTCAACGTACATTATAATTTCTCGAATTGTTTATTTGTCTGAAAGTCCTTTCTATGAACTGTTTGCCAGTTTGACTTTGTATTTTCCCAAGTTGTTTAGCCTGTAGACCTCCTAGAGATTTGTTTTTAACAGCCACTTTGTTAGTTAAATGAATCTACGCGTTTACATTATCGATTTTATATACTGCTAAGCTTTTCGTACTACACGAGTTAAGGTACGTGACTTAGGAGCGGCCTTTTTAAAAAACCATTTCCAAACTTCTTAACAATTTATTTTTATTACACAGAAATTAATGATGAAATTTTACAAAACTTGAATTGAAATTATTCTAAGTCCGAAATTTATAATAATTGTACTATTTTGTGAGTAGTAAGCAACTGCAATGTAAAAACTGTTCACTTGACTAACTGATTTCGACTGGGGCTCCCGGGCTTTTTATAATATCCCTACCCCCTCACATGACTGTATGAACTTGCAGATCTTATGTCTGCTTATTCTTAACTCTATTCATAATTACATTGTTGCGATCTTACTTTCTAAGTAATCTCGGTACCTGACCGTCGGTGACCGCCTGTGACCTGACATCTGCAGTGTTACTATCGTCTGCGATACAAAGTAGCGCATCCGTTCTCATGAACGTTAATAAACTTTACAAATTGTCCTTGTTTTACAATGTTGCACTTCACTTAGCGTGTATATATATATATATATATATATATATATATATATATCAATTGGGGGATACATAACTCACGTTACTTATATGGAATTAAAACACGCTTAAATTATTGATTTTATACTTATGTAAACAAAAGCTTTCCTCTTATTATTTGATGTGCTCGATTTAAAACCTTAGAATATTAAAGCTAATTGTCCTCGCATTATTCTTGAATTTTTTTTAAGCACTGCAAAGCTTCCACACTATGCAACTCTGCGCCCCTTCATGTCCGGTGAACTATTTTGTCGTTGTACCATCGGTCTAGGTGTGGGTCCTCTACCTACACTATTGCTTCTGAAAAATGTCCGTCTTTGTTCCCAGTTTGGTCTGGTATTTCTATTAAAATTCATCCCCCGTCTTTGATATTCGTCCCTTCTGTTTTCAAATCTAACCGTGTTAACCTGTCTTTCCCTATTCTAGCGAGGTCGTCCACTACTCAGATCGTCATACCTTTGCAGGTAGTCTAAAAACATTTCTCTCTCTATAATATTCTGCAACGCTACGTGTTACCGAACCTCAACCTCAAAGTGTCGTGAAAGATATTTAATAATTTGCCTGCCTGTCAATGGTGGGCTTAATTGTTTAGCTATGCTGTACTTCCGTATAGCATACTGTTCCCTACTTCCTGCATATTCACCCTTATATTTTCCTGTGATTAAGTTGTCACGTACTTGATCTTGTTTGTGATCGCTCCAGTAATGTTTTAGAAATTTATCCTCAAACTTACTATATGTTTCTATTTCCTGTCCTATAAGATTGTACCAGGCCTCAGCATGGTCTTTTAATAACGCCTTTAGTATATTTAATTTTGACTGTTCGTCAAATAAATTTCCTACTAAGCTCCTAACACTATTTATAAAAATCTGGGGGTTTACTCTACTATCCCCGTAAAATTTCATTTGTTGATCTAGTGAAATATTGCCTGTAACAAATCTGAGACCATCCCCCATTAAAGTCGACACATTTTGTTTTATTCCGCTTACATCTCTCTCAACCATTCCTAGCTGATCTCTACATGAATCTGTCACCTCTGTCATCTTTATATTAATCTCTTCTTCATAAAAGATTCTAACCTTCGTTCTTAGTTGTCCCATTTCCTGCCTCACTCCTCTTATATCTCGTTGATTCTTAACCCTAGTTTCTACTTCCTCCAGTTTTACTGTTAAACTATTTTTGAAATCAGAGAATTCTTTCGTCGATTGTCTATTTTCTCGCTAATTTGCTCAAACTTCCGGTTCGATTCCTCTCTACCTAGTCGCATTTCCTTTAACATTATCATTATTAGCTCATTTTTTTGCTCTCCCGATTCTGTTCTCGATTGGTCTCTACTATTTCCTGCTTCCTCCATTTTTTCTGATTTTTCAAATAACGCACTATCGTCACTTCCAATTTCAACCCCTTGACTTCTTAGTCACTCCTTCCTCTGCATACGTTTAAATCACTTCCTCACACACACTCAAAAATATTTACAAATTTACACTACACACACACACTTTCACTCAGCTCGCCAGTTTCCTGGAATAAAATTTTAAATTTTACTAAGAAATCGAGCTCTTCACGTTTGGGTCGCCATAAAATTGCAATGTCCTTTGGGATTACCATCGCGCCTTCTCGTTGGGAGATATACAAATGCAGTGTTTAAGCTCTAAAACCGTGCCCCACAAATTGGGTTGTCATAAATTTTGCTAAAGTTTTATTGAAAAATAAAGTTAACACCTACGAAATTTCAAAAATAATAAAATTCTACAATATTTTGAAAAACTCCCCCGAATCAGCATACCACGGCTAGCTCTGCTTCCAGCTTCTTCAGAGATGCTTACCCTTCCTATACATATTCTCTATCAGTTAGACTATCAATAAAAATTACTAACCAAAGAATTCAACAAAACATACAACCTTTTTATTCATACAAATCAAAATTTTACGTCACACCAGCTCAATGCTTACAAAAATGGATATAAACATCTCCATAAATTTCCATAATATCAACAAATAAATCTTTTTAAATTTCCTAAATTTAATTTACTTCAACACTTTTTTATATTCATTTCAAGTAAATGGGCCTATCTTGAAACCCTAAATTGAAATTTACCCTGGTCTATGGTGAGCTCAGTATAAACCTTTTTACTCTGAATGCATAAATAAATTGCATTTTGTTTAAACTACTCTAAAGACCCGTTTACTCTTTACATCAAATTTATACGTCATGTATTTATACCTTCAAATAATAAAATCAAATTGTCTTTTTCATATAACCTTCAAAATAAATTTTATGTTTATAAAATATTCACCAAAATACGTCAAATCACGCTAACACAAAATACCAGCACAAAATGTTCAAACAATAATAAAGAAAACAAATTTATTTACCTGGTGTATGCTTTCAACCATCACCACTAGACGTCGTCCACCAAATTCTCGTCGTTGCATTCCATCAAACTTCCCTCTGCTACATGTACAGCAAACTCATTTCCACTCGTTCATCCAATTCTAAGTTAGACTATCAATAAAAATTACTAAACAAAGAATTCAACAAAACATACAACCTTTTTATTCATACAAATCAAAATTTTACGTCACACCAGCTCAATGCTTACAAAAATGGATATAAACATCTCCATAAATTTCCATAATATCAACAAATAAATCTTTTTAAATTTCCTAAATTTAATTTACTTCAACACTTTTTTATATTCATTTCAAGTAAATGGGCCTATCTTGAAACCCTAAATTGAAATTTACCCTGGTCTATGGTGAGCTCAGTATAAACCTTTTTACTCTGAATGCATAAATAAATTGCATTTTGTTTAAACTACTCTAAAGACCCGTTTACTCTTTACATCAAATTTATACGTCATGTATTTATACCTTCAAATAATAAAATCAAATTGTCTTTTTCATATAACCTTCAAAATAAATTTTATGTTTATAAAATATTCACCAAAATATGTCAAATCACGCTAACACAAAATACCAGCACAAAATGTTCAAACAATAATAAAGAAAACAAATTTATTTACCTGGTGTATGCTTTCAACCATCACCACTAGACGTCGTCCACCAAATTCTCGTCGTTGCATTCCATCAAACTTCCCTCTGCTACATGTACAGCAAACTCATTTCCACTCGTTCATCCAATTCTAAGTTAGACTATCAATAAAAATTACTAAACAAAGAATTCAACAAAACATACAACCTTTTTATTCATACAAATCAAAATTTTACGTCACACCAGCTCAATGCTTACAAAAACGGATATAAACATCTCCATAAATTTCCATAATATCAACAAATAAATCCTTTTAAATTTCCTAAATTTAATTTACTTCAACACTTTTTTATATTCATTTCAAGTAAATGGGCCTATCTTGAAACCCTAAATTGAAATTTACCCTGGTCTATGGTGAGCTCAGTATAAACCTTTTTACTCTGAATGCATAAATAAATGCATAAATATAACCTTCAAAATAAATTTTATGTTTATAAAATATTCACCAAAATACGTCAAATCACTCTAACACAAAATACCAGCACAAAATGTTCAAACAATAATAAAGAAAACAAATTTATTTACCTGGTGTATGCTTTCGAACATCACCACTAGACGTCGTCCACCAAATTCTCGTCGTTGCATTCCATCAAACTTCCCTCTGCTACATGTACAGCAAACTCATTTCCACTCGTTCATCCAATTCTAAGTAAACGCCTTCAATACAGCTACCCATATACTCGTCCAAATATGTTCGACGGCTTCTGGATATACCAAACAACCAGCACCTTCGTTCCGAAAAATAACTTGGCTCGCTTACCTTTGTAATATCTTTCGTTCTTTATGCGTATTTAAACTTACAGCCTCGTTTATGAACTAGCACCTACTCGTGCTTTTAAACACTTGTAATTTAAATTAAACGGACTGCACTTTCACAGATCTACAAATTTTCAGCTTAGATGTTACACCATGTAGGTCTGAAGCAAACATAAGAAATAAGAGAGTCTCACTACGTCTCCTGGTGTATTTATAAGCCTCCAAGCCTACCCCATGTAACCTATTTTCAAAGAACTTTACCTCTACCTTAACCGATTCTTAAAATTCAAAACGTAACGATCTTTCAAAACCAAGAATTTTCTCACCCTAATGTAGCTTTAGTCCGAAATACTGATTAGCGTGCTTAACGGTCGCAATACTCTGAGAAAAGTCTCGCACTCCAATCGCAATCAACCAATCAAAAATCTTTCCCCCGTTGCAGGTCTATCGTCCATTCTATTATTCTCGTCTACCCTATATTTGCTGTCTTTGTTAAAATCTCACTATAACAACTTAAAATCAATATTGCCGTTAGCCTCTACAAATTATCGCGTGCTTTAAATGGCTGTTTTGTACAACGTCTGTTATCTTTCATCTTCCTTTACCCTGTGCTATTTATATTCAGTCTCCGCTTTGTTTTAAAACCTCCTGCTGTTTCTCAACCTTCGCTTCCTTCGTTAGCTCAAATTTCTAAGGAATTATGTTTCAACGTATATTATAATTTCTCGAATTGTTTATTTGTCTGAAAGTCCTTTCTAAGAACTGTTTGCCAGTTTGACTTTGTATTTTCCCAAGTTGTTTAGCCTGTAGACTTCCTAGTGATTTGTTTTAACGGACGATTTGTTAGTTAAATGAATCTACGCGTTTACATTATCGATTTTATATACTACAAAGCTTTTCGTACTACACGTTACTTATATGGAAATAAAACACGCTTAACTTATTGATTTTATACTTATCTAAACAAAAGCCTTTTTCTTATTATGTGCTGGATTTACAACCTTAGAATATTAAAGCTAATTGTCCTCGCATTATTCTTGAATTTTTTTGCACTGTAAAGCTTCCAAACTATGCAGCTTTAAAATTACGATTTATTGATACAAATGTATGTTATTATACGTTTGTTGTAAGGTCAAAATTAACTAATTTGAAGCGTAAATAATTTATTCTTGTTTTCTATATACAAGGTCCTTACAAAATTACTTTCTTACCTTATCTATCCATTTTACATATAACCTACACGATAATATATATATATATATATATATATATATATATTATATATATATATATATATATATATATATATATATATATATGTATATATATATATATATATATAAATATATACAGCAACAGGCTTCTTGGTCTGCTGGTTAATGAAGTGTACTCTTTTATTATAAACTCTAAGCTAAACCATTATCAAAGATATTCAAAATTGAGAAACGTTGGTAAAATAGTTAAAAACTTACTTACTCAATTTTTAGTATCTTGATAATGGTTTAAAAATAAAACCGAAAGCTTAGAGTTTATAATTAACGAGTACATTTCATTAACCAGCAGACCAAAAAGCCTGTTACTGTATATATTATATTTTATAACTGCAAGGTCGTTATACCACAAAAGTATATATATATATATATATATATATATATATATATACAGGGTGAGTTTGTAGTGTGGCAACGGTCGATAACTCCGTTATTATAAAAGCTACGTAAACCAAATTTGGAAGCATATTAGACAGCAAGTTTAAAAAATTTCCTACTTGCATCAAGAATATACCAAGAAAGATATCCTGTTAAATGACAACACACTACAATTAATAAACCTGAATGACACTTTACATGTAATACTTATTTTTTGCAAAGTCTGCCTGATTTCCTATTTGAACATTTTCTATAAAATGCATATTGTTGATCTGGCAGAATTTTGTTGATAGCATATTATTGTAGGTTGTTATATCTTTAGTGAAAATTGTTATTGGATAAGTGTAGTTGATTGTTAATCAATATGTATTAATTGTTTTATAATATTCTCCAATAGTAAGTATGTTTGGTTATGTAAATTAAAAGCATTCATAAAATTTTAAGAAAATCAAAAATATCTCAGAAAGTAATGGATTTAGGTACAGGGAATGCTTAACAAAAATGAAAGGACACTTAATGAACTATCCATTGTAGCAATTAAATTGGTAGGGTGCCATTTAAAAAAAATGTTTAAAATTGCATTTTGCGAAACCTGACACACCCTGTATACTGTAAAGAAATTTCAAAAAAGTGATATTTACAAATATACTGTGGTATATGGTAAAATTTTCTGCATCTTGAAAATTAACATAAGTTGTGTATTAGTGCAGTGGCAATGTATCTAATCGGGGTCATTTTTTCTAAAAACAGTTAAATATCTCAAAAACTAAAAGGAATAAGTAGATATAATTTGATATCAAATTAAAGCTCTTTTTATGGGCTTTTCAAAAATGTAATAATATATAGGGTGTTCCATTTAAAAAAATATAAATTTAATATGCCCTGGAATTATGAAACACCCTGTATGTTTCCAAATATTTTTAAAATGTGCACTTTAGGCATGCCTAATATGCCTCCAAATTTGGTTTACGTAGCTTTTATAATAACGGAGTTATCGACCGTTGCCACACTAAAAACTCACCCTGTATATATATATATATATATATATATCTATGTAATATATATATATATATATATATATATATATATATATATATGTATATATTGCCGTGGATCGAGGATTAAACTCTTAAATCGAGCGTCATAAAATTTCTGAAAAAAATAAAAGTAAAAAATAAAATTTTCTACACTTTTTTTTTGAACGCCTCTTTATTTCTGCTCACCCTGGCTAGCTCTGCAATCGGCTTCTTCTTGAATACCTACCATCTTAAGCACCTTCGTTTTTCACAAACACAGTCAAATGAAATTACCACTCAAATAATGCCACAAAACATACAACCTTTTTATTTACACATATTAACAAGTTTCTATTATTAAGAAAATATATACACATTGGTACAGACAGTTTGCTAAAACTGTTACCACCTCTATCATTAAATGCTTCAAAATCCTTGATTTTAATATCTTTCAACAAATTTCTTTTAGACGAGTAGATGGGCCCGTCATGCAACCCTAGGTTGATTTTATTCTGGTCTATTTTGAGTTCATTATAACCCAGTTCCTCTAAATGCTTTTAAATCTCGCATTTTTATTAACAACAAATTTAAAGACCCGTTTACTTCTTACAACAACATTTTATATCATGAATAAACATTTATATATCATCAATAAACCTTTTTAAATCATCAACATTAATTGTCCTGTACATATAAACATATAAACGAGTTTTTATGGTAATAAATACACCCCCAATAAGTCAAAACACTCAAACACAAAAAATATCAACAAAAATGTTTATACAAAAAACAGGAAATTAAGTTTCTTTACCTGTAGTAGGACTTGTCTCTCGTCACTTCTGAAGATGTGTACCAGAAACCCTCGTCGTTGTATCTATATACTTCGATTATGCCTGGATCCAACTGTTCCCCACTATCCAAATCTTTGCAACCACCTCTAATCTTCTACCCAGATATTTGTGGTGTCCCAAACTTCACATTCTATACCAAAAACACTTCATGCATACTATTTAAGCTTTAGGATTCGCTTATCCAAGTTCCATCCCTTCATTCAATAGAGTTGTGTAGTAACGGCACCTTTTGTCTAGACCTTAGCACCCACTTGTGCAATATAACTTTTATTACTTTTGCGGTACGTTACTACAGCTTTACATATTTTCAAACAGGATGTTGCATGCTACTTTACCGAATACACAATAATTAATACCCGTAAGAGCATATACTATTAATTACGTTGCAGATCTAAGCGCGATTTTAGATCTAATTGGAAAGAGAGCTTTAATATCTTTGTCCGAGTATTTATACGCTTTTCTAAACACCCCATGGAACCTCTCTTCATTGAAAAGCTTATTTTTAAAAACACTTCTACAAATTTTGAACGTAATGTCTGAAAAATTCTGAGATTATTATAATGTTACACTGATATTTGTTTAATACCTTAACGGACGCGCGCTTCTCACAACTGCCTAGCCTTAGACCAATCATATAGTTTTCCTCGTCACAACGCTCCACCTATCAGGTATCTTTCTCCGTTTTACTCATATTTATTGTCTCATTTAGAAACCCCTCTCAAGCTACAGAAAATTGATATTGTTGTTGGCCTTCGTATTTACCTGTGTATTTAGACGTGACTTGTAACCAACGCTTTCTTTATACGCTTCTCTGTCTGTTCTACATTATAAATCTTTTATTTCACTCTTTCTTCAAGGCATTTGTTATTTTAGCAGCTTATACATTGACCGTTACAAACAAACTTCTATAGAATTTTGTGCTTACGTTCGTTTAAGTTTCTAGAACTCGACATTTTGCCTAACAGGTGTTCTTCGAAGCAACCGACCGTTTAAAATAACGATTCCGAGTTTAACCATTCTTGGGAATTGTAAATGAACGTTTGCTTTTATGTAAATGGAAATATTTGCGTTTAAATTATTGATAGAAGTGTGTGTGTGTGTGTGAGTGTGTGTGTGTGCGCGCGTGCGTGCGTGTGTGCGTGCGTGCGTGTGTGCGTGCGTGCGTGCGTGTATGCGTGCGTGCGTGCGTGCGTGCGTGCGTGTGTGCGTGCGTGCGTGCACACGCACACGCGCGTGCGTGTGGGTGTGGGTATGTGTGTGGGTGTGGGTGTGTGGCCTTGGCAGGTCAAATCGTATTTATGCGGATATTTGCGGATTATTTAATCAACAAACAACCTTGCTTAGGTGTGCAAGTGTAGACTTGTATGGAGTTGTAAAAACAGTATTTAAGCGGAGGAACATCTGCATCACTTGCTGTTTAATACGTGCTCTGTTTCTGTTTAATTCGAAGTGTGTATTTTTAATTAAGCATGGCTTTTGTAGTAGTAAACGATTTTATCAAAACCAACAAGCGTTATAAGTTATTACAACACTGTGTAGAATTTAAATTAAACGCATGCCAGGAATTAAAAATTTTTAAATCGAGTTAACATATGCCCTGGGGTTATTAAAAATCAACTCAAAATTACATAACATTGGTATGGGGAATCAGAATTGTAAAGAGTAATTGTTTCAGTTTTCTGGGATCGGTGATTGAGCACAGAAACAAAAATATGCTGCAATGTATATGGAAATAAAAATTTATTAGACAATCTATACACAGTAGTAATAAATTCTTTGTATATATCTACATTTACAATAGTATTATCATTGTACACGTTTTTAGGCTAAACATGTATATAAATTGTGACCTCTAAAACAAGCACGTAATGTATCCAACTTAAATCTAAGCAATATATACAACTTATAAACTAGGTAAAATAAAATATATCATCTATTTCCCTATGCCCCCATGCATACGTTAAGGTCGTGTTAGGGATGACGAAACGCGTGTCATCTGCGCCCGATAAACTAACCTTGCTAAGTAACAGCGTAAACAAATCATGTTTTTTGCTTCTAATAGACCGCATCGAATGCACGACGGCTCGGAAGTTACTGTTATGTGCTACGTTCTTAAAAATTATCAACACATATACCCTGCACAACACTACGCTTAACCCCTTTAATCTTTTTTATTACATCCCTTTCACTAACTATACAGTAACTCTTGGCGCATCAATTAGTGAAATTTTTATTTTGATATCTAGTGCCCTTTTGGATTTCGCTCTATATCTTGAAAACGGTTAAAGATATTTAAATTTAGTAATACAATTTTCTTATTATTTTACTGGGCGCATCAATTAGTGAAATTTTTATTTTGATATCTAGTGCCTTTTTGGATTTCGCTCTATATCTTGAAAACGGTTAGAAATATCTAAATTTAGTAAAACAATTTTCTTATTATTTTGCTGGGCGCATCAATTAGTGAAGTTTTTATTTTGATATCTAGTGCCCTTTTGGATTTCGCTCAATATCTTGAAAACGGTTAGAGATATTTAAATTTAGTAAAATAATTTTCTCATTATTTCGCCTGGCGCATCAATTAATAAAATCATGATTTTTTATATCTACTGCCTTTTTGGACTTCATCCCATATTTTGCAAACGGTTAGAGATATTTAAATTTAGTAAAGACAACTTTCTTATTATTTTCACATAGTAATCCATTAGTGAAATCTCCATTTTGATATCTAGTGCCCCTTTGAACTTCATCCCGTATCTTGAAAACAGGTGGAAATATTTAAATTTGGTAAAGATAATTATATTCATATTAAGTATGACGCATTGATTACCAGTGACCTTGAGTACAAAATAATATTTCTCCAATAGTTGATAAAATGATGGCATTAAATTAATCTAAAACACACTTGTTATATTCTCCTATACGAAGTAATTGTAAATCAGTAATTTTGTTAATATCTGATAAAAATGCATGAATGAATGAATATAACACCACCACAGATACTTTAGTAATCACATTACTATTAATTATGGCATTGTCTCGAACTGAGTAATACACAATTCTTGGAAAACGTATTCAGTTTACATCCATATATAAAAATAACTATTTACCCAATAACAATAACAGTTAAATTTTTATAATTACAAATGAATCGGTATATTTATTTATACGAAGTATATTGTAAAATATGCGGTATTCACGTTTCTCGATATCATCTCTGTTACATGCAACCCGATACTGGAAAGTCAAAAACAACGAATGTCAACTTTATTTTCTATGACTCGGAAAGGATGTAAGAAACGATTCTAGATAACGGTGATTACTCACATGAACCCAACTTATGTGTATTAGCAAGTAGGTGTTACGTATGTGTAGATGAAAACATTTTATATTTTTGCCAGAATTGTGGAAACAGACAAGTGATTTACAAGGAAAATGTTATAATTAACTTCATGAAGTACATTTTAGCAGCAAAACAAAAATTCAAACGAGTTGTGGTAATAGCTCATAATGGACAGGCATTTGATCATCAGTTCTGTCTAAATTACAAAATAACCGAATCACAGCGAACAAGAGCGTGCACTAACCGGCATGTGGGTAATCGACGAGGTGTTAAAAGGAATCGAAAAAGGTTACAAGATAATAAAGATTTACGAGGTTTGGTCTTATCAGGTAGATCAATTTGATACAGCTAAAAAAGTTGGCGGTCTTTTTCGAGAAACGATGGACAAATTTCTAAAAATAAAGCAGCAGGCTTCGGGTTGGTCAGCAAGTTGTTCTTCACAGCCAGAGAGGGATAAATATATTAACGATTTTTTAAACAACGAAGGTATTCAGATAGAGTATGCTGAAATTCTAAACAACCCTGGTTTGCGATCACTAACTAAACTTATACTGAATTTGTTTTGGGGGGAAAACTAGACCAAAGAGAAAATCAACCTAAAACAAATATTGACAGCAACCCAAACGAGTTTTTTGGAATGCTATCAAATCTAAGCATTACTATAAATCACGTATTGCCGATTAACGAAAATACTGTTAATTTAATTGGCAATATAGAGAAGAAGCCTGTGATGTACAGGCTACCGTAAATGTTGTAATAGCAGCTTTTGTAACAGCTCACGCTAGACTTAAACTGTACGGCTATCTTGATTAACTTGCCGACAGGGTTCTTTACTACGACACAGACTCTATAATTTACGTTACTAGACCAGGAGAATATGATGTTTCTACTGGAAAATTAATAGGCGATATGACAGATGAATTGGAGACGTACGGGCCTGGTAATTACATCGACGAATTTTTGACTGGATGTCAAAAAAAAAAATTACGCATATAAAGTTTACTCTACAGACACACAAAAAGAAGTCCTAGTTTGCAAAGTAAAAGGTATATGGCTTACCTACGCAACCGCACAACTTGTAAACTTTGAGAGCATCAAGAAGATTGTTTTAATCCCTTCGCGGTCTCTATAGTTTTAAAAAGTATCAGAAGAACAGAGGAGTACGAAGTAGTGACAAGAACTGAGAGCAAAATGGGGTTCCAAGTTGGTGGAGCTATAAGGTTTATTCACATCAAATTCCCTCAAATGGTATGAGAAGGTAATGGACTCGGCCATTTACTTCCTTGGAATTTCTTCTAACATTATATAATGCTTCAAACAAACTTATTTGAAGGATAAACTATATTGTGTTTTCTTCAATATTTGCGCATCAACAACTCAACTACAAATATCTCGGAGCACACAACAAGAGTTTCAAAACAATCTGAGCGGTACTTAAGAACGATTCGCCCCCTGAAATCCTATCTACACGGGACTATGGAAAAGAAAACATATTTATAACAAGACTGTGACAGACCACCAGCGGTGTTTATAAAATAACTCGGAGACCTTGAAATATTTGAGAATACTAAAGCATTTACCCACAATTTCGAATGTTAAAACGGCTATTTTAAGCAATTACTTCGAAGTTTTGACGACTTTTACATCAACATAATGGACTACTGCTATGCACCTGAAGCATATAAGCTACTATTAAAGTATGAAACTTAATCTTGCGATAAAATTAATAGAAAATACACGATTGTTTGCTATTTCCCACGTGGGAATAGAATTAACGATGAATATGAAATCTTATTTTGGATTGAAAATAAATAATTCGGTGAATATTTTTTCATTTTTTTCCATTTAAAAATTGTTACAAAGTATTGCTAATACAAATTCAATAGCAACGTAACATATAATCACATATAAGGTTAAATAACCACTAGTCGTGTTCTTTTTCACAATCCGCACTATTTCGCTCAATAGACAACACATACCCACGCACGCATGCACGCACGCACGCACGCATTCATTCATGCACACGCGTACCACGCACGCACGCCTGCACGCACGTACGCATGCATGCACACACGCACGCGCGCACACACGCATGCACATCTTGCTAACTGCGCGCCTTGTCTCGCCGTTGTTTTTATGAACAGTAAAGTGGCGGTATATTGTCTCAATAAAGAAAACCATTTGCCTTTCCTTGATTATATTGTTGGTAAGCTTTTGTCACTTAAATCGACTTTGTAATTGAGTTATATCCTACCTAGACCATGCTTCCAAAAATTTTGTTGAAGTTGCTCGATTTTTTTCCTAGCGAGTTAGACGATTAATCGAGATATCGGTGATATTTGTTTCTTATAGTGTTTTTAAAGGTTCAAGAGTCAGAAAATGGCCAAGTATAGACTATATAGGTCGTATATATCTGTTGTAATCGTAGTTAAGGAAGGATAATTAAGAACGTCCAGTAAATTATTCTATCTATAAACGCATCTAACATTAATAATTTGATACCTTTTGAAATTAGTTTCCCTGCTGACGCATAAATTCCTATGCTTGAATAGTTTTTATGATTATATTGTGAGCGTTATGTAACTTCAAGCAGGTCAAAGGGCCTACTAGTAATTTGGACTTATTTCTACAATTCTAAATAAGTTTTTAAACAGTACGCAATTACACGCTGAAGTTTAGTGAAAGACTTGAATAGAATAAAAACCGACAATTCTTCAATGCTAATCATGTGGCGAAAAGTGTAATTTTATCTCTTTCCGGTACGTCTATTTTAGTTAAGTGTGAACTAGAATTGCAGAGTGTGATTTTTTAATGTCAATCACTGCGGTCCGTTTCATCACAAATTTGATTCTGCCAATTGTTTTTGGTGAAGCACGCGCGTTACAATATCTGCGGGAATGTCATTACCTGCAATATGGCACCAGTATCAATACTTGTAGGTGATTAAATTTCTGCAATACTATTTGCTACAAAAAATTGTCATGTATAGTCGGCTTTGCGGTTAACTTAGCAAGCGCCATGTTAGAGTCGGTCCAAATATATCTTTGTGGTCTATTTAAATTTAGATTGGCATTATTTTTTTACCAAACAGGCTAAGAGTGACGCTGCGCATAACTGAAACTTAGTTATTGTTACAGTTTCGAAAGGAGCTACCCAGATAAAATTTGTATATAATATTTATCGTCATTGTCCTTCATTCTTAAATACACAAGTATCCTCGTACACTCGCAAGAAATCATTTGAAAAAACATGTAATTTAATTGATTGTACGTAAAAGTTTGAAATAACCTTTCTGGGAATAATAATTAATTTTAGATTTGAAAGTTCAATTATAAACTGTTCTCATTATAAGAAAACATTTTGAGGAACGCATTCCTCTCAACGTATTTTAAAATTCCAAATTTTTGAAAGATTGATTTCGCCTTTAGTATGACAGGACAAATTAATCCAAGGGGATAAAAAAATTTGACCTATCGTAGATAAAATAATTCGTTTAGTTAACTTTTTTCATACTTCACACTTTATACTTTCGTATTTTAATAAGTCGTTCTTGCAATTCTAAAGCTACCCAAGATTTTTGCTTTGTTATTCTTATCAAAATTAACTGTTGCAATATCTGACGGGTGACTTGTTAAGTAACAAATCCTTATGATTTGAACCCCATCGCTCTAGTTTAAGCCCTGCTTGCGGTAGTATAGAAGTGATCTGATTTTTTAATGTCAAGACATCTGACACAGTGTTATGGCCTCAAAGTAGATCGTCTATATAAAGTTATTAATAATTGCAGCTGCAACCTCAGAATACGTTTCCTGATTTTCATGTGCTAACTGCTGTACACATCCAACAGCTAAAAATATTGTAACCCTGTTATAGTAAGATACAGTAATAAGCTTGAAAATTTGAATCGCTTGATCGCTACAACTTCGCTAAAATCTTTTCTGATATGCAGCATCCTTCTGATCGACACTCTATACATCATGCTAATATCAGCATTACAAATGCAATTATAAGTTCTGAAGCACGTCAAAATTGAAAATAGTTCACGTGGTAAGGTAGGAGAGTAGATGCAGGATAGGGTTTTTAAAACCGTCGTCACACGTCTCCCACTTCCCACCTCCGACCCCGTTTCTCCCACCTCAAACTTCCCGCCGCTCATCTCCTCCCACCAGCCACCTCCTCCCACCACCCACATTCCATCTCCTACACCCCATCTCCCACACTCTTCGTTCCACATTTTTTATTCCACATTTTACTTTCAACATATTTTCTTCCACATTCTTCTTTTCATATTTTCCTTTACACACTTTGTTTTCTACATTCCCTTCCACTTTTTTTTTAATATATTTTTGTTTTCACATTTTTTCCTTCCACATTTTACTTTCTACATTTTTCTTCCACATCCTTCATTCTACATTCTACCTTCTATGATTTTTTTTTACATTCTTTCTTCCACTTGTTTCTTTTCTCATTCTGCCTGTCACTCAACGCCTCTCTGCTTCTCCCTCAACTTACTTTTCACTTCTTTTCCTGCCTGCGCACCGTTATCACACTTTAGACGTCTACACAGGTCGACGGACATTTTTAGACTGAACAAGTTGAAATTTAATTTTTTTTTAATTACCCCATCACGGACACCAATTTTTAACTGTATCATGAGCGCCATCTCTTGAGTACCTAATTTCAACTGCCTAACCCATTATTTTTTAATGTAGTACCACCTTACAATTAAAACGTAATTAAAACATTAAAATATATTAAATGTGTCATGTACATCTCATAATGAATCGATTTCATATCTTTGATAATCGCGATAATAAGTTAATCATTAAAAATAATAAGTTAGAAACAGGTAAAACAAACTTTATAAAGAAATATTATAATATTTGAAATGTATACAGGTTTTGTATTAAAATCCACTGTGATATCCGGTATCAACCGAATCGGGAATATTCAATCTTCTAAATAATTGCGTCAGCGATTATCTCACACCCACAACTTTTAAGAATTGGGTTAGATGACAAATACATATTTTTAATAGCGTCAAATAATTCGCACTGCTGCTATCATTAAATAAATAATTACTCACACGACTCTCATTTTCTAATACCATGTTAACCCGCACTTCATCTGTTGTTTCCAGTTACATTTGTTATATCTTCAACAAATTTTCCATAAATAAATCAGGGAAACCTTTACAATTAAATTCATCTATTTTATAACTTATTAATTCGCGCAAATTAATAGCTTAAAGTACTCATACTCACAACAATAATATCCTGACCTTCTTCAATTTTTAAATCAAAGGAATTCTCAGCTTCAAAATTGTTTACCATCCATACATTAGATGTATCGATAATCAGTTGCAATTTGAATTCTCGATCCAATTGTTTGTCAACAACACCTTCTACACTAGCTAGTCGATTTAATCTGATATGTTTTGAATCTTAAGTAAATTATCCAATTTTTAATTCACCTTTAGAGTACATAAATTTTTCCATTCAAAGAATCCCACTTTTACTGCATAGTTTGCACGCATTCCATTACAGTCAACAACTCGGATGAAGAGTTGAAGACCACCGTATAAAGCAAACCCAACTTTCACGACATGGTGGTGAGAATCTGATTTAAAGTCACCTAAGATATAGTTTGTCTTACCAACTAATTTGCGGAGGTTAAATTGTAGCACTATTACAAAACTTGTAACGTCAATACCAGAAAAAATCATTTTTTGACTTACCTATCGATTCGTTAATATTTAATATAACGTCCATCCACAAGTTCCCCTTTCTCTTTATATACTGGAGAATGCGCCTGCGTTGTTAAATCTTGGGTATACATTTATTACCTTCCACACCTTTCATCCCACATTTTTCTTTCCACGTATTTCCTTACTCATGTTTCTTTCTACAATCTACTTTCCACATATTTCCTTGCACATTCTTCCTTCCACAGTCTACCTTTCACATCTTTCCTCCCACATTTTACCTTTTACATTTTTCTTTCCACATTCTTCTTTCAACATTTCCCTTCCACATTCTTCCTACCACATTCTACCTTTCACATTTCTTGTACCACATTTTTTCTTCCACATTTTTTTCCACACTTGTACTTTCACATTCTTCTTTCCGCATTTTTCTTCCACATTTTTCCTTCTACAGTCTGCCTTTCCCATTTTTCATTTTATATTCGTCCTTTTACGTTCTACTATCCACAGTTTCCTTACACATTCTACCTTCCACATATTCAATCCCACCTTTCACCTTACATACATAAAGAAGTGAAATTCGAATAAATTAAACAGTTTTACATAACAAGTGAGGTTTTTCTTTACGAAGGTATACTGTCGACTTTGTTGTCAAAAGTGCTACAGGAGCTGTAAAGTGTAAGTAGGATTTTGAATATTAAGAAAATTGAATATTCCTTCGCTCAAGATACCTTAGGCTTGATTAAGTGTGAGTGTACATTTAAAAGTGACTTATTCAGTAAAATAAATTTAGACACAATAATTTATTCAAAAAGTCTCTTAATAATAACTACATATTCTTAACTATAGATATAAGTATTTAAAACATTTTCTTAAAATAGCTACAGTTTCGATTGCACAGTTGAGGGAACATTTTCAAACTTGATAGTCCAAAGTATTTTATACTCTCAATATTGCTCTTTGGTAGATATAGAAATATTAGCCGTTCCTTTTGGATCCTCTTTACGTAGACTGTAACATATGCAGTAATCATCCCTTGTAAATTATCATCATTAGGTCTTCGGTCCTGGAACTGGTTAGACGCGTACCCTCATTGTTTTCTATTCTCAGCTAACCTACTCATTTCCCTGAAATTTCCACAGTCTGCATCTTTCACTATCTGCGTGCATTAGTCTAATCTAGGCCTTCCTCTACCTCTTTTTTCCTATCTCTGCCTGTAATATATTCCGCACTATTCCCCAGAAATGCTCTAGAACATATCCCGCCCTTCTATTTCTCCTATATATTTTTGTTTTCCACATATGCTTTTAACAATTTTCTTCTTGTTTCTCTGTTTGCTGTCTTCGAACATAAAGCCGCCCTTTCTTGTTAGATGCAGTTCGGTTTCTCTTCTACTGTCTTACAAATATATACCCTATGTCCCCGATATTCAGTGGTATGTGAAACGAGTTAAACAGCCTGCGGCTACAAAGATCCCTCAACACTTGAACATTTGCCGAATTAACAGTTTTCCAATATAACCTTTCGAACAAGGTTTATCGTCTTGAAACAGGTTGGACACCTACCTCCACTTATTTCTATTTTGAGCTAACCTACACAGTTCCCTGAAATTTCCACAGCCTAGATACAGCTCGGTTCCCCTTCTGTTGTTTTCTAATTATATGTCCTATTTTACCGATATTTAGTAATATGTGAAAGGGGTTAAGCAGCCTGTAGCTGCCAATATCCCCCAACACTTAGGCATTTGCCGAATTAATAGTTTTCCAGTAAATGCTTTCGCACAATTTACATTAGTTGAGAATATTGCAAAACCAATACCTGTAGTTGTTTATAATAATTCTCAGGTTTAAGCACAATTATTTTTTTCGTCATTACGTTTTTCCTCTAGGAACTGGTTGGATGCGTACCTCCATTGATTTCTATTCTGAGCTAGTCTACACATTTTCCTGAAATTCCCACAGCCTACATCCTGAACTATCTGTGTACAATAGTAAAACCTAGGGTTACCTCTACCTCTCTTTTTCCTATCTCTGCTTCTAATATACTCCGCACTATTCCCTCATGCCTTAGTATGTGACGTATCATTTTATCTCTCCTATTTTTACTGTTTTCCACAAATTTCTTTCATCCTTTGCGATTTCTAGTACCTCTTTCTTCTTAACTTTGTCTGTCCATGATATCTTTATCATACGTCTGTAGCACCACATTTCAAGGGCTTCTATCTTTTTCCTGTCCGCTTCTCCTACTGTCCAAGTTTCACAGCCGTACAGTGCTGTGCTCCACACATATGTTTTAAGCAATCTCTTCTTGTTTCTATGTTTGTTGCTTCAGTAGCAGAAATCCTTAACCTATTGTAAGTTCTCATTACCTATTTGTATTCTTGTTTTTTATTAATTTTTCTCTCCTTTGTATACTAATACTTTAGTTTTATTTTTGTTAACTTTCATACCGTATCTCTCTGTTAGAACTGTTTGTATTTCATTAAGATCAGCTTCTAACTTTTCTTTGCTAGATGCTAATACCGCTATATAATCTGCAAATCTATGCATATTTTTTTTTGTCTCTGCATAATAATTCCAAATGTCTTCCTGCATTTGACAGTATTCATTGCCTCTTCTATGTACAAGTTAAAAATTAAAGGGGATAGGGCGCATCCCTGTTTCACGCCTTTTCTAAAATTTACCTCTCTACGTTCCTGCTGAAATTCTATTACCGCTGTTTGCTCTTTGTATAAGCTATGTATTATCCGTCTATCCCCAAAACTCGTTCCAATCCTTTTGAGTATTTCGAACATTTTTTTCCACTTTACATTGTCGAATGCTTTTTCCAGATCTACAAACCCTACATACGCGCTTTCCCTTTTTCTATTGTTTTCTCCATTATCACCTTCAATGCTATAATAGCCTCCCGTGTTCCCCTGTTTCGCCTAAACCCAAATTGATCTTCTCCTAGCTTGTTTTTCCATTCGTCTTTGTACACTTCTAGTTAGTATTTTTGACACGTGTGCTGTCAAGCTTATTGTTCGAAACTTTTCAAATCTATCCGCGCTTCTCTTTTTGGTATAGTGACTATGATGTTACGTTTGAAATCTTGGGCTATCTCGCCTGTCTCATACATATAGCTTACAAGTTGGAAGAGACGTTCTGCTGTTACTGTTTGTCCAGCGACTTTTAGAGATTCTGCTTGTACCTTATCTATCCTGGCGCCTTACCATTTTTCAGACCCTTTAGTGCTAATTCAAAGTCATCTCTAAGTAGAGGATATCCCAAGTCATCATTCATTTTAATTAGTTTGTGTGCTTCGTTTGTCTTTTCTATTTTCATCTTAGTTTGTACCTCTTTGCACTTTTCATCAATCCATTGTTCTTTAGCTTTTCTGCATTTGCAAATAATTTCCCATTTTATGGCTTTGTATCTCTGTTTTCCTGTTTCATATAATCTATTTTTGTATTTTCGTCTTCTATTAACTTCAGAATATCCGTTGTTATCCATGGTTTTTTATTTCCTTTTTGTGTATACCCCAGAATATCTCTGGCCGCCATGTCAAGCTGGATTTAATGTTATTCCATTCTGTTTCTACTTCTTTAACATCAGAAATTTTTCCTATATCTTTCAGCAATACATTTGACTTTTTTCAAATTTTTCGTGAATAAATATATCTTTTAGTTTCTCAAATAATTGGATCGAGAATTCAAATTCAACTGATTACCGATACATCTAGTATATGGGCGGTAAACAATTTTGAAGATGAGAATTTGTTCAATTTGTAAATTGAGAAAACCAGTATGTTATTGTTTTGAACGAATATGAGTGTTGTAAACTGTTAAATTTGCGATTATTAATATGTTATAAAGTGGCAGAACTGAATTCTAGAGGTTTCCCAGGTTCTTATCAAAAATTTATGGATGAGATTGCAAATGTAACTGGAAACAATAGATGAGGAGCGGGTTAACATCGTATTGGAAAAAGAGAGAACGTGTGATTAATTATTTATTTCATGATAGAGGCAATGCGAATTATTTGACGTTATTGGGAATAATTATTTGTCATACAAAGCAATTCCTAGAAGATGTGGGTGCGAGACAATCATTCAAGCAATTATTTAGAAGCTTGGTTATACCGATTCGGTTGATTCCGGATATCACAGTGGATGCTAGTACAAAATTTGCATATATTTTAGAAATTACAATATTTCTTCATAAAGTTAGGTTTACCTATTTGTCACTTATTATTCTTATCTTTTTAATGATATCGTTAATATTACAATTGTCAAAGATGTGAAATTGATTCATCATCCATAACACATTTAATAAATTTTAATAACTTTATTGCGTTTTTATTGTCAGGTGGTACTACATTAAAGAATAAAGGGTTAGGTAGCTGAATTTAGGTAGTTAGGAGATCGCGCTCGTGACGTAGCTAAAAATGGTGTCTGTATTGACAGAAAAAATGGCGCATTACTTTAAGTGGATGTGACCATGAAAAACGGGTGAGGTATTTAAAAGAAAGTTAAACCTATAATTGTTCAGTCTAAAAGTGTCTGTTGGCCTATTCAGAGTTCTATAGAGTAAAAATGCCGTGGATGGAAAAATGTGGAAGGTAGGCTGTAGAAGGCTAAGTGGAAGGAGCAGAGAGGCGTTGAATGATGGGTATAATAAAGATGGAAACATTTGCAAGGAAGAATGTTGAAGGAAAGGTGTGGAAGAAATGTAGAAGGAAAAAGGTGAAATTGTTTAAGTGTTCAAGATCCCAAAATTTAAATAATTGGTATTATATAGTTTTATATTTTTCTATACTTAAAATTTAAATCGTCATTAGTAGGTATTTGAATGGGACCACCTATCACCTACCCCGATTTTGTGTCGTAAAGGTAGGGTTTAAATATTTCTAACTTATTTTGTGTAGTGAAAACAATAATTGCCAAAATATTTCAGTTCATAGCAGCAAGTGTACAGGTAACGATTTGTCGAAACTCGGATCTGCTAGATGTAAGTTTTCAGGTATCCGCAAAGTTGACCTATCTATTGTATTGTAGGGTACATTTACGGTTTTACATGGCACCATTAAACAATTTATGCGAACTGCGAAAGGTTTATAGCATGACTCGATGGTTACGTTCGCTCCTTGTTGTACAAAACTATTTTTTTAATTTATTCTGTAAATCGTAAAATCAGTTGCCATGGAAACAAAATTAGACTATGAATCTACTTCAAGTAATGTACCAGAGTGAAAAGAATGTGAGACATCTTTTACTAGGACCATAGCTGTTGCTAAAGCGACTGATTTATTAACAGATTAGAAATGACAACTTCATTAAGAATAGCTTGCTCTGATATAGTCAAAACCAAACAAGGTTGATTATGATTCATTGTGTATGTTGTAATATCATAAAAGCGTGTGTCTAGCAAGCTCTATAATGCAATGCGACCTTGGAAATAACGTTTTATTAACATTGACAGATGTAGGTTAGGTTAGTTTTATATCGCATTTCGACTTATAAACTAACATAGGTTAGTAAATCTTATAAGCAAATATTTATTCAAGAATTTACTTAATCTAAAGAATTCGAACAGTATTATAAATAATTTGACGAGTTAAAAATGTTTTATTAGAAAGTAAATAGATATTTAAGACCGGATACTTCAAAACAAGTTTAATATTACAACTAAGTTTTATTGTACGTCTTAATAAAAGATATTTAAGAAATGTTTTTATAATTTAGAACAAGATAACGATTCTTCTAAACCCATTAATAAACAACTTAGAATTATATTGATTCAGACTTCAAACTGCACTCAGCATTGCTAATGGAATACTCCTCAAGAATTATGTAAAATTTTAGTATCTTCTGTAAGTGCAGCCAGCATTGTTAGAGGGGAAAATATTTTAGTGCACCATTAATACAGCGTCAAACTAAAACCTGTACAAAACTTTTAAGCTTACAAATTTTATGTCAGATGTCGATCAAAATAATTAATCATATTAGAATTGTAGATGTGGAATATAGTAATACATTAGCTTCGACTATATCGAAGATGTAATTGGGGAAACAAGTGAAGATGCTGTGCAGTGCTGGAAAGTTAATAAATTTAATTACCTATTTCTAAGTGAAATAGCAAGAGTACTGTGTTCTGTTAGTCTTCTGTGCCATGCGAACGCTTATTTTCCAGAGTTGGAACTATATTAAGCAAATGTTGCACAAGCTTATTTGCGATAAGCTCAGCAATTGTGATTCCCGTGTTGTATTCAAAAGCATATTGATTAAATAGTCAGTATTTAAATACTTTTTTTATAATTATATTATTTAATGTTTGAAATAGTAGCTCTACTGTATACATTTGATGTATTTCAACAATAGGTTAAAATATCTTGCATTTGCCCGTGATTCAACTACTGAAACCTGCAGTATTATAATACGGTAGTAGGTTTTTGCATTGAAACATTAGACATTAGATCAACATTTTGAAATATTTATTACTTATGTTCTACAATACAGTATACCAAATATCTACATAAATAATTGCCAGAATGAAGTTTTACAATTTTTAGATCAGTAGGCTAGTATTTTAAAGTTTAGATTCACTAATTCCTCAATCATTACTTCAGTCACTGTCACTGTCACTACTGCTTTCATTGCTACCTGTTGAGATTTGCCTCAACTTAAATGTAGGTTGTATTAAATGTCGTTGTTCCGAGTAGATACTGTGAGTCGAGGGTATAAATAGCCACCCCACCCTTAACAGGCAAAGGCGACTCTTGCATCTTGGGTGGAAATCGTCGTACATGAACGTCACTTCGTGTCCTTCCTTGCTTAAATGATGTTCTATTAAATTTGAGTTTAATAAAGCGCTTTTCAAATTTGTGTGCATAAGACAGTGATGTGTAGTTCCACATATGTACGTGCTGATTTGATACAATGCTGAATTGTAACCCAGGTATTTATATAATAAGAAATTTGTGTGAACTCAATATAAGCATTCATAATTGAATTATTTCCTATTACAATTACTATATGTTGACACGCAATGAAATTGAATATAAGAATTTAAGGGTCCTTCGATTGTCTGTAAATTACTGTGAACATATTTATTTTGGTTTATTATAAAATTGTGATAAAAAGACAAGGTGCGGTCAATATATTTTCCGCTTCACAAAAAGGTTACCAAGTCCACGTCGAAGGTTAAGAAATACTTTAAGCAAATAATACTTTTCCGCATGAATGAAAGGGGTAAATTTTTCGTTATCTTTCATTATAGCATTTCGAGCACGGATGTTGTGAAGCACGTAGTTATTACGTTTGAAGGTCACACCACCTTTCAAACAAAGGAACAAAAACTGTTGCCTCGCTGATAGAATTGAACATCTGCCAGTACCGGATATTTACAATTCCAAGTTCGTTTTTCAAGAAGTTAGGGCTTCCAAGCACAACAAATTAACCCATGGGTGTGTAGTTTGTTATAGAATATAGAAATGTACTGTTTCATTTAGAATAAGATTAATGAGTCCACACGCAAATTACTTACGCTATATAGCATTTTTCTAATATAATAATATAAGTAGGGTTATTGTGTAGCAGGTACCCAAAACATTTTCCGTTCATTGTACTTTAAATTAATTGTCCATGTTCATAAATTGTTAAAAAATGAAAAATTTAGTGTTAGAGTTTAACATTTCATAAGTATTTTAAGTATTTTCAGTGCGCATCAAGAACTGAAACAATTTCATTCTGAAAAGGTGAGCAGTGAAAGTGCATCTCAATTTAATCGTTGAATTTGTAGATATAAGAAATTTATTACTATCATCATTAAAATGGAAGTATTAAAAAATGCACGTAAACATGCAAAGGCCTCAATTACGCGAATTTGTGATTGGGTAAACACCAATGTCGAGACGGAAATTAACATTTTTTTGTTTGAAAGTATGGAGCAAAATTTAAAGCAAAGTTATGAAAAGTATTCTAATGTACAAGACCAAATTGAGGACTTAGATATTGATCTCGCCGACAATGAAAATCGGGAATTAATAGAAAATAGGTTTTACGAAACTGTAGCAAATATTCAAAGAAGGATCCAGTCTCGGAAGGCTCCTCAAGCCTCTCCTTGAAGTAGTAGTTCTACAAATTTAAGTTATCAAAATCGTGGCGTAAAGCTTCCTCAAATTTTTATTCCACTGTTTTACAGGGACTACCAAAAATGGATTCCATTCTATCAATTATATTCTTCGTTAATAAAAGAAAATGATCAGTTGACTGATATTCAGAAATTAATTTACGTCAAGTCGTATTTACGATCAGAACCTTTGACCTTAATAGATTTCTTAGAACTCAGCAATGATAATTTTAATATGGCCGTTGAAATTTTAGAAAAAAGGTATGATAATAATCTAGCAATTATAAATTTGTATTTAAATGCGATAATTGATATTCCAAATATGTCAAAATGTTCAGCTGAGACTTTAAGAGAATTTAAGGTAAACGTAAAAAAGAACTTAGAATCTCTGAAAAATTTAAAATGCCCGGCAGAACAGTGGGATCTAATTCTAGTAAATATTTTGTTGCGAAAACTAGATTTCAACTCCAAAAAGCAATATCAGTCACTGCGGGATACTCAAAAAAATCCCACTCTAAATGAGCTTTTCGACATTCTTGATTCTTATTCGAGTATTTTAGAATCCTTAAATACTAACCCTATTCAAAAGGAAAGAAATTTTTCTAAACCAGTAAAAAAACTAGCCTTCATGTACAAGGATTTAACGAAAGAAAATGTTGGAATTGCAAAACTCTCAATCACGATTTGTATTCTTGTGCAAATTTCTCTAGAATGTCACTGGACGATAAATACAAATTTTTAAAGTCCGAATCGTTATGTTCAAACTGCATGGGGGCTAAACATACGCTGGCGGACTGTAAGTCCAGAAGCTGTTCAGTGTGTGGCAAAAAACATCACACAATGCTGCACAATAATAATTTTCAGAGTAATACCACTCCGTCTGGGTCTCAAGGGCAGGTGCGCTCTCCTATAATAAAATCTAATGTATCAGATGCGCAGAAAAGTCGTGGTGCAATACCTAAGACTCACTACAGAAATCAAGGTTCAGATCATTCATATCAAGACACTACTTCATGTAGCAGTGTTTTTCCTTGTTCCCAAAATACGTGACAAAATGGTAAAACGCAAGGTCGTTCAATTCATACGTTAAATGAAAATCTATTAGTTTCCTCAAATAATTATCATCAAGGTGCTCATACAGGAGATCAAGGGAAGTCTCAAGATTCCGTAGTGGCATCATCATTTTCTACATGCACAAAAATATCAATGTGTTGCTAACCACAGCTGTGGTTACACTATATTCCAAAAATGGAACGCGTATTGACGAAAGAGCTGTCCTCGATGGAGGAGGTCAGACCTCTTTCATAACTAAAAAACTTGTCTCCAAATTAAATTTAAAAACGTATCCAATGTCCATGCAAGGGTTCGGAGTTCGAGACATATCATTCCAGTCAAATCAGATGGCAGATGTTACAGTTTATTCAAATTCTGAAGAATATAAATTTAAAATAAACTGTATTGTTTTGCCTTCAATTACCTCTGCGCTCCCACATGCGTCGGCAAAAGTTGAATATTTCAACATTCCTTCACATTGTCATCTGGCTGATGTAAACTTTAGCACACCATCAGAAATAAATATGTTGATAAGGACAGATGAGTACTATGATCTACTACTTCCACAAAAAATTAGTTTAGGGAAAAATTGTCCAAATTTAATAAACACACATTTAGGCTGGATAGTAGGCGGAAAATATTTTGATCCTCACGCGAAGTAAAATGTAAAATAGCTCTTTCTCCAATCAAATGAAATAGTACCCGAGTCCATAACTCAGTTAAATAAAACTTTGTCCAAATTTTGGGAGGTCGAAGAACTACCTCCAATTTCCAAATTAACAGCAGATGAGGAATATGCAGAGCAAAATTTCCTTCAAACGCACAAGCGCCTTGAGAACGGCAGATTCCAAGTAAATTTTCCACTAAAGGCTCCAGTTGAAAATATGAAGCTAGGGGATTCTTTCCACATTGCAAAAAGACGTTTCCTGGCGTTGGAAAAGCGGTTACATTCTAATGTAGATCTTTTCGCAACTACAAAGCATTCATTGATGAGTACCTGGCATTAAATCATGCTAAATACATTCCATATACAATAGAAAATCCCAATCATCAATCAAGAAATTTCCTACCTCATCATGGTGTTATAAAAGAGGACCACAACACAACTAAACTGCGTGTCGTTTATGATGCTTCTTGTAAAACTTCCAACGGTGTCTCTCTTAATGATATAACTCTCAAGGGATACCAAGTACAGCCAGATCTCTATGATATACTCTGTCAATTCCGTCAAAATCCATATGCGTTTACTGCCGACATTGAGAAAATGTACCGGCAAATTAAAACAAACACCGAACAAAATTTTCTTCAAAATATTCTCTGGCGAAACCAACCAACTGAACAATTACAATGTATCGAACTTTTGACGGTATCATATGGCACTAACTGTGCACCATTCTTTGCTACGCAAGTTACGTTTCGGGCCTTGGAAGCTGTGTTTTTAAAAACTGTTTCAAGTCATCGTAACAATTTATTGATTTATATTAAACAGAAATTATTATGGAACTGATTACAATAACTTTAAATCAAAATTAATTAGTTAATTGAACTAATATTATGAGTCGCCTAAGCAAACTGCAATGGTAAAGGTAAGTACTTTGACTGACTGCTGTCGACTGGGGCTCCCGAGTTATTTATAATGGCCCTACCCCCCACATGGCTGTGGGAACTTGCAGAGTTCATGTCTGCTTATTCTTAATTCTACACTTTGTAACATTGTTTCAATCTTACTTTCTAGGTAATTGCGATATCTTAACCGTCTGTGACCTGCCACCTGCAGTATCACTATCGTCTGGAATACATTGTATTGCATCCGTTCTCATGTACTGTTAATAACCTTTTTATATCTATCTTTGAGTTACATTATTGCAATTGACTTATGATTTATTTAACAGTTTCTAATAATTTCTTATTAGATTTTATTATTTAATATATATATATATATATATATATATATATAAATTGGGAGATACATCTCTTCCCGACGTAAATGAAAAATTAAGGTTTTTCTTGCTTAATTTTTAATTAATAAAATTCATTATTTAATTTCATTATATAAAATTCATTATTCCTAAGGATACACTTATTGTTTCTTTATTTCTCTTTGTTTCCTGAAATTTAAAACTGTTCTCTTTATTCTTATATCTAAGATACATTTTGTAAAAAACATATATAATTAGAAAAATAATTAAAATGATTAACGCAATTGAACAAACGCTTATGTTGTCGTAGTGTAATTTGTGAACTTTGAGTTCACTTAAGTGTTCCTGGTAGTTTTCCATTAATTTTATGGCGTGGTTAAGGTCGTCTAATTCTAGATGTTCTAGTTGCATGGGTTTTTGGATTGTTCATTCGTCTTCTGGTTGTACTATCTTGAACTGTTGTTTTGGCAAATTTGCGAGTTTCTCTGACTATTTCGTCTTTCAATTTTAAATAACAGTTTTCTTTGAGGGTGATTAATTTACTTCCGGTTAGTGCTAAATTGTTTTCGTCTTGATTGCAGTGGATGGTTGCTATTACTTCTGTTGGGAAAATGGAAATCCATTTGTTTTCTGTAACTTTTTGAATCTTCATATTGGTGATTTGTACGGATTTGGCTTCACAGTTTTCGTAATGGTTTGAAAATTTTAATAATTGTACTTCGCAAGGGCTGTTTTCTTGAGTGGTTGTTGTCGCAACGATTGGCATAAATATTGGTTTGGTGTTACGTCGGTACATCTTTCGTTTGTATAACCATATCTTAGTTCATTTAAGGATAGGAATTTGGTTTTGGATATAATAACTTGGTATGTGCTAGTAATTTTTATTGGAAAAGCAAATAAATGATAATAATTATAATTGTTACTTTCTAATATTGGGATTTCTATTAAAAATATTATTTCGTTGTTCTTTATATAGCCTTTAACTATAGCTATTTTTTCAAATATAAGAACGTTTGATTCTATTACGTCAAAAGGTAATTTACTGTTGGTTGTAAATGATCTAAGTCTTAATAATTCCTTTAATTGATCGGTTGGTTCAATGATACTAGAATGTAGGGTATTTAATTTTGCAAATGTTACTGCGTTTTCTAACGTGGCTAAAATTTGTTGAATTAAGGTAAGGGTTGATATTATTTGGGTGAATGTTGTATTGAATGTAATTAAATCTCTCATGCCTAACATGGTAGTTTGCATGTTAGTTTCAAGGGTTTATATTCGGTTGGCTATACTATCTTGGTTTCTTACTAGTTTTCTTAGCGCTTTGTTGATTGGGTTAGAGATATTTGGTTGTTAATTATGGTTTTTGTTTCGTTTTGATTTTCAATTAATTGCTGTATTGCGTTGTCATAGCGTTCTGCGTCTTGATTGTCTAGATTGCTTGTGATAGCCTTTATTATGTTACCTAATCCATTGATTAGTTCTCTTTTTCGTCTTGTAGTTTGTTCGGTGGGTATTAATCTGTTAAATTTATCTTCTATGTTTCTTAAAATACTTTCTATTATGCTGTTATAATTCATCATTTCTATGGCGTATTCCTTTCCGAATTTTGATGTGTCCATTGATTGTTTTAATCGGTAATAATTACTTTTGATTGTTTGAAATTCTTGTTTTAGTTCTGTTAAATCGAATTTTTGTGCGAATGTCCAATAGTCTATGGTATTTTGCATACTGCCTAATTTTATTGGTAGTATACCGGGGTTATTTTTAATATCTTCTATTAGTATTTCTTTGTCCGTTCTACCTGGGCGGAGGTTGACGGTAAGGGTGATGCTTGTCCATCTGAAATTACAGAGGGTCTTAATTTTTTCAAGTGAATGTATTTCGTTATTTTGCCGTTGTCTACTACGGCTATATTTTTGTCGGATATTCCCTTAATTTTAAATGTGCCTAAATTTCTGGGTGCCGTTTTATGTGGTTTACTTTGGAAATTTTTCTCATACACGGTTTGTCCTATTGAAAATTTATTTGCGTCGGTATTCTTATTACCGGTTGTGGTGATACGTTCCTTATCGTTATGTAATTTATCTTTTACTTTGTCATAGGTTATTTTTAGTTTTTCTTTGTGATTCTTGTATATTGATGGTATACTTGTTTGTTATAATGTATGTCATAGTGATTGCGTGAATCTGAAAGTCCTAAAGTTAATTCTAAGGGTGTAAAATTTATCGATGAGTGAATTGTATTATTGTAGGCGATTAGTGCATATGACATTAAATTGGTGATGTGTTCTGTTTTATAATTTATTCTCAGTAATCGGATTTGTTGTAACAGGGTTGAATGTAGTCGTTCAATTAGTCCATTTGATTCAGGGTGGTTTTCCGTTATAAAATGAATTTTTATTTTGTGAAGTTCTAAAGTGTTTTGTATCGTCTCGTTTTTAGATCCGCTGCCGTTATTTAAAGTTATTCTTTCGGGTGTTTCATAAAATGTAGAGTATTGTAAAAATCCTTGTGTTACGTCAATGCTATTTTTAGAAGTGGTGGGTATTGCTTGGCCTATTTTTGTGAATGCGTCTACGATGGTTAAATAGTTTTGTGCTTTTACTACTAGAGTATAGGCATGTAATTTTTAAAATGGTTTGTCGAGTGTTTTGGTTAACATTAAGGGTATCTTTGGCGGTTTTCTGTCGTATTTTGCATTGTCACATAGTTCACATTGATTAATAAAATCTGTAGTCAATTCTTTCATGTCCTTAAAATAGTATTGTCTTATAAGTTGCTTTATTGTTTCATTAATTCCACGATGGTTGGTTTTTCCTTCGTGTTGATCCCTAATTACTTCATTTATTTCACCAGGGTCGTATAATGTTATTAATTTTTTTGTGCATCTGATAAGTTCAGGGCCAGAGTTATTGAATAATTTAACATACAATTCTGAAAATCTTTTGTATAAGTGTTCGGTGTTGAAGTAAAAATAAAATCGTTTTCTTTCGGGTGTGTATTCTTTTAGAATTTTGATAATTTAGTCCTCGTTATCGTCTCTAATTATTTGGATCTGGTATATCTTTCTGTTATCTACTTTTGTGTATTTTTCGGGATTGAGATTATTCAAAACTTCAGTAACTAAAAATTGATTGGGTTTTATATCGATTGCTTCATTTAAAATTTTTATCGCGGTTTTCGGTTCTTCATTTTGTGTCGAGCGTATTGTGTGGATATCTTCTGGGTCTTCTCTTATTCCCGTTTCGTCTATGTTTCCTACAATTGATTCTGTCTCTAGTGCATTGAGCTGTATTCTACTTAAAGCGTCTGCGTTGTTATTATACATTTTTTTGTATATAATTTTGTAGTCGTATTCTTCTAATCTGATTCGCTGTAATTTTGAATTTGGTTCTTTAAGATTGCATAGCCATACCAATGGTTTATGGTCGGTATATATGTAAAATTTTCTTCCGTATAGGTATGGTCTAAAATATTTTGTTGCTCACATTATGTCTAATAATTTTTTTTCTACGGTACTATATTTTTGTTCGGTTTCATTTAGGGTTCTGGATGCATAGCTGATTGGTTTATCGCTACCTACTTTTCCTTGGCTCAATACTGCGCCTAACGCTACATTCGATGCGTCTGTCTTTAATATGAATGGTTTCGTAAAGTCTGGGTATTCTAATACGGGGTGATTTGTTAGTATATTTTTAATTTTGTCTATGACTTTAATGAATTCCGGGGTGTGTTCAATTTTGTTTCCCTTTTTTAAACAATTTGTCAGGGGTGTGGTTATCTGAGCGTAACCTTTTATGAATTTGCGGTAGTAATCACTAAGTCTTAAAAATTCTTTAATTTCTTTGTTTGTTTTTGGTAAGAGATAATTTAGTACTGCATTTGTTTTATCGAGATTTGGCATTACTCCTTGGGGTGTTATTATATGTCCTAAAAATGATACTTCTTTTTGTAACAATTCGCTTTTGTCTAATTGTACTTTGAAATGTGCGGTATTAAAGTGAATGTTACTTAAATTTTGTCGCGGTTATAATTGTTTTCTAAATTTTCATCTATTTCCATTTCGTTAAAATTTAATTCTTCTATGTCAATTGGATCTGCTAGTGATAGTTCTACGGAATAGTCATTTGAGTTTAAATCGTCATAGTGGCATAATTATCTTTTATTTGTACTAATGTGATTAGGCTGCTCCGTGTTGCAATGTTATATGATTTATTATTCCTACTTTGTTATTAGAATTTACTGGGATTTTTATTTTCCTATCCGTTTGGGGTTCTATCGTGTATTTTTGTTCGATTTGTGTATTTTGAAATTTAATGGGGAGTTTTCCGTGGTTTAGTTCTCAATAAACGGTTTTTTATGTCAATATTGGCTCCTAATTTTCTTAGAAAGTCCATTCCGATTAGTCCGTCATATTTATTCGAAAATACAAAATTTATGCTTAATTTTTACATTGAATGTTCTCGGTAAGGGTATATTAGCTATGAATTGGTGTAATATTGTTTGATGGGCTGTTTTAGTTTTAAACGGCCCTTTTTATGCATAATCTAAAGAATATTTTTTTACGGTTTGAGGGCTTATTAGCGTTTTTGAGGATCCGGTATCGATTAATAGTCTAAGTTCGGCATGTGGTATTTCTATGTATGGTAATACTAGGTGATATATGTTATTTAAGTTTATTTAGTTTGGTCGTTTATGAATCGGTCTATCTGAAAATTTGAGCACGCGTTTTCTTCGTCGTCCTTTTCGTAAGTTTCGCATAGTTCGTCGGGTTCATAATTGTTCGAATGGTTTGATTCATTATTTGTACTGAGGCAAATGTAATTTTTCTGGTCATTGTCAAATTCTTCTACTTCTTGATGAAATAGTTCTTCTGATGTAAAGTTGGGTTTTTGATGAGGGTTTGGTCGGATGTGTATTAGTTTTGTATTTTGTCTGGTGTTATCAGATGAGGTATCCATGGACGTTGGTTTGTAATAACTATTAGGTTTATTATTATTATTTGTTAGTGGTGTGTTTCTAATAGGGTTCGCGCTGGTCTTTGTTGATTTACGTTTTGGTTGAATCTTGGTTGAAATGTCGGTTTCGTAAATTTTGAATTAAACGTTGGTTTAGGAAATTATTTATATTGATTATCTAATTTCGTATTAAGATTTGGGTTATTAATTCGTTATTAATTCGTTGTATAGTCTGTTGCGGTACTACATTACATTTTCTTCTTCTATTATGTTCATGGCTTCTTCTAAGTTTTGGGGACGTTAGAATCTGATTTTATCTTATAGTGGTTTTAGTAGTGCATTTATATAGGTGTCAGTGCTATTTCTTCATACAGTTTTTTTAAGTGTCGGATATTTTGATCAGGTTTTTTGATTTTTAATTTTGTTAGGATTCTCACGTCTTGGCATTTTATTCCGAATTGATGCGGTGATTAGTTATTTTCCATTCTGAGGTTTATCAGGTCGCGTACAAGACATTTTGTTCCTCTGGTTTCCAAAATATGCAATTAGTATTTGTTTAAAGTTTTGCCATTCTTCTAGATCATCTCAGTTAACAATTAGTGTTAGTGCCCGTCCGGTTAGTTTACTTATTATCAGGCTTAAGAGTAACACATTTCTTTCATTATCTCCGGGTTTGTTCATGGTTTTTAAAAATATTTCGCTTGCTGCGATGAAATTCCCAAGCAAAGCTTGCTCTCTGTTAAAAATGGGGGTTGTCTCGAGGTAAATTTTCATATCTGAACTCATTTTCGTTAAGGATTGATTTCGCCTTTAATTAATTTTAAATTTTGTAAAATTAGGATTTATTTCGCGGTTTGTATTGTTACTGTTTGGTTGGGTTTAGTAATTTTCAGTTTGACGTGTGTTGAGTTATTTAGAGAATCGTAGTTGCTATTATTTGTACTTAGTTACACGGTGCGGTAATTAATTTACGGTCGATAATGTCTGTTTAATTGCTGTAGCCTTGAATTTGTTTATTTTATACTTCGCAAATGTTAATTTGTCGTAAATTCTACATGAGTTTTGCTTTTATGAAAGATTCCGATGTGAATAAATAATTTCTCGCGGTAGTTATTTTACTTTGTGCCAGTTAAGACTTATTTTATTTTAATTCTGTTGATTTAATTATGTCTGTTTTAATTATCTTTTTTTCGTGGGTGTTAATTGAATTGTATAACGTGTAAGATGTTCCTCTGTAATTATTGTCTCGTCACCTTGACTTTAATTTTAATTTCAAGTTTCCATTTAATTACTTTGTTACAATATTGCCTTTGTAATTTAATCACAAAGTTACTTTGTTTACTGGAGATTTAGCTTCAGTCTCTGTGAATAGTTTTAATAAATTGCGTAATGCTTTTGTTTAATTTAATATGCAATTGAAATTGTTAATACTTTTCTGAAAGGTGTTGTTTTCAGTCTGTGTGAGAATGAATAGTTTGGGTCTTTACTTCGTTAATTACTGCATAAAATATTACGTTCGACAATTGTTTCGTTATATTTAGATATATCCGTATTAAGAGATATTCAACTATGCTTCATAAAGCTTGCTATGCGCGTCTTTCAGTTAATTATAGCTTTTCAGTAATGTGGATATTTATAAAGTGGCGATGATGAATAATTTTATTCACTGTTGGTCGTAATTTTATACGCTTGGTTTTAATTCGTGATGGATTAATTTATTAATAGATTGTACTGCAAAGTGCGTTTCTACAGTTTATAGAAGCACTATAAAAGGTCAAGTTTTAAATGGTCTTTTCTGTAATTGAGTTTGTTTTAGTTGTTGAATTTTGATGAAGTTTATATCTGGAATAAATTGTTTCTGTTACTGCTTGTTTGTAAGAATTGCGTTTAAGCTTTTGGTAAATGATAGAGTTAATTACGTTCTATTTTTATGTTTGCTGAATTAAATCGTTGCGTTTTCGTATTAATAATTATTCGTACGTCAGTTACCTTTTATATTAACTTTAATAATTGGTATTAATTGTTTGTACTATTTTGTTCTCTAAAATTCTCCCGTTTCAAAACAAATTCTCTTTTGCTTTAAAAATAAATATTCTCAAAATAAATTTTCATTTGAAAATAATTTCTCTTCGTAAATTATTTTCAAAAAATAAATTGGCATAAAATTGCGGTAATAAAATAATAATAATAAATCGGTACATACATAAAATAATAAAATAAAAATTTTTTTTCTTATACTAGCAAATATCAGTTATAGTTTGTCAGAATCAATTGGTTTTTTAAGGAAATGAACTTACATTAGTTTCTTTGTTGGTTTCATGGATTCGGTCGATGCTTGTACGTTGTCCACGTTGATTTGGTTTGTTGGATTTGATCGATTCTTGAATCTCGTCCAACTTCTGTTTGGGTTCTGCCAAAATTGCGAATTAAAATTCTTGGTCACAAGTCTTCCGATTTTTGGATTCGGGCCTTGGGAGCTGCGTTTTTAAAAAACACTTTCAAACTAGTATTAATTATTCTAAGTTGAAATAAACTGATTTAAATGAATTATTATGAGTGGCCCAAGCAAACCGCAATGCTAAAGCTGAATACTTTGACTGACTGACGAGTCTTGGGCTTCCGGGCTATTTGTGATGTCCCTGCCCCTCACAATTCTATGGGAACTTGCAGAGCTCATATCTGCTTATTCTTAATTCTATATTTTGCTACATTGTTATAATCTTATTTTCTAGGTAATTGCGATATCTTGACCGTCTGTGACCTGCCACCTGCAGTATCACTATCGTCTGGAATACATTGTATTGCGTCCATTTTCTTGAACTGTTAATAACCTGTCTGGTTTATCCTTGTATTACATTGTTGCATTTTACTTTATAATTTCTTTAACAATTTCTAATAATTCCTAATTATTTCTATTTCGTATACATACATAAATTGGGAGATACATGACTTGCGTTGCTTACAGCTAGCAAAAATGTCTGAAGCGGACTTTCCAATTGCTGCAGATGCATTGCTCCACCAAACTTATGTAGATGATGTGTTGTATGGATGCAAAACAGTTGACGCATTGGAAACTTTATATCATGAATTAAAAGATTTTCTTGGTTCTGCTGGATTCCAACTACAGAAATGTAACTCGAATTCTGTCGATTTCCGTGACAAATTTTGTGAGAACAAAAATTCCGTAAATAATCTCAATGGAAAATACCCCTAACAAGGTATTGGGATTGTCGTGGAATAATACTACGGACACGTTTTTAATTTCCGTTCCTCCGCTGCTATTTCGGAATTCTGTTTCCAAACGTACAGCACTAGTCACCATCGCTCAAATGTTTGACCCGTTAGGTATTATTGGCCCAGTCATCGTTACTGGCAAGATATTTTTACAAAAATTATGGGATGATCCCTCAGATGGGCCGCTTTTAGTCGAATGGTACAACTTCATAAATTCCCTAACATGCTTAAATACACTGAAAATTCCACGTCATTTATTCCCAGATAAAACCATTGTCGATCTTCAACTCCATGGTTTTGCAGATAGTAGAACCAAGGCATTTGCTGCATGTATTTACTTTCGAATAGTTTGTTCAGACAACTCTGTTGTTTGTAATTTAATTACATCAAAATCCTGATTTGCTCCGGTCAAAACTGTTACACTTCCTCGTTTAGAACTGTGTGCTATGGTAGTATTAGCAAATATAGTCAAACGAATAATTGATATTTTTCAGAACAGGTTGTCCATCTCATATGTACATTTGTGGACCGATTCTCAAATTACATTGTGTTGGATAAAGGCACATTTTTCGCAATGGTCCACCTACGTTGCAAACCGTGTATCCCAAATACAACAGTTAACTTTGCAGTGGCAATCGAATCATGTATGTTCAGCAGAAAATCCTGCGGATCTCTTATCACGTGGAGTACTGGCAGCAGATTTAATCAAATCTGACATGTGGTGGCATGGTCCATCATTCCTTTCCAACTCCTCATTGGAATTTCTTGATATTAATTGTCAAATACTCTCAGATGAAATTCTCGAACAAAGAAAAGCGGCACTTCAATCAGGTTCCAATGAAACTGTGCTAAAAGGTGACTTCTGGCACAATTGTTTCTCAAACTTTTCACAATTTAATAGGTTAGTCCACTCCATCGCATATATTCTTAGATTCGTTGCTAATACCAGAAATTCGCTACAAAGAATAGTTTGTTCTTTAACTGTATCAGAGAAGGAATCTACATTAGATATAATTTTAAAGCAAATTCAGCGATTACATTTTTTCAAAAGAAATATCCAAAATCACAAAACCAAGCCCACTATCGAATACAAATATGCTCCGTCTAAGTCCATTCCTCGATGATGCAGGTTTTCTTTGTGTTGGAGGTCGCTTGCAGCATGCTGATATATCCGAGGCACAAAAATATCCTATCCTACTTCCATCCAACTACCATGTTATAACTCTTATGTTAATTCTCGAGTACAAGCGTCTAGGGCACGCAAGAGCCCAAACTGTTCTTTCTAATTTTTGCTTGAAATACTTGCTATTAAACAGGCTCAGGCAAATTAAACGAGTTATTCATAACAGTATCCCCAGCTTCAAAATGCTAGCACGACCTTCTCATCAAATTATGACAGATTTACCCACAGACAGGGTATCAATTAGTAGGCCGTTTGAAAAGGTAGGAGTTGACTATGGAGGGCCGTTCCTAATAAAATCTTCTCATCTCAAAAAGGCTCCTGTAACTAAAGGGTACATGGTAGTGTTTGTATGTATGGTCACAAAGGCGGTACATATAGAACTTGTTTCATCCCTATCTACTGAGGCCTTCTTGCTTACGTTGAAACGTTTCATTGCAAGAAGGGGTAATCTCAAAACTATTTACAGCGATAATGCTACATATTTTCATGGGGCCCGTAACCAATTAAAAGAATTACGTACCTTTTTTCAAAATTCTAAACACATAAATAAAATTGTGGCATTTGGCGCTTAGACCCATATAGAGTGGAATTTTATTCCTCCTAGTAGTCCCCACCTGGGGGGGATTGTGGGAAGCTGCAATAAAAAGCACTAAATACCATCTCTACCGCATCTTAAAAAATGCATAGTTAACGTTTGAACAATTTAACACCATACTATGTCAAATTGAGGCGATCCTAAATTCGCGCCCACTTTGTTCGGTATCTTGTGATACATAAGACTTCAGGTGCTTGACACCTGGACACTTCCTTATTGGCACCAGTTTAACATTCTATCTTGAGCGCGATATGACATATCTGCCAGAAAACAGACTTGCATTCTGGCAACAATGCTCCAAAATTCAACAGCATTTTTGGAAAAGATGGTCTGTCGAGTATCTGAACAGGCTTCAACATCGACCAAAATGGTTAGTCCCTTCCAAAAATCTTCAAATTAACGATTTAGTTCTTTTGAAGGAGGACGATGTTCCTCCTTTGAAATGACCGCGAGCCAGATTCCTTGAAATTTTTCCAACCCCTGACAACAAGTTAGAGCTGTTAGGCTTAAAACATCAAATTCTGAATTAACCAGATCTGTGACTAAGGTTTGAAACGGTAAAAGGCAACGTCACACAAAAGGAATGTGGCTGTTGAGACAAGCAGTGTGGTTTTTACTTGTTTTGAAGCAGAATTTGCAAGAGGAAGAAAGGGACTCGGTGAGAGGTTGTTGAACAGACCGCAAGTATAATAAATACGTTAGTACGTGTAATTTATGTGATTAATCTTAATTTAAAAATTTGGTTTGGCGATATGGAATACTTGTCCAGTATGGAGTGGTAATAAGATTAAGTGATGCTCGAGCAGAAATTACAACTATAAAAAAAGGAATCAATTGGTACCAGAAGATGGAGCAAAGGACGCAACGAGCGCAAATGGTATGTGCGAACGTGTTTTGTATTTGAAAGTGTTAGGCCTAAGTTTATTTCATTAGTTATAAGAATTCTTAAAATACTGATTTCTAGATTCGAGATTCAAGGGTGCATGATCTTTCAGGGAAGAACCCTGCTGTTAAAGGGTCGGGTTCATAGTCGAAACTCAGGTGATCTTTGAAATGTTGGAGCAACTGTTAGAAAACAGTAATGTTAAACTAATGGGTAAAATAGATGGGATTTCAGGAGACATAACGGAAGTTAATTTAAAACTCAATAACAAGATTAGACTGTTAGAAAATAAAATTAAACTAGTGACTGAGGAATGTGAAGCAATGAACTAGAAAACAAAATGGGAAATGCCAGAGTGTGTAAAGAACCATAAGAGTGAACTCGATAAAGAAATTAAAACTGTTAGGGCGAAATTAAGAAAAGGGACACCGAAATTAAAGAGGTGAACGCTAAGGTCCAGGATATAAATAAAATCGTGGCTTAGGCAACAATAAGAGGGCAATGTAATCATGTAGGTTATTTTGAAATGCCGAAATTTTCTGGGCATGATCACGTGGAGTTTTTAAAAAGCCTGCAGCGATATGTAAATATAGTATGTACATCTGAAATTGATAAAGTTTACTACGCGATTAAATCACTTGATAAAGATAAGTTAGATTATACATGTGTGGACAATTCCATAGACATGTTTGAAGGTATCTAAATACGTACTGGTCAGTAACAAAACAGAACCAAATTCGCAGGGAAATTTATGCGTATAAAATTTATGATTCTAGATATGGAAGTATGGGGAAACACTTTGATTATTGGTTCAGGCAGGTTAGGTATTTAAAACCTCCAATAGATGAAGAGAGTTTAATTCAAATAATTTTCTCACATTCGGACGAATGGATGCGATATTTGAGTGCCGTAGGGCCGATGTCATATGCGGAAGCGGTAACTGCACTAAGTAGGACTGACGCGATGCAAGCGGGTGGAACAGTACGGGAGAATTATTCTGAGAATGTCAAGTACATAAACGGGCCAGGGTATAATAGGAGTGTGCACTTTGAAAATAGATTCCATAACCGGCCGTCTCAAAATAATTACAATTTTAGGAATGAACGATACGATGAGCGAAATGTCAGGTATAATAGATACCGTGAATTGCCAAGGGATTATGATGATGGTAGGTTTAATAATAGCAGGGTGGTATCAGATAATATTAGGGAAGCTGTGGAAGTACAACGCCTATTCTTGAAAGACAGAATGAAAGGGTGCCGGAAAACTATGCGCGGCGCTCGTAGTTGATCAGGCTTCGCAAGGACGGAGAGGGGCTGAATAATAAATATGATTCTTATGGTAATTATAAATCTAATAATAATGAATCTTGGTTTACGTTGGACGAAATGCGAGAAGCGTTAGTAGAGGAAGGGTGAAGAGCAGGATATAAAAAAAAGAGTTAAGTCGTATTCGGTGAAATTCTTATTTTCTCATGGGAAAATGCGGGAAAGTTTACGGGAAGGAGGGATTGATAAGGAGCTGTCTGCTCTGTTGTCGTCTGTATTTCCGATACTACAAGGGTCTGTTAATAACAAAAAGGTACATGTGTTAGTGAATACGGCCGACGAGGGGTCTGCAATTAGTGGTGAGTTGTTTGAAAAGCTGAGGGCAATCGCGGATTTGGATGTATTACCGGTGACCGGAATTGCTGTGAAATTGGCAACGGGAAAGAAAAGACAAATAATAAGATGGCAAACTAGGTTAGCTGTAGTAATAAGCAGTAATTTGATTTCTGTAATATTTCTGGTGGTGCCGGGATTAAACGAGGAGGCTGTGTTAGGAAGCGACTGGCTAACCGCCGCCAAAGCTCAAATTGATTTTAGGGGTAAAGAAATAAAGTTTAAACATGAGTACGAAGCAGTAGTCGTATCGTTTGCGCAAGGAGAAGGGGAAATGAAAAATATTTTGGTGGACAAACCAGGGGATTTAGTAAGCGTGGATTTGATGGGGCCGTCACCAATAAGCAGGAGTGGAGTTAATATGCTATTCGTTATTTTAGACGTTTTCAGTAAATATATAAAATTGTACGCGGTCAAGAAAGCCACGGCAAAGGTGTTAGCGAAGAAAGTTATAAATGATTACGTACCCAAAGTTGGCTTGAAACCGGAAACTATTGTATCGAATCACGGGTCTCAGTTTATTAGCGAAAAATGGAAGAGACCACTAGAGGAAAAAAGAATAAAAATTAAATATGCGGCGGTTTTTCATCCTCAATCAAAATTAGTGGAGAGGGTAAATAGGGAAATTGGTCGAATTTTAAGGTGTTATTGTCACGATAAACATACTATGTGGGCGAATTTTTTAGGGAATATAGAAACTTGGTTGAACTGTACCGTTAGTGATTCTACGGGATTTACACCATACGAAATAATGTTTGGTGAGCGTCCTAATAACATAATTAATAGTATATTGGAGTTTCCCCCACGAACTGAATTATCACACGAAGTAGTAATTTCGTTAGCAAAAGAAAGATTGGAGAAAAAGCTCAGGCTCGTAAGCAGATGCATGATAAACCAAACCCAGGAAAGTATAAAGTAGTTGATTTAGTGTTAGTAAAGACACATTTTCAGTCGTCATTGTTAAAGAAAGAAATTTAAAAAAAAATTTTTTATTGTACGAAGGTCCCTATAGAGTAAGCAAAGTAGTGGGAACGAACGCATTTTTACTGGTATAGTCAATTTCAAATCAAGTTCGCCGAACATTTAATGTAATTGAATTAAGACCTTACCATACCATAAAAAACGAAAATTCTCAGGAAGAGGCGATGGACGCGAAAATCAATTAAATAGTACTGTATAAATATAAATGTTATTTGAAATTGAATTTTGATAAGGGATTAGAGGTAAGAAATGACTTGAGGCAAATAGAAAGTTTTAGGAATAAGTCTTATATGTAACATTTGCATCAGAAATAAAAATTTTGGTGACCTGAAAAGGTTTCTTTTTATGTCACACAAAAGGAATGTGGCTGTTGGGACAAGCAGTGTGGTTTTTACCTGTTTGAAGCAGAATTTGCGAGAGGAAAAAAGGGACTCGGTGAGAGGTTGTTGAACAGACTGCAAGTATAATAAATACGTTAGTACGTGTAATTTATGTGATTAATCTTAATTTAAAAATTTGGTTTGGCGATATGGAATACTTGTCCAGTATGGAGTGGTAATAAGATTAAGTGATGCTCGAGCAGAAATTACAACTATAAAAAAAGGAATCAATTGGTACCAGAAGATGGAGCAAAGGACGCAACGAGCGCAAATGTTATGTGCGAACGTGTTTTGTATTTGAAAGTGTTAGGCCTAAGTTTATTTTATTAGTTATAAGAATTCTTAAAATACGGATTTATAGATTATTTTGAAGGTGTTGACAGAGGAAGGCGTTTCCTGTTGTAGTGTAGTCATATTAATAAAATTATTAATTAGGAACCAGTTTCCATGAGTATTTTTCTTTTTGAAAGTTTTATCCCTCTTAGGTAACAGAACGGTTACAATTTGGCGATCTCGCCAGGATTATATTTGGTTTATTCGACTCTAATTACTGAGCTATAAACACTGGAATCTAATTAGTATAGGTGCTAAGTTAAGATTATAAGGCGGTGTAGTCATTTTAAATGTTCGTATATTTTATTGATGTAAGATATTTCAAAAGGGGGAATATGTTGAGATTTGCCTCAACTTAAATGTAGGTTGTAATAAAATTTCGTTCTTCCGAGTAGAAACCGTGAGTTGAGTGTATAAATGGCCACCCCACCCTTAGCAGGAAAAGGGGACCCTTGCATCTAGGGTGTAAATCGTCGTATATGAACGTCACTTCGTGTCCTTCCTTGCTTAAATCATGTTCTATTAAATATGAGTTTAAAAAAGCGCTTTCCAAACTTGTGTGCATAAGACAGTGATGTGTAGTTCTACATATTTACGTGCTGAATTAGTACAATGTTGAATTGTAATCCAGGTATTTATATAATAAGAAGTTTGTGTGGACTCAATATAAGCATTCATAATTGAATTATTTCCAATTACAATTACTATATGTTGACACGCAATGAAATTGAATATAAGAATTTAAGGGTCCTTCGATTGTCTGTAAATTATTGTGAACATATTTATTTTGGTTCATTATAAAATTGTGATAAAATAATAAGGTGTGGTCAATTTATTTCCCGCTTCACAACAAGGTTACCAAGTCCATGTCGAAGGTTAAGAAAAACTTTAAGCAAATAATACTTCTCCTCATGAATGAAAGGGGCAAATTTTCCGTTATCTTTCATTATGTCATTTCGAGCACGCATGTTGTGAAGCACGTAGTTAATACGTTTGAAGGTCACACCATCTTTCAAACAAAGGAACAAAAACTGTAGCCTCACTGATAGAATTGAACAACTGCCAGTACCGGAAATTTATTTTTTGTTATCTTTCACTATCATTTATAACTAATGATTGAACAACGTCAAATTGTTTTTCAATATCTCACCATTCCTCCATACATTTGTGAGCATGTTGTATACATTTTTGCCAATATGCAGCGTCTATTTGTGGAAGTGATTCAAGCCATGTCATTCTTGTGTAATGATCATTGTATTATGCGTTAAATCGTCCCACATTTTTTTAATAATAATCTTTGGCTTTAGCCCATATTAACTCGATTGGATTAAATGAGCATGCTTGCTGCAATTTCATCTAGTTCATAAACTTTAGTTTTTGTATTGTCTTTGATTAAGGTCAATAATTCTCTCTTTAACATATTAGTTTCAATAGGTACTTTACGTTTCAGCAGGTAGTCCATTAATTCATGTTTATTAACGTTAGTGAAGCTAGCGGCCACTATATACCGGCCGCTAAATATGGATACACCTACCAATCTGCATCACTACAAAACCACGCCTACTGAACTGAACAAGCATTTCTATTGTTCAATTATGTTTCTTATATTGACCCAATTATCTCTACGCATTTTAAATCTAAAAGTGATTGAAACTAAATAATTTTGAAATTCCTATATTACTCTTACCTGTATATTTTAAGCAGTTGCTCTTTTAAATTGAAATACATGTCATTTTCTTAACTTGTGTAAAACCTGCGCTCTTAAAACTTGTTAGATAGCTAGTGTAGGTATACTAAAACAACACATGCTTTTACAGAAACGTGTTCGCCTCGGTCCACAAATTTTTTGGAATTTGCGAAATAACACCATAAGAAAATTAAAGAAATTTTTTCTTAGCTTCTGTAAGACCTGCGCTCTTGAAACTTGGTGGCAAACTAGTGTAGGTGTACTAAAATAACACATACCTTTTACAGAAACGTGTTCACCCCGGTTCACAAATTTTTGGGAATTTGCATAAGGACATAAGGCAAATTAAAATTTCTTCTTCTTAGCTTTTGTACTATCTGCGGTCTTGAAACTTAGTAGGCAACTATTGTAAGTGTACTAAAACAACACGTACTATTTACAGAAACGTGTTCGCCTCAATTCACAAATTTTTTGGAATTTGCGCAATGACACCATAAGAAAATTAAAAACATTTTTTCTTAGCTTCTGTAAGACCTGCGCTATTAAAACTTTGTAGAAAGCTAGTGTAGATGTACCAAAACAACACATACCTTTTACAGAAACGTGTTCGCCCCGGTTCACTAACCTTTTTCAATTTGCGTAAGGATAACTTAAGCAAAATAAAAAATTTTTTCTTAGCTTTTGTACTATCTGCGGTCTTAAAACTTGGTAGGCAACTATTGTAAGTGTACTAAACCAACACGTACTATTTACAGAAACGTATTCGCCTTGATTCACAATTTTTTTTGGAATTTGCGCAATGACACCATAATAAAATTAAAAACATTTTTTTCTTAGCTTCTGTAAGACTTGCGCTGTTAAAACTTTTTAGACAGCTAGTGTAGATGTACCAAAACAGCACATACCTTTTACAGAAACGTGTTCACCCCGGTTCACTAACCTTTTTGAATTTGCGTAAGGATAACTTAAGCAAACTTAAGAAATTCTTTTCTTAGCTTTTGTACTACCGGCGGTCTTAAAACTTGGTAGGCAACTATTGTAAGTGTACTAAACCAACAGGTACTATTTACAGAAACGTGTTCGCCTTGATTCACAAATTTTTTGGAATTTGGGCAATGACACCATAAGAAAATTAAAAACATTTTTTCTTAGCCTCTGTAAGACCTGCGCTGTTAAAACTTTGTAGAAAGCTAGTGTAGATGTACCAAAACAACACATACCTTTTACAAAAACGTGTTCGCCCCGGTTCACGAACCTTTTTCAATTTGCGTAAGGATAACTTAAGCAAAATAAAAAATTTTTTCTTAGCTTTTGTACTATCTGCGGTCTTAAAACTTGGTAGGCAACTATTGTAAGTGTACTAAACCAACACGTACTATTTATAGAAACGTATTCGCCTTGATTCACAAATTTTTTTGGAATTTGCGCAATGACACCATAATAAAATTAAAAACATTTTTTCTTAGCTTCTGTAAGACTTGCGCTGTTAAAACTTTTTAGACAGCTAGTGTAGATGTACCAAAACAGCACATACCTTTTACAGAAACGTGTTCGCCCCGGTTCACTAACCTTTTTCAATTTGCGTAAGGATAACTTAAGCAAAATAAAAAAATTTTTCTTAGCTTTTGTACTATCTGCGGTCTTAAAACTTGGTAGGCAACTATTGTAAGTGTACTAAACCAACACGTACTATTTATAGAAACGTATTCGCCTTGATTCACAAATTTTTTTGGAATTTGCGCAATGACACCATAATAAAATTAAAAACATTTTTTCTTAGTTTCTGTAAGACTTGCGCTGTTAAAACTTTGTAGATAGCTAGTGTAGATGTACCAAAACAGCACATACCTTTTACAGAAACGTGTTCACCCCGGTTCACTAACCTTTTTGAATTTGCGTAAGGATAACTTAAGCAAACTTAAGAAATTCTTTTCTTAGCTTTTGTACTACCGGCGGTCTTAAAACTTGGTAGGCAACTATTGTAAGTGTACTAAACCAACAGGTACTATTTACAGAAACGTGTTCGCCTTGATTCACAAATTTTTTGGAATTTGGGCAATGACACCATAAGAAAATTAAAAACATTTTTTCTTAGCTTCTGTAAGACCTGCGCTGTTAAAACTTTGTAGAAAGCTAGTGTAGATGTACCAAAACAACACATACCTTTTACAAAAACGCGTTCGCCCCGGTTCACTAACCTTTTTCAATTTGCGTAAGGATAACTTAAGCAAAATAAAAATTTTTTTCTTAGCTTTTGTACTATCTGCGGTCTTAAAACTTGTTAAGCAACTATTGTAAGTGTACTAAACCAACACGTACTATTTACAGAAACGTATTCGCCTTGATTCACAATTTTTTTTGGAATTTGCGCAATGACACCATAATAAAATTAAAAACATTTTTTCTTAGCTTCTGTAAGACTTGCGCTGTTAAAACTTTTTAGACAGCTAGTGTAGATGTACCAAAACAGCACATACCTTTTACAGAAACGTGTTCACCCCGGTTCACTAACCTTTTTGAATTTGCGTAAGGATAACTTAAGCAAAATTAAAAATTCTTTTCTTAGCTTTTGTACTACCTGCGGTCTTAAAACTTGGTAGCAACTATTGTAAGTGTACTAAACCAACAGGTACTATTTACAGAAACGTGTTCGCCTTGATTCACAAATTTTTGGAATTTGCAATGACACCATAAGAAAATTAAAACATTTTTCTTAGCTCTGTAAGACCTGCGCTGTTAAAACTTTGTAGAAAGCTAGTGTAGATGTACCAAAACAACACATACCTTTTACAAAACGTGTTCCCCGGTTCACGAACCTTTTCAATTTGCGTAAGGATAACTTAAGCAAAATTAAAAATTTTTTCTTAGCTTTTGTACTACTGCGGTCTTAAAACTTGGTAGGCAACTATTGTAAGTGTACTAAACCAACACGTACTATTTATAGAAACGTATTCGCCTTGATTCACAAATTTTTTTGGAATTTGCGCAATGACACCATAATAAAATTAAAAACATTTTTTCTTAGCTTCTGTAAGACTTGCGCTGTTAAAACTTTGTAGATAGCTAGTGTAGATGTACCAAAACAGCACATACCTTTTACAGAAACGTGTTCACCCCGGTTCACTAACCTTTTTGAATTTGCGTAAGGACAATTTAAGTAAATTAAAAAAAATTTTCTTAGCTTTTCTAATACCTGCGCTCTTGAAACTTGGTAGGCGGTTAGTGTAGGTATAGTAGAACAACCCATATCTTCTACAGAAACATATTCGCCCCGGTTCACAAATTTTTTTGAATTTGTGTAAGGACAACGTAAGCAAATTAAAAAATTTTTTTCTTAGCTTTTGTAATACCTACGCTTTTGAAACTTGGTAGGCGATTAGTATAGGTATACTAAAACAACGCATATCTTTTATAGAAACGTGTTCGCCCCGGTTCACTAACTTTTTTGGAATTTGCATAAGGACAACTTAAGCAAATTTAAAAAATTTTTCTTAGCTTCTGTGCTACCTGCGGTCTTGAAAATTGGTAGCCAGTTAGTCTGGGTGTACTAAAACAATCCATATTTTTTACAGAAACGTGCTCTCCCCGGTTCACTAACTTTTTTGGAATTTGCCTAAGGACAATTTAAGCAAATTAAAAAATTCTTTTCTTAGCTTTTGTAATACCTGCGCTCTTGAAACTTGGTAGGCGATTAGCGTAGGTATACTAAAACAACCCATATCTTTTACAGAAACGTGTTCGCCTAGGTTCACTAATTTTTTTGGAATTTGCATAAGAACAACTCAAACAAAATAAAAAAAATTTTTCTTAACTTCTGTACTACCTGCGGTCTTGAAACGTGTAGGCATTTAGTCTGGGTGTACTAAAACAACCCATATCTTTTATAGAAACGTGTTTGCCCTGGTTCACTAACTTTTTGAAATTTGTGTAAGAACAACTTAAACAAATTAAAAAATAAATTTCTTAGCTTTTATAATACCTGTGCTCTTGAAACTTGGTAGACAGTTAGTCTAGGTGTACTAAAACAACCCATATCGTTTACATAAATGTGTTCGCGCCGGTTCATAAATTTTTTGGAATTTACGTAAGGACAACTTAAGCAAACTAAAATTTTTTTTCTTAGCTTTTGTAATACCTGCGCTCTTGAAACTTGGTAGGCGATTAGTGTAGGTGTACTAAAACAACCCATCGCTTCTACAGAAACGTGTTAGTTCGGGTTCCCTAACTTTTTTGGATTTTGCGTAAGGACAATTTAAGCAAATTGAAAAATTAGTTTCTTAGCTTTTGTAATCCCTGCGCTCTTCAAACTTGGTAGGCAGTTAGTCTAGGTGTACTAAAACAATCCATATCTTTTACATAAACGTGTTCGCCCCGGTTCACTTACTTTTTTGGAATTTGCGTAAAGACAATTTAAGCAAATTAAAAAAATTTTTTCTTATCTTTTGTAATACCTGCACTCTTGAAACTTAGTAGGCGGTTAGTGTAGGTGTACTAAAACAATCCATAACTTCTACAGAAACGTGTTCGTCCAGGTTCACTAATTTTTTTGGAATTTGCGTAAGTACAACTTAAGCAAATTAAAAAAAAATTTTCTTAGCTTTTGTAATACCTGCGCCCTTGAAACTTGGCAGGCAGCTAGTGTAGGTGTACTAAAACAAACCATATCTTTTACAGAAACGTGTTCGTCCCGGTTCATTAACTTTTTTGGAATTTGCGTAATGACACCATAAGAAAATTAAAAAAAAATTTCTGAGCTTCTGTAAGACCTGCGCTCTTGAAACTTGGTAGGCAGCTAGGATAGGTGTACTACAATAACACATACCTATTACACAAACGTGTTCGCCCCGGTTATACAAATTTTTCTGAATTTACGTAGGGACATCTTAAGAAAATTAAAAAATTTATTTCTTAGCTTCTGTAAGACTTGCCCTATTAAAACTTGGCAGGCAGCTAGGATAAGTGTACTAAAATAACACATACCTTTTATAGAAACGTTTTCGGCCCTGTTCAAGTATTTTTCCGAATTTGCATAAAAACACCTTAAGAAAATTAAAAAATCTTTTCTTAGCTTCTGTAGACCTACACACTTGAAGTTCGTTAAGCAGCTAGGGTAATGTGCTAAAACAACCCAACGGGGCTCGCGCTTACGTCCAAAAATCATTTATTCTTGTTATTTGTATGTCAAGCCTATTGTATTTACCATACCTATTAATCATTCTTGTTGTCGCTATAGAGATGTGCTTGTAATACGAAACCTCTGAATCACTTTCTTATCGCTAAGCATATATGAGGCTGCTTCTTATAAAACAGCCTAAGCGTAATTTTCGGACTTGTTAATTACTTTTACAGTATCTTATGCTAGATTTTATCTTCTAATGATAGACTCGGTCAACATATAATTTAATTAGCTTGTAGTTCCAGGGCGAGCGTAACGTTTAATTTAGTGGTGTGGGTTCTTCCTGTGATAAAATTTTGTACATTAATATTAATTGTTAAAAGACTTCTTAAAATTAGTTCCTATTAAGGACGAGAATGGGTGGCGGTAAAAAATGCAATCGACTTTTCATTGTCTGTTTCAAAACTAGGGTGGAATTGTTTATAGCAGACGATCATTTCAGGCAAACATTGTTAACAAGCGAAAGTCATCTTAAGAAAAATGGCATTTATTCAAAATTGTGTCGTTCTTTTAAGGCTAAAATAATATAAAAATCAGAACAAATACAAGCGGCATTGGTTAACTTATATACAACAAGGTAAGAATAATTAAGTTAGTGACTACCTTCATACTTATTGCAAGAAGTTACAAATCATTATTAAATGTATAAAGGGCATCGCAGATTACGAATTTCCACTGTAATGTTTTAATAACTAAAACAAATGAAGAGTCAAGCAGTAAAATCTTTGGTTAGTTTTTAGGAATTGTCGGCCAATAATATATAAATAAGTATTTTCCATTTGTGAAATTGTAGCAACACTTCAAATAACATAAAACAATTAAGATAACAAAAACATTGCTGTTCCATACAAGATTAGAAATTAACGATAATAACGGCAGAAAGATATAATTGCTGAGTTTTAGAACGTAAGGTAAAATGAATGCATTCTTTCGTGATTATATCAAAACTACACGTACTCATGTGTTTGTAAATACAAACAAGATGACCAGCATGAAAAGTAACTTTAGCTGCATGCGCACACTTACTTACAGCGTTATATTTGTACAAGCATGTTCCTATACTAGTCATCACATGTCTTAGGTGTAATGTATACATAATTGGAGTTTTATTCATCTAGTATTTTTCTTAATCTTTCTTGGGGATTAAAAAACTCAGAGTTTTTAAAATTGTCTTTATTTACGTTTTCGTTCATGACCTCGGCAAACATTACCTTCGTGCATTAGAAAAGGATAATAGACGATGCTTTAAGAGAATCATAAATTATATCAACCGCGGCAGCTGTACACTAATTAAATCATTAAGCGTAAAATTTGCATAAATATTACATCAGTCAGGATGACTAATCCTTTGAAATGGGGCTAGAATCAGATGGAAAAAGTGACGCAGGTACAATTTTTATATATAAACAGGAACTGAAATAGAACGGGTCATTCATTCAGATAATTTTTGAAGATATCGAACGTATAAGCTTTTATTCAATATATATATATATATATATATATATATATATAAATAGTTATTAAGATGAAATGAAAACCCAACTTTGTATTTAAAGTTGAATTACCATTTCAAATCGAACTAGTAATTGAAAACCACTAAAAGAACGGCTACAGCAGGACTTGAACCTGCAACCTTTGATTTTCCGGATCAGCGCTCTAACCAATTGAGCTATCTAGCCTAATTGTTTAGATGATGTTATACTTAATATTACTGAAGCTTGGCCCTTGTTACCGATTTTCAATTACGTCTTGCATTTAAGGAAATTGAATCTAGTTATATACATAATTCATGTACTAATAACTTGATCATCCCATTTTTGCAACGTTATATATATATATATATATATATATATATATATATAAAACATGCAATAAGTAACATAGAACTTTGCACAATTATGGAGCATCATTATTTTGTACGATACTATGAAAATTAAGCTATCTTTGACATACATGATCCTGATGCAAGAACTACGCATGATTTTAATTGGCTAACAATAAAATGTACTTTGCAAACCGATATTTTGAAGTGAAACTAAGGAATATTTAATGCCGTTAATTACGATGTAGATGAGATTTTGATAAGCGCTATCCGATAATAATACCAGCAAATACAACTTGTTAATTTTTTTGTAACCTAGAAGAATAATTTAATGTTAGCACTCAAGCTGGAAGTTCATAAGTTCTTAATTTATTTGTGAAAGGCATAATTTCCAGAAAAATTTTAGATCAGTGTTCGAAGTATTTTGACCTTTACTAAATTATCTGTGCAGCGTCATTTTCCAATTACACTCACGATCGGGGTAATAAAAGATAGGCAAATTATCCACATATAAATTAAAGGGGATTTGTACCTGTTAACAAAGACTAGATAAGGATTATTTTAATAAATAAGTAAATTTTAAGAATGTCTTTCTATACGAACTAAGCTGTAAACTGTTTTTTTATGTAAGAGATTTTTTTGTATGAAAGAAGAGTGTTTTTGAATCCATAGATGTATCTTGAGATTTCTGTTTCATTTTTTTCGTAAATTCCACAGCATAATTTCTGTTTAGCTAGCCAGGCAAGGAAAAGGAAAGGAAGATAATAGTTTCACCTTTTTTATTGCATTATTATTAATAAAATACGCTGTACTCAAGTCACAGCTTTAATTTGAGCATCCCCAACTCATAGGCGTACCACAGCAATTTCAACGGCGCGTTTGTGTGTATGTGCGTGCGTGGGTGTGTTTATATGTGTGTGTGTATAATGCTGTACTGATGACCGCTCATCGCAGTGTACTGTTATAGATACGCTGTTTGAAAAGCCAGCATTTACACTGATTTGTTTTGCAAAAATAAAAATTCACGCGTATATTTTGTTTCGTTATAAAGCCAACAGTTCTCCTAATTTATTAAGTTGAGGTACTTGCAAATAAAATATAAAAGCTTCTTAAGAAGACGTTAGTTTGATATTCCACACACAAATATATAACTTATGAGAATTAATAAGCAGCTCAATTGAAATTTGCAGTAGTTTTATGAAGAACAGATAATAACTTTATTTGAATCAATTCGAAGAATCAATTAATTTATAAACGCACATGTTAGAAACTATCAGCCAAGTGTACACTAATTCCCAGTAAAATTTAATTTTTGATTGTTAACAAGCCACAGTTCGTTTTAAATTCTGAAATTTTTGAAACACTGGTGGCTGATTAAAATTCACAATTAAGTACAATTTGGAACATACCAAATGTATGTTTGTAATGTCATATCCTTTCGGATATAAATTAAAGTGAGATCTTAGATTCGCTGTTTGTAATTTCTTGAACCGTTGGGCTGACTAATATATTATTGTGCCTTGCGGCTTTCTTTCTTCCCTCCTCCCGCCCCATCACTTTCTTTCTCTATTGCTCCTCCACTCACTTTATTTAGGTTAGTCTTTGAGCTCTGTTGCTTTTGCTATAGACCTAGCAATGTGGAAGTGGTAGGCTTTTTAGAAACGGTGAAAGAAATAGATCATCAAGTTTCTACAGGATGCAACACTGTTACTTTGATCCATTTATATAAAATAAGAAAATATTGGTATTCTTTTAAACTGGATGACTGCCTCACCTTTACGGAAATTATATAGCACTTCAAAATGCAATGTAGCAACACTAGACAAGATTTAATCTTAACATCAATGGATAAGCTTACTATAGATATATTAAATATGAGTAAGGATAATGTAACCAATATCGTAACACTACCATCAAGTTATTGAGGTAAGCTCTTATTTTTGACGTAATTGTTATTGTTGAACTAGTGTTTATATTGGTAGCTAGGTCACCTGCCTTAGAAATAGTGCGAGTTTTGTCTGGTCTGGCGACAGGTGTGCATTAATTTAATTGTACCCTGTTACCCGGCCAGTCGAAAAGTGCATGGAAATACCTAAACAGAACCACACTTTACAGGTAAGTTTTATTGTTTTTAAGTAGACTTAGAGTTTTTTAGATTTTGTTAACACAAATTTCTGGATGTAAATTAGAATACTTTATTAAATGTAATTTTTAATATGTAAGGAAGAAGTTGATAGTTTTCATAACGCGAAGCTTTTACTATACCCAATTTATTACATCTGAATAGTATGTTAAGTTTTGGACTACAAATGCTTTGTCTTTTATTATCCGCATTTGCTCTACGTTGCGCAATTATATTTACCGCAAAAGAAAGAACAAAAACTGCAGCAAGCTACATTTCATATTTAATTATGTAATTACCTGTACTTGACAGTTTGACAGTTGTATGAGCGCCATAAAAGCAGACATTTTGCTACGTCAAGCTGCTCATATATATATATATATATATATATATATATATATATATATATATTGTGTTGTGATATAGTTGCAATAACCCGGTGCCCCCTTTTTATGAAATAAAAAGGTTAAAATTTTCTTTTTGTCAATTTTTAATTTAATTTTGAATACTTCGGCTAGCTCAGTTTTAACCACGCACGGAGCTTGCAACAATACGACAACAAAGCCTTTAAGTTTTCCTTCTACCTCTGCTTCCTGTTTCTTTAAGCCAAAACACCATTAAACACAATTACTATAATATTCTCAAAAATATTTTCAATGTATGAAAAGTTTAAGAATTCTTTAAATATAACTTCCTTTTAATAATTGAATAAAAATTCTTTCAATCATTATCATTCCCAAAACTAATCAAAAGCCAGCAAAATTCACCCTTATTATTATTATGTGAAGCCTCATGAACGTTTATTAAACTTCCTTCAAAATTTACGTAATTTATAACGTGTATTAAAAAAGATCTTTGTTGACCCTCACATAAAATTTTCATGAAAGCAATTTTTTAATTATTCAAATTAGAAATGTACAACGAAATATTCACAAATAAAAATAATAAAACATTCAGATTGGCTAACCTGTTGTTTCAAGCTTGAATCAGTCCCTGTTCCAATTTCTTCCGTATTCAGCTTATTGATTTATATAGTACCAACGTCGAATTTAGATATGGCGTGAATTTCTCTTGGTACAGCTTCTTTTAATTTATTCATGAATTATTTCAGCGGCTTCGCTAAACTTCCTGGTCGAATGCAGTGATTAATAATTGAGTTAAATATTTGTTAAATTTCCACATCGGATCCAGTAGTTATTCAGAGTAGTTTTTTAAAGGGTTAAAACGGCTAACCGCATTCAATTTTTCACAATACCATTGTACTATTTATTACTTAACAATAAATCACTTCTAAATACTTTCTTCTAAGTGATGTGGAGTATGCCTTAATTCATGTTAAACTCATTTCTTTACAAATTCGGCCGTATTTAAAAGGATAGCCTATCTATTGACAAGCACAGAGTTCAACGATTACGCTATGGTACGTGATTCCTACATACAAGGTTTTGGGTATTTCTTTGAAATTTTGCTGTATACACAAAATTGATACCCTACTTTCGGCACGTATTACTTCAAGTTAATGCATTTGTTCTATTGGATTTTCTTATTTCTCGTTCACGTAAATTTGTTGTTTGTACAATAAGTTTGATGAACTTTGCATTTATTACCATGCCGGTTTATTTGAATTTATCAGATGTTGTTTCTTTTCTGCTCAGGTATTCTTAATATAATTTATGTATTAAATTATATGCGTTTTCTATTACGCGTTTTTAAACCTGCTTGTTCAATTGAGATTCTTAGCGTAATGATGATGCATTTTCATGCGTATTGTGTTTCAGCTTCCGTCCACGTTGTTTTTATGACTTGCCAAATCGTTTATTTAATTAAGCTTCTAAAGTACTTTTTATTTCTTAAATTAATTATGACTATAGTTTATATACAGGGCGTTGTCATTTACTTTCCTTTTAATGAGGTGCACTATACTAGTGGTCCTATCTACCTCTAAATCATCTTATTAACACAGCAATATATATATATATATATATATATATATATATATAATTAATGGACTGGTCAGACTTATATATATATATATATATATATATATATATATAAATATTTTAGATAGTTAAATACACAAGGTAAGTTGATAAAAACTATTATATTACAGTGAATAAGATGAAATAATAACTTAGACTTTTATACAAAGCCTAAATGATAATTTCAAATCGAGCTAGTAATTGAAAGATGGAAAATATAAGATCTTGGACAGAACTTGAACCTGTATCCTTTATGTATCATTTTAAATCGAGCTAGTAATTGAAAGATGGAAAAAAACCGAGGATACAGGTTCAAGTTCTGTCCAAGATCTTATATTGCTGTCACAACGCTGCGTTGAGCGTCACTGGAAGAATGATAAGAAAATGGCTTCGTCACTAAGAGAGCTGTGGTAAGATGCTACAATTTGTAAAATATTAAATTATTCATTTACTTTCCTTTCTAACTTTACCTGGCTAGCTCAACGGAAATATTGGAGTGTTCAAAATGAAATCAAACAGCAATATTAAAGCATTTATACAGTATGAATTATTTTCTCTCATACAACAGCATATAGATCATTTTTGACATCGTTTCTTTCAAACATAAAGTAATTTCCAAAAAAATGTTCCTTGCCTTATTTTAAATTTACAGAACTAAATTTCTTCTTTTATGGATGGTTTACCTGGTTATGATTATTCCTACTCTTATAAGATTTGTTTTGGCCAAAAAATCCTCGACAGATAATCTATTAAAAGGTCAGAGTATTTTGAACTCTAAACACAAACTTTTCTGATAAAAAATCCTCACAAAAAATAATTAAATGATTAACACTTAGGTATGCTACCTCAAATTAAATACAAATACTCTAGTATCAATTAAAAATAAATCTAAAAGTATTACTTGCAGAAGCCACAAAAACGTTCCTCCTAATTAAATATCTTCCTTATTTTAAATTGACGTCAAATCAGCTGACAAGATTTTCCCTATTTAAAATCCTCATTTCAAACAGCAGTTACCAAAGTGCATTTTGCTTAAATCTTTCTTTCAATTATTTAATAAAAATTTTAAAATAGCGTTATATTGAAGAATTTTCCCTTTTCATTGTAATTAAAAATTCCATTTTGTTATGTAATTTGCGTTTAAAACCTCACTTCTGTATGCATCTTAACATTGTAATTATTAAATTACAGTATGTTTACTGTAGGCTTCAAATATCATCTTCGCAAAGCAAAAGCTCCCCACTTAAATCAAAATAACGTTTCGCGATCGAATTTAAGAATCGACTGAATCAAATGAATCCGTTTTTAATAAACGCTTCTTATATATATATATATATATATATATATATATATATACAAATTATCTATTTTCTGGCGATTCCATTCTAAATAATATACGCCTATCTTTCGTAATATTCTTGGAAATACTCATTAGCGTTCAAAATTGTTCAGTTTTATTACCTCGTTATCTAGTTCCAGTTATGAGTGATGCGCGCTGTTTGTCCTGCTCTAACATATATACGATTATTGTGGCGTATCATTTCTCTCCAACAGTAAATGCAAAAGGTTGTAACAATTTTATTTTCAATAATAATTATTTGCATATAACTTCAAAAATAATGCACTAAGCGTGCATCGTTCCTTAGTAAACTAATTATATTCAGATATCTGTGTCGCATAAAGCTATTTGCAAGCATATCTCTGTTTGATTGTTTCGTGTCCCCCGCCCCTGACGGCGCGACCGCTCGGCTCTGGCTTCGATGAATAGTCGGCCACAGGCGATAGCTTCATCAACATGTACCCTTGGCTAGAGGCCGGCAATCTTCGAATCCATTACAAATGGTGAAGATACCTTCGAATAACGGTCGGTAAAGTATATACTATACAAACTTATGTAATTTGAGGTAATTTATTTAGCGCGACAACTTAGAAGACAACTTAGAATACAATTTAGAATACAACTTAGGATGCATCAAATTAGAATTCAATTTTGAGAACACGACTACTATAAAATATAATGCGACAAGATATGATTCGACACGTGGAACGCAACAAGTATAACTCGACAAGAATAATTGATTTAAACTTTGCCTAACAAAAAATTTGTCTAGGGAGGAATTATAGAAGTTGATTTAGAAGGAGTCGTTTCAAATTGCAAACGCTGTTATCTTTGCTTGAAGAACGGGGATCCCGTCTTGCCTTGTTGTGAGGCGACTATTGCAGTTTTGGTTCGTAATTAGCTATAAGTTTTTTCTGCATGTGTTTCAAAACTTAGAACACATTAACTTGCTTTTATGTTTAATACACGTAAATTGTAAAAGTTTCAGCTAATTGTTGAGCTGGTTTTACAAGCTGTAAAACGAAATTTTGCTGAATTAGCGTTCTATAAAAACATGCTTTGTTTCATATGAAACGTCGATAAGTTCAACAGGTGTTTTCGACGTCATATTTTTCTACTTTGTACAGCTGACAGATGTTGCCTTAAAAGCAAATGCTTTGAGCAGCTGTAATGCAATTTAAATAAACATGCTTATTTTTGTGATCAGCTTTATCTACACTTAGAATATTATACGTAATTTTGAAAGCTCAAATTCTGATATTGTTAGGAGCTAATAATTTGTTATCTGCCTGAAAAGATCTGCCCAGGTTAGAATTTAATTTACTGTGTTATGCTTGCCAACCATTATTACTTTAATTTGTACAACAAGTTTATGTTTAAAGTAAAGTTGCTTGATTAATAATAATGAAAGACAAAAAAAGGAAAGTTAAAAGTTTAATCTTGATGTAGTTGATGATGAAAATTTTATTTTGTTACAAGTTACAATATTTTAAAAGAGTTTTTTTAGTAAACAATTAGTTCAAAATTGAAGGTTTTTTATTTTGATCAAGTGCGATCAAATCTAATTACATAAAGTTAAAACCTTTCTGAGTAATAAATTGAAGCCAATATTATATTGGAAATACTTTTTTATTATTTCTTTATATATTTTAGTAGGACACAAATGGTGTTTCACTTTTCTATTTATTTAACCATTACAATTTCTTACAGGAGCTGCGTCTTATTTTGTTAAGACGGGTTTGTGTTAACGAAGGCGATCATTTTTTCTTTGGGTCTCCACGTCCGCCCTTAGAACTGTGCTGTGCAATCATCGTAATTATCTCAGGACATGGTGGCGCCTATTTGATTTAGCTTAACTTTGGTCTGCAAACAGAATTCGACTTCCCCCCCCCCCACTTCTCATTGCGCTACCCAGGAATAGACCCCTAGTTTTGTCGAAAGATTTTTGGAAAAATAAGTAACACTGATGCCACGCCCATAAAACAAAAACAACCTACCCACGAAAAAAAAATACGTTTCACTGGCGTTTACAACGTGGTCTTTTCAGTAAGAACAAAAAATTAAGTTACAAGGTAATAAATAATTTTTATCAGTTATTCCAGGGAGTTTACGGGTTTTTTCAATGATTGGGCAGCTTGTTGGAATAAATGTTTCATTTTGTAGTTCTAAATACGCATAACTCATTTTTTTATATTCCTAATATCCTGGAAAATTCTTTAATTAAAATAAACTTCTGTAATCCACGGGGAAATTAATTTGAACTTAGATTGCTTTTTAATGCAAAAGGGGTTATACTTTATAGAAATGCTTTTAACATCAAAACGTGTTTTTAATACACCTATCAAGGTTAAAATTGGGGTTTCAAATCCACGAAATTACTTATTTTTATCCTAATGCGTAAAGCTAGTACTATTCTATGCTATTTACAGCAAATGAAACGCATTTTTGTCAAAAATGTATTCATAATTAATAAGTGAAAATAAATGGTTTTGTATTTATCTTAAAATGATCGATTTGCGTTCGCATTGAATGCGTTTTACGGTATCTTACAATTAATTATTTTTACTATGCTGCTTACGTAACTTGCTATGTATTTACAATATACTTATATCATACAGGGTGATTATTTGTACACGTGGAATTTGATTTTCGTCTTGTAAATCAATGAATAAAAGTACGCTTGTATTATACAGGGCGTAACCATATTTTTACGGAAATTTATGTTATTTCAGATTCTATTATATTTTAGTGGGATTTATTTTTATTTTATTTTATCATGTATATATATATATATATATATATATATATATATATTGCATTGGATTCCTATATACCAATTTGAGCCCTAGTGTCATTGGGCCGTCATAGGATTTTCTGAAATAAAATTAATAAATTCTTAATCTCTTTTAGAACGCCGCCTTATTTCTGCACACTAGCTCAGAAATCTAAGGACCCGTTTACTCCTTACAACAACATTTTTATATCATCAATAAACATTTTTAAATATACAATATTAATTGTCCTGTACATATACTCCTTTAAATGAGGTTTTATGGTAATAAAATACACCCCCAATAAGTTAAAACACTCAAGCACAAAATATCAGCACAATTGTTAAGCAAAAAGCAAGAAATTAATTTTCCTTACCTGGAGTAAACTTCGTCCATCGTTACCTCTGAAGATGTATACCACAAACCCTCGTCGTTGTGACCATATACTTCGTGATTATGCCTGGATCCAACTGATCCCCACTCACTATCCAAATCTCTGCAACCACCTTTTATTTCTACCCGGATAATTGTCTTGACCAAAATTAACCTTCCATACCACTGCACTTCACGCATACTAGTTAAGCTTTTCGATTCGCTTACCCAAGTACCATCCTATCATTAGATTGTATCGTGTAATAACACCACCTTTTGTATCGCTAGCACCCACTTGTGCAAATCACTTTTAATACATTCTGGTACGGTACTAACAGCTTTACATACTTTAAAATAGGATGTTATATGCTACTTCAACGAATAAACAACAATCAGTACAATGTAAGAGCACGTAATAGCAATTACGTAAGAGATCTAAGCGCGATATAAAATCTAAGAGCAAGAGCTTTAATATCTCTCACAGAGTATTTATACGCTTTTCAATACCCCTCACGGAACCTCTTCATCAAAAAGCTTATTTTTAAAACCAATTTTCCAAATTTTGATCGTAACGTCTGAAAATTCCGAGTTTACCGGGCTGTTACTCTGAAATTCGTTCAATAACATCAACGGACGCGAGCTTCTCAAAACTGCCAGCCTTAGACCAATGATATTGCTTTCCCTCGTTATAACGTTCCACCTTTTAGCTGCCTCGCTTCGTTTTACCCATATTTATTGTCTTTTTCAGAACCCCTCTCAAACTACAGAAAATCGATATTGTTGTTGGCCTTCAAGTTTCCCGTGTATTTTAGACATGTGTTATAACCAACGTTCTATTATACGTGTTCTCTGTCTATTTTACATTATAGATTTTTCATTTCCCTTAGTCTTCAAAGCATTGGTTATTTTTGCAGCTTGTCGGACTGACCGTTACAACCAATTCCATAGAAATTCTGTATCAACGTATAATTCAGTTTTTTGAACTCGACATTTAACTAACAGGTGTTTCTTTGAAGCAACTTGTCCGTTTAACATAATAATTCCGAGTTTAACCTCTTCTTAGGATTTGTATATCGAACGTTTTCGTTTATTTAAATGGAAATATGCGTTTAAATTATTGATTTTCTATACTTGAAAGCTTCGTTTCTTATCCCATTTTCTTGATTTAAACTATTGCAACTAATTTATGCGTATCCTTGAGTTTTCATGTACCCTAAAGCTTCTTCCCTTTATGCAATTTTAACCTTCTGATTTAGAAATACCAAAAGATGTTAACAACTGTCAGTCTTTACTATCTAAACTGATTAATTTGGCGCGTAAATAAATTGTTCCCATTTCCTATATACACAGTTGTTAAAAATTTATTATATATATATATATATATATATATATATATATGCATATGTATATTAAAATATTGTTGGTGGATGTTGTGCGGTTTGCCTCTTTGATGTTTGACTCTACTTTGGTTAAGCGGATTACCATGTCTAGTAGCATGGTTGGCGTGTGATACTGGATCGGGCTTCGGAGTGCTGGAAGGAGTAGATCTGTGAGGTGATCCGGGTCCTGGTTTAAGTCCTTTTTTAGTCGACAGGCTTGCAGGGCCTTGATGCTTAGGAATGCGGCAGCTGATTGTGCTGGTATTTGTTTGGTGTCAGAATATTCTCCTGTGACTTTGGCCTTGACTGCTGGACTATCGTATTCGCCTACGAAAAACTGCCTGCGGTCGGAATAGAGGGGTTGGAATGCTTTAATGGTGGTCCACCAGATGCCTGCTTGTCATTTTAGCTGAGCCATAGGGGTTGGTAGATCAACCTCTATTGCCTCCATACTTTGCAGGAATTCGACTTGGTGTTTTTATGGTGTGTCAAAGAATGGGAGCATCTATAGCTCTATCGTGGTAATGCGGTGCAGGTGGTCTACTATCGTCTTAATAGTGGTAACATTTGTGGTGGTATGTTGTGGTTGGGCGTCACTGTTTTTTCAGTCCCAGAACTGTTATTGGTGCTGTGTTGGCATTCCGAATAAGTGGTGGCTGGTTGATGGTGGTTTGGTTGGCTTTGCTGGATGTGTTCTCCTGGTCAGGAGGGTGCTGTTTAATGGTTAGTTGGCTTGCACTGCTTGTCTGGCACAGTGTTTCAGGCATGATTCGTTCGATTCGTTACAGACTCCTGTCTGTAATGTTCTCGTTACAACGATCTTTGACGTTGGCGACACTTGTTACTTTCGAGCTTGCGAGATGGGTCGGCTATGTACATGGAAGGCGGTGCCGACTGGGGTTGACCTTAGGAGTCTTTAAATCAACTGCTCGCATTGTAACAACTCTTCCCCAAATTTATTTCTTATTAGTAATATTTACAATACAAATAATCTTATATACAATATATACATTAACTAATGGCGTCGGCTCTCTCTAATGCTGGAAAGTACGTGGAGGCTTGTAGGGATAGTGTCCGTGAATGAGTGATGCTGCAGTGTCGGTGATGCTGGCTGGTTAGTATGAGCGTCGGCGTCGTCGTCGAGGTCGACTTTCGTCTGTCTCTCTCTCTCTCTCTCTCTTTGATTTTTAAAAATTCGTTGTGAACTGCAAGGACAGTGTCCGTGCATGGGTAGTATTTTCCAGTCTCGGAAATATGAACTGGTTGATATTGGCGTCGGCATCGGCTTGACGTCTCTCTCTCTTTTTCTTGCACGTCTCCATGGGCTAGTGGAATCGCCGGCTCGGCGATGGCTATTGATCGCCCATAGGAATAGTGGAAGGACCGGTTTTACTATTCGGTGTTTCTCGGGTTAAAGGAAGATACTGTTGTGTGTCTCCTCGGACTAGTGGAAATGTTGGTTCTACGATGGTGCCGACACCCTGGCTAGTAAAAGCTCCAGATGCAGGTTATAGGTCTTCCTAGGCTAGTGGATGCGCCTGTTCGACGCTACAATGGATACGGGGTTAATAGAAGCGCCAAGATGCTTGTTCTAGGATAGTGAAAGCGCTAGAACTACTGTCCCTCTACCAACCTAGTGGAAGCGCTAGTCGAGGACCAGTGAGTCCGGCTGGTCAGTGCTCCTTTTATCTTTTGCCGTACGCTCATCGACTGGCAGCTCGTTGTGTGGTAGTTCCATCCCTTGTTACCGGGAGTCCCTTTTGTACCCGATCTCTTCTAATCAGACAACAGGATGCTCCGGTGTCGAGTAACGCCTGTGATAGGTGTTCGTGCATTTGTAACTGAATCGTGGGTAATTCAGCTTCGGTATAGGCGATATTTATTTGATCCATGTTGTTTGTTGTGGTCGAACGGTGTGGTAGTGTGGTTCGGTCGCCGGTTCGTTTCCTTACCTTCTGGTGGAAAAGTTTCTGTGCTAGTGCCGCTGTGGGCAAAATGGCAAGGTTGCAGCAGTTCTTCTGCTGGACCATCGTATTCGAGTAGGAATAACTTTCTAAGGTTGGGATAGACAGGTTGGAATGGTTTGAAGGTAGACCAACAGGTGGCTGCTTGTCCTCGTACCTGAGCCATAGTAGTTGGTATGTCGACCTCCATGTTCTCCATCCTTTGCAGGAATTTGGCTGGGTTTTCTAATGGCGTGCCAGAGATTGTGGGCATTTCTGGTTCTGTCGTGGTAATGCGTTACAGGTCCTCTACTAAAATCTTATTAATGGTGACCATTGTGGTGGTATGTTGTGGTTGGACGATACTGAGTTTTTTCAGTCCCAGAGCTGTTGCTGCTGCTGTGTTGCTTTGCTGGACTAGTTCTGGCTGGTTGATAGTAGTTTGACTGGCTCCGCTAGAAGTGTTTTCGTGGTCAGGAGGATGCTGTCTAGTGGTTGGTTGGCTTATGCCGCTCGTCTGGCTCGGTGTCTTAGGCATGGTGCGTTAAGTTCGTTACAGACTCCTATTTGTCGTCTTCTTGTGGATAAGGCCCCTAACATTGGTCAACACTTAATACTTTCGATAAGTTTATTTAATAGAATGTAAAGAATGCCACTAAGAAACACTGGTCGGAATAACCATATCCATCTGATGATATGATATCCATCTAATAAATTTTAAAATAGTTATGTCTGATTCTCAGAATACCCATCATTCAGAGAAGAAATGAATAAGCCAACCTTAGTTGAAAACTGCGAATAACAGGCGACCTACTTTTGAAATAGTGTAAGTTTAGGCGGGACGGGCGACAGGCGTACATTAATTTAATTGTACCCTGTTCACCGTCCACCTAAAAGTGCATTCAAATACGATTTGGAACCTTATTTAACAGGTGAGTTTTTATTAGTATTAAGTAGACTTTGATTTTTAAACTTTGTTAAAAAGTATTTTTGGATGTGAACTATAATAATTAAGTAAATGAAAATTTTAATTTTCAAAGAATATCTATAAATTTGACGGCGGGAAGTTTTTCATTATATTCAATTCACTAAACGTGGGGAGTAGGATAAATTAGAGAATATAAACGACTCTGTGCCCTTTACTAACCTCTTTTATTTTTAATAGCGCTATTGCACTGATTGCACCAGATGGAAGATCAATGCGTAACTGTTGCTATATCTATTTGATTGTTGTATTTGTAAAACACAGATTGACACACGGCTCTATTTAAACTACTGGTTAACAACGTCATTTTCGTGTTCCGTCATTAGGACAGGGCTAGCAACTAAAATATCAGACATTAGATTAAGCAAAATATCGGTAGATATTTTTTTATTACTATTTTAATAATGTTATATTATTTCTAACTCATGCATAGTATTTACAATCAAATGGTTTCTCATTTACGTTAGTTTTTCACTTTTATATTACGTCTTACAGGTCTTTTATATATTCGTATATATTAACTGAAATCTAGATAGACGTTTCGTAGTGGTTTATATATATATATATATATATATATATATATATATATATATAGTATTTATCAACTTACCTTGTGTAAAAACTACTTTATAATATATATATATATATATATATATATATATATATATATATATTCCATCTTTCAATTACGAGCTCGATTTGAAATGATCATTTGGGCTTTGCATAAAAGTCTAAGTTATTATTTCATCTTATTCACTATAATACGATAGTATTTATCAACTTACCTTGTGTAATTAACTACCTAAAATATTTATATATATATATATATATATATATATATATATATTTCATCGCTAGGTTTTTAGTCCTGGAAACTCATTCTGAGTTAATCTGCACATTACCCTGAAGTTTCCACAGCCTACAACTTTCATTATTTGTGTACAAAAGTTTTAGGTCTACCTCTGCCTCTCTTATTTCCTTTATTTGCTTCTAATATATTCCGCACTGTTCCTTCATACCCAAGTATGTCTTATCACCCTAACTATAATATTTTTACAGTTTTCCACACATCTCTTGCTTCTCCTACTATTTCAAGTACCTCTGTTTTCTTAACTCTGTCTGTCCATGATATCTTCATCAAACGTCTGTAGCACTTCATTTCATAAACTTTAATCTTCTTCCTGTCTGCTTCTCTTACCATCCACGTTTCACAACCTTACAAGTACTCTGCTTCGCATATATGCTTACTGCAGTCTTTTTCTTGTTTTCATGTTTGTCGTCTTAGAACATAGTAGTTGCATTTCCTTGTTAATTATTGTATGTCTTTTACATTTTCTTTATCTTATGTTATTTGGCTTCCTAAGTAGCAAGAATCCGTAACCTTTTGTAAATTCTATTTGTATTTATCTTCTGGTTTTTGACTTATTTTCCTCTTCCTTAGCGTACTAGTACGTTAGTTTTATTTTTGTTAATTTTCATACCGTATCTCTTTCTTAGTACTAATCCATTTCGTTAAGAGTTACTTCTAACTCTTTGTTGCTAGATGCCAATGCTGCTATATCGTCTGAAAATCTGAGCCTATCAATCGTTAGTCCCTGCATAATAATTCCAAATTTCTTTCTGCATTTGAGAGTATTCATTGCCTTTTCGATGTGATAGTTAAAAATCAATGATGATAGTGCACATTCCTCTCGCATCTTTTCTAATATCTGCTTCTCTACGTTCTTGCTCTAATTCTATTACCACTGTTTGCTCCTGGAATAAGCTATGTACTATCCGTCTCTCCTTCTAATTAATTCGTATTTTTTAGTATTTCGAACATTATTTCTCATTTTACATCATAGGATCATTTTTCTAGATCTATAAACCCTATATACACGCTGTCTCCTTTTTCTACCGTTTTCTCCATTATCACCCTTGTTATAATGGCCTCCCGTGTTTTCTTGTTTTTCCAAAAACAAAATTGATCTTCTCCTAGTATTTCTTCCGCACATTTTTCCGTCCGTCTTTGTGCAATTCTAGTAAATATTTTTGACAAAATAAAATGAAACAGCAATCTTGAGAAACATCTAAACATTCAAAAACATTTTTCTTCCATACAAAAGAATTCATAACACAGATCACAGTTTAATTTTCGAAGATTTTCACATGTATTCGAACTTCTCTTTTTCGGTATAGTGTCTATGATGTAACATTTGAAATTTTTAGGTATCTCTGACAAGTTGGGAAGATTAATCGATACCGCTGGTCCAGCAACTTTTAGAGTTTCTGCTTGCACTTTATCTGTACCTGGCGCCTTATTATCTTTCAGACTTTTAATGCTGGATTAAACTCGTCTCCAAGTATAGGATATCCCAAGTCATACATTTCAATGAATATTTCCTGTTTCAGTACTTCTAGTTCCAGTCTAGCATATACATTCTCTATATATTCTTGCATTCTATCCCTAAAATTTATTCTAATTAGTTCGTATGCTTTGTCCGTCGTTCCAATTTCCAACTTAGTTTGTACCTCTTTGTATTTTTCTCAATCCATTGTTCTTTCAATATCCTGCATTTGCGAATAATTTTCCAGTTTATAACCTTGCATCTCTGTTTCCCTGCTTAATCACGTTTGTTTTTGAATTTTTTCTTTTCTTCCATTAAATTTAAAATATCCTTTGTCACTCATTGTTTTTTATTTTCTTTTTGTTTATACCCTGGAATTTCTTTGAACGTAATATCAATGTCTAGGCTGGATTTAATATTATTCCATTCTGTTAATACTTCCTTAGTATCAGAAATTTTCCCGATATACTTCAACAATTTGTTTAACTTTTTCTCAAATCTTTTGCGAGATCTTTATGTTTTATTTTTTCAAGGTCAAAGTCCCTCTTTCTGTTCTTTTTTTCTCCAAATTTTCCAATTTAAGAGCCACTTTCATAATTACTATGTTGTGGTCAGTGTCTGTATCTGCTTCCGGGTAGCTTATACAATCCTTTACTTGATTCCTATATCAATTTCTAACAAGAATGTAACCTATTTGATATTCTTTGTCTCCTGGGATCTTCTATGTTTATCGTTTAACGTGATGTTGAATTAATGTATTCGTGATGGTTAAATTGTTTCCTTTTTAGTTTCTCTTTTCTAAACCAAATAAACATACTTCCTTTCCTTCTAATAAATAAACTAATAAATTTTCATGCCCTTTTACGGATCATGGTATGCCTTAGATATTTTTGTAGACCGCTTCTACTCTTCATCGCTGTAGCTAGAGGTGGACATGTAAAATTGTAGTTTTGCTGTATTTACCAGTTTATATTCTAATCTAACCATGAGTACTCATTCTTTTTTTGTAAGTATTTTCAATACAATGTCCTACCCACACACCAGCATTTCCTTCTCCTCATCCTGTATTAGTTACCCTAAAGTCTCCGCTCCAAAAATCCCCCGCCTCTGCCCACATAACTTCACTAGTCCCTACTATGTCTAATGCTAACCTATTCATTTCAATTTTCAAATTCTGTTAGGATACGCACTTACTTCATTCTTCTGACATTCCACGCTCCGACTCGCAAATTGTTCCAGGTTCTTCTTTTAAACTTACTAATCACTTCCTCCAAAGTAGCCCCCCTTTAGAAATCCTATATGGGATATCATTTTAACTCTAGAATTTGTTACCTCAGAGGGGGTATCATCATAAAAAAGGTTTTTGTTAAGTTGTGTACTTGGGAGCTAATGTGGTGGTTTTCTGAGGTAATGTGTTGGTTTTCTATTGGCTTCCATATCGCAATAATGTGTCTTAGAATGCCTAACGACCCCTAGGGTCTCTGCCACTATAAGTACAGAAACAGTTGCTGCCCCTTTTGGAGACCTGAGTAAGTGAGGTTCATCACTAAAGACTTCCACTAGTTTAGTTAGACTTATAGTTCGACTCTATAGCTCACTGAAACATGCATGCTATACTACTCGTTCTAGTATTCTAGAACTTCTTCAAGATGCAGGTCCTTTTTGAAAGGATATATTGACATGATAAGGAGCTCACGAGAGGTTATTGAAACCCAAAGCCTATAAATAAAATCCACCAAAATATACAAGAAACCGGAAAGAATGAATATTTTTGAAGATTCAGTACTCCACCCTGTATATAAATAATATAAGCGTATTGTAAATAGATATTCATTAAAATGCAAAGTAAAACACGCTTCCCATGTACATAAAAGCTCCAATTGTAATTACAATATGCTTATTGCATACTTCAAATATTATTTTCGCAAAGCCTACTTTACGTAATATTCTTGGAAATCCTCATTAGTGTTCAAGTTTGTTGAATTTATTACTTCGTAATTTCGTTCCAGTTAATCGTGACTCGCGCTGTTTATCCTTGTTTAACACATATACGATTATTGTGGCGTCGCATACTAATGCAGAAGATAATCAATTTTACCGTTTATTTTATGGATTTTGTGGGTTGTTCCGGTCGGTTGTTGGAGCAAACGTTTATTTATTAATGAGTTCATACGAATTCTAAATGCGGATGTCACATCGTTTTATATTCCTCATATTCTAGAAAATTCTTTATTTAAAATAAATTTCTGTGAACCACAGGGTAATTAAATTAAATTTTAATTGCTTTTTAATACAAAAGGGGTTGCATTTTATAGAAAATATTTGCTTTCATGTTTCAGTACACAAAATTAAAATTAAAATTGAGGTTTTTAAATACACGTTGATTGTAGTTTTTATGCTAAATGCGTACAGCTAGTACTATTTATGCTATTTATAGCAAATTAAAAGCATTTTTATCAAAATGTATTGATAATTAATAAGTGAAAATAAATGGCTTTTTATTTATATTAAAATTATCCATTTGCATTGGCATTTAAATGCGTTTTACGGTATTTTACAATTAATTATTTTTACATATACAACTTACGTTACTTGCTTACTATTCATCATATTAACCGAAATTGAGCAATGTTTTTGATAACTTAGTAAATGATATATCGTCGTAACCGTGACTTATAACACTCCTTATATGAGAATTTGCAAAGTTCGATAATAACTGTCAGTGTTCCCCGGGGGGTACAATCAATTTTGAAAAGTGCGTTTTGTTGCCTGGAATATGGTGTATTCATCCTATTAACCGAAGTTGAGTAATGTTTTTTGATAACTTAGTAAATGATATATCGTTTTAACTGTGACTTATAACACTTTTTATATGAGAATTTACAAAGTTTGATAGTAACTGTCAGTCTTCCCTGGGGGGTACCATCAATTTTGAAAAGTGCTTTTTATGGTGTGGATTGTGGTGTATTCATCTTAGTAACCGAAATTGAGCAATGTTTTTTACTAAGTTTCCAAATGACGTATCACCCTAACTGTGACTTCAAACACCTTATATATGAGAATTTGCAAAGTTTGATATTAACTGTCGGTGTTCCTGGGGTAAATCAATTTTGAAAAGTGCGTTTTGTGGCCTGTAAAGTTGTATATTCATTATAATAACCAAATTGAGCAATGTTTTTGACACCGTGGTAAATGCCATATTACTCTAGCGGCAGCTTATTACACTATGTATATGAGAATTTGTAAAGTTTCATATTAACTGTCAGTCTTCCTCGGAGTACAATCAATTTTGAAAAGTTTGTTTTGTGGATTAAAATGTGTTGTATTCATCCTATCAACCGAAATTGAGCAATGTATTTGGATAACTTACTAAATGACATATCGCCATAAGGCCGACTTATAACACTCTGTGCATAAGATTGTCTAAAGTTTGATATTAACTATCAACCTTCCATGGGGGGGGGGGGAGGTACAATCAATTCTAAAAAATAGGCTCTGTGCCGTGGAATGAAGTGTATTTTTCTCACAAATGTAATAACCCAATTTTTTTTAATATCGTGGTTTATGGCTTAATCGTCGAACGCTTAAAAGGCCACGGCTCTTGATATGCGCCTTTGCCTATTCCTACTGGTAAGTTGACCGCCAACTTATAAAGTTGGCGGCCATTAAGCATGGTTCAAATTGGCAACATTGATGCAACAAACCTCGATTACGGGCTTGTTCGTTATTTTAGCCGCTAATTTTCGGGTGCTGCTTTCACACCACGGTTTGATTTAGTACCAGTATAGAATGTGTTCTATTGTAATAAATATAAAATAATAATTTTAATTAAAACGAGCCCTTTGTAAAGTTGTTTACACCAATACAGTATAAAGCGATAAGTTGCTTGCAATTACAAATGATTTATCGTTATCTCACGAAATAGTTAACTGAGTAATTTTATATGTGAATTTTAGTTTTTATACTACATCATTGTTTTGCGAAGGAAAACAAATCATAGTACATTCAAATAACAAAACTTTTCATGCATAAACAAACACTAGCCCTTAAATAAAACGCAAAGGTCGATAGGAGCAAAATAATTATTTATGATTCAAATAACAAATGGATTATCCGAGCGAGAGGATCATCATGTAGGTGGTTGGGCGGAATCTAAGGAGTTATCTGTTCCACAAATCACTGGGTTGGTTATGGACTATAGGGCTGATTCTCAGTGTTTCTAGGAAGCTTAAAGGCCACGTCTCGATTATGCACAAAGAACGACAGCTATACACCACTCACTTCAATTCGTCCTCTGCATAGATAAACACCCACCCACAATAGATGGGCAACGGCCTAATACTAACTTTTTCTAAGTTCTTCGCGACCTCTAGCGGGCGTAGTCTAAACAACTATTATGGCGGTAATATTTAAATTATGCAGTTTCTATTGTTATATCCTTTTTCTTGAACCAAAGAACCACGTGCAAGAAAAATATCATTAATCAGACGTTTTCAGAAATGAAAACGTTCGATAAATACTATTTTCTCAAGATAAAGAAACTATGAACATGAATAATGGTCAGACTTCAATATTTTGGGTAAAATTATATACATACAGATCATATATAATAAAAGCTATAAATTCGTTCTGTTAAACTGAAATTTTAATTTAAAAGGGTGTCTGTAATTTTATAACAACATTTCAAGTCTTTATTACTTAATTTTATTCAGTAACAATCAGTACAATATCTCGCAATACACAGAAGTTGTATAGGAATTTTACAATCATATTTAATTATTTCACAAAACTTACGATGTCATCAGTAGGAAACCGGTGCATTTTTGTTTCAGAGTTTTTCTTACAACACAAAGGCACACAGCACAAAAGAACCATTGTTCCTATAGATATTAATGTAACCTGCACTGAAGTTATCCCTTTTAAATACAAAAATTAAGTCAATAAACGCGAAACAATAAATTAATCTGCAAATAAAAACACTAAATATTCCGAATGAAAGTTCAACAAATAACAATAATTATACAATACCTACAAATGTCACCATTGGCAAAAGTTTTATGTTAGAAATGTCATCTAACGTCCGACAGTTTCCTGCATTACAAATTACACGTGCCATCTCGCGGGCGTAGTATGAACTAAATCAATGCTAAAATTGCGGCCATAAATGTTACCCATCTATTGTGTGGTCTTATCTATGGTCCTCTGTCATAGATTAGATAAGTTAGTTTAGATTCGACTTCCTGCATAACGGTTGCTGGCGTCTTGGTCTGCCATCTGAGCGGGTAGTGTTAATACTAACTATAAAAATATAGAAATGGTTTGCATTTACGCTGCATTTAAAAGATAAAAATACTACTATGGTTCACACCTAAGATAGCATTGCAATTAATTTAAAAGCTTCTATATGCAAAAATTTATCTTTCCATATTTGATCAAAATGAACTACATACATACTTTATGTATGTATATAGGTCAAATCAATAAAACTGAAAATATAAAACTTTACATCATATATGTATTTTAAGAAGTGAAACAAACAGGACATTTATACCAAAATATATTATTGGTTTATTGCATATTATAGGAAGAGAAAAAGTGATTTCAGGTACTATTTACAAATACAACAAAATAGAGGTCATTGATACAAATTTAAAAATTCTAAAATCAATTCTAATAGCTATGCATAGTTATAAAACTTATACCTATTGTTTACAAAAATAAACAAATCATTAACAAAAAAGATTCAAGTTTTGGATTCAATATTGATGGTAACCAAAACGTATGTTATTCTTATCCTGATTTGAAAATTTATGCCTAGTGGCATTTTTATTTCTACAATTTCTTACACAGTAGAGAACATATCCATAATCCACAATTCAACTAAAAATACTATAGCGGGCTACTATTAACGCGTTTACCAATTTTGAACAATTAATAACAAAAGTTTTTATTATTCACTATTCACAAGTTTAATTAACCGTATATGCCTTATTTATAGATGTTTTCAGTCCAATTAACGATGAAGCACTATCATACTAATGCTATTTACAAGCACTAATATGTTCCTAAACTAAATCCTTAACCATAAGTTTTCTTAACAACACTAACACTACTATAATTTATTTATTACACTTTTGTCTATTTATGTACAAGCTGGCGGTACAATATGCACGTTCACATAACACAAATTTGTATTTACTATAGGATTTTCAAAACGTAATGACCAACTAACTATACACGATAGATTTATTATTACTTTTGCCTTACTAATGGGTTTTTTTTACTCCTATATTGCTTGAGTCTGTTTGTATAAGGGAAATGCGGAAACCTAAACTCAAATACCGCTGTACAAAAAATATTACGAGAACATAACCCTTATAAATGCTTACCTTCTTGTTAGAGATGTACTGCTACTCCTGTAATCAGATTAAACCAAGACCAGCACAGTTTGTGCTTTCTGTTAATTAAGTCAAAAAAAATTATAATTAATAAGAATCAAACCTCATTCATCCTAACTAATAATCATAGACTTGCCCAAAATAAACTTCTATTCTCTTAAGTTTCAGTTGAAAATTATTTACAAAGTTTTATCTTAACAAATTTACTTCAAAAAATTGGCTAAATTATAACTAGGAAAGATATGTACTTATATACACGATAATGATCTCAACACCTGTATCTCAGAAAAATTAGAGTGTTGTAATTTTTACATTATAAAAATCTAGCAATAATTATTCTTGTAATTGCTTAAACTTGAGCATTACGAATGATTAAATGTATATTACAGGTTTTTCTATTAGCCTTTGGTAGTACTACTTGGACTTCACATTTAAATTGTATATTAAAATATTCCAATGAATAAATATCGTAGAGCAAAACGAAACAATTTAATTATCTGGACTTAGATAGTTTGGTTTTCAAATAATAGTTTTAATTTTTGTTAGTCTTGTAAGTTAACCCTTAATCTACATATATACTGCCCTCTACCATTTTTTGTTTGTACTAATAAAAATAAAAGTAAAGTTTATTAGATTCCTTTCACCAATAATAAAATTAACCAGAGGTCAATCACATAATGAACTAGGAAATTTCCACATAAACAAAAACTAACTTGTTTGTCATTCCAAAGGTTGCAGCTTGACGTACTTAAAAACACTAATTACATACCAGATGTTTATCCATCAGAAGAATACTTGCGATGTATTTGGACCATTTCCGGAATATTTAACGATAAATAGAATCTTCTCGTTTCAACAATAATCAGGTTAGAATTCTCCAAAACCACATAATTTAATTAACCTTGTTACAGAATATCAAACGAACACACCGTGTATCCACGTTGAATCAATTGCCACATCAAATAAACTGCATATTAAACTAGTTGCATACCAAATAAATTACATTTCAAATAAGTTGCATTTCAAATAAGTTGTATATCATATAAACTACATTTCCAATAAGTTGCATGCTATTCTAAAGCCAACCATTTTAACTTACACCTCGTTTAGTGCAAACTTATTCTGCCAAGCGTCGACATATAGTGCACTTTACAAAGGCGATTTCATTTCAAAATCAACTTTTTTCTTCACATGCCTTCAACACGAGGTGTAATCACCCGATGCCATGTTCTTCTATATCCAGAACGAACGACCTTCTCAAGCAACAGCTCAGGTGAAAGTGTTCTATTATGACGTATACTACCGCTTGACTACAGTTACAACGATCTTTATAATTATCGAAGGAGGGAGTTCTCATAATGACGCTCGTAAATGGTATTTCTGTCACCGCTTAACTTATAATTTATGCTCGCAGTTTTAAAGCTTGTGTTAGATTCAACAACATGTAATAAATATTACATAGACTGTGTAGAGTTATTAGGCTTGAATTGAACTTTTATAAAAATATTAACTTAAATATTTGTCAAGATATTGCAGGAAAATAGACTTGTTACATTATATACGACATTTGGATATAGACTAACCGATGTACACTCATCACCAATTTTACATATACCCTAAAATCAACTAGATGATTCATAGTCTGGTGTTTGCTCGAATGTTCTAGACTTCTGTAGAATACACTTCGGTTATGCAACTTGCGTGTTTGGCGGATTGTCTAATAGTTCGTAACACTGCCGCCTCTTTAAAACCGTTACGTCCCGTAACTGTAAAAACATTTTCAGGTCAATTTGATGACTGATAATGGTATCGGCAGCTATCTCCTCTGGTGCATCCACCACGTGGTTGGAAATAACACTTTTTGGTTGGTCTAGGAAGGCAACCGGTTGATATCAACAAACAAGGATCTGGATGTTGATTCCCTGGAAAATTACTTCTAGCATATTTCGAACTATTCTCCAATCTAAACGAATTTTATTACATTTTATGGGTTTTTTTTATATTCCGGCTGCTTCTTGGAATAAACGTTTCTTTATTAATTAGGTGTTAACATAGTTCTAAGTACGGATAATTCATCCTTTTTCTATTCCTAATATTCTAGAAAAATTCTTTATTTAAAATAAATTTATGTAATCCAACAGTCAATTTATATGATTAATTTAAGGCATTAATGGCCTTATAATGCAAACTAGTTGCATTTTTATAGAAAATATTTGCTTTCACGGTAAAATGTATTTTAATGCACATTAAGATTAATTATTGGGATTTTAAATACACTAAATTGTTTATTTTGGAGTGATCAATTTGCATTCCCATTTAATGCCTTCTAAGGATTTTCCGCTTGTACATTAATGAATAAAAGTACGCTTGTATTATACGGGGTGCATGTATGAATTTACGGAAATTTCTATTTTTCCGGATTTTTTATATTTTAGTGAGTTTTATTTCTAGAATTTTGGTTTCAATGACCTTAGTGATTCTTTTATCACGTCAATATGTATATATATATATAACATATATATATATATATATATATGTGTGTGTGTGTGTGTCTGTGTGTGTATTAAAATTTTTTTGGTGGATGTTGTGCGGTTTGCGTGTTTGAAGTTGGACTCTACTTTGGTTAAGCGGGTTACCATGTCCAATATTGTAGTCGGCATTTGGCAGTGGATCGGGTTTTGGAGTACTGGAAGGAGCTTCAGGTCCTGGTTTGTCGTTTTTTAGTCGACATACTTGCAGAGCCTTGGTGTTTAGGAATGCGGTTGCTGATTGTGCTGGTGTTTGTTTGGTGCCAAAGTAATCTTCTGTTACCTTAGCCTTGTCTGCTGAACTATCACATTCGCTAAGGAACATCTTCTTGAGATTGAAATAGACAGGTTAGAATGCTTAAAAGATTATCTACCAGGTGGCTGCTTGTCCTCGTAGCTGAGCCGTAGTGGTTGGTTTGAAATAATTCGACTGGGTCTTCTAATGGTGTGCTGGAGAATATGGGCATCTATGGCCCTGTTGTGATGATGCGGTGCAGGTCCTTTACTAACTTCTTAATAGTGGTTACTATTGTGGTGGTGGTATGTTGTATTTGGGCACCATTGTGTCTTTTCAGTCCCAGAACTGTTGGTGGTACTGTTTTGACCTCGTGGATAGGTGATGGATGGTTGATGGTGGTTTGGTTGGCTCCGCAGGATGTGTTCTTCTGGTCAGGAGGGTGCTGTCCATTAGTTGGTTAGCTCGTACTGCTCGTCTGGCACCGTATTTCAGACACGGTGCGTTCGGTTCGTTACAGGCTCCTGATGCTAAATGACACTTGTTATCTTTGACTGTGTGGGGTGGGTTGGCTGTGTACATGGAAGACGGTGCTTACTGGGGTTGACCTTGGGAGCTTCTAGATCAACTGCCCTCACTGTATAATCTCTTCCTCAAATTTATTTCTTTTTAGTAATATTTACAATACAAACAACCTTATATGGAATATGTACATTAAGTAACAGCTCCCTGTATGTTTGTTGTGGTTTGTTTAGCATTCTTCTTAATCTTCTTTGAGAATGAAACCACTTATAGTTTTTAAAATCTATTTTATTTACGTTTCGATCCATGACCTAGGATCGTTGTCAAAATAATAAAAACTTCAAGTTTGACGTTTATGACATAAATTGAAGGTTACTTTGATTTATTGATGTTTGAAATATTTGGTTTGAGTACACTAAGCAAAAATTTTTAAAGTTTAAAAGAATGATTGCCTTCAATTTGTGTTGCGACCTGGGATCGACTTTCCTATGGTAGCCAATACGCTTAACGTGAAATCAGCTGATTAATTTTTATTGGTGAATTTTATATAAATTCAATAATTTGGGAAACATTTTTAACATGTTTCTATTTATACAATTGAGAGATTTCTGATTTTATGTCTTATTTTACCGAGATTCAGTGAAGGGGTTAAGCAACCTGTGGCTACCAAGATCCCCAACATTTATAATTTGCCGAAATAATGGTTTTCTAGTTAATATGCTTATTGTTATGTAATTAGTTATTGTATGTATAAATAGAAATCATGTATGTAGGCTGTATTTCATGTTAATATCGCAAGGAAAACCCAGGAAAAACTTGCAATGCTACCTATATATTGTGGACATTTGATCTTCATTTGTTATTTCTTTTGTTATTTCTTTTAGTAATGGAATCCATTGTTTACTGAAAGTCACGGATTCGTTTGCAACGCAGTTATTTTTATGTAGGGTTATATAGGCAGCTTCTTTGATTTTGCATTTTTGGTGGTTTTCTTTTTTGTCGATAATTTTTGCGTCTTCCCATTTTATTTTATGACTGGAGTCCCATGCATGTTGGCAAATCATGGATTTTTCAAATTTTCTATTTTTTATATATGATTTATGTTCTCTTAATCGAACTTCAAATGGTCTGGAAGTTTCTCCTATATAAAACTTATTATATTCGCACGGTATTTTGTAGATACAGTTTTTTGAATTTTGTATTGCGTTTTTGGGTTTTGTTTTTGTTAATTGTGCTCTTAGTGTATTGTTGGTTCTAAATACTGTTTTAATTCTAAATTTGTTTCCTATTCTTTGAATTTTTTCGGAGTATCCTTTTATGTATAGTATTGAGAGCATTTTGTGGTGTGTATAGTTGTTTTTGTTTTCTTTTTCTTTATTTTTAGGGTTTTTATTCATTTCTTTCTCTATTATTCTTTTAGGATATTTGTTTTCTATTAGTGTATATCTGATTAGGTCTTTCTCTTTCTTTAAAATTTCTTCGTTTGATGATATTAATTTTGCTCTATCATACATGGTTTTGATAATTCCTCGTTTGACACATTGTGGGTGGTTTGAATCGAAGTTTAAGTATCTGTTTGTGTGCGTTGGTTTTCTATATACCGATGTATTAATTGTTGTATCGTTTTTGCTAACTAGAATATCTAAAAACGGAAGTTTTCCATGTTGTTCTAATTCATATGTGAATTTAATAGTTGGTTCTATTTCGTTAACTGACTGTATAAAGTTTTTAATTAATTCTATATTATGAGGCCAAATAGCATAAACATCATCAAGGTATCTCCACCAGATCAATGGTTTCAATTCTTGTGTGAATATCACATCTTTTTCGAATTCCTCCATGAATATATTACTGAAGATTGGGGATAGTGGACTTCCCATTGCCATTCCGAAGCTTTGTTTGTAGAATTGATCACTTATTTGAAAATATGTGGTATTTACGCATAAACCAAGTAATTCCATAATCGATGATATACTTAGTTTTGTTCTTTCTTTTTCGAGTTTGTTTTTTATAATATTAAGCGTTTTGTTTATAGGGACATTTGTAAAGAGATTTACTACATCAAAGCTTACCATTGTGTGTGTATTTTCAATTTTTATGTTTGATAGTTTTTCTAAAAAGTGTTGGTTGTTTTTAATGAAAGAATCCGTTGTGCCTGCTAATGGATTTATAATTTTTAGTAGAAATTTTGCTAAATTATGGCATGGTGAATCTATTGAGCTTACGATAGGTCTTAAAGGAATGTCTTTTTTATGAATTTTTGGTAGACCGTAAAAGTGGGGTGGTTTACTGTAATGTGGGACTAGTTTACTTCTTTCTTTGTCTTCGAATTCATTTTTAAATTTAAATAGAGTTTTGTATATTTTCTTTTCAATTGATTTTGTTGGGTCCGTTTCTAAACTGGTGTAATTCTCAGTGTTCAATAGTTCGTTGACTTTTGTGTTGTAATCGTTTTTATTCATTATTACTGTTGCATTGCCTTTGTCAGCAGGTAGAATTATAATTGAGTTATCGTTTTTTAGATTGCGAATTGCTTTTATTTCGTTATTACTTACATTTGGCTTTATTTTGTGATTTTTTTCTATTTCGTGCTGATAATTTCTAACGAATTTTTCGATATATAACGACAGTTCTACATGAGTTCTAGCAACTACGACCACCTTTAGCTTGAGTTCCAGTGGCTAACCATTTTTAATAATCCTTTAATTTTTCGTCTAGCACGACACTTGGAAAAAAGTGTTGTGCTGATCATTCCAAGCAAATTTTTCGATATATATCGACAGTTCTACATGAGTTCCAACAACTACGACCACTTTTAGCCTGAGTTCCAGTGGCTAACCATTTTTAAATAATTTTTTAATTTTTGGTCTAGCACGACACTCGTAAAAAGTGTCGTGCTGATCATTTCCAGCGAATTTTTCGATATATATCGACAGTTCTACATGAGTTCCAACAACTACGACCACTTTTAGTCTGAGTTCCAGTGTCTAACCATTTTTAAATAATCCTTTAATTTTTGGTCAAGCACGACACTCGGAAAAAAGTGTCGTGCTGATAATTTCTAACGA